>JAGFMW010000001.1:0-600000 GCA_021030935.1 Astrothelium subdiscretum
CAATTTGATTTATTATTTTTTTGTAATAATAGTTTATATTATTAAGTTATTTGAAGTATGCTTATTATTTGTCAATTAATTCTTGAATAAATTAATTTTATTATAACTCAATTTGCTAATTCTATTTATTTATATTGTAATATATAATATTCGAAAAAGAAAATTCTTCGAGATCTAGATCTAGCAAGTGTTGTTAAATTTAATAGTAAATAATAACTAATATAATTATTTTGAAGTCTCGATTATATTGTATAATTTTTAGTTGAAAACTATAGTTTTTGATAATCTCAATATATTATTTACAAATATTTATCTAAATAAACGTGTTGATATCGATATAGATCTAGATAATATAACACAAATAAATATTTATAATAGCGTATATTTTAATTTTATAATACTATAGTTTGTAGTAAGTATCAACTAATTAAATATAATTTGATTTTTTTATTATAAATAGAATATAGCTATAGTTTTAATTTTTTTAATATTAACAAGATTTTATTGAATAGAAATATTTAAGGGTATTTTATAAACAATATTTTGATGTATAAAGCTTTAGCGTAATATTAATATATATTTAGAATATATATTAGCCAAAATTCTCGATATTATTTTTAAATAATTTTTTTTTAACAATATACTCGATTTGTTTATTTTTTGTTGTTTTGTTTTTATCTAGAATTCGATAATATAAATTCTAAATAATTTAGAAATATTGTAAACTTTTATTTAATATTTTTTGATTTTATTTCTTCAAAACAAATAGAATTTTATTATCTAATCAATTTAAATCAAAAAATATAATAATTATCTATTTATAAAATTGCGATTGATTAAGTTAAAAATATTTGATTTTTAATAGATTTTATTTTTAATATTTTCTATAAAGAATAGCTTTAAAAACAATAAAATTTTTTTTTATTAATAACTATTCAATTATATTAGTAGTTGTAATATTATTTAGATAATAAGTTATTATTTTGTTTTGAAATTAATCGAGAGTAAAACAAAAACAAAATATAGTTTTAATCTAAATACATCGATAAGATCTCTATTAAATTGTTAGTAAAGCACCAAAATAGCATATAAATAGCTTTATATTTATCTAGAATAGAATTCTCTTGAACTACTAACTTTGCGCTACGTCGAAATATGAATTTGTAGCTTGTTAGTAAAAATTGGTGAGGAGTACAAAATTCGATTTTCGGCGAAAGTGGGGTTTTGAGACTCTGGCCGCTACGCTCAACCGTCGGCGAGAACCCTGTCGGACCGCCCGCCTCAACCATCGACATATTTAATTCACACCCCTCGCCCTTTCATTTCCAAACTCATCATCAACAGGTAAGTCGCTCTCCACTGTCGAAATCCATCAACCCCAAGCAAAGCATCCACCAGACCATTCCGAGCTGTCATTTTCGACTTTGTGTCTGACGCCGCATGTTAAAGGCTTGAGGACAGAGAAGGCGGCTAAAACTGCAAATTAGTATAGCCTGACGAGCCGAATAGGTACTGGCCACCTTCCATGTCCTCAAGCCTTGGACGTCAGTTGCACTGCCAAAGTGTAGTCAGCCGTCTGGTAGTGCAAAAACAGAGTGAATTTTGCGGGTGATGCTAATCAATTTGTTCAGATCTGTGGAGAATTTTATCATCATCAGTGCCTGACCCGTTGTGGCCCCTGAACATGAAAAGTCGTAAAAACAGTCATCATAACAGAAGGATCATTGTTTGTTGCTAGGATGGCTCGCAAGATGATTGGGGAAGTCTCACCGTTGCTGCTAGCCTCTGTGTTCACCAACAGCGACGGCTCCGTTGGCTTGGTGTGGAACATGGCAGTTCGAGCCAAGCGTGCTGTGGAATTTCATGGCTTCGGAAGTGACCGATGATTAAATGGAGCGATGTCTCGACCGATGTGTCGTTCTGACTGGCGGTCATGAACCGCGCCCGAGCATGAGGTCCCCATTAACCTGGTGTGAGCCGAAAAGATTGTTAGCTTGAAGGGCCAGACGCTTGCCTTCTTCGCAACCATTGTTGATATTGAACTGTTCCCGCGACGGCCGCCCCAATACGTTTCCTCTGTCTGAACTTTTGTCGTTCGATGGGGTGGCAGCGATCTCAGCGGGAAGTCTGAACGATGGTGTGATCAAGCAAGAGCTGAATTGGCCGTTAAATCTCAACGAAGAGGTATTGGCAAGGCCAGTTGGTAGGCATAGCGTAGATGAACCATGCCATTCAACACCGGCAGGGGCAATAATGAAGGGTACAGATTTCGATTCAGCAACGGCTGAGCCTTGCTCCGTGAGTATGTTCAAAGCTATTTCGGCTCGTTTGGGCTACCATCTGCAGTGTTGAGAGGTGGGACGTGTGTGATGGAATGCCACGAAAGAAGACAAAGTCTTTGGATGATCTATGAAGCAACAAAGGCTGCCTAGTGCTCTCCTGTGGAAAGGTGTTAGCATGCGTTTGGTACTTGAATTCGAGCTTGTGAGTTGCGAGACCACCTTCTTCAAGGCGACTGAACCATGACAAAATCACGCAGGAGCAAGGGAATAACCAACGGTATCGGACTAGCGGTGGCAGATTGGAAGGAAAGGCGTAGCGACGCTGAGAAGAAGCGAGGAACAACGGCAAAAGATGAGTTGAAAGTGAACGGGGTTGATGAGAGGTTAACAGCTCACGATCTGGTCTCCCATCTGCAGTGCGCTTCCTAGCACGGAGAATCGGGCGAACGGTCCATGATCGGACGAAAGAGAAAACGCATGGCTTCGCAAAGAAAAGAGACGAAGCCCATGCTGCTCTATGAAAGATGGGCGAGATAGCAACCTGAATCTTGGTCAAGTCCAACCGCTGGACCGAAGAGAAGAAAATGTTCAGATGGAAATGGGTGACGAATAAATAAGTATTGAAAACCTTCAGCAAGTCTATTCGGGAACTCGCAATGTTTACGATAAACCACAGGCGGTGTCTTGGCTTCCATGTATTGCTACGGGATGGTAATTGCGTCTGCACATATGGCGGAAGTCATGTCTCATGAATTGTTCAATGAAGCAGTAAGCACCGCTTGAACGAGGAACTGAGGCTTCGAATACGTAATTACAACTGCAAGATGTACTCAATTTCTAATATCAGAAGCAACTGCGCCCCCATCCGTTTAGAAGCCACCCTGGTGATCCATCTGATAGTGGAATTGAGGAGCTAAAAATCGGGAAAGCAGGGGGATCATAAAGCTCCGGCGGCCCTATCTCGAAGCATTCCAACGAGTTCTTCAAGGCAGCCACTAGCTCTCTCCAGAAAGTCGATTCTGTCATTACAAGGCAAGGTGTAGAACGGCTGGGAAGTTGTAGTCTGCATTTGGCAGTCATCAGAATCAGTGAACTTTTCCTGGTATCCTAGTATGCACTCTATCTAGTTTAAGCGTGCAGTTCTCATGGACTTCTTGACCTGCGATCACTCACATGCAAGTAGTATCATTTCCGGGTAATTGTAAGAAATGCTTCGACCAAGGGTGATTACGGTACACCTGCTGTCCAAGCATCTCCTACATCTCCTGCACCCATCCTTCACACGGCTAGCATCAAACGGAAGCGTTTGCAAGCCTCTGGAACTGAAGGTGTATATCCTTGCAGCTGCCTCCAAAAGGTCACTCCTCTTCATCATGAGCTGTATAAAAGCACTTGCAAGGAGACCCCTTCAAAGCCGAACTCGCCAAGCCAGAAGCCTTGTATTCCTTAAGACCGTCCCAAAAATCCCTTTGCACTCTCTGAGAGAAACTTACGACTAGACAGTCAGGAATTGAGGGGCCCACAGCCAACAAACTTCCAGCTCATAAACGTTGCTCGTCACGGCAGTCCATAATTTCAGCATCAGATTTACTCCGAGAACCAAGGTCTTTCCCAGTACCAATGCTCACTACCCCTACAGTCATCCTGCCGCCGCAGAGGTCTCCGTTAGACTACTCCGCCTGGCCACATCCGCCAAAAAGACCATCGATGCCATGGTTGAGGCCAAACCTTGAAAGAAACACCAAGCTCAACTCGAAGTCATATCACAAGTCTTCCACGACGGCTATCTTAAGGCAATCAGAGCTCAGGCTGGGGGAGGATGGCTTTGTGGATCTGTTCAAAAATGCTCTCAGGGCTCTCAACTTGGACGACCTGTCTCTACGAAAAAGCGGACTTGCGAGAGGAGCTTAATTCAGTAGTCCTGCACTCCCTTTTCAATTCAGATTGAAAAGACAAGATTCCAGTTCACGGCCAGTGACCAGCAACAAGATATTCAAACGAGTATGATACCTTCTCCTGCCCCACCTTCTGTCTCGGGGAAAGTGGAACATCGCTTCCCAGTTAAAGGCCTCGTCCTTGTATCACCGTCGGCATACGAGTCGCGACTCTCGACTTTGCTCTCTCGAGGCACGATCTGAGACATCTTGGGACCAGAAAATCCCGCACATGGCTCCAGAGCCAGACGATGTGTCGCGGGCCAGGCGGGACCCTCGAACCAGCTCTCTAATTACAATATCTACTTCACGCGCCTTGGGTCTCGCTCTCCCCTTTGCTGTTATCGAGGGCGAAGCGTACCCGAACAACAAGCGGTTATTCGAAGCAAAGCATCGAGCTGCAGTCTCAGGAACTCGTGCGGTCAAACACGGCTTTGCCTAGATGATCCAGCAGGTCGTGCGATAACAGATTCCGATGGCCTCCTGATATCCTTAGATGCGATTTCGCCGCTAATTTTCTATCACTACTCGAGGGCCCATCCACGAACTCCGGGTCCACACCGATTTTAAAAATGGTGCACGCACGTTCAATACGATGCTTTTAGGAGTCCTGACGGGGTTTTGCTAATGGGTATGAAGAACTTCTTGATTGCTCATAGTGTCTGTCAGGGGGGTTGTAGAGCCGTTTCTAGACTCTGTCGTGAAGCATTTATGGAAGGTAGCAAGGACGGCAGCGCCAGGGGATTACTTGTGGTGGATGTGTTGGCGAATTGAACAGACATACTCATCCTTCATCTCTACCTCGCACAGAGCAATCCCGAGGCGTGCAAATAAGAAGCCGCACACTATATCGTGAACAGTAAGACAATAGCCTTGATTTAAGGTTACATGCCAGAAATCCAACCGAGTCTCTGCCGTCGATAACCGAAACAGGCACACTGCACGTTCCAAATAACGTAATCAAAACAAATAGTAAAAATAAAAATAAATGGTGGAAAAAAGAGCAAAACTCAAGCAACGCCAGCCCGAAGCTGGACGAGGGAGAAACCTCTCAGGTTACCCGGCGTGAACCTTCATCGAGATTTTTTCCGACCGAAATTGGAGTTGCACACCTGGGAATCGAACCCAGGTGTGCCCGAGGGGCGCCGTGTGATTTCGCGATAAGGTGGAGCCCTCCCAACTATTACCGCTAGTCCACTCGAGTGGACCCGTTAGGAGAACACCTTATTGGATTTTAATATATACATGTCTTCCAAAACGAGGGCCGAAAAAGCACGATAAGAAGTTGTTATAAGTAGGTAGAGGGGCTCCATTTCTAGGCTCTGAAAGCACGTCTTAACTAGCACTCAGGTGTTGAGCAGCCCCAGGATCGCCTCAGGCTTGACTTCAGTTAGCTTCAAGCCGGGCGTTCACAAGCCGCTACAATTTGGGGCCGACTTACACATCAAGGCTCGCAAAATGGGTAATATGATTCTGTACGATCAGACGTGTACGTACAGTGAGGTTTTTCCAGTCTACTAGGAACAAAGTAACAAGAGGAGCAACGCCCAAAGATTCCAGTCAGGTATATCGGTTTTGACAGAATTGCCGCGCTGCACCTCTATCGCATGCTCTAAAATTGGCAGATAGTAACAGATGCTGGGCGCATCTGCAACCATATACCAGTTTTCAGGAACGCTAGCTGCCTCAATCGTCATGTTGCCAAGCTTATTCTTTGTATTACCATGACCCCCATTTTTCAGGGCGGCGGAATTACCATCAAAGTTGGGGCCAGAAACATTTCTCATGCTCTGCGGAACTTCACCTCGGCAAGAGGGTTGCCCTGGCACGACTCAAGGCTGCCGGGCTTTCTTCCTTCTTTGGACCTCTTTGCATTAGCTCTTCCAGCCCTAAGTCTCTCCAAGCTGGCTCGCGCTGTCGCCTGGTAGCGCGCTGAATGCCAAATGCAGCGTGCTGGTCGGGAACCACGTCGTCTTCATCTTCGGGGTTGATGGGTTGATGCTGCGGAGGAACGTAGATGTCCTCGGGAGCGATGCGAGTTCGACAGAAGTCCTCGAAAAGGTCGGCAATGCGAGGCTGATTAAGGTGAACGTAGGTGTGAGAGGAGTCGCGAGACTGGCGAACGTAAGTGAAATGTACGTAAACGTTTCATATACATAGATTAGCCGTACCATGGCCTGGTGAGTTCGCAGAGCTTTGAAGTCAATCATGAAATCTCGTATGACTTGTATTTTGATGTTGCAAGTTCCGATGAAATGTAGATATTCTAGTAAATGAGAAGCCGTTATCTGAAGTGAACGAGATGAGAACGAGAAGAATGGCAAGATTCTGTCGCTGATCGCCGGATTTTTGTCAAGATAAGCCTCGCTTCGCACACCACCCGTCACTCCGCAATTCAAAAATCCCACATTAAAGCTCAACCACACCAAAGACCTCGCTGCAATTCACTTGGTATTTCTCCCACAGGTTACCTAAGGTATGCGTCGTCCATGTCTTCTATGGCCTACAAAGATCTTCAGAGCTGATAAACACAACATTCTAGGTTCCCCCGCGCCTGACCACGAACTTTTACAAATATGTCGCACGAATCCGTGTGGTACTCGCGCCCTCGCAAGTTTGGCAAGGGCTCTCGTGAATGGTACGCTCAATTTTCTTCACGAGCATATAACAGGAACATATGACAATAGGTGTTTGGAAAAGTATGGAAAGACCCAAGCTGATATGCGACAGCCGGGTCTGCACTCACAAGGCTGGCCTCATTCGCAAATATGGCCTCAACATCTGTCGCCAATGCTTCAGAGAAAAGTCGCAGGATATCGGATTTCAGAAGGTACGTGCACACATTTCTGCTTTAGACCCACCAACTGGTTTCAATCACATGCTAATGCATAGCTCAGCACCGATGAGCAACTGATGCGGCTACAAGCTGAGAAGATGAAGGCGACGAAGAGCATCGGCTTGTAGGATCGAAGGAGGGCTGCAAGCGCTGCAGGCGTTCGGTGGAATTTCTAGTTTGGAACACACGCCGTGTAATTATTTCTTATTGCACTCATACATAGGAGGCAATTACAGGGCGGCATGCATTACCGAGCAACTTCTCGATAACCACTTCAAATCCTTCAAGTTTCACAATCGGGAAAGATACCCTCACTGTCCCCACAAGAGCGTCCAGACTACCACGGTGCAGTGCCTACGATTAGAAACCTCTTCAGCCCAAGCATACACCGGATCCGGCCTGTGTCCAATAGGCCGAAAGAACGCCGCCCTCGTTTAACGATAACTGTTTAGAGGTACTTATGCGAACTCTCGCCCCCAAATGGCGCATGAGGCAATTTGACGTTTCGCGTTGATGGTAGATTTATTATGAAATTCCTTGTGTCCGTGAAGGTCAGGAACAAGGCGTGATCTCTGACAGCAATCCAAACCTCTGTAATGCGTGAGACTCTACACGTTCCTGGCGATAATAAGGAGATGCCTTGTTACGTATGTTCACGATCTTTCTTTGATTGAACTGCTCAGGATTGAGAGCGTTACAGCTGTGCTTGCATATATCTGCAGTCTAGTGTAGAGCAGACATGGCTTCCCTTGCGCCCAGTTATTCAAGTCGAATTCAAACTATCCAGGCCAAGACCAGAGGATTGCTGTTGGCGTGGAGAAGATTGTATGTTACTGGTATCAGTGACATTGGCGTCGTAACACCCCTGACGGCAATGTCTGCGCCGCAGCAAGTGACCTATGGGCAGCCAGGCCGAAACTGTTGGATTTCCTGCAAGTTGAAACACGTTTGTGCTCTGTGCCTTCGTCGGCTTACTATTCTCTACATGGTAACAGGACTGCTGTCGGGGCAATCAGGGCTGGCACGATGATCGCCGGCTAAGTTAATATAGCGCACCGAGAATTCCTCAAATAGTATCAACGATGCGAGTGCACCAACCACATGAAACCTAGGGCTTAATATCGCCCCCAAACGATCTTCTCTGACAATCATCCGGAGTCACTGTGCCCCCGAGGCACAGCAGCCTAAGCTTCAGCCTCCAACTTTGCACCACTTGGACTGGCGTACCGTAGGGAAGGTTCTTAGTTTGTTCCTCGTTCATAATACCGTTTTCACTTAATCCTCTTACATCAGAACATAATTTCTCAGGAAGCTTTTCCTCTTCAGGATTTCAGCTCAAGCATACCTCACTGCTCTGGCAGGATTCGACTGCGCGGGCTGTTGGTATTCTTAGACTCTCGTCTATCGCATCAAGGCAACGAGTGCCCGGCACGTACAGCAAGAAGGCGGTGCCACAGGCCGACATAGCCATGATCTCATTTGTCTCGTTTGATTGACGAGAACGTGCGAGGCCTCATGTAGGTTGCCTATATAACTTGGATGATGTGACACCTGTAATCACATCCGCACAATTCAACTCAACTCCTCAGCCCATCTCAAGCAATTCATCTATTTCATTTTAGCACTCTCGCTTCAAACGAAGACTCTACTCTCTCACTTTTCAAAAGCCATTCAATCAGTCAAAATGCATTTCACCAGCGCAACCGTTCTTACCTTCGCTCTCGGCGCCCTCGCTGTTCCTCAGACCACCAGCGATCCTTTCTCTCTCTCATCCTCGAGCACATCCTCTGGCTCATCTTCTTCTACCTCCGACCCCTTCTCTCTGTCGAGCTCTTCGACTACCTCCAGCTCCGTAAACCCTACCTCCGCCAGTCTTTCCTCCATATCTGCCTCCGCTTCCAGCATGGCCAGCAAAGCTTCCTCTGATGGCTCCTCCATTGGCAGCGCAATCGGCTCCGACTTCAACGGTGCCACCTCTGCCATCGGTGGCATCTTCGGCGGCAGTAACCCCACCACCTCGGTTCCGACCACTGGTTCCGCGTACAGTTCCTACACATCGGCACTGTCTTCCATCTCGAGCCAAGAGACGAGCATCCTTGCTAGTCTTGACTCTTCGACCAGCAAGGCGCACACCACTCTCCCTGCCCAGTCCATCTCGAGCTTGGTTTCCAGCGTGCAATCTAGCGCGTCTTCTGCGGCAAGCCAAGCCAGCACCAGTGCATTCACTGGTGGTGCTCCTGTCATGACCGGCATGCCTATGGCTGGTGCTGGTGCGTTGGCTGCAGCTCTCGGTGTTGCTGCCATGTTGTAAAAGCTATATTTCTTACATTATGATACCTACATCGATGCCTTTTCCCCGCAATATGTATTTCATTTGGATATTTTGGTCGTGAAAAGCGAAGGAGTATCAGGCTTCATACTACGGTGATAGAAACCTAACTAGATTGTTAGCCTCAAAATACCAAAAAAATTATCTATTCATCAAAACTTCAAGATCTGACGTAGTTGTACGTTCAGGAGTCGTGCTCATTATGCGAGAAGTCCTTATCTGGAAGACGAGCGTGCTTTCATTCTTCCTTCCATTTTCTAACATCAAGAAGGCCAGGACTCAATCTCATCTGACTACTTGAAATCGGCCGATAGGTGCTATCGGTAGAGTTCGGGTTTTTAATCTCAAAGTAGACTATGTACATTGATACTTGCGCTGCTCATACCTATCCTATTAGAATTCACTCTATGTCTCAAAAGGTTTAGCCTATAATATTCTGTGACAATGTTTGTCACTAACCCCTTGTCTCCAATGCCCAGGCCAGGTATCAAGGTTGTTGATCACAAGCGTCGTATCCGTACGGAATGCTTCTAACTGCTTTTCCTAGATTACTACGTAATCGGGATTGCGTCTTCCCTGTCTCGTTACCAGCAAAACATACCCTACATTGATGCCCGAATGCAATCGTTGCTAGGCATGAGCAATAATGGCCAGACGTCGTTATGTCGTGATCATGAAATCAACGCTTTCGGGCAATTGACGTTGCCATCGGGCTTCCACGCCACTCTACGTGCACTCTCCTCATCTCCCTGCAGTCAAGAAAAGCCGGTCCCCAACGTCACCCAAGCCTGGCTTTATCATCCCATTCGCATCCAATTCCCTGTCCATGCCACCCACCCAGACTTGAACGTTCTCCTGCCATTGCTGCGCTGCCTTCTGCAGACCAGCCTCGCTGCCAATCACGGAGATTATCACAATCTTCTGCACGCCCCAGTCACGCAGGGTATCAATTGCAGCGCATGCAGTGGCACCGGTCGCAATGACTGGGTCAATGATGATGGCAAGATGAGCGGGGCCCGGCGCGGTGGGCGGATCGTTCGGAGAGGGTAGGGTGGAGGAATCCGGGAGCTTGTTATAGTATTCTACCACGCCAAGACCGGAGCTTTCCCTATAGAGACCAAGGTGGTGGACGGGGACAGAGATGGGCAGGATGGACTGCAGGGCTAACGGCGTTCGCGGTAGTTAGTAAGGCTTAGGAAGAGCAGGATGCAGGCCTGCAGAGGGCCATGGGAGCAGTCAGGATGGAGGGGAAAGATGGTGTACCGTCAATCATGCCGAGCCCAGATCGCAGAATGGGAACAAGGCATATGTGGGAGGGGGAGATAGTGTCGGCCGCGAATTCATAACCGAGAGGCGACCGGTCCTAAACAGGAATAAGTCCCTGGGTCAGCTGTTATTGAAACAGGAATGCCGGTACGGAGTAGAAGAAGAGTGCACCGAGTGGAGTAGCACTTACGGCGCCATGCGGAACGGCTTCAAGACTTTGGGCGAGCGCCTCGCATGCGACGATAATGGCTATCTCGTGGATCAGCAGCTTGGTCTCACGAGCATCTGTATTCTCAGATCGCAACTGCGAGAGTTTTGCGCGCAGGCAGGGATGTTTGGATACATGGACATTGAAGGGCAAATTCGCCGCCATAGTCTCAGATCAAATGCAAGCAGAAACGTGGTGCTAAAAGGATCAGCTCCAAGTGCCACAATATTGGGGATGAGTCGATGCTGTGAGTGGCCGCCCTGGTGTGCAAGTCTGGTGATCTCCTGTACACCGCGGGTAGCCGCGGCAGAACATGAGGTCAGAGACGGGATGAATCATCGTGTGGATACCGCTCAGCTGGTTCGGGCCGCCAAGCCATTGCCACGCATTCGTTGGGTACCATGTCTGATTGGCTGATTGTCGAGCTGTCACTTGAGACAGGTATGGCGGTGATGGGGATGGCTGCGTGGAATTCAGTGGGTCCAACGCTGGAAGAAAAACGAAATATGGCCGGTGCGCCGCGAGGTCCGGCAACATCTCTTTTTCTTGGCCCTTCAGTACTCCGTATCTCCACCTCTATCCTCTCCTCGCTTCCACCCGTTCAGAACCTACGCCTGGGTGTCTCTAGGTCTATCTGGCCTTTTCAGGGCCCTTAAGGGCTTCTGGAGTACTGTTCTCTTTGTTGAGCAATGGATGCAGAGCGAAGCTGGTTGCGTAATAGCTCTGTTTCTCGATCAACTTCAAGGTCGGACACTCCTCCTGCTCCCATCAGAAGAAGCAGTCACTACGACCAACAGCGGAGCTCACGAGGCAGCGCAATTTCAGAGTTGAAGCGTCACCGATCAGCCAGCAGAGGACAATGGCCTCTATCACAGGCAACACAGGGAGAGACTGGAAATGAGGATACGGCCCCTAGAGAATTTTACAATTTGACCGAAGTCAACGCTCCTTCACCAGTCAATCCAGATGAAGAAAGATACCGTACCACCCTAGAAGACCGACGTCAGTCAGAGGCTCAAGAGGCCCGACACAGTGGCAGAACTGCAGACAATTTCACCAATGCAGGAGTCGGCCTGTCAGAACTCTTGCCTCCTGTCACGCAGCAGGGCTCGGTCGCGCGGCCCATGCGTGGAGGCACATCCCTGGCCAAACTTGAGCTTCCCCGCCGTTCATTATTAGAAAACCCCAGGTTTTCCCGAACATGGGAGCAGCTTCCTCCAGATTCCCCGAAGTTCAACAGGTCTGCGACAGAGATGTATACAATATCTTACCTGATACTGTTTTCCATACTGGGGACTTTGGCAAGGGTCGGTGTTGAGTGGCTGGGCTTTTATCCTGGAGCCATCGTCACAACCAGCGTTCTGTGGGCGAATTTTGGTGGTAGCTTGTTCCTGGGCTTCCTTTCAGAAGATCGCATGCTTTTTGCCGAGGAATGGGGTCGACCGAAGAAGGGCTACTATAGCGTTGCCAACCCCAAAAAGGAAGACGTCGATCCTGAAGCTTTGAAAAAAGCCCACGGTGCCGTTAAGAAGACGTTACCGCTCTACATCGGTCTTTCGACGGGTTTCTGCGGCTCGTTCACATCTTATTCGTCTTTTATGCGAGACGTCTTTCTCGCACTCTCAAATAATGTTCCGGCTCCCCTCTACCATCCTCCGACTCCCGGGAATGTTCCGGCAATCACCGCCGTTATCCACCGCAATGGTGGCTTTAGCTTCGAAGCCCTTTTCGCTCTCATCATTCTCCACGTCGTATTGAGTCTGGGTGGACTGAGACTTGGCGCGCATATCGCCATCTTCGCTCAACCCTACATACCCACAATCCCATTCAAACCCACGCGCAACTTCATGGAGCCACTCATCGTGGTTCTTGGATTCGGCTCCTGGATAGGTGCAATCATCATGTCCATCTGGCCACCGAACCCGAATTGGCGCGGTCAGACGCTCTTTGCATTGGTCTTTGCGCCTGTCGGAACCCTCCTACGCTTCTATGCCTCACTCAAACTCAACGGGCTCGTGGTATCGTTTCCACTTGGGACATTTGCGGTGAACATGTTGGGAACAGCGATATTGGGCATGGCATATGATTTACAGCATGTGTCATTGAATTGGGGATCGAAGGGAGTTGGTGGTGGAGTCTTGAGCTGCCAGATTCTGCAGGGAATTATGGATGGATTCTGCGGATGCTTGACGACAGTGAGCACGTGGGTTGGAGAGCTGAATGCCTTGAGGAGAAGCCATTCGTATATCTACGGGCTTGCGACCTTGGCTCTCGGATTGAGCCTCATAATAGCAATCATGGGCAGTGTGCGCTGGTCAGTCGGCTGGCGAGACATAGTGTGTATCGCTCCGCCAAGTTGAAGAAGTGGACTAGAAGACGTCCTGGAGACTTTTGAATCTCTGTCCAATATTTACAAGACATCCTAGGATATTCGGGTTTCGTGGAGACCTAAATCCTACAGCCTCGCGACGCGGCGATCTTCGTGATCACGGTATTTCTTATAACTCATCAGGCAATCCGGATTTGCCACCGTCGAGCTTACCTTGATTTCTTTTCCACTAATTAGCTGCTTCACTGCGGTTTCTACCTTTTTTCCATTAATTGTTACAGGGATTTCATCTACCTCGAGGATAAACCGAGGCACATGGCGGGCCGACAAGCCGGCTATAATGGCGTCTCGGAGACGTCTCATCAGATCATCCGAAAATACTCGTCCCGGACTCATCTTTACAAACAAGAACACTGTCTCGTCTCTATCGTGAGGTCTGCGCCGTCCCACACAAAGCGTCTCTGCAATATCCTCACGGAACAGCGGACCTTCGCATATTGCATAGATCTCGCCACTACCGAATCTGATACCAGACGGATTGAGAACGCCGTCACTACGCAAATGGGATATTCGTTAGCAGGAATTCGTGTCATCGATTGAACCTTTGGGGATAGATGTCATACCTCCGCCCATGCATCATAGTACCATTTGTCCCAGGATTTACAGAGATCCAATCGTGCATCGTCCAACAATCTACGTTCGGCCAGCGCTCAAAGTACGCTGCTCGGTATACGCTGCCATCTCTGTCTCCCCAAAAATACGCTGGCATACTCGGAAACGCCTTCCGCAATACTAGTTCTCCCGGCGTCGGCACCCACTTTCCGCTCTCATCGCGCTCAACCTGCCCCTTGACCGACCTCCCGGTTTCCGCATCCGCGACGTCGACGTCCATGCCAAGCCCATGCATCTGCATCTCGCCGAGATGAATCGGGCCCGCGGGATCGGCGGCGCACAGCGAAGTGGCGAGGTCAGTCCCGCCTGCCGAATTGGAGAGGTGGACCCTCGACGGGAAAGCCACGGTGTAGAACCAGCGGTACTGGTCTGCCGACAGCGGCGCCCCCGTCGTGTTCACCATCCGCAGACGGCTGAGGTCGAACTCGGTCCGGGGCACGCACCCCGCCTTTTCGAGCTCGAAGAGGTAGCGCGGTGAGGTGCCAAAGTAGGTGACGGCGTGCCGGTCGACGATTCGCAGGAGCTGGCGACAGTCGGGGAAGAGAGGCGAGCCGTCGTAGCAGATGATCGTGGCGCCGGAGGCGAGGTGGCCGTTCATGCTGTAGAACATAATCCACGACGTGGAGCTGTATTGAAGGACGACGTCTCCCGGGCCCATCGAGTTGTGGAGGACTGAGACTTTTTTGAGTTGCAGGACGAGGCCATGGTGGTGAACGATGCATTTTGGAGGACCTGTCGTACCGGAGCTATAGACGATGGTCAGCGGGGACATGAACGGAACCCGGGTATAAGACATCGGATCGGAATGCGAGGCACGGGTGAGAAAGTCATCGAGGGTAGGAAAACGGCTGGGTTCGTATTCATTCGCGGAGGTAATCGGAACGATATACACGGCGGGATTTGTCAGGAGTTGTGCCAAAATAGATTCGGTCTTTTGGACTATAGAGGATCGGCGGCCTTTGTACGTGGCATGGGAGTCGACGAAGAGGACTCGCGGCGTTACTTGCTTGAGTCGGGCGACGCAGCCTTCGATGCCAAGGTCGGGAGCAATGCTCGTGAAGACTGCGCCTACTGTAGCACTGGCGAGGAATAGAACAACGGCGGTAATAGAGTTAGACACTAGGGCGGCAACAACGTCTTCTCGCCCAACTCCTGTTCGTCGTAATGCACTGCTCACTCTCCTGACTTTCTCTTTCAGCTCATCCCACGTCAGGCACTCGCCGTCCAAACTTCCGCCTTCTCTTAGTCCGATAAGAGCTAGTCCATTCGGGTCTCGTCCTTCTAGAGCGTTCTCTGCATAGTTGAGCTTCAACCCTTCATAAAAGGGCGGAATAGAGCTCATAGGACGCGACTCATCGTATGCCCTGCTCATCCCCAATGGCAGGGGTGGTGTGAGTTTGAGATAGTCATACACATCTAGCCAGAATTCTTGCTGATGCTCGACTGTCCATTGGTGCAATTCTTGAGAATTTGAAAGGGAGACATTGAACTTGGTGTTGATATGGCGGCGGTAGGCGTCCATGCGCGTGGAGCCAGGGTTGGAAGGCTGCCATATGACCGGAGGCTTCGATACAACCATTTTAGGAATATGCAGTAAGCAGATGACCAGACCTGACTATCTTTACATTCAAATTCTTCACAAATTCATCCACAAATGAAGCGGCTGGGGTAGATTGGACAATATGTGATGTACAAGGATTAGACAATGTGGTCTTTTTCTCAAAACATCATATGCAGAGAACAGTGCTGTATTCCCACAAGCAGAGCAAGAGAACACCCGACAAGCAACTTTCAAGATCAGACGAAAAATCAACTCGGTGTCAGTCCAAATTACCTACTCAGGCCCAGGTCAAAGCCTCATCGAGATGCACGGTATTTGTTGCCCCACATCCCCGCAAACTTGTGGGGCGCTGCAGTAAAACAACCGAAAATGCCGGATCCCTGCTGCGGCAACGCCGTTTCACCCTTTCCGACACCCTTTAAAAAATCCCTCCTCCCCGATGACCAACCCTTATTTGCCTAACCTCCAAACCCCCATTCTCTGACCGCCAGAATGAACTCAGCACGTCTTGCCATCCGTCTCCCATTGGCCGCGGAACCCTCTCCCGGAGCTGACGAGATGCTGCGGCCTCGCGTTTGACAGACGTGTCCCTCCTGTCAATGCTCAGATGCTGGGAAGTGTATGGGAGGACTAAAGTATGACCTGCGGGCCGCCCAGCCGGCCGTCGTAAGTTCTTATCGTCTTGTCACTTCGCTATATAATTTTCTTTCCTTTTCTTGTTATTTGCTTTTTCCCCTTTTTCTTTTGCGTAACGTTGATTCCCCTTCTCTGTGCCGCCGCCGCCACCAGCAACCCCCCCCGTTCCCTACCAGCAAAGCTGCGATCCCCACGCCAAAATAGACCGGACACCCCCCCTCCCTTTACGGGTAGCAAGGGCTCGTCTGCGGGTGACATCCGTCGTTCATTGGAAACGACGTGCCGCAGCGAAGTGCGTTGGCCGAATTTTTCTGACTCTCTGCGACTGCTGGTTGCATCATGCTGCGCTTATCTGCATCTCGGCACGCGCACCCATGGCTCGCTTGTTTTTGATCATGGAAGTATTTCTGTTTGTAGGTCATAATCCCCTTTGCGTCTTTCTCAGCTCGTTCCGGTTACGGAAAGTCACGATTGCCTCCTCTCCTTTCTTGTCGTGTCGTGTCGTGACATATTTCGATTGCGTGCTGGAATGACGCTTGTCCATCGCTAGTCAGAATATCTGATAAACTCACAACCTACCTTTGTGGAAACTTGAGAATTTTCAAGCTTCTTGGTCAAACTTTACGTCGATTTCAAGTCACATAGGCATCTGAGCTCGTTCAAGTGTAAGACCTGGTCATCTTCACAATGTGCGGCAGAACTCTCGTGATTTGCAGCAACGACTGCGGCGACTGCTGGACTATTTCGAGAAATTGGTGCGATATGGGGAAGAGAATCGGCATGATGCGATGTCCCCAGCTCTACACGAAGATTACCTATCAGCTATGCTGGGCTTGCTCTGAGAGCCTGTCGAAGCACCACACTGGATTAGAGAAGGTCGGAGGCACCAGAGCGTAAATCGTATGTGCAGGGCCAATCTCGTCCAGACTACCTAAAATCAAGTGGGCTAACCTCATATCTCTCATAGCTTCGTGTGTCACCGTATACGTTATGGATGGCCGCTTGATATTGATACCCTACCCGGAGTTTGCTCTAGAACGGAGTATCCTCAAAATATTGTATTTTATTCTGTCAATATTTTACTCGGCGAGGGGATTTATCATCAAGGAACGATGCATTTTGGCTCATTTTGTTAAAGACGTACATCATCCAGGTCATACTCAGGATACTCAGGATACTCAGGTCTGGTCTTTTTGGCTTTTTGCTTATTGGATTCGTTGAAGCCGATGAGTCCTATGCGATCGAGCCTATCCGTCACTGCCTTCTTGATTGCAGCATATCCATCGGTCTTTCCAGCGGAATCCGGCCCTCTTTTCCTCTTCTCGTTCTGCAGATTGAGCGCATCAAGTTCTACCGGATTCCTTGCTCACGGTATGCTTTCCAGCTAAACCGGTCAATGGCTTAGCAGCCTATCGAGTTATGCAAGGTCCCCCTGGTAAACCCATCCTCTCCGAAACCCCCGTTCGATAACCCCCACTTTCCCGTCGGACCTTACATCTAAAAACCCTGCCGCAAGGCACGGAGGGTTGGAGAAAGACAACATCAATATTCAATACGTCATTATTAAAAGCACAAAGGCCTCACAAAAAGTCACAAAAGCCATATACGCCGCCCCACGCTATGGATGCAAGCTCAAACCTTGGCAGCCCACTGTACACAGATATGACGTGGCCCTTCTTTCTCGATCATCCGGTGCGAGACCAAAGCAGGTCCTTCTACGGCGGGCTTTTGCGCTCGTGCGAGGCTCCAATAGCGTCGAGACCGGAAGAAGTTTTTTTCGTGCATTGAGTTACTCTGTTTTTGGCGGCCGCGGCAATATAACGAGGCATTTATAGACGCAAATATTATGTACATGTATTTAGAGCGTGTTTTCGTTCCTTTGTAGCCTGTTTCTGAAGCGATGGAAGCTATTTGTAAACTGTGGGAATGCAATAGACCTTGCGTGACAAGGTTGTTGCATAGCGTCGCTCGCGTACCTAGAATATTTGTGTGAGCAATTAACTCGCATACTTACTTCGGATAACTTTTAGTCCGATTTCCACTTCAGTTTGAAAATTTTTGCCAGAAAGTACCGTTTTGTAAAATCGACCTGCCTTCATTTCACATATACATGCAACCTCGATAAAATCATCAGATTGGGGGACTCCTGATTCCAGCTGCCAGCCTGATGGTTATAATTTCACCGGGAAGCCCCCGACCTTGTTTTCGGACTTCTAGCTATTTGAACATTCAGATGCGTTTCGGGCGTAAATTCCGCGACTTGCCAGATACGCGATAATATTATCGGGAAATCCTCGAATTCAATTTTGCGGATTTCATCCGCGGTAAAATTTAAGAGCGTTTCGAGCGCAAATACAGCCAGCAGCTTTGTAGGCATAATTGTGTTGGGGAGCTCCCGATTCTGTCCTTGGATTTTGACAACATTACTTTTTAAAACACGCTTCCGATCTGATTTGAAGTGACGACTCGATATCTACAATTTGGATGGGGGGGCCCTCAATCAAGTGCGTCTCTGCTTGTCCACGGCTTCCGCCCAACTTTCCCCTTTCACGAGACCCTCCGGACCCTCAACGACTTGCACAGGCTCACTCTGCGCACACCAAATATCATTCCTTATCAGCACCCCAGCCCAGCAGCCTTCCCATACCATCTTATCCATGAACTCCTTGTCCATCCAGAAGCTGACCCCCTTTGGATATCCTCCATCACTCTTATCTAGCTGAGGAGACCACTCAATCGTACTCACGACAATCAGGCCTTCTCGGCGGAGTCGGCGGGCGAACTGTCTGTCTTCAAGCGACATATCCTCAACACTCTCGTCGTCAACCAGAAGCTCCCGCAGGGATCGTCCACGCCAAAACCCTGACTGACTAGCTTCAAGCTCCATACGTGGTGCATCAGAGCCATTCATGTATGGTGGAAGATCCCCCTGAAACCTTGTGACGTCCCATGCTTTAGGGGGGCTGGTATTAATGAGACGAGTGTTGAAGAAGAGAACTTGGAAGACGGGAATGAAGCGCATGAGCGGAACGACGTTGGAGAGACTGAGTGTGTATTCGTAGACGTTGCTCGGCGAGGAGGTGCCAGTGCTTGAGACACTGTCGAAGGGAAGGAGGCGTGCCCAGAGTCCGGCTTGCGTTCTGAGTTCGGGCATGAAGGGAGAAATATCTATTTCGCGCTCCGGATATTTTTTCGTGGCATCTTCGATAGACACAGGACAAGAATGTGGGGGCCGTGCAGTCGTAGTGATAGATCTGCTAAGGATTGAGTTCAGCGCTGGCACTATGGAATCAGGGGCGTAGTCTAGCTCGTAAAGACGGTCAAGTAGACGGAAGATGACGGTAACATTGAAGGGCCAGAATATGAGCGCGGACCAATTTTGTTGCCCGAACGGAGACCGGTAGTAGGGCAAAATAATTTTGAAGAAGAGGGTGAATAACCACTTCTCGAAGGCCTCCTCGTCCAGGCAGTCTTCGTCCTCGTACGGTCCCGGATCTTGTGCAAAATAGTCATAGGACCCATTGATAACTTCTGTTATATCCAGAGGTTGTGGGATTCGATCAGCGGGCACCGGCACTGTTCTGAAGACCTGCCAGAGAGGGTCCAAGCCGCTTCCGTCCGGGTCATTGATGGCCAGATATTCATTTGTAATGTCGTTCTGGTTCTGGAATGCAACAGGGTTGCGTAAGCAGCATGATGTATAATACGAAGAAGCCTGGTCCTGCTTCAACAGCGGAGCCGCAAATATTTGTGATGCTAATGAGCCTCCGATATAATCCCTTCGGGTGTGAATCAGCAACACCTAACCAGAATGCCAATACGGGGTTTTAACTTACGGCACATTGCTCAGATGGATCTTGTCGAATTCCCCAGGAAGTTCTGCTAGATCTAGCCCATTGACGCTTTCAGTCATATCTGCAGGCCATGTATCAAACAGATATCGCTCCATTATTTCAGTCATCTCGCCCACCACAAGCTGTATGGTCAAGCGGTGACGAATCCGCCGTATCGATTTTGCGATCTCGCCAAAGACCCTCATCCCATAGTCACACAAGCAAGACGGCCTAAACCCAGAATACTTTTGGGGTGCTTTCCAGGACATTTGTAGTGCAGAAGCTTTCCAAACAAAATGGAAAGGGTCGTGAGCAACAGTGTAGTCTTCAGACTTTTCCCAACAGTCAGTGTCAAAGAGCGTTACGTTTGGTAGCCAACGTGCATCGATGTGAGCCTCTACTTTCTTTAGGACATTTGTGTCCACTCCTTTATTAGCTCGAAGCTCGTCAAGCAAGCTCTGGAGACCCGGTTCATATTTTATCCCGAATCTTCTTGGCGGCCACAAGAACCCCGCTTGCTCATAACATGCTCTCTCCTCGTTGACACCTTCAGGATGCGTGAATTCGAAGGGGTTATCAGGGTTTCGATGATCAATTTCTTGTGTGAAGGATATCGCGGAGCGGCGCAGGCGAGCCATGTCGCATGTCCTTACTGTTTCATCTTGCCAACACCTCAGGGCTTGAACAACGCGAGGCGCTTGACCGCTGTAGATGCACAACCAACCAGGAAGCTCTTTGCGCTTCTCCAGCATTCCAATTGCGTCCTCAATGAAATCTAGAAGAGCGCAATAGAAATATTCGGGCATGGTCGGAGCTATGAAAATGAAAAAGGCTGCTGCACTGAGAAATTCAGCGCTCTCCTCGTCATTTTGTCGTGAAATGTTATCAAGAATCAGGAACATGACAAGATTCCTAGCGATGATTTTTGGGTGTAAATCCAGTGCGATGAAGTGGAACCTGCTCATCAATACGTGGGCTCGATCGGATTCGGATACCTCGGTCGCGTCTAATTCGAAGTTTTCTTCCAACTTCGTGACACTGTAGAGAGTCGTGTAAATATGGCGAGCATCACCTACTCCCGCAAAGAAAAATGATATCGGCGTTCCCTTTTTGTTGGTCATGGCGAGCGGTATATTGTAGTGGTTGCAGAACATGTCATGACCGACGGGAAAGTAGTCCAGCTCGACTCGCCTTTCAGAGTTAGACTTATATTTTGGACATGTAATGAAGCAAGATACACTTACATGGAAGGTAAATTACGTGGCATACGCTCAATCATCGCGGAACGATAGCTATCCGCATCTGGAAATAGCTCCTCTAGTAAAGTTTTTGTAAACGGTCTAGGAATTGTTTCCGCCATCATAATATATTCTAGGAACAGGTAGGAGAGCTACACGAAGAGCCGTAGAAGGAAGTACTAGATGTGGTCGGACGTCAATAATGGGCTCAAGATAGTCTTAAGGCCAGTCTTTCAATGGCAACAAAGCTTCTGTCTGTGATTTCGGTGCACAGGAATGAACAAATTGAAGGCAAGAACTATTAATTCAGAAAGGAAATCGACAAAAATGTAATGCGTCTGTAATTGTTGCGGCTTTACGTATCAGCCCAATAGAAAGATACGTTTCCCGCAAGCTTCACGGGAGCCTCCAACACTAGCCCGACGATCTTACAACTCACATATAACAAAGATCTTCAGCAGGACCTTATGGGCGGCAGAGTTTGCCCATAGAAAGTTACTACGGAGAAGCATTCGTCACGGCAAACTCGCACCATTTGTATCCCGGCGAGGTATGTCATCACGTTTTGGTGATCCCGGGAACAAGCGAAAGCCATTGCAAATTATCAACATGGAGCTGATATTTAGCAAGGTGAAGCTTCGCGACTCATAGCAGAAGGAGGAGAAATTTCGAACTGACCGAAGGTTGAAAGACCTCCCGAATGAGTTTCGATGACAAAGAGTGGTAGAAGGGCGTGAAGGGACAGGTAGAAAGATTGATGGTGCAGAACGTGGTGGGGGCGGGAGAGTGCAGAATGAGCCGATGGACTTTACAGAAGACATATGAAGACAAAACGTTGGCATCCGTGCTCGTTACCTCTAAATTTTACATGCTCAGATTCCATATTTAAATCTTCAACTTTTCGGGAGTCGGTAGCTAAGATGACCGATGACTGTCCCAGTGCGTCGGAGCTCGGCACTCGTGCACGCCAAGGAGCATGGGTACCTTGATCACGAAAGCGTGTTTCGACAGCTACGGGACTGTGGCTTCAATGATATAGCAGTTCATCATCGAAGACTTTGATCGGTTCTTGAAGATTGCTACAAAGACCGTCTTCCCTTCCAATTACTCTTCAATCTACTGCAAACCTTTTAGCAAAACCTATCAAGCGCATGATTATGCTATGCCTGACAATTGTTGAGGGAAGTGCCTTCTGTAGCCTGAGATTCTTACAATACAACACTTTCAGTTTCTATAGGTCAGGAGCCCGGCGCTTTACTGAACATCTTGAATGATGTTAATTCTTTCGATCTTGATATAACAGCGGCTTCATCCTGCAGCTGAATAGCTACCAAATCATCTTTGATTGCCCTCACCTGCAACTCCTCATACACGCTTGCGCTTATTCAACGAAATCATACCGCAATCTGCGACCCCCTTATCACGTAAAATTGAGGAAGCTCGACGTCCAAAATCATACCCCCCTTCCGCAGCGCGCGCAACTGCAAACCGCCACCCGCCGGCTTCGACGACATCGAGGACGGCTTTCTCGAATTTGCAAATAAGATGAAGGATGCCGAGAGTGCAAATCATGAAGGGAGGAAGCGACATAAGATGCTGTGGCCCGTCTTCCAGATATCACATCAACGATCTCAGTATATCTACGACCTCTAATACGAGAAGGAAGCCATCTCGAAACAGCTCTACGACTGGATGCTGAAGAACGGTTACGCGGATGCGAACCTCTTAGCAAAATGGAAGAAAACAGGGCGAACGAACGGTAATCGCGCCGATTGATCAGATCCGATCCTTAGATGTACAGGACTACGCTACATTTATCGACGATTGAAGACATGTTTGATCGTACTGTTTTTCCCCTGTCTGATATTATCTTCCTAAGGTACATCTCTTGAATACATACGTCCTTCATTCCAGCATGCGGTATCATACCCCATCTGCGTCTATTGTAACCTTGAGCCACAGCCCCACATGCCTCCCCATCCCCAACATGGATGGGCGGCATTGTCATCTGTCAAGATGACTCCAGCGAGTATGCTTCTTTACAGGTCCTGCACAAGTACGTGAGCAGCGCTAAAGGAGGGAGTAGACAATAAGCATTATCGACAGCCTTGGTAGGCATTCCAAAATCAACGAGCGTGGGTCGGCCATATGCGACAGTAGACAAACGGAAAATCCACAAAAAAGACCCACACTGCGCCAAAGGAGATGTTTCATTGAACGCCGAACAAAAACAAGCCTTTTAACCTCTCCTCAACAAATACGAAAATGTGATTGCGATAGGAAACATTGGCGCTAGAGGGGATATCCACAAGTACAAAAAGAAAATGATAGTCCAGCATTCGCATTTTGATCTAGTGTTCCATGACCTTCCATCCTTCTTTGATCATACTCTTGATGAAGAAGGCAATACCGAGCAGCACGCCCACCGCCGAAAGTGCGATACCAGTGTAGTATGCACATCTGATACCCCATAGCATGCTCTCGTAGTCGGTCTTGCGGTGATTGACCGCAGTCTCGACAGTACCAGCGATACCGAGAGAAATGGATATAGAGTAATTGACCATGGTATTAACAAGAGATGCCGCAAGACCTTGATGTTCGCGGGGCATGTGATTTGAAAGAATGACCGTTGCAGCAGGGAAGCTCATATCCATACCAAAGGGCATAATGACGACGGAGACAAACATTTGTGCCCAGTAGATTTGATTGACGGGTTGAGTAGCGGCAATGACGATTCCAACAAAGAACGCAATCATGCTGGTCATCATGACGAAGGAGACAGGGGTGTGCGTGAGCAGGAAGCCAGTGAGACCCGCGGCAATGAGACCACAGATCACGGCTGGTGCGTATTGGGCAGAAGCTGAGAGTGGGCTGTGGCCACGAATGTTCTCGAGGAATTGCCAGGAGTAGAAAACCCAGACTCCGAATGCACCCCAGCCGACGCCCACGAGCGTAAGAACGAAACTAGTCGTACTATTGAGTGCGTGAACGGGAAGGAGAGGTGAGTCAGCGCGGAGCTCAACCCAAACGAAACCGACAAGACACAGGAGACCGATGATAAGGACAAAGTAGACATGAGGAGTGCCCCAGCCGTAGAGAGGGCCATTGTTCCAAGCAACGTTGACCAGCACTAAGCCCGCGACACTGAGCAAGGATCCAGTCCAGTCAAAACCGGGCCGTGAATCCTCAGGTGGTTTGTCTCCGACCGCCTTTGGAATCACCAGCAGACTTACGACGGAAAGGCCAAAAGCAGCGACCCCATAAGACCAGAACGCCCATGGCCACCACGCGTACTCGGCAAAGAGACTACCGAAGGTTGCACCAATGACAAAACCCGCTGGAGCCATGGCACCGAACAGGGCAAACACAAGATTCTTCTTGATGCTCGGTGGATAGGCACGGCCAAACAGAGCGAGGGCATTGGGCATCAGGAGCGCGGGACCGATTCCCTGCATAGCGCGGCAGAAGTCGAAAAAGATTTGATGTTTGGTATAGGGAGTGAAACCAGTAAAGCAGGACCACATCCCAAGCCAGAGATAGCCGAAAGCGAAGACTCGTTTGTGGCCCATAATGTCGCCTAGTCGACCAGATATCAGGATAAAAGTACCAACTGTTAAGCTGTAACCTGCGATGAACCAGCTCATCTCCCCAGGATTTGAGGTGTTGAAGCTTCTTGCAATGAAATTGATGGGAGCGAGTGCTTGACCCAGCGCTGCTTGTGTCATCAAATGGGAGACGGCGCAGACCCCAATGAAAAGAGTTTCGTGGAAGGCATTGATGTTCAGTGGAGGATGTTGGGGAGCGCTATCATTTGATGATGTGGGTGTCTCCAATTGCTCCTTCTCTTTGAGAAATTCAGTATCCAAGGTTCCATCTATTAGGTAGCTGGTTGAGCGGCCACGGCCACCATATACTGCCGGAAGTTCTGGGACGATGGAGTCTCTTCCTGAATAGTCCATGCTGGCTAACGAGTCGACCCGGGATTGTAGTGAAATGTGACGAGACTTGTAAAGGGACGATCGTGACGGGTTTTTGCCGCCATCGCTGGAGCCTGGACGTGAGAGGTCGGACGCCATGTTTGCTGGCAAAGAGATGCTCTGTCGAGGAGTTGTTCTGCTGAAATTTGTTACTTGACTGCCGCCATTACTGGTACTTGTGCTGGCGGAGCTGCTGCTTGTGCTAATATCTCTTTGGGCAGACATATTTGGATGCTTAGAACGCAATGAGGACAACGCAGGTATCAAAGGCAAGGCCAAAGGGGGGGACTCACCCTGCTGTAGAAAGTTAGAATTCACACAAGACAGCGGCTGCCTTGAGTTGCACAGCTTCAGCGTCCACCGAGTCCCATGCAAGCACCAGGGGATCTGTGTTACAGTCCTGTAGCGAGGAGAGCTGGCAGGTGTAGCAAGAGCTGTGAGGCAGACATAGCCATGTTTTGTTCCGACAGCCACTGCTTCGCGTGGACAGTCTGGAGCTTTGCTTGCCGATGCTCAATCGAGAATAGACCAGCACCGGCGTCAAGATCCAGGGCAGACCCAAGGAGCGAACCCATGCTGCGCCCTCATTTGCGTTCGACTTGCCCGTATGAAGGCTGTTCGAGGTGCCAAATTCACCGTGCCCAAACCAGGCCGACCCGGATGGATTTTGGTGTAGCGGAGTGACGGAGGGGAGCCGACAGAGATGAGGTTCTAAACATGGGTGGGTCTAAACCCAGAACTGCAAGGAATGGCACGCGAGAGCTGCTTACCCGTGGTGCTTCCGGCGGGGTGAACCGCAGGAGCAGCCAATTGTCTGGACCTGACCTTCATGGTGGCTCTGAATCCGGTTGGAGTGGCTCGGGATGACAGAGTGGCCGTTCTGACCTTTCCCTGATTGGAAATTCCCTTCGCGTCCACTGGTGTACGTTATTACGACATGTCTCCTTTCAATACCCATTGTCCGAAACGTTTCTGCTCTGACGGCTTATGGCATCATTTCTGGAAATAGTTGATAGTAATTGTAGCGCTGCCTCCAAGGCATCTTCTCCTTGAAATGCGCTCTGCATGGAATCTAGAGACTTCTTAACAGATTACAAGAGTGTCGTAGCATCACTGCCGTGCTTTCAACCCCCTGGGTCGAGGCGTGCGGCTTGACGAGATGTGGTCCGGTGCCACGACCGCTAAACTTCGGTCCCGAAACTTCGAGCGAGCGAAGTTGCAAGCTTGGTTTCCCTCTGCGAACTTTGGTAAAACCAGCTTTCTGGCAGCAGAGAATGGCACCCAACAATGAGAGGTAGACATGCTGAATACCGTGTTAAACAAGCGCCAACTAACAGCCAACAGCGAACTTGCATACCGGAGAAAACGAAGGAAGACGTAATCTTTTCTCCTCTCGCAATATCGCGCTGCTCTAAGTCACGGTTCGCGCGGGAGGTGACGAAACAGGCCTTACGTACTCCGTACTCTTAGAAAATCACGCTAGCCATTGGCTTGTTTCCGCCACAGTGTTTGACTTGGGCGACGTGCATGTCAAATGGGAACTGTGTCCCTTTCGAGGCGCTTATCGAAATTGCTTGTTTGTTTCTGAAAGCGAGACGTTCATACGTCTGCTCTTGTATTTATCTTTGGAAAGCGCCCAAGAGTCCAAAATCTCTTTTTTGTAGCCTGTTTACTGTTGCAGGATCGTAGCGGGCACAGAAGCCCAGGGGCCAGAATACGTGTTTCGACAGTCAGCTACTCCGTACGTACCTAGGGTAATCCCAGTGCTGATCATATGCGACATCTCTCCGAGACCCGCACCGAGCTCCTTCTGCGAGATATCTCGATCGTCATTCGTGAATACATCTCTTCAGCTCCATAATTACCAAGTCTTGCTGAGAAAGTGCTGAGATAACCATGGTTGCCTAATAGGTCTCGACCTTACGATATAGTTCGGAAGAGTAGAGTATTCTAAGCAGCATTCCCACGGATTATTCCCACGGATTGTTCGCCTGAATTAAGTCCAAGTTCAACGACTGCTTAAGCCGCTCACCTATACAAGCTAGGATATCTCACAGACCGCGGGGCTGTGAGTAAAGTGCTCAAACCAGATGCAGTCAATGCGATCGGGCTTTCCCCCATATTAATGGCAAAAAAACGCCGTCTTCGATGATAATTAAACTTGCAGAACCTGCGAGACTTAGGCAACTCTGACAGAGCTCTCGGCCATTGTGCCGCTGCCCTCGATCGTAGTTCACATGAAAAAAGCTGTTTTGCAAAAGGCGCTTTCGGACTCCGGCTCCTCTGCTGACCTTGCGGAAACCACCTGATGCTACGCCACGCGATTACACACGAGCTTGCGTATGGCTTTCAATCGCGTAAGCGAGAATTTCATGTCGGTCAAGGTCTCAGAGAATCCATATCCACCTGCAGAAATGCAAAGCTGACATTTTTCTGTTCCCTAAGAACGAGGGGTGAGTGGCGACTCTTAAGTTTCACAGGCTACAGTACGAAGAACTCCCTAGGTACTCAACGAAAATAGTATGATCAATCGTCTGGCCACTCACAAGCACAGAATTGCTCATCTTAGATAAATCACACTCAAAATCTGGACCTTCAACCAAGAAGGGTTCTAGATAGCGTCGCGACGGGCTCCACCGTTTCCGCCAAAGGCTAAAAACGGAGCCGCATTGTATACACTACTGGCTTTACAGCGAGCGAAATTTTAGAAGCCTATCACCAAAATGTACATCATTAGAGCACCGTCGGCAAAGGTGGCATCGAATACGCTTCATCAGCAGTTCCAAAATCGGCCTTGGCGTGCCTGGATAGGCGAATGGGAATGATCGGGAAGCGGAGATCGTGGCTTGCCTACCATGTCAGTCTGAAATGCTATACTCCGTACTGAAATGCCTCTGGGGATTTGGCCGTCTCCCTACACGGACTTCTTCGCCACAGCAGCGTCAAGACTTGAGATTTCGACGATCTGATCTGTAACGAAAGACAATTATGAACTCGAGGTATCCATGTGCTACTGTTGCTGTGACGCGGAAGCTACACTCTGTTCTGGCTGGTAGGAATCGACCAATCCGCCGCTCGATCCAATGGTGTCCAAGCGCTTCGAGACTACCATGGGCCAAAAAACCAAACAGGAAACGACGACCGAAACTTCGGGAGGTCAGTTTCTCAGGCTTCGGCATAGTCGCACTTACATTTTACGCCGTAATGGCCCCGAAGCTGTTGTCGCAGCCCAGTTTCTCGGTCCTGTATGCTCTCCCTCAACCTTAACTAAACACCTAGCCTTCCCGTCCTGTGTCTGCATCTAGAAATATCCAGATAAAGTAGACTGTTTTTTCACTCTCCAACATAAGCATATCTAGGCTTCTCGTTTGCTCAAGGCTTGTAGTCTTCGGCGGTGGTACGGGGTCAAAAAGCACTTGCTTGGAGTGACCCATAATACTGGGTTCTACGTGCGAGGTGATGGCGCTTTGTGAATATCGAGCCCTTTGGATCGGAAGCTGCATGGCGTGTCGATTTACCAGCTGCGTGCTCGTTGACACCCAGGGATTGCCTATGCTTGTACCGTTGGTTCTCCTACTATCTCTGTGTCTGTTATCGTTTCTAGTCCCACTCCTGCCTTTGCTTTTGCCATGTATTGGTGGTCGATTCCGATGCCGGTTCCGAGGCCGATTAAAAGATCGAACTTTAGGTCAGCTAAGAACCGCACACAGAGAGAGAGGTCGACTCAGAGGCCAGGCCATAAATAGCGTCTGAGATTTGGCCGGGACCAGCGTGGAAATCCAAATTTAAAGCCGCGGAGAAGCTGACCTGAAGGAAGCAGAACGAAAGGGTCTTTTGGAGGCTTCAAATGTTGTTCACTAAAGAATTAGATAAACTTTGAAACAGAGTATTGAATCAAAGAGAAACATAAGACTCATTGGAATACTCGTACTCCAGAAATCAAGAGAGTAAGATGGAAATAACCGCCGACCTTATTCCCGGATTTAGCTCAGAATGGACCTCGATTTCCGACCTATAGGAGAAGTGGAAGTGCAAATCTCAAAATCTAGAGCATTTACTTCTATTGGGAGGCTTTGGTTGGTTAAATGGTAAACCCTAAACACCATCTCTTAGCTTTATTGAACCATGCTAAATGAAGCTAGAATTGAGGGAGAGACTGGCCAGACGAGACGGCATTAATCGGACCAGTAATTCGTTATCTAAGATGGCCGAGATGTATATATTGCATTACTCAATAGTATCCAAAGCAAGCTTGGCGAACCGGTAGAGTCCGACGGAAATGCGTTGAATTTGCGCAATATCATGTAGAGGATGAAATCCCCCGCTGTGAACATGCTATTGAAGTCTTGAATGGTTTGCTAAAACTTGGTCCAAAAAGAAAATAGGCGCTAAGAATAGTATGCCTCTTTTGGTAAAATGGCATTTTGCAACAATCGCGGGACGGAAGAGTCTCACTTTAATGATGGGGTTGCGCACGAAGAGTTCAACCGTTGTACGGTTTCTTGTGTGAAATGGTGCGTGCCTCCCTTCAAGGAGTTTGAGACTTAGCAACGTCTGGAATGACAGAAACCGTAACCAAGCATAATGCGAGTAAACTGAACGAAAACTAGTCTGAAAGTATTGTTCTCTGTCTCCATGACCTTCTTACTCCGCTTTCTGTCGTTCACAGATAACGGCGGTCATGGCGGTTGCGGGAAAAAATCGATTGGTGAAGATCAGTAATGCGATCGAATTTGAATATGTAAAGGCGCTACACAATCTCCTGCAACTGCTCGATGTTCGAGAAGATGCAACTACCGAAATGTTTCGAGATTCAGCTGAGCTGCATGTACGAGTCCAAATGGACTACGAGATTGGCAATTTGACTAGGATGGAGAGCAGGACTGTCATGGTGAAGTCAAGGGTTTCAGTCAGGAACGAACGTCACTCAATGTCCTAAGGAACCAGTAGCTAGCAATAGTGTGCCTTCAGGTCGTGTGAGGCGAACCAGGGACGATAAGGAAGTGGCTGTTCGCAGATTGAACGGCCAAAGATGCTTCGGCTTCATATGCGTCTGAAGTTCGGTATGTTCGCGCGGGACGAGATAATTAGTGCAGTGAACGCTAGTCAGTCGAAAGTGGTAGTAGTTTAATCTTGCCAGAGCCACTAGTAGGATTACATACGTTCTTAGTCTTCACCAAATCCTGCATGTCCCTCGTGGACCAGACTCCTAGTGTGTACCGGTTAAATTCGAGCAGCAAATCGCTCACCTCACCGCGCAGGGGCTGATACAAGGGCTTTCGCGTGCATGAAGACTGTTCTATGGTTCACTAGCCAAGTGGAAAGGTTAAATGTAGGTGCAGAATCAGATTGTTGTACACTACCTGTCATCCGTTCCCCCGATCACATGATTTGTCGCCGCACTCAACTGCTCACAACTTTTCGTCTTCTTCGTTACGCTTCGTGCATGCTCAACGATAGATATCTTCAGGACCGTCAAGTAATGGTGCTTCCCTTGCCGTTTGCAGTTAACAGTGCACTCCAACTTTTCATATCCTGTCATTTGGACTCAATTCCAGAACTTCTCGGCCCACATTGCCCCGACGGGTGATCGCCTGATCAGCGCGATAGATTCGTGAATCATACTCCGTAAGAATATTTCTAGATCCTGACGATCACGCCGCCGGAATGAATCCTGTACGACAGGGGGCGGCAAGCACCGAGGACATTTTGCTGCGTACATGACTACCCCCGCAGATATGAATCGTACCTGCACCGCTCCCGCACGGCGAGGATGCAAGCGTTTCGTACTATTGACTTTTAGGTGCGGTCTTAGCTGCGGCACGTCAGTCGTACCTGACTGGCGGTCCCGCGAAACAGGGTTGACAGATGGAATACTCTAACCTCTTAGGTCTCAGGTCTGATGATGGCCATCGTGGAATATGCGGGACCACTGCAGCTGCACTTTCGATCCGGAAATATTTACACCAATGAAACCTCGAGTTTACGGCTAAAACCTGATTCCCGTTCCAGACTGTGTAAACCCCTATGTTTCAAGACGCTTTGGGGGTCAAAGATGCTTGAAGAAATCTCGGTACATTCGGCTTGCTCTCAAGAGGATCTTTAGCGGATGCTGTACTCACTCGCCCATGCTCTTATACCTCCGCTTTGGTACCGAAGATGTGGAATCTGTGCACGCGCCTGCGGACCGTCAACCAAACTGAACTTCAAGCCATTGGTCTAATGAAAAACTCAATCTTCGTCGAAGAGTATTAGTTTTTGGCTATGGAAAACATCATATCAAACGTCTTATACCCTCGACACCATAGCCATGGAGGTCATGCTGGTGAAGATGGCTCATCAGTCAATTCTTCCCTGCATTTCCAATTGCCTAAACCGAATTATATCAATCCGGTCAGTCATTGCTGAGCGTGGCGTTCTTTTTCGCATTCTCTGACGAATTAATGCTAGGTTACACGAAGGACTATTATGCCTGGCGTATTAATTCCCCTTATTGTACTCAGCACTGCTACCATTTCTGTTCGAATTTGGTCGAGATTCTCACGTCAGGCCGGCGCCTTTGGAATTGATGATATATTTATTCTAGGAGCCTGGGTAAGTCAATATCACATTGACATCATGTCAGAGACTAAAGGCGTTCCTAGGCATCTGCTTTTGCCCTTTCAGTTGGTGCAATCGTTGGTATGTCCTCTCTCCTTCATGCTTTTACGGGTTCAAATGGCTAATAGCCGGGTAGCTACTGAAAGTTTTGGCTTCGATAGACACATCTGGGACGTACAGCCAGATTTATTAGCTCCCGGAGCAAAGGTACGTCCCAGGAGAGGACTCTGATATTGGTGCTGACTTGTCACCAGCTCGCATGGGTCGGGCAAGTGATGTTCCTCGTAACTACATGTCTCTGCAAAATTGGCATTCTACTCTTCTACCGCCGTCTTGTTTCAGGCACTACCAGTAAAACCCTCTATTACGCATCCTGGATCGGCATCATCTTTACCGCTTTTTATGGCGTCGTCTTCATCATTATTCTTTGTACGACCTGCAAGCCATTAAACGCTTACTGGCTGTCCTACAGCCCTACTTACGACGCGCCTCATATTTGCGACCATCCTGGTGCGGGGCCGCCAGTCAGTGGAGCACTGAGTGTTTTCAGCGATTTCTATGCTATTGTTCTCCCCTATCTAATAGTACGAAAGCTGCAAATTACGTGGAGGCAAAGGTGTGGGCTGTATGCCATTTTCGGCTTTGGTCTCTTGTGAGTTCTTCTCTAACGCGGCACAGCATTCACGACCTAATCATGAGCTAACTACCACCGCTACAGTGTTGTGGGATGCGGTATTGCTCGCACAGTTCTTCTTGACCGTCTTTCCCTACAGACATTCGATGTGACGTGTAAGCAGATCTCAAACACGGCCTCGAGAGGTGCAGAAAATCTGACGATCATTAGGGACAAGTCATGACATTTTCATAGCCTCGAATCTCGAAGCCCAGTTGAGTGTCATCGGCGCCTGTCTCCCAAGTCTACGCAAGTTGTTTGGGAGTTTCTTCGGCGACTCGTCACGAAGTATATACCAAAACATGAAATTCGGCTACTCAAAGTTCTTCCGAGGTTCCAAAAAGTCCGGGACATCTTCGAGCGCTGCAGCTTCGGATGACGCACTCGGGAAGCACAGGATGACCATCCATAAGACCGAAGATATCGAGTTGGCCGTTGACGCTGTAACACCGCCGCCTCGTTACCATCGTTCCAGAGACAAACCCCTACCGAGAATTCAAGAGCATTCCATCCACAGCGTTCCGGAAACGGCCTATTCGGAAAGGTCGCAGAGTAACCTTTCCCTGGGGAGAAGTAGGCGGAACATGCCTTTTCCGCACACCGTCTTCTGATTGCATTGGCGAAGCTGGCCTAGCGAGGGCGGTCAAGCGAATTTTCGCTAGCCACGCATGCGAAATTACGATGGACGATACGGCCAGTGGACGGTGGTTAAAATTTACGACTTACGAACCTTGCTGAAGCTTTTACCAATACCCAACCTTTCTGGGATCTCTTGAAACCTATTAAAAATGTATATAATTTGTAAATTCATCAAGGAGTCCGTTCAAAATTTCTAGTGGTAGTTGCTGCTCTTGACAAATACAAATAGATTGCAATATAGTGTCTGATCCTTAGTTCCAATTGAGCGTGAGTTCCGATCGTCTCTTGTCGGCTTGTGGAGTAGCCCCGCGGAAGTCTAATCACTCTCGTTTCAACTAAAGCAGAAAAGGGAAAGAAACAGTTTCGTTTATCAAGCTGCCCCTTGCTCTCGTCTAGCAGAAATCGGAGGAGACCAACTCCTTTGATACATGGATGAGGCATACAGAGAAGGAAAATCTCGAGCCCCTGTACTCCAGGCACCTTCCTATCTGGTTTCTTTGACGTCGATGATGATCATGCATGAAGACGTCTGTGTTCTATACGTCCAACGATGCCTCGGTTGCAGCCACACACGCCTAGCACTCAAAGACTATGAGCGGTCACAACTTTGCCCGTTCGAAGTAAAGCTTTCTTCTTTAGGGTCAAGGAGATGTCATTGCAAACGAGAGCAGAATCACTAATTAATAGTACAAGTTGCCAGTCCTCCAACCATGTTGCCTTTTTGATTTTCCTGGTTTTGCCCACCCGGATCCAGACGAATCGATTTCCCTAGGGTATCTGACTCCCACCGCCCATTACACAGGTTATTCCAATCTCTCCCATGACCTGCCTGTTTGTCCGCCTCCGTCGTGTACACGCAAGAGTGGTATCATCAAAGGGTGCAACAAAACACACTGCATAAAGCAGGAAAGAGCAATGCAAGTAGGGAAAACCAGAGCATTAAAACAAGATACAAAGGAAAAGGGATCTTTTTGGTGCTATTCAGTTTCCGTAGGCCAAACTGATTCGCAGGATTGGAGACCGTTCGTTTCAGCCGTTTAGACAGTAGAGCTCAGGCTAGAAGTGGCAGGCAGTTGAGCAGATTAAGCGCTGCCAGTCAAGACAGGATTTCCACTGCCGAGCGTGGTGTGCTGACCATCCTTCGTCGCACCATTGGCAGTATCAAATGCCTGATCGACTTGATTAGAAAAGCCTGCACTGCCGTCTGTGGTTGCACTAGACGTACCAGTGGTAGTGTTCACCCCGCCAGTGTTCACGTTGTGCCTCTTTCGCTTGACGCCGTCGAGCTTGGGCAGGTTGGCGGTCTCCTTGGCACTACCGATGCTGAAGACAGGGCTCTCCCATTTGTCGCCCTTGCCCGCGAGATCTTTGTACTCGGTCGCCTTCGTACTAATACCGCCCGGAAGATTGATGTTCTTGAAGATGCTGTCTTGCTGAGTCATGGCGACATTGACCTTCTTGTCTTCAGTCTTGGCTTTGCCCTGCTCCTTGCCATCGAGGAATTGCTTCTGAGCCGCAGTCCAGTAGCGCTGGTAAATATTCTGGACGTTCTCAGGATCAGGGTTACGCTGAGCTTCTTCAGCAGCCCTGTTGGCCTCCAATCGGATGTCGTAGGTCAAAGAATCCAGTCGACGGACTTGATTCTTGATCTGGGCTTCGATAACCTTCTGCAAGGCAGGGCGCATGACCTTAAGCAGAAGAGGCTTGGCAATGGCAAATAGCAATTTGTGCGAGGATTGTTTGAGCTTGATGTCCAAGTTCTTGATGTCGACAGAGACCTTGTTAACCTTGAAGAAATGGTGCTGATCCTTCGGGTCGGCTGTCTCCATCTCGATCTTGAAGCTGAAGCCCTGACCACCCATGAAAATATCCATTACACCTTTGTCTGTAATGGAGGGGAAGCCCTGCTTCTTCTTGACATAGTAGCTGACGTCTATATCCATGTTAGTATCACTTAGGAATAATTGAGAAGTGCCTTACCTCGAAGGTCCATCTGGACACCAGACACAGATATCATCACCTTATTCTTATTCTTGTTCTGGATACCCTTGCGGCCCCAACGGAAGTAGTTGTCACTGCCAAATTCAAAAACGTTCGGCGCCAAATTGTCGCTCTCCACGACCAAGTTCTCAACAACGGCATCGACTGTTGGGTCGGAAGCCTCGATGCGAGGAATTGGTACGTAGCGGACACTCTCGAAGAGCTCCGGCAGGATGACATCGGTCAGATCCTTCACCAGATGAGGCTTGAACGTTGGCTTGCCATTCTCGTCGTTGCCCAGGTCCGTGAACAATTTTTGCATGGCTTGGCCGAAAGCCTTGTTCTGAGGATCCTCGTCAAATTGTTGTCCAAAGAACTTGAACTCATCAACGATGCGGTCGGTGTGGTTCTTATACTTCTCACGAAGGAGATAGTTTCCCTTGTCATAGAGTTGATTCCACTCTTCGTTTGCTGCATCCTGCATGACATAGCCCTGCTCTCGGAGGCACCTGCGAATATAGTTGTCAACGGTCTTGAACCACTCGCGAAGTTCTGGATCGGCATCAGCGTCGCGGTAGATGTTGTTGATCGAGTCGAAGAGGTCATCGACGGACGTCGAGTTCGCGAATCGTTCGAGGAGTGCCTTTATGTCTGTCAGCATAGGCTGACTTTTGGATTTAAAATCTACAAAATTCGCACCTTTAAGTCAGCTTCAGCTTTCTGAACCTCGTCAGTGCGTGCACCTTTGACAGTTCCCCCGGAAGTCTCGGCAAAACTCCTAGAATGCCCAGTATACTCTTCAGCCAGACGCAATAAAGTCTCAACGGCACGCTGATCTGCAAAAGCGTTAGTGGTTAGCGATAATAGAGAAGAGGTTTTGACTCACAGTCTTGGTGGCCTTGAATCTCGATGATCATCTTCTTAAGACGCCAGATAGTCTGCTCACGACGCTCCTTGGGCATCTTAGTCCTCATGTAGTTCTGCGTACGCTCCCTGAGCTCGCGAGCCTTGCTTTGTGCCTGCTCCCTAGTCTCGGGATCAACCTGACTCTTCAAAGCCTGAGAACCCGCTTGTGCGCCAGCTTGTGCGTCAACGCCAGAAGCAGTGCCCTGCTGCCGGTCATTGGCGGCGAGAGCAGCCGCGTCAGCAGGATCGCGAGATCCCTCGGGATGCGCTGCTGCAGTAGCATCTCCAGCAGCTTGTTCGGCCTCTTTCTTCCCAAACGGCTTTCTGTCATTCCATTGCTTCTTCAAAGCATCTTTGGAGAGGTCAGGAACGTCATGCCATGTGTTCTCATCAGCAGCGTGATCAATCTGACTGAGCTGCTCTTCCGACGGGTTGACGCGAGTAGCGGCATTCTGGGCAGCATCGCCAGCGATGTCACGTAGAAGGATAGTAGCATCGTTCACTAAGAGGCGTTAGCAAGGCAGTCGCCGGGAGAGGAAGCAAGAACATACAGAGCTTCCTAAACTGGCCATTCGAAAGCATGAGAGTTCCGAGTGTTCGGAGGCCTTCGAGTGCCTCGTTACCGTGCTGCCTCGCGACGTCCTTGTCGACCGGTGCACCAGGCTTTTGGGTGCCAGACAGGTCAATCTGTTGCGTTTGCCAGATGAAGTCCTGCAGCAGATTTCCTTCGTTCTTGGTCAAGAGCAGGAGTTTAGCTTTCTCGATGACATCACGGAGATCGCCAACCAGTTGCTGGCCCTCAGCAGAGAGCTTCTTGGAGGGGGTAGCAAGAGGCTTCGACTCGAGTGCACTGTTGAGGGCGACATCGATTTGCTTGTTCTATTTTGTCGCAATTAATAAGAAATCGTGGGAATATTCAATCTGCGACCACTTACTGATGGAACTTTGCCATTGGCGAATGCTGCGATGCCATTGTGGTTAGCTTGGAGCTGTCGCGTGATTGGAATGGTGGGACAAAATGCTGCGACGACGAAGCTACGAGGACCTACCAGAATAGATGCCATAGAGCTGGAGCTTTTGATTCACATCAGCCTCCTTCTGCTTGGTATCAGTCGGGCGATTGACGGCTTTGGAAGTCATGATGTGGAAATTAGTTTGGATGGTGTAAGTGAATACGACGAAGAGGATAGAGGGTGTAGGGGGTGGCTCGAGAGATGATGGCAAGCAAGCAGTAAAGCTGGGGTATCTCTGAAATGCAAGACGCGAAGATAGAAGCAGTAGTCCTGCTCGCTCAACAATGGTATCTCAAGGGATGTGGAGGAGGGCGCGCAGCAAAGCGGAGTATTCGCTAGTTAAGAGATCTGGGTAGGTAGCTTGAGCCTTGGGGCAACTGTGGCTGGGCTCCTGCGTAAGAATTCGCACATGCAGCAAGCTTGGCCCGGCAGCAGCGAATGAATTTGTCGATGAGGTGTAGGCCGCAGGGGTTGCTACCGGGCGCCACGATGGCTTTAATTTCCACACTTCTCCTTCAAACGTCATATCCCTCGACGAACGTGGCAAAGCTGAGCCTGATGTCAACAGCCTCCAATGACGACCCTTTTCTTAGCAACGAAATCATGTCACTGCTGCAGCGTCATGATCGAGTCTGGATAACACCATAGCCAGAATTCTCTACTATTTTCCTATGCGTTTCCTCACCAAGCCCTTCCACCGACATGACGCGCTGCTGGGATCATCAGCACGGTCGCAGCTATTGGCCTCTAAATCAAGATCTGCTGCTAGGGACACAAATCAAGCGAGAAAGGTGCGCCATCAGAAATTGATTCCGCTCAGATCGGGAGGCGTCTGCGTCATCCGTGACAAACATCTTGCTTCTCCCACCGATCGAGGGAAGGGTCGGGGAGCGCAGTAAATGCCAGTTGTTTTTCACGAACAATTCATCGTACTACCTTCCTCTCGATCTGTCGCGCAACGCTTGTTTGACCGTAATTACAACGGGGCATGCCCGTCGCCAGTCGAGCCGCTCGGGAGAGTTGCCACTACATTAGTGCAGATCCAACTTTCCTAGTTCATCTCCCTATGATGCAATCGAAGCGTAACTACAGCTACATTAGGTAATTTTCATCGTAGCCCAGCCCTTCACCAAAGCTATGCATCAAATTGAGTCAATATGCTAAATTACTCCTACTTCGTATCCAGATATCGATTGAATGTCTCTCAGTAGTATCTCTACTCTAGTAAATCAGGGGAAATTGTTGTTCTCCTAACACTAAACGTGGATCACAGCGTTGGCAGGACGACCTGATCAGACCCATCCTGAATTTCATGATCGGACTTTCAATTCAGAAAAGCTCGTATGATTTTGGCTTTTCATGATGTGCGCATCCATAATAATAAATGTACAGTCCTGTTGTACCATCATGCTGCTTCAACAGTTGCGATGTCTCCCAAGCACTCTGTCCAAGCGAAATAAATGCGACAGCAATCTTTTCATCAGCTTGACACTATATTTGACGTTGGGTGGTTAGTAGTGATAGTCACTTCGGTATTTACTGAACCATTCTTCAATCTCTTCCCTTTTGACAGTAAATCTCCTGATACGAATGAACGTCCCCGGATGTCGCCAAACATAATGTAGAGAGGAAGGCTTTGATACATCTCTCGCATTCCAATCTTTATTAACACATGTATCTCCAATTTCTTTCTTATTCGATATTTCACCGCCTTTGCTACCTTTTCGAAGGCCTCGTCCCCTTCTGTCTGTATATTGCTGTCACTCTCTACCAGAGTTGCTGTGTAATTGCTCTTCAATGTCATTCGACTTCTACTCTACACCTATCTTAACAGCTTCTTTTCCACTAACGTTGAAGCTATAGTGAACATACTTTTGTGATTACTCGTCAGGGCTCCGACTATCATTGGGCGACACGCTCCAAACTTTCGAGATCGGACCTTATAAACATGATCAGGCATCGATGTTATAATGCGTCTCCAGCCTGGTCCTTATTAGTGGCACGTTAACTACGATATGAATCAGAGTACCTCCTACTAAGACATAGCTCACCTTACCACCCGCGTACCTCCTACAAGGTGACTGAATCGATGCACGTATCTCAAGAGACTCAAATCTAGAAGACGTCCTTTTACTCCCCACATAGAGAAGTGCTCTTTTTCAAGAAATATATAAACACAGAACGAGTGGAAATCGTGTACCAAGCAAAACCATTTCTATTGCCAAAGCAAGCTCTCGCTATCCAATTCATAATATACAGTCTACGAAATTGTCAATGTGATAAGAGCAGTCCCCTTTCCATTTGAAGCGGCCTCATCATCCCTGACGGCTCCTCTTCTGCCCATTGAGTCGATCCTCGTAAGGCACCTTGACCGCAACATGATACTCGCCCCCGCTGTCCGTCCAGCTCACACTATCACTCCCGAAATACTTCTTCCGCGACCTCAGCATATTCGCCACACTATTTTCATTTCGCTCCGTAACTTTCTTTCCCTCCGGCGCAAAGCTCTTCAAACTCACAATGCGCGCCCCATCCTTCAAATCCAAAAACATCCTCAACAGCGCATCATTCAGCGCGGGCTGAAACTTCTCATTATTCACTAACAACACATCCGCGCGCGGAATCAAATCGGTAATCGCGGGATGCGTCGTAAAGTCGCCCTGCACCAGCCGAATCTCGCCAATCCTGATCCCCCACATGCGACACCGCGCCCGAAAATCGCGCGCCTGCGCCTCCGCCAGCGCCGCCCGCGTCGGCTCCAGCTCGCAGCCCCAGGCCTCGCACCCGGCCTCGAGCGCGGCCTGCAGCACCGCGTTCCCGACGCCCGACCCCAAGTCCACGAAGACGGCGCGCGACTGGAGCCCCGTGTCGCGGATGATGTCGTGCACGAAGCGCGGCAGCAGCTCGCCGTAGACGTCGTCGGAGCCTGCGTTGTAGCGGCGCAGTCGGTCGACTTGGGGGCTAACGGTGCGCGCGTACGTCTGCCAGTAGATCTTCTCCGCGAGCGCGAGGTCGAGGGTGTGTTTGGAGCCGAGTTCGCGCGTGACGGTGCCGCGGGCGACGGCGCTGCTGAGGTACGTGTTCCAGTCGGTCAGGGTGGATTCGAAGTCGGCGAGGATTTGCTTGTTCAGGGCGCGTCGGAGGCGGGCGGGATAGCCGTTGCTGTCGTCGAGGAGGGCTTTGGATTCGGAGGCGGGGAAGTGGTGGAGGGAGACTTGTTCGATGGTTTCGATGATGTCGACTACGGGGCGGTAGTCTTTCTCTTGGCGGGGGTAGACGAGTTGGAATTGCTCTGGTCGGCGCCGGCTGGGATATTGTAGCTCGACTGTCCGAACGCCAGCTGGGCCTTCGAATGCCGGCCGCAGTCCGCTGGTTGTGTCCTTTGAGGTCACGTCCAAGCTTTCGACCAGGCGTGAAGTTTCATTCTCGGCCTCGATATCTTCATCGTCTATCGTGCACAGTTTCCTTTCCAGGTCGCCCTCTTCCATCCTTACCCGCTTCCGCGCAGGGGCGAGATCGATTTCATTATCCTCCTCGTCACTCTCGCTATCAGAACTGAATTGTTGTGTCGGGGTTGAGCTGTTGCGACTTCTGCTGCTCGCTATTCTCTCTCGTGGTGACGGCACCGGCTTTGGGCTCCTTCTGGGGTCTACCCTCTTTTTGCTGACTGAGAGGGTTGAAGAAGGGCGAGGGCTGGCACTAGCTGAACTGCTCCCGTTGCTCTGTACATGCTTGCTTGGCTTGTTTAGTTTGGCAGGTTTCTTTTGAGAAGCCTGAGTCACTGTATGCACAGTTGCACTTCCCTTCTTTCCGCCGAAGAAGAAGGACATTGTACAGCCCTAGGCAGCGAGTGGCGCATCCGATTTCTGGAGATGATGACCCCTAAAGAATGGCGGTAAAGCAGGAAGATATCGAGATACTACCTAATGAAAGTGAAATTCATCAGAAACGCAATAGTTCAAGGAATTAGAAATGGTTGATATGTGAGGATATGGAGGCTGAGTCGACTTGTCCCGTCGTTCAGGTGAAAAAAGTTGTCGCATGCCATGATGCGCGTTCCCGTCCAATCCCTGCGTCGTGTGACTTTGTTCACCGTTGTCTTGAAGGGCCCTCTCACCCAGGCGCCCCTTAACTCGTACATCGTTGTAAGGTGCTTCATGAATATTTTGGGCTCTGCAAAAGCAGCAGACAATAGTGATTGACTTCGAACAACCGAGAACAAGCTCGGCGAGTTGAGTAAACAACCCCGTCCCTCGGTACCAACATTTGTTTAAACTCTATCATGAACCATAATGTTCATAATATTCGACCAACCTGGAATTTCTTCAAATTCGTGACTTTCCGCTGCCTGCCTTGTATCAGATTGTTTGGCCCTGTCAAGCACCAATGTGATTACTTGCATGTGGTATAAATTTGCTACGATAGGATCAAGGCTCATGATAGTTTTGGCGTACCTAATGGATAATAGAATCTTCAATCTTGTTGTTTTAATGGCTCAACGACGTGGGCTTTTGTCAGTTCCGAGAAAAATCTCACCAAACAATTCCGGATTTTCCTACCATCTAAAAGGCCCCGACGTGCAAATTCGTGCTTGTCCAAGTTTCAAGCTCAACTGATACTATTAACGGTAATATAGTAACCCAGCATAGACGGACGGATTCTATGCTAAACGATCATAGCTAACTAGCTAATTTTGTCCGGCGTATGAGCACCAAAGAAGGAAAACAAGACGTCGAACTTATCTTTTGTTCAGCGCCCTTTCATGTGTAACCATGTGATGTCTGACGTCGTAGCTAATTATACACACAGTCTAGAAAGCGCAATTTCTAGCATGTATCTTTGATGATGTTGTTTTAGTACATGCAAGTGCCAAACCCGTCTCACAGCAGCCTCGCGAAAGTTCGACAAGCACATAGATTTTAAAGCCAGGTGAACAAAAGTGCGCACCGGGAGGATAATCGATAGTCCCACACGCGGAAGACGATCAAGGAGTTGAGAATGGTTGAGATTTTGCGTCCCCGAAAGAGCAGACGATTGACAGAAAGCCAGGGAAATCAGTAGTCCTCGACCCGGCACGCAATTTCCAAGAGCACGGTCAGACGATGGCATTGCCTGTATGCTAAAGGGAAAGAGCCGAGTGAGGAAAGAATGAAATGAGGCAAAAGTGCTTCGACAGTGTTTTGAAATACATCAGAGGCTAGAAGAAATCACAAGCGCCATGCAACCGTTACTAATAGCCATATACGCCGAAAGATGAGATGCTACCACCCTCGTCTTGCGGTACTGAGTGTGAGGTGGATACCCTCAAGTAATGAGGGGGAAAGACAATTCATAGCCCGGTTATATCCCTTAGGACGCCAATGCCCGAGAACCGCCCCTCCTGTTGTTCTTCGTCTTGCGAGTTACAGTGCTGAAACCATCCTCCTCAAGATTTTCCGCTGTCGGTCCGGGGGTAGACTCATCGCCCTCATTAGACATATCTCTGACGACTTCCTTGGGCTTTACTTCTTTGTCTTCGACGATAGTACCATTTGCAGGAACGTCAATCGTATCTTCATCACCGTCTTCATCATTCTCGGCCATACGTCTCAGTATCTCGTAATTCCGCCCAGGCTGAGGAGGCGTCGCTCCATTCTCCTTTTCCTCACCTTTGCTTCCGTTTTTTGCAGTGTCCTGAGGTACACTGGGTGACACAGGGCCCTTTTCTTTTTCTGCTTTGGCAGTAGCTTCTTTTGCGAGTCGCTTTTCCTCGCGAGTCTTTTCTTCCTGTTCCCTCTTCTCCCGTATGGCGAGTTGGCGCTTCTCCTCTATCTCTCTTTCACGTGTTGCGGTATCAATAGGTTTCGCGCCACCAAAGATGCTGGATTTCGATTCGGAGGATGCAGAAGGCGGACCGGGCTCGGCTTCAGAGACTGTCCTCTTCGACAGGTTGAGTCTTGGTCTTGTTGCTGCTGGGGGCGGTCCAGCTGGGGAAGAGGGTGTACTAGTTTCGGGTGTTGGCGTCGATGAAACTGCAGGGGCATCCGGCTTCATCCGTGCCCGCCACTGGTTATCTAACTCAGGTGCGGTTGGCTGGCGGTCATACTGAGGCCGCTCTCTAGGAGGTCTGGACCCTTCATTAGAACGGGCTTCACCCCAAGCCGGGGACGCTCTCCGCTCTCGAGGGGCATCCCCTTGTCCTCGAAGTCTTCCACCTTCACGCATTTGAGGCCCAGACGGTGGGACAGGCGACAGTGGTCCTTTGCGTTCCCAGTTGCTGAAATCACGTGCCTTACCATCGCCTTCAAAGGGAGGTGGCCTTCGACGCTCTGCTCGATCACTCCCTGCATCCGATCCAGAGTCGAAATTCCGGAATCCTGGCCTGTCAGACGCTCGGCGCTGATTCGGGAGGTCAGGTAAAGGACCCTTTCGTGTCCAGTCATTGAGCTCGCGGGCTTCGGATCGATCTTTCGCTGTAGTTGAGCATGTTTTAGCAAATGTCCGGGGTGATAGCAAAAGCGACTTTGAACATACGAGGATCCGCAACACTGATTCTTAGTGTTCTCCCACCAAAGTTGGTATTGTCGAGCTCAAGCGCCTTCTTCAATCCATCCAATGTACCAAATTCAACGTATGCAAAGCCTTTAGGTCTGCCTGCTGCCTTGTCCTCAACTATACGTACGCTAGATACAGCGCAGCCCGTGAAGAAGTCTTGAATATCTCCTTCGGTGGAGTCATATGATAGATTGCCTAAATGTGCAGTGTACGGCGGCTTTGATGGAAGGGGCAATCGTTCGCGCGGTTGGAACCCTCCGCGATCTCCTAGCATATTAGTCTCCAAAAGTGCCGGTAGTAAGTCTAGTATTTAAGTTAGAACTCACCTCCGAACCCGCCTCGTTCCCTATCTCCGAAACCTCCACGGTCACCATATGATGGGGTACTGCTAAAGGCACGCCTATCGCCGCTGCCATATCCGGCTCTAGAGTCTGTTCCATTCGACAAAGTTAGAGCGGAGAAGGTTAAAGCCGACGACAAGGTAGACAAGAATACTAACCGGCTGCTTATATTGTCAGCAATCAGTTCTGCAAATTGAATCAGCTCTCCGAACTTACAAGCAACAGGCATATCCTCCATTTCATCTGCCCATGAGCCGAGAGCTACCACCGGTCAATTGAAGTTCAGACCCGCATATTAGAAAGGCAGTTACATACACTGGTCGCCTAGGAATTCCCCCAGGGACAGTTTCTGGCTTTTCGATTTTGCGGGAGCTATTGAAAGGTAGCGTCAGCCTGGCTCTCACGATGACGGATTGCGCGATTTGGTTTCGCAGCAAGGCGTCGCGTTCTGCACGCTCTCTCCATACCCATGATTGCAGAGGTTCAGACAGCGCGCTCGTGGAGATGCGCGCTGGCCGAAAAAGTGTCGAAGGTAGCGGTACCCCCGACAGCTCAGATTTGAATGTATATATGAGGCTGATTGTCGCCCAAGTTTGATGAGTGGTGGTGGGCGAAATGGATTTCTTTTGGTGCGAGGCGTTTCGATGTCGAAGTTCGGCCTAAAGTCGATGATCTAAGCCCGATCGGGATTGGCCAGCGTCCTTTCCTTCAAGCCGTCCAGTATCAGTTTTCGTCAAATCAAGCCAACAGATACCTTTCTGGAATTTTCTCATGAGATGTCACAATCTCCGGCTTCCTCTTCGGAGGCTGTGAGCGCTATAATTCTTCCAGCACTGAAAGTGGGATGCATGACTGGTGAGACCGAATTTCTGATATAGTCTTATCCTTCGGAGCTCCGCGGCTCTATTGAAAATTTATATCGGTATCTTCTCTTTCTGGCCGCTTACATGGACATCTTTCATAAAAAATACTGTAGAGCTGACCACGGGGACCAGGGGCTTCTGGCGTTTTGATCGGAGGAGTCTCAGGCATTATTCGTTCAAGCACACCGGTACTGTTTGCAACAGCATCCGGATTACAGTGCTTTGCCTTGGGATCGGCGTATTGGGGTGAGATAAGACCGAGGATGCTTTGTGCTTCTGTACGACGATCTGACGAACTATAGGTGCAAGAAGTGCAGTCTTGCATGCTTGGCAGATTGAAAAGGTTGCACCATATGATAGAGTTAAAGCTAGTACAATTGCCGGTGGCTTTGCTGGTGGCAGCATTGGGCTCTTGACGCGTGCGTGGGATCTTCACGACAAAGTCTGGACTATATAAAGACTGCTGACGCTGCACAGGTGGAAGAGCCAACGTCATACCTGGGGCAATCATGTTTTCTGCCTTCGGATATGTCGGACAATCAATCTATAACTCTCTGGAAAGCAGAAACGCTGATACAATCAAGAACAAGAACTCGCAAACAGAGCAGCGAAACATGTGGAAACGGCTGGCTGAGAGCAGATGGACCCCTGTGAAGTTCGTCTCCGACGAAGATTACCAAAAGATGTTAGAAGAAAAACTGCTAAATGTTGAGGCTGAGATTGCCCTCCTTGACGACAAGATCACAGATTTACGAAAGGCGAGGGAAGAATCACGACCCAAGGATTGAGCTTTGATTGTCCGAATGCAGCTTGATAATTCGGCGATTGCCTGGAACACATCGAGACCTGCCACTGAAAATTTCGTCTTTCAGAAAAGGTTTGAACTGCCCTAGGCCATGATCTGCGTCCAAGCGTGCACAGCTTATTGAAGCAAGGCTTCATGACGAGGGTGATGTGGGCATCAGGGCCAGCTCACCTCTTGGATGATCCTTCCCGGGGTCTTAACAAGACCTGATGCCCATAGGTCTTAGAGACAACATCGAACTGGAGCTCGGAAATCCCATGATGATGACGGCTTTGCGCTGGTCATCATGAATGCATCGGATGAGCTTTCAGGAAGCCATCGAACCATTTTGTAGGATTATGCTTTCTCGGTTTTGGTTACGAGATCGTGCATTACGAAAGCCTAACGTAGAGAAGAGAGTTTGATCGGCTCTTACTCACTCACCAGAATGAAGGAAGCTAGGATTAGTAACAAAGCGTACCAAGAATTAATGGAATTGACCTAGAAAATTTACTCGAAAGGTTGTTAGTGTCAGCAGACTGATTCCTGGAACGCCGTTAAATTCTGTTTGAGGCTTAGTCATGGATGCCAAATGTATTTTCCATTTGCTTAGTGGATCAGATATGTCAAGCCAATTTCTGCCTGTTTGTGTCTAAAAGCGGCAGCTTGTTTTACTCCTGCTCGAGTGGTGGTATGGGTACACAATAGGCGCCATCATTGAGCTGCGAAGAGTACCTAGTGACGCGGATTAGTCCCGCAAATTTCACTATCCGTGCATTCATAACGATATTGCAAACTTGATTAGGAGGGATGAGGCGCGTCTTGGCCGTTGCGTACCTGCGCCACTACCAACCCTGCAGGTCATTGTATCGACCTTGAAAGACGCATTATTCATCCGCCCGCAACCTGAAGGCCCCCCACGTATTGTTTGCTGTCTACCGCATGACCGCCTGCGCGTCCGGCCGTCTCGCAAAGACCACTTAAGGCTCGTTTGAGAGCCGTCAGGTACCTAAGATCCATCACGACATTGTACCTTACGTCATATCGCGGTGCTCTCAAGACCGGCGGCCCCGACCCTCAACCACGCGCACACTTAGGCCGAATCGGATCATGTCGTCCACTCTATGACCGTACATCACCAGGAAGCTTGTGCATAGGAATTGTGGTAAAGCTTAAGCGCCAGCATATTGATCAAATTCCAGCCTCTGGGGAACTACCTTAGGCGCCATCATCTCCGCAGAGACCACGCTGCGTCTGGAGAGCCCCACTCAGTGATCGCTCGAGCCTCTCGTACTCTCGGTCAGTCTGATCTCTTCGGCTCCAATACAGAGCATGTGTCATTGGCACTTGTTTTCTCAACGTCAAAGCATGAAACTAACTTTCGCTACGAAGAGTCTTTCTCCTGCCCTCGCATCGTGACGCTTGTCCCGCCTACAGCCGTCTGGTTCCCACGCGCTTCCCACCCCACCTACGCATTACTCTTGCCTCCATCTTCCAGTTCTGAACGACTTGGAATTATATACTCGTGGCGATTTTAGCAGGGTGACCGATCATCAACTTCAATCTGGCAGGCAGCAAGCGGAGGAGCTTCTCCGGGCAAGGAGGGCTGCTGAATAGGATGTTTGGCTCCTCTGGCTCACCCCCAAAGGATGACGAAATCAGTGCTGAGCCGCAATCCCCTGCAGATTCGCAAAGACTTGGTGGTGATGGGGCTGGCGACACTGGCAATGGAGCAGATAGGAAGAACAATTCAAATCACAGCCCACCTGGCAGAAAATCGACAGAAGACGGCGGGCCCAGCGGAGAGAAGAAACGTAGAAGTAGTGGTGTATCGAAAGCAAGAGACATATTCTCCAATGCTAAGCAGTCCCTACATCTTCATGGTACTGCCGGAAACAACAATGGACAACAGGAGAAAACGCCGCAAACGCCGATTCAAAAGTTGAGCAAGACTGATCCCGCCCTATCGGTTCCCCAAGGTTCTTACAACAATTCGGCTGGAGAATCTCTGCCTGGTCCAAGATCGACTTTTAGAGTTGGAGTGACGGAGGACAAGAACAAGAAATGCCGTCGGACCATGGAAGATACCCACGCTTACCTCTACAACTTCCTAAGTACTCCAGCTCCGGTTCTCGGCCCAGAATCTGCAAACAAGAGCAGAAACTCCGTAGTCGATGCAATGTCAACCAATTTGGATTCGTCTTTGCAGCATGTAATAGAGACTGATAATGGCTACTTTGCCATCTTTGATGGCCATGCTGGTACCTTTGCTGCTGACTGGTGCGGAAAGAAGCTACATATTCTTCTCGAAGAAACGATACGGAAGAACCCAAATACGCCGATACCAGAGCTTCTTGACCAGACTTTCACAAACGTCGATCAACAACTGGAAAAGCTACCACTCAAGAATAGTGGCTGCACCGCTGTCATCGCGGTATTACGCTGGGAAGACAGGATTCCGAATTCTCAGTCTGCTACGGGATCAAGCGCCATCGCTCCGGCGGCTGCGGCGGCCGTGAAAGCAGCTTCAGAGCCGTCATCTAATACGATTGCCAACGCAAACACGAATACAAACGCCTCCGTTGACGGCCCGATCAGTTCAGAAACCAACGCCGACACAGCAAAGGCACCTCCACAAGAACATAGGCCATCAGCTCCTCATGAAGCTCGGTTGCGCGAAACGGCGTCGAGACAACGTGTATTGTACACCGCTAACGTTGGCGACGCTCGTATCGTCCTCTGTCGAAATGGCAAAGCACTTCGACTCTCCTATGATCACAAGGGTAGTGACGAGAACGAAGGAAAGCGTATCGCTAATGCCGGAGGCTTGATTCTCAATAATCGAGTAAACGGCGTGCTTGCTGTGACTCGAGCTCTTGGTGATTCGTATATGAAGGATCTTGTTACCGGTCACCCCTACACCACTGAGACAGTGATACAACCGGACATTGATGAATTTCTTATACTTGCTTGTGACGGCGTATGTCTCCACCAATTTTCAATTCACGATTTGATACTAACGATAAATGATAGCTTTGGGATGTTTGCAGTGATCAGGAAGCCGTCGATCTTGTTCGTCAGACCGTTGACCCACAAGCCGCTTCCAAGCAGCTCGTCGATCACGCCTTGACGCGATTTTCGACCGACAATCTCTCCTGCATGATCGTTCGCTTTGATAATAAAGCAGTTCAGAATACAGTCGACCGCAAGACGGAGCCCATCGGCGTTGATGGCGACCCTGCAACCAAGGAGGGCGGCATTAGTGAAGCTGAAAGCCTTGTATTGCAATCGAAGAAGCATCTCGATGAGAGCGGAGAGGCCGTACCCCCAGAAAACCTCACGCCGGAGAGCATAGAGGAAGAAGATGAAGCGGAGCCGGGCCCGGAGCTGAACGCAGACGCTCTCAAGGCCGCTAGGAAGCGTGAATAGAGCAGCATATGGTGATATGCAACCCGCAATTCGTTTTCCAGGGACGCACTTTTAATTTGACGAACTTTACGCTGCAGTGCGCCACGCTTGCTTTGTTGATGGCATGTGAAAAAAGGCTGTGTCACTTACTGCAAAGATCTGGCGCAAGGCGTTTATTCCGGAGCTATCGCTGAGTTGTCAAAATCTTTTCACCTTCTTCGATGCTGATACAATATGCTATCACTGCAAGAATTGCATATATGAGAGTATTCGGCAGACGCGGTAGCTAGAGGTATCTCCATAAAGTGGAGCTATGCGCGAGGCACGCGATCCAATGTATACTGTTGAGCTAGTATGACTTCTGAATGATTATAACCTGACTCGACAACCCAGTCCCATGCCTTGTAAACAGTAACTTCCTCAGCAGCGCCTTGCATCTCCAGTCAGGCATTTAGTCTCGCGCGATGTACAAACGCAGTATGGGTTTTTGTCCAAATGTCACAGGAGTTCGCTCCCCGCAGTTACGGACATTCCAAACATTACTGAGAGTTATACTCTTTGAGCATGGCTGGTATCCCAATTTGCAAGGGTGATTCCAAATGCCTATCAGGTAGTACAGCCGAATAAATGAGCTTCGGACAAATAACTGTGGTCTGATAGAGAAGTCTTTCTTGGGTCTTCAGCTTGTAGAGATGGAGTGGATGTCTATCTAAGCTTCTTGAAGAGTTGCGAGAGTGTGGGAGGCCAATTTAGGACCCATGTCAATCCACAGGTCACCGACGCCACGGATTCGTCGAACGCCTGGAGAGTCCCCAGTATTTTTTCGAACTTCCTTGCTCCCTGAACTGCCCCACGTCCGCCACATTCAGAACGCCTGCTGCGGCTGATTTTCGAGGAAGCTTCACTCACCTTGCATCCGGGCAGTAATTAGACCTCTAGCTTTCTCGATGCGGGCATTATTCCTCCATCTTAAGAATGTCCGAGAGCGAGGACGTCAACGGCAGTAGTAACGACGCCAACCCTGCAGCTGCAGCGAGGCCAGCGCTCGCTGTCGGTCCAGTAGCAAATGAAGCTGGGAATAACGACGGTCACGAGGCTATTACATTTGTGGCGCCGTCCTCCTACTTGAGACCCCGCGGCCATTCTCGTCCAAGCACGCCAGCTGTACACAAACCAATGATGACCGCACTTGATCGGGAACAACTTGAGGGCCTGGTGAGTACGCCTAGTGTTCTTTCTAGTGTCTGCACTTTTCTTCTTCCGCCCTGGCCAATCTCGTCGCCGTCGCAAAGAACCGTGTCGGGGATAGGGAAGCGTGCCTGGGGCTCCGCGTTCCGTCTCTTCCTTCAACGTGGGGGTGCTATAGATGCCGAAGCGTCGCAGCCATGCTCGACTGCCATCGTGACATACCCTTAGCCCGGCTCGCTTCCGATTCGATGTCCTTGTCGTTTCGTTTCTCATTCCTGAGTCCATTCAGAAGTGACTGACCGCTGACCCTGCCACTGTGGGTCAACAGAATGCCATTCGAAGATTCTTAAAAGTTCGGACCAGCTACGACGTGCTGCCTCTCAGCTTCCGTCTAATAGTCTTCGATACAGCATTACTCGTTAAAAAGAGTTTGAACATTCTCATACATAATGGTGAGATCCCTGTTGTCCGTGCAAGGATCTCTTTCACTGACAATTGAAAGGCATTGTTTCAGCACCATTATGGGACTCGAAGACGTCGACATTCGCCGGACTGCTCACGACGTCGGACTACATAAACGTAATCCAATACTATTGGCAGAACCCCGACGCTCTGGCAGCAATGGACCAGTTCCGCCTTAGCAGCCTCCGAGGTTTGACTGCTCCTGCTTGTGCCTCATCACCTTCAATCTGACACGGTCTCTTAGACATTGAACGGGCAATCGGCGTCCAACCTCTTGAGACTGTATCCATCCATCCGCTCCGTCCCCTCTATGAAGCATGCCGAAAGATGTTAGAGTCGAGAGCGCGAAGGATACCGCTTCTCGATGACGACGATGAGACGGACAGATCCATGGTCGTCAGCGTTGTCACGCAGTACAGGATCCTAAAGTTCATCGCCGTCAATGTGAAAGAAACGGAGATGCTCCGCAAACCTTTGCGAGACCTGACCCTTGGCACATACGCCAACCTGCAGACTGCCAAGATGGACTCGCCTGTCATGGACGTAATACATATGCTGGTCAAGTATAACATATCAAGCATCCCAATCCTCGACCACGATGGTATGTCAACGTCTCTCCCTATTGGAATTATCTGACAGACCTCCAGGCGTGGTAATCAATGTGTTCGAAGCTGTGGACGTCATTACCCTTATTAAGGGCGGCGTATACGATGACCTGAACTTGAACGTGGGCGAGGCCCTCTTGAAACGATCTGATGTAAGTAAAAGGCCAAGAACATGTCTGCGCGTGCACAGTCGCGCGTCAAGCATGTGTTTGCCCCACTTTGCACTTTGGCATGTGATTGACTGCTTTGCAGGACTTTCCTGGCATCTACACATGCACCATGAATGACCGTCTCGATACTATATTTGATACCATCCGGAAATCTCGAGTACACAGGCTTGTGGTCATTGATGAATACAGCAGGCTCAAGGGATTATTGACGTTGAGCGATATATTAGAGTACATTCTATTGGAGGGTGAGGGCGCTGAGGGTTAGGATGGTACTCTTGTTGAAGGTCTGGTCGGAGAGCCTGGCCAAGACCTCAAGCATAAAAGGAGATCCTCCCCAGCACTTCAACCTTGCTTCCAACATCCCACTTTACTTTCTAGCGCACAGTGCCACAGATACATTTCATCAAATTCAGCAACCACGATCTGTATTTCCACTCGTACCAAACTCTCTACATATTTTCATGGTGGTCTCCTTACTAGGCCTAAATCCCTTACGCTCAATGTTTCGTACGAAGGCGTACCCAATAGATTTTTCATAACCTCACGATAAGAAATTCTTGTCACGATTCAAAGACGAAAGTCGAGAAGCTCATCAGTCAACTATTTGTGTGAACAGCTCCCAGTGCAGATATTTACTAGAGCGGCTTAGGATGTGTTATCTCTGTGCAAAAAATACCTTTTCCTTAAAACGGTACGTAGAAGCGCTTTGATCAAAAGAGCACAACGGCCGGATTCGGCGCAATAATACCACATCATTTTGTCTTTACAACGTGTTAAACATTCTCTACGTAAGGCCAAAAAGTCACGATCAGCACTGCACCAAACACCGCACCCGCTACAGGATTCGATATCAGAAAAAACAAAATTAGACGTCGGGCTTTGAGCCTGTGAGCTGCCAACCTCACCATTGTGAAAAATAAAAAGCCCAGCACCGTGGAAGCTCTCAGACTGAGCCTCCAGTTCAAGTAGTGGTAGATTCATCGGTAGACCATGTCTCGTACGAGGAAAATAATCTATTTGTGTAGAAAGTTTTAGGTATAGGTGGACGCCTTTCTCTGGGATTTTGTTCAATCCCTTTCAAATGCAAAGCCGTGGGCCTGGCCGAAGTGGATACAGATGATTGCACAAGATTGGACTAGCATGCTTCTTGAATAAGCACATTTTCGATCAGTTGAGTACCCACTCTCAGCCTTGCACCACATCCTCATTTATTAATAAATCATTATACAGTGACAGTGCATATTGGGACAACTTCTATTCCTTGATTCGATACGTCAAGTCAGAATCCAAATACTGCCTTCTATCGCCATTGTCCAGGTCGGAGAGTAGAATTTGGCAATTATTTCATTTTTACTGCCGCGCAATCAGGCGCGGCGAGTCCGTGGCTGGTTTCGACGCCCTGGGCGATCTGAGGCAGCGGGGACTTGGAACACGGGCGTAGACACGTCGACCATTTTCGGCCCATCTGGAACGGAAGCGAGAGCGAAACGTCGTATTCTGCTCGTGTACATGCATAGTCACACTGGAGATGACAGGCTCGAAGGCGTGGAGAAGAGGGGTATGGTGTTGTGGGTGGCGGAAGCCTCTGGACACGTTGGTACCAATCAAGGACTCTGGCCCAGCCAAAGAGAAGTATCAAAGATAACGGGATTACTGTACTCCGCAACAGATTTCCATTCGAAGCAGATGCTCAGTCTGACTATATCATGTACTGAGGTACTTGCATCTAATCAAATTAGCTCCATTGGCGGGGTTTTTCGCCTTACTAAGCAATTTATGACCCCGTCAGCCCCTGTTGCCCCGAAAGCTCCCTTTTCTTGTTGCCCGGCACACCTGCCCTGCCTTAACTTTGGCTGAATCCGTGCTCGGCGGGCTTACCATGGGCTTATCTCTCCTTCTATCGTAGAGCAAGGGGAAGATAATCTCATAGCACCGAATTTTACAAGACCTACAAGAAGCGTATGCTTGGTGACCAAAGCCGCAAATAAAAAGATAGATTGCGCACCCCTGAAGCGTCACTTACGATGACACATGTCTTCTCCACTGGCGAAGAAGACAGTGCGTGGAGAAAGGCTCAAATCCAGAAGCAAAGTAGACCCAGGCTACGCTAGACCGATTTTCCCAAACAAAGAGATTCATCAAACGGCCGTCAACATTGAATTGAGAAGTATTCCTTCAAAGCAAGCTTCAAGGAGACCATGAAACCCAGCAGAACGACAAAAATGACTGCAAAGATATCATCGACGAAAGATTCGACCATCATGCCACGATACGGTTGAACTTCAGCATCCCTCCCCTGGGATGACGCTCTTGTCGTTTGTCTTCTGCGTCCTTTCTGCCAAGTTACTAATCAAGATAAGTCCATTTTTGAGCCTTTCAATCTCCTTGAACTGTTCGTCAACCTTCTTCTGCAGCTCAGTGCTGCATGTCTCAGCCTCATTCAATTGGTGCTGTGCTCTGTTGAGGTCCTCATTAGCTATATCCAATTTCTTCTGCAGCTTCTCGATCTCTTGTTTGTGGCGTTCGCGTTCACTGGCAAGATCCTGCTCCAGCTTTGTGCTAAACTCCTTGGCTCTCTTCAATTGGTCCCGTACGCTTTTGAGATCCTCGTTAGCTTTGTTTAGTTTCTTCTGCAGCTCCCTTGTGTCTTGTTCATGGCGTTCGCGTTCATGTTTGAGATCCTTCTCTAGCTTTGCAGCACGTGCTTTGGCTTCAATCTCCTGTTTCCGCATCGCATTGAGTTTGTCGTTGGCTTCCGCTAACTTGTCCTTTGCTGTCGCAAGCGCACCCTCAAGTTCCTTCTTCTCCTTCGCGTGTAACGCCTTATCCTGCGTCCAGCCGTGCTGGATCTCCTTTCTATCCTTCTCGGCTTGTAACAGTTGGTCCCGAAGGCTCTGAACAAGCTCCTTGAGCTTGTCGTAGTCCTTTCGCGTCGCGGATTGGTTTCTGAGGGTTTTATTCTCCTCCTCGAGTTGCTGCACTTTGGCCTTCAGTTCCCGCACTTCCTTCGCATGACCCTCCTTCTCTTGAGCAAGCTCGTTCGCAAGATCTTCAGCCCGCTTCTTCTCGTTGTCTGCTCGCTTCGTCGCGGCGGCCAATTTGTCTTCGGTGGAGCTTAGCTGATTTTCCAAATCTTTGAACTTAACGTCGTTATCCTAGCGGTCGTGGAAGTATTAGCCTCGCGGAGCCTTCGTGAACAGGAAAGGAGATCGTGATTGAAGAGTGTACGGCCTTCCACAACGAGAGAAATAGAGGCGTGCGAAAGCTAAAGGGGTTGCAGGAAATTCGACGGCCGTGCGACCTGACAGACCTCGAACCTACCTCCTCAGCCTGAGCCGTCAGCAGCGCGATGCGGTCGACGAAGGCATCGGTCCAGGCAATGACTTCCGAAAGCTTTTTGGGGAAGTGCACCAAGTCGTGATAATGGTGGTGGGTGCTGCGCTCCGTGGGATAATGGTCCCATTCGTACCGAGCATCAACCTTGGATTCTATTCCGGAACCAACCGGCGATGATCTACCGCTGTGCGACTCGGCCAGTTCAGTCACGGCCATCATAGTCGAGTTCTTGGTAAGCCAAGAGTTGTCGAACTCGCGTGGCAGGTCACTATGGGCGCGGAAAAGAAGAACTGATTAGTGGGGGGCTTCTCAGGACGACGAGGCTATTATCAAAGTGGACGTACACAATGACGGAGTCCATGGTGGAACGGTGATGTGTATGCTTAGTGTGCCTAGGCAGAAGACGGTATATTGGACTCTTGTCTTGGGCTCCCTGAAACGATGTCGCTCCTCTGTGCCGTCAAAAAGATAAAAATGCAAGTCTGGAGAGAAGATGAGGGCCGACTTCAAAACCTCCAACAGAGTCCACATATATATATACGTTTGCTTCATCATCCTTCCTGGGCGTAGAACTTCCTGAATGTGCCACAATGCACGGCCGAAACGCCAATTCCTCCTCAAAGTTGTTTCCAAGTTGGCTATCTGCATATGAGATTAAGTTCGCTGAGTTCCAGGCCTACATCTCGGCCGGCCCAGGAGCTGTGCCTTCACGAGATAGCCACAGGAATCTGGCTTGATTCTACAGCCACGTAAGCATGGTGGTTGTCCAGTAGGCCATTTTTCAGTCGGATTAGAGGACATGGTAAGAAGAATACAATTTTCGGACTATCCGTCGAGCACTGTAAGTCTTTGTAGCCAATCAGGATATTGTTTCCCCTCAGTTTCACCAGATATACTTGCATGAGCAGTCAGCAAGCCACAAGTCGCTTTGCTTGCAGCTTGGAAAGCAGGCGCTCTGCCACTGCACTGAAAAAGCACGACGAAACAATCTAGCCCCGTATGGAGCAAAATTGAGCACAAGGAGGCACTTTGGGCACAGCTGGACATGCTGTCTGGAACAACGCCACAACTGGCTGACTCGACTTTTCGAGAGCAAGCATGAGAGCTGCGGAACCTATTTTCTAAAGCCACACTTAAGAAAGGGTCCCTATTGTTCCGTTACTGCATTTTCAAGTGGAAGTTGCAAAGTTTAACTAGCAGACTTGAACCATGGTTGCATAGAACGGGCTATAGGGGCCTGGAACCGGCCCCTCATTTAGGTGACTCTGGCTGTGCTCAAGGCTGCTTAGATAGCTTAGCTAGGTAGGTACAGCTTAGGATAGAATGAAACTGTACTGCTCAGTTCTGTATTCAAGGTTAGAGTCTGGCGCGCAAAACTGCCGCGTATATGTTATCCTAGTAGTCTTTGTGATAAATTGAATTGATCTATGTACCCGCATTGCGCTGATATGATCTTGCCTTGGATTTCAAGAACCATGAGGGATTATGGCGCTCCTCTATCATGCGGAGAGATACGGATGCTATGCTGCGTGCTGGGCAAGGGTGGCGTCGCTTTTGCTTCGTCGGATTAGGGGCTCGGGTGAGCGATGGTGATGATTTAGGTGTAGACTGGAGCAATACCCCGAAAGAGTGAGCCAGGTACCTCCTACCTAAAGTAAGCCTAAAGATGTCAGGTTTGCGGCCAGAATCGTGGAGAAGATTAGCGTATAGTCCTATAGGTTATACCTTCGCATCCTACCTGTCCACTGCCACTTTCCATAGTTATGCTGGATTGGGGGTTGCAACCAAGCCAACAGCATAAACAATTCACCAAATTTCTGGGCAAGGGCGGCCTATCGGGTTTCATTTTTGCTTTGTCACCTGCAAAGTTGTGAAGGACAGATTATGGCGATGAATCGCAGCCTACCGTAGCACAGTAGTATTGAGCCAAATGCCAGATTGGGTTGCAACCTCGCTTCGGGCGGCCAAACTCACGTCTTTAGCATTAGAGTTCATTGGTCAGTTTGTTGAATAGGATGAGATCATGCCCCCAACAAAACATCTAAGGTCATTTCAAGACTGAAGAGGCTGCTTGCCCCCTATCCAAAAGAATGGGCCCAGGGGTTACAATTCTGGAGTTCGGTGTCTTGTTTTCAGTCCAGGCTTCGAAGAATCAAGCATCATCAATCAGACATATATCGTCTTGCAGACGCCAACAACTCGATTGGTGGAGATAATTGGGTGAGGTGATCGATTAGGCGTTGGATACAGGAAACGCGGTCGGTGAGACACAAGTTGTGTCCGTATTCCAGGGAGCCCTAGAATACGTAGCGCAGCTTGACAAAATCTTGGCGTTCGGCTGTGCCATCCTACCGCATCCATCATCAAAAGTTACTTCCTGCTTCTTCAGGCTGCTTTCGCGCATCAAGTTGCTTTGCAGCTGACATGCAGTTCAGGTGGAAGCTCAACTTCCAATCGCGTCCGTTATACCTTTCTGCCTTGTCTAGTCGGTGTGGTGAAAGCCACGCTGGCTGTGATACTCGGCCTCTTGTCGATGGAGGCTTTGCAGCCTGGCAGCGATGGCATGCAGATAACTCGGTATTGCCATCCCTGGGCTTCCAGTGAAAATCCTTTCGACTGCTTCTAGTAGGTATGTATGAAGTCAAGTCGGTCAGGATGCCTGCAATCACCGTCATTCCATCGCAAGCCATCGACAACGGAGGAGCTTCTACAGCGTTGTACTTATAGCCACCCAAATCCTGAACATATTGCTGCACTCCACAGATCCGCGGTTTCTCTAGCTACCTTTTCGTTTTCAGAGTGCCAGATAAACAGCAGCAAATCCTTGGGTACTTCATCCATTACATCAAGAGTACATCAACTTATAGTCGTTCGATTTGAACCTCACGTAATTACTCAAAAATGAGGGATCATGTACCCGCAGCTTCAAAGCCCAACAAATGGGCTGTATTGATCGGAATAAATTTTTACATGCCCGGCACAGTCCGCAAACCAATCGAAGCTACGCCCCTTCACGGCTGTGTCAATGATGTCGAGCTCATTGAAGCATACTTGCTGGACCGTCAAAACTTTGACTCTTCTCGTATCCGAAAGCTGACTTCTAGCTTCCCCGAATCTCTACAGATCCCTTTACGAAATCGCGACCTGGAACGAGGATCAGTAGTCGGATTGAGAAAGACGTCGAATACTAATCAAGAGCCTCGCGAGACCGCTGATAAGTGGCCTACATCCGAGAACATTGTTGATGCTCTTGATTATGTGACCAAGAAGGCCCAGAAGGGCGATATTGTCTATGTTCACTATAGCGGCCACGGTGGGAGAGTGGGGACACTTCTCCCTCAAGTCAAACCGGGCAACCCATCTCGGCCAGATCGTCCCGGTATCGACGAGGCCTTGATTCCTGTAGACTTCAACCGTGGTGGCAGATACTTGAGAGACATTGAGATCGCTGCATTGCTCAAGAGGATGGTCGACAAGGGAATACATACTACTTGTGTTTTTGATTGCTGCCATTCTGGCGGTCTGCGCGACCTTAACCCTGGCAATATTGCTGTGCGAAGCATCAGCGTCATGTCTGAGGATGAGGTTGACTGGAACAGCCAACCCAGCGATGGGTCACCTTTGCCCGTGGCCGAGTTGATATCGGCAACGGACTCCGGAGTCTGGCAACGCTCTGAAGGCCTTCTAAATTATTGGCAGCCGCGAGGCTGGGTTTTGATTGCTGCATGCCTTCCACATCAATTAGCACATGAAGATGCCTTTTCCAATCGCAAGACGCACGGATTTCTGACTTACTGTTTGACAAGGACCCTTCGAGACGCAAGCGACGAGATAAGTCATGATTCCCTGCATCGAAGAGTTCGTGAGAACGTTGAGAAGATGACGAATCAAACACCAGTAATCATGGGAAATATAGGACGGCACCTGTTTCTGAGTAGCACTTGCGACATCGTTCACAGCATGGCCGTGTCCAATGTCGGCCGGAACGGGTTGCAGCTACGGGGTGGACGGGCCCATGGAGTATATGAACGCGATCTCTATGGAATCTATTCTTGGGATGCGAGTCGTCGAGAGGATTTTGGTTCACCACTAGCAATCGTGCGTACCACTGTCGTCCGCGCTCTTGATTCAGATGCTGTGTTTGATCCGCAGTCCAGCCAAACCAAGATCAAGATTGGCTATCAAGCACTTCTCCTAGAGAGAGATATCCCGCGGACGCACGTACGATTGAAGCTCGTGTCCACTCCTGAGTCTTCAAGATCAATGCTCCGATGTTTGAGAGAATTCGGCGCGGCTAACAACGGCGGTATTGGCGCCCGAGTCAGCATCGAAAATGAGCAGCACGGTGTTCACATTCCTAATACAAGAATTCTACATTATTGCGTCTCCGTCAACCAACATAAACAGTACCTTTTACATGAAAGTCAGGATATGGATTCAAACGACTTGCCACCATGCGATACCCCGGAGCTGTTGTATGGTCTTGCGACACAATTGGGGCAATTCTATGAATATATCTCTTTGAAGAACCCGGCTTGGAACTCCGCCAAATTTAAATTTTATCCACTTTCAGATGGTATGTTTCAAGCTGCACGAGAACGTGACTATTCAATTAACTGTTGATATGTAGACGGCGTCTCACCAAGACAAAGTCGTTGCGAGATAGCTGAAGGAGGCTGCTTTACGGTTCGGTTCGAAAATAACACTACTTCTAGACTCTATCTGACAATTTTCAATTTCACCTCCTTGCACGGCATCGTACGAATCTACCCTACCGATGGGGACTTTGAAGAGGTCGATTGGGGCTATTACCGAGATATCAAGATTTATCCTGAATTCCCACGACAACATTCTCAAAGAGGGGTCCCATACGTTGTTGAGACTCTCAAGGCTTTTATCACGACGAAACCAACTTCTTTCCGTTCTTTAGAGATGGCGGAACTGGACTTTGGAACAAAAGCGGTAGGAAATAGCCTTGCACTCTCCTCATCCGAAGAACTGGAAGAGCGGCTCCTGCATGATTTGTCCACTTTTGACAGCCCTCAGAACAGGAGTCGGCGACTCAGCTACCCCGACGTGGACTTGTACAATCCTAGGACAGAGAAGCCCCTACGAGCGCAAAAGACTGAAAGCGGCACGGGCGACAAATGGCAAACTGAAGATATCGTTGTGCATATTTACCCGCCTAACAAATAGACACACATTGACAATGTGAGATACGTGGTTTATAACATCCGAGCTCCCAAGTGTGCTACAGCTGAGCCATTTCCATCCGATGCCCCGTCTCGTCAAACCGAATCTGCTTGCCGGTGACGAGAGATTCCTGTAATGCGGCACCAATCTCTACGGCCTTGATAGCATTGCTCAACTTCAGTGGGAGAGGAGAGCCATCGAGGCAGGCCGCCGCAAATTCGTTGGACTCTCGCACGAACGCCATCTCGAAACGACCATAGTAGTCTCCTGGAACTTCTCGCGTGATGCCTTCAGAGTGGTAATAATTCACAAAGTTCTGCTGTGGATTGGCATTGACCGAGAGCTTTCCTTCCGTCCCGATAATCTCCGTTGTGTCTTCCTGTCCGTGCGGCATCATTCTCGAACAGTAATAATATGCAATCTTGCCGCCATAGAACTCGACGATTCCTACGGCGTTGTCATAGTCGTTGTACTTTTTCAGCGCTGGCTGCACAGCCGTGATGCCGTACGCGGACACGCTCTTAGGGATCACATCGTCGCCAAAGAACCAGAGGGTTAGATCGATGTCATGAACGGACATGTCAACAAACACCCCACCAGACCACGCGGCATACGCGACGAAGAATCCTGAGGGATCATGCTTATCACAAGTCTGGCTGCGCAAGATCGACGGCCGACCGATGGACCCGTTCTGCACCTTGCTGTATGCAGCACGGTATGACTCGTCGAACCGGCGAGAGAAACCGCACATCACCTTCAAGTGCGGTTTCCTGCGTGCTGCTGCGACTACAGACCGACACTGTTTGTAATCAGCTCTGATCAGCAACCAGCTTGTCGGAGGACATGATGACAACTTACAACATCGATGTCGGTCGACAAGGGTTTCTCGCATAAGACGTGCAAGTTCTTGTCCATGGCTTTGATGGCCTCCTCGGCATGAACCGATGTTGCTGTTCCAATCACGACCGCTTCAAGCCCTGACTGGGCGATCATTTGGTCATAGTTGTCGTAGAGCTGCACACCATTTGGCTGTAAATGTACCTTTGCCCAGTCAAGTTCCGCTGCATCTGGAGAGAAGGCAGCCACGAGTTCAGCCCGTGCAGTGCGCTCGAGAAAGTTTATGGCATGACGCTTGCCCATGCGGCCGAGGCCTGCTACGGCAACCTTCAGCTTGCGAGGAGCCATTACGAAGACGGATGAGCAGCGGCAGAAAGGATAGAGGATGCATCATGAGTGGGACAGAAAGGATCTTATAATTTACGTTGTGCGTTGCCAAAGTACACGTCTCTTCTCGATATTTGCACTGCATCGACTGCGAGGCAATCACGGCAATTGCCAGATCTGGCTCAAATTTCTCGTGCTACCCATCGTTGAAGTCTAACAGCGAATGTGCATTACGTCGTCGAGCGCTACTTCGTGTACGATAAGGTCGTTGAGTACGGGGCGAAGGTCATTGGTGATGTTATCGTGAAGCCGACAAAGGCAATAAACCCCGCGGAGCAAGAAGCATGCAGAATAGGTCGCCCATCCTTTCGCTCGGGGAGTGTCTTGCCGTATGCCAGAAGGTAAGTCTCTTACCAAGCGCAAGCAGTTCAGCATTCAGCGAATGAGATCCCGGCCTTTGTTTCCCGATCCTACAGCGCGACAGTTCGTCGCAAGTTAGGAATCTAGCTCCGAACTATGCTCAGACTGGAAGCATTTTCGGCGAGACTTGCCGGAATGAAAAGTCCTGGAGCCTCTGAAACCCCCACACATCTGACCTATTGGGCAACCCCGCATGCACACCACTACTGTGCTCTAGGCAGTCAGAGGTTGGCAAATACGGAAGATTTCCAGATTCGGACGCCTTCTATGGACAACCAGAACTGCAACGATGTAAGCCTACATATAGCCGAGCAGAAAAGCTAGTCCATCTCGATGTCTGAAGGTCATTGCACGCTGTGATCTGGTGTGCTTCTGCCCTCAAAGGTGACCAATATGACATCCATTGAAGAACCATGGCGGGCACCGTTGATGCTCTTCATGCCTGTGTCAACAGCAGATATGATCATGCTGATCTCATTACTGTGCTTATCGATCGCCTGGCACACACGGCGATGGACATGGGATAAACCGAAGCCATATAACTACATCTGGTACGAGCGGCCTCAATTGAGGGACGGCGGAGCATATGCTCGCGAAAAGCAATCTCGAGACATCGCTGAAGCTCTGGCAAAGGCTGGAAAGAACATTGTGATCTTCTGGGGCTCGCAGTCGGGAACATCTGAGCGCCTCGCAAACCGTCTTGGACGAGAGCTCCGCTCGCACCTCCGCTTGGAATCGCTGGTGGCAGACTTGTCTGACTATGATGCCGAGACAATCGCACGGCTGTCCAATGATCGCATTGCCATCTTTCTACTTTCGACATACGGCGAGGGCGACCCAAGCGATAACGCTGTTGGGCTTTGGGATTGGCTAGAAAAACGAGACGCACCTTTGCATTCGCTGAACTACTTGTTGTTCGGGCTTGGAAACAGTAACTATGTTCATTATAATCGCGTCGCCGATTTTGTGCATTCTGCTCTGAAGACAGCGGGCGCGGAACAGCTGCTAGGTGTCGCAAAGGCGGATGACGCCCACGGCGAAACAGAGGAGCATTTTCTCTGCTGGAAAGAGGACGTGATTCGATTCTTGAAGCAAAGATTGCATTTGGAGGAAGTCGCGCAGGAAGAGGTGCCCATATTCTCCGTCACCGAAAATGAATCGTCGGATACGCAAGCGGTGAAGCTTGGTGAGCCCTCCGCGACCCAGATTCGCAGTAACGGCAATTCATTTCTATGTTCATCTACCAAACCTTTACCAGTGGTCGCTGCGAGGGAGCTGTTCGACGATCTCCAAGGCCGTAATTGTCTTCACCTTGAAGTGGATCTCTCCGAGCATCCGGAAATCGTGTACAAGACTGGCGACCATCTAGGAGTATGGCCGATGAATCCGGATCGAGAAATCGACAGGCTCGTTCGTACCCTAGATCTGGTGGACACGCGTCACACTCCAATCTCTATCTCGTCCGAGGATCCGTCCGTCAAACATGATATTCCTAGTCCAACAACTCCTGACGCACTGTTTCGGCATTATCTTGAGATATGCGGGTCTGTTCCTCGCGACACTATTCAGAGTCTCGTTGCGTTGGCCCCCACACCTGCAGCCAAAGCTTTTCTCCAGAGTCTGGCAAAGGATCAATCGAAGTATGCCGACCTTGCAGCACGAAAGTACCTAACACTCGGAAGGATCTTAGAGCTTGCGTCGGCAGCTGGTGGAATGAACAGCACATGGGCGCCGAAGCTGACTCTGGCACACTTGCTTGATCTCGTTCCCCGCACACAGCCGCGATACTATTCCATTTCGTCATCCAGTGTCACCAGTCCTCGGTCGGCTCATATGACCGTACTTATCTCGCCGACCGTTCTTCTAGAGTCCGACGAGGCAATCCCCGGCTTGACGACCACGTACTTGCATGATCTGACTTGGTCTCGACACCAGCCGCAATGTAATGGTCAGCAGAGGGAATCCGAGCTCTCGTTCCAGGTGGATGGTCCTGCTGGATTACTCGCAGGGGGGAAGATCTTTGCTTTTACCCGCCGCTCGAAGTTTAAGCTACCATCACGATCTACCAATGCCTTGATTATGGTGGCCGCTGGCACAGGCATTGCACCATTTCGAGCCTTCCTCCGTGAAAGATGCCGGCTAAAGGAGATGGGAAGTGAAGTCGGCGATATGATCCTGTTCTTCGGCTGCCAGCATCCTGATCGCGACTTCATATACCACGAAGAGTTGATCGGAATGGAAAGGAAGCTCGAAGGAAGACTGCGCATGGTGACAGCGTTCTCACGTATCAGTTCAGGCACGAAGATCTACGTGCAGCGCAAGTTTCGCGAACATGGTGACGAGGTGACGAGGATGCTGGACGATGGAGCTACTTTGTACATCTGCGGGCGATCGACCATGGCCAGGGAAGTTGCCACTGCTGCGCGGTCGGCCTTTTCGGAGTATCGCAAGAAGAGCGCAGAGGAAGCGGAAGAATGCGTGGACAGGCTGAAGAGGACTCGCCGCTGGCAGGAAGACGTTTGGGGCTAGGCTCGATCCATTTGGAAGAACAAACATGTGTTACAGAGTCGTCCAGTTCCATTCCTCATGCAGCTTTTGGCGCAGACTGCTAGTGCTCCAGCCGGTTGTCTCTTTCATTCCGTCTATGAATGCGATGACGTGCTTGCGCTCTCCGTCATGGTCGAAATATGAACCGCACTTGTGCAGAATATGACAAGCGTGGAACGATGCTGTGATAACGTGCGGATTCCAAATGGCCAACCCTAGCACCTGTCGCAGGCTTTCGAGTGCTACCGCCTGAGAACATTAACAGGCTGCGTAATCATTTGTGGCACCAGTTATTGGACTTACATTTGCCTCTCGTCTACGTCGAAATGACTCAAAGCCCGGGCGGGATACGTGAGGGTCAAATACTGAAAGTAAGATCCTGGAAAGATGATAATGCTGAAGACCAACCACTGACTGATGTCAGCAAGGCGGGACTATGATTCCAAAGTTCGCTTACCGTGGACAGGTAGTAGCATGTACAAGACTGGGAATGCCGAATTTCGGTCCTCTGAAGCCGGCCCAGTCCACAGAGGGTTAAACGTGGACGGTTTCGAGTAGAACCAATCGTCGACGGTTTGTTTGAGGCTATTCCAAGCCTCATCGGACGGTCCGTCTTCACCGAAGCAATAGCTCAGCACCTGTGCAAACAGAACGACAGCGCGATTAGCCCAGGCGTCATCACTGCCATCTTCCTCGAGTATCATCCCTGTGATGTAATCGTTCAAGGGCATGGTCAGAGGTTGTCCGCGGACTAAGGCGAAGTAAAGATCTTGCCGAAGCATAATCCAACTCGCAGCTTTATGGAGGCGGCTAGTTGCCGAAAGGTGTGAAAGGGAGGTAAGCAGCCGCGAGCTCCCAAGCAAGTGAGTCCCAGAGTCCATTTCTGGAACCGCAGTCAATGTTGTATCGAGGTGCAATGTACGACCAATTGAACGAACCTGAGTACTCTTCGTAAGAGCGAAGGATGACAATGACAGCTAGCAGCTCATCGGTTAAAGCGAAGCTGGGCCCGTCCAAAATGGGTATCAATAGCTGTAGCGCTCTGTTGTAGTGCTCGGAAGATACATCTTCGGCTATACACTTCGTAGAAAACATGTGAAGTGATGCCCATGCAAAGACTGCCTGTAACAGAAGAGGCGAAGTCATGGCGCGCCGAGGTATCTCTGTGCCAAAATGCCGTTCTCCATCGCATGCGTCTAGCCATGTTGACAAGTAGTTAGTAAAGTGAAGGAGATACTCTGCTTCATTTTGGTTCTTGATTGGCACTATTTGCACTTGATTCCGAGCCGAGTAACTGGCGGGAGATACTGCCGTGCTCGATACGGGATGTAGGCTTCGCGGAGTACTGCCAAAGCCATGATTGGGGAGTTGATACGGACTTGGTATGGTTTCAGCAGCACCAGCGGAAAAGCCCAGCGATTGAAGCTCAAGTGACACTGTCTGCTGTTGCGAAGCCTCAGGTTGCGTCGTCGACTCAATCGAGGTGGCTTGCTCTAAGACTTCTTCATCTTCTTCGGACTGATGCGACGTTGGAGAATCCGTCAGTTCATCATCCTCGACGGAGGAGATCGGACCTCCGCTGCGGTTCTCAGACACGAACGTGACTTTGCAACGAGTCAACAAGTCGTCTTCAACCAGAATTGGAACGGCCTACGAGCGCGAGGTACCTCAACCCATTGCTGTGGAGTTTCCAATCGTTTCTTTGCTTTTACCCTTGATTCAAATCGGAACCGGATCGGCTGCGTCCATACACAGTGAGTTCCCGACTCGCGGCACGCCTCACATGGCTCAGTAGCCGATTGATCGAAATCACCTGGTGGGAATTGGTTAGCACGACATGGACTCGCGGTGCCGTCCAATGGCTGGACTCACATTTGATGTGACGGCGACGGCAGCTTCGGCTGTGACCATACCACTATTACTACTGCAGTAACAGGGACAAAGAGTGCAAACAGAGGGATGCTATTTCCTCACCATACTTTCCGACGTCGCATAATCTAGAATACCGGCGGGCACACAGACCACCACCAGTTCCAATGACCTGTCCCTGGGGTATTCTAAGTGCCGTTCTAAAGCACGAGAAAGGCAATCAAGCAAAGGAGCTGCATATGGCTTCAGCGAAGGTCGGTTTCGGCGGATGCTGCCCGATACATAAAAGGGGCACACCTCTGTCAGGCTAATAAATCTCCCCACATCTCAAAGAGGCGACTATCTCCCCGCACCTCCACCTTCCCCACAATGATCCTTGTAGAGAATGAAGCCCTACCCCAGATCCGAGCCGGTCGCGCCTTTCCACCCTCGCTTCACGCTGGGACATTGAGACTGGAGTCCAGGAGGAGCGTACCCAGTTGGTCAAGATGTTCCCCGAGCTCGCCGCGAGCACTGGATTGGAGTCTGGAGCATCTATCCGTGATGGAAAATATAAATGGAACAAGCTTCATGATGGTCAAATTGCTTCCAGTCTCCTCTTACCCTACTTCTCGGACTCGGTCGTCTTCTTTCTTTGTATACAACCCAGTCTGCTCGTTCGGCCAGCTTGAGTGTATGCTGGACAATGGCCGACTCGAAGGTTTCGGAGAAGACCCTCGGTGACAGCGTGGTAATCCAGCATGAGGATATCGACATGAAGGGAGAGACCGTCGACATTGCTACCGACGAGTCGATCGAACAATCGAAAGCTTCTCTAACAGTGTGGCTCATAACCTTCACCGTAGCTACTGGAGGATTTCTCTTCGGTCAGCCTGACGCACGGGGGACGCAAGATAATGGAGCTTATGGACCTTGCAGGCTACGACACCGGTGTCATCTCAGCAGTCCTGGTCAACTTGAAAGATAACCTAGGCCATACTCTTTCGTCGAACGAGCAAGAATTGATCACATCCGTTACCTCTGGAGGCGCTTTTTTGGGTGCAGTTGTCGCCGGTCTACCAGCGGACAGATATGGACGGAAGCTCGCTTTGTATATTGGAAGCACACTTTTTCTAATCGGCTCCATCATACAAGCATCGGCATTTTCTCTTGCGCAGATGACAGTCGGCAGATTCGTTGTCGGAGTCGGGGTCGGCTGCGCTGCCATGATCATCGTACGTTAAAAGATTTTGTTCCTCCATGGGAATTTACTGACCCAGCTGTAGCCCCTGTACATCGGGGAAGTTGCGCCAGCTAAATACCGAGGTCGTATGGTGGCCCTTGATAATGTCATGGTCACGTTCGGACAGCTGATCTCGTACTCTTTTGGAGCCGGCCTCACTCAAGTACCGCATGGCTGGAGATACCTCGTGGCAATTGGTGGAGTGCCTCCGATCCTACTGCTGGCATTGCTTGGGAGATGTCCAGAATCACCAAGGCAGCTTACCTTCCACCACAAGTTCGATGAGGCTGAGGCCGCAATCCGCAAGATCTTCCCAAGAGCGACAGAGGCGCAGGTCAACGCTAAGATAGGCCTCATGAAGGCCGATGTTGTCGAGTACACGACTCTGATGGACGGCAAGGGTCTCTGGTGGCAATTCAAGCACTTGCACATCATTCCGTTAAACTTCAGGGCTTTGGTGTGTGCCTGTGCGGTGATGGCCATCAGCCAGCTCGGAGGCTTCAACACCCTGATGTACTACAGCGCCACCCTCTTCTCGCTGGTAGGCTTCAAACAGGCGACCGCGGTTTCCATTGTCGTTGGCGCGACCAACTTTGTGTTCAACCTTGTGCCATTTCTCTTTGTCGATAAGATAGGGAGACGGAAGATACTAATTCTCTCGCTCTTTGGCATGTCTTCTACGTTAGTTATTGTTGCTGCTGCTTTTCACTTCATCCCAGTCTCGCCCAGCCTCTCCATCCAATCCGGCACGGTGAATTGGGCTGGTATTCTCGTGTTAGTTATGATTATCTTCTACGTGGCATTCTTCTCCGGAGGCGTAGCCACGATTGCTTGGGTCGGCTGCGAATTTTTGCCAACTGAAGTACGTGCGTTAGGAACGATGATGAACACGGTGACCTGCTGGGGCTGCAACCTGATCATTGCGTCGACTTTCTTGACGATGATGAAGGCCATGACGCCCAGCGGGGCCTTCGGTTTCTACGCAGGCATATGTTTCTTCGGCGCACTCTTTGTCGTCTTCTTCTTCCCAGATGTCACTGGACTACCTCTCGAGAGGATCTCAGAGGTGTTTGAGAATGGTTTCGATGTCAAAAGAGCTAACCAGCTGCAAAGGGAGAGGAAGAAAAACGCTCGTGAGGAAGCGGCCTGAACGCCAATAGATACCTTGCGAAGCTTCGGTGTATCATCTTCAAACTTATATTACGTCAATAGCAAACGTCACTACATGTCTTAGTCCTCTTGATGATTTCGGCTGGTACAACTTACTAGCTGGAAGACGTCGCTAGACGAACGTCAGCACTGCTTGCAAAGCGTGCTATTCTTCATAACGCTGGAGAATTATGACGGGAGATTATTCATACGCCTCAATATTCGGATTGACACAATCTACGCTGATTCCGTTTTTCGGCCGTGCACCAGAATGCCAATGAATAGGTAAATAGGCGATATTGTAAAATATGTCAGACACCTTATTGGGATGCCCGCTATTCTATTCCAATAGACCTAGATATAAGCTATTATTGACCCTATTATGACTGTTATGATAATCGTTAAATCGGAGATGGGGAGGACCACAATCGTTATCTGCCAGCTGTGGGCATAGTGGGAGTGCACAGCCGAAAAACGGGATGATTGTACTACAATGACGTTGGTCTTAGCAACATAGTCTTGGATACAAGAATTACGTATTTGATAGAATGGCAGTGAAACGGTGAACACCGCAAATATGACTGAGAAGATACGAAACTTCCGCAACGCCAAATCAACCGATCTCACGTCTCCAAACCTTGACGGGCATCGGTCCCAAGAGGTGATTCATGGTCTCTTCTCTTTTCAGCTCAAAGCCCGGTTGCATCGCAAACTCATACATGTGTACTAGGCTTGCAACCATGACCGCTTGCTCTAAGTAGGAGATATTGCGTCCGATACATCCTCTTGCACCGGCGGAGAAAGCTAGGAAGTATGGCTGTAGGGCTTTGCCAGCGTCCCCCAAAAACCGCTCGGGGACGAATTGTTCCGCGTTGGGGTAGATAGTCTCGTTACGGTGGACGACCATGGCTGAAATGCTGACCGTGGTGTTACCGGGGACAAAATCGTCGTTGACCCAAAGTCCCTCTGGTGGAGTCTTGCGAGCAAGACCTTGTGGTGTGGGTGACCAAAGACGGAGCGATTCATCCAGACATGCCCGTAGGTATGGGAGATGCTTGATCCTGTCGTATGGCGCTACAACTTCATCCGGCCGAAGAACTGCATCGAGCTCGGCCCTTAGCTTTTCCAGGACTGAGGGGTGTTTGAGAATTTGGTACATGGCATTGGTGATTGCGATAGCTGTGGTAACGCTTCCGGCATTCATCATGATATTGATCTCCGCGACGATCTCACCCCATTCCAGGTTATTGGCGGATCCAGACTTGTCATGCATGAGAGCTTGAAAGAAATCGTCCAGCTTCTCGCCGGCTTGATAGCGGTCTAGTCTTAGGCTCGCACGTCCAAGTACGATTGCTTCCCATGAATCGCTTGTAGCCATCTTTCGGTAGAACGGGATGATGTTGGACAGCTTGTCGAGTGTCTTATACCAGTCATAGTTCCAAATGAGCAACGATTGCTTTCTTGCCACAGGATACAGATTTTCCCTGATTGGTAACTTCAGAGTGGTGCCGTCCATCTTTCGACAAGTGACAACGTCGTGCCCCTGGTCGATCAAACCAAGCTTCTCCGACAAGCCAATATCGGCAATCGCATCAAGCGAGAAGAAATTTGCCCACATTCGAAGGTCGACATTGAACTCTTTTGGCTTAAGCATCATGTTCATGCCTGAAGCTGGCTGTGCAGCGCTGCGCTTGTCGAATTGCACAATCAATCTTGAAACTTTGTCGGCGACCTTGTATTCCCAATTTTCGAGATTTTTCAGAGCATATGCCGATGCTAAGACTTTCCGCTTTCGGGCGTGATCACCTTTGTCAATTACGTCGGCAAGGTGATAATGAGAGCCACTGAGTATGTCGTAGGACTCGTCCTTGATACACGGCGTCCCATGGCCGTAAATTGGTTTGATAGCAGACGGTAATCCGAAAGAGAGCGTATTTGGACCCGTCCTTATGACCGGGTACTTCTTATGCAGCTTTGAAAGATGCAATGACCGAGAGCCACCATGAGCGACTATCGTGAATGGTAGAGTTGACCATCCAGAAGCGAAGCTCATATTTGGGAACTTCCGCAAGCCTTGACAATCAATCAGCTCACTATGGTGATGGAGCCACACATGCCACAAATCTACTGCGAAATACGCACCTTTGGGATCTCTGAAGTAATGAAATATAGGCAAGATTGCGAACCATGTAACAAAGCCTACACTTGCGAGCACAATGATCGGGGCTGTCCCCCATAGTGCCGATATCGTGACCATTTTGGCTTGAGAATAAGGCGAAAGACTCGAAATGAAGAAGCGATAGGGGCCTCTACCTACACAATTTTTTCTAGAGCTATTAGAATGAGCGGTGCAGTACAAATACTGACGGCTTCCCCAGACGCCACGACATGCCCAGGATTTGACTTATTGGGTTGACCGGAAGCGTGTCGCTCTCGCTTATGCATTGCTTTATTTTCACAATCGACTACTGCAGCATCCAAGAAATCGTTCAGGGTGCTGAAAAGGTCAAGAAGGAATATTTCGCCGATAAGGCGAAGGGAAGACAGGTGATCACATTAGGAAACGCTGCCCGCTTAGTCATCTGCGTAGATCAGGAGTTCCTGGAGATCCCTTTCAGCTACATCGGGAAAGCTTCCTGGGCCCCGGCAGTCGGCGTCGGCCAGTGCCGTCGGGTTGACTGGCCAGAAGGCCACATGAGAAGAAAATTCTAAATCTTTCAAGGCGAAGCTTGCATGGGTATAAGACTAAAGTAAATCCAGTGGCCTTATCTTTTGCCCTATATTGACTTAGAAAATAGAGTTTTAATTCTAAATTTTTAAATATTTAGAATACTAACTTTGATTTTAAGTGCTTCAGCAAGCTTGACCGGAACTCCGTGTGCCTAGGAGAGGTAATCTTGGTGAAGCTGCTTTTTCTACTATGCACCTCTTCTCTATCTTGCAAAGAGTCTGTCCTAGTTTTCGCGTACAAATCAGACAATGATACAGTGTTTTGACATCCCAGGTCCACGTTTTGAGGTAAAGTTGTCCCACTTTGACGCTAGAATACCCCCGGTGTATTCTAAAAGAGTCTTATTTTTCCCATTGCGAGGAACAAGTCAGCAGTACCATGATGAGACCGCCGAATTACTTCGCGAAGCTTTACAAGCCAGTGTAGAAGAATTACCATTCCTTGCAGGTTCCGTAGTGCCTTTCTCTAAGGATCGGCCATGGCTCCACCATCTGCGCTGTCAGGGTGCTGCACGGCTCGAGATTCAGGACCTCTCCCATGATATTGATTACCACAAGCTACGCGAGGGCGAATTTGTGAGCTCGCTGCTAGATCCTGACAAGCTTTGTTCAAAGGCAGAAATCCTGTCGGTGTCTGCCGTCTGCGCGCCAATTTTGTTGCCAACGGTTTAATTCTTGTTGCCTCTATTGTTCACACTGTTTGTGACGGACGTGGAATTACTGAAATCCTTAGCATCTTTGCAAAAAATCTTCGCTATCGTTCGAGTGCCTGGCTCACTCGGCGTGAAGAAAATGCACACGTCGATCTGTTCTACAACCTCGACCGTACGAGCGTCCTATCAAGCAATGGGGTCACGGGCGAGATCGAGAACCACCCAGCCTGGAAAGCGCTTCCACGGGCGCCTCGAAACAACAATAGCAACAGCGGTTTTGCGCCTCCGTCTGGTGTCTGCGCAAACTTCGTAATCAGCAGTGATGCATTGCGCGCCCTTAAGCTAGCCGCTTCTCCTCCTTCCAAGTCCGCACCCGATGACCATTCGTCCCGCTCGACCTATATCTCCACACACGACGCCATTTCTGCTCTCCTCTGGTGTAGCATCATGCGGGCGCGGTGCCAGGCCGGCATCCTTGACGACAACAGTACGGTCCACGCCATCTTCCCCGTCGACTGTCGTGAGCGCCTTGGGCTACCGACGCCATATTACGGCAATGCAGTGTACACGACGCGCGTCGGACTTCCTCTCCATACCTTCACCCAGCCTCTGGCAGCCACAAAGACCCATAATTCCGACCAGATCTTCCCTATCTCTGGCCTTCAAGTTGCCGCCCTCGCCATCCGCACTGGTATCTCTCGCGTGACGGGCGATCTTTTCCGAGACTTTCTCGGTTTCGTCGAGCAGAATGATAGCGCGATGGCGATGCATATGGCCGGGTTCGAGGATCTGGGAAGTTCGCATATGCTGCTGACCAGTTATTTTGGATTTGACCACCATGGGCTCGACTTTGGCCCAGCTTTGGGTGGACGCATCGAGGCGTTCCGCATCCCATCCCAGGGCCTGCTGCCGGGAATGCAAATTTTGCTTCCCCATCTGCCTGACGGGAGTTGGAAGTTTGTAGTGTTTGATTATGCGGAGGTGGTTGAGTGCTTGGGTGCTGACGAGCTTTTTGGACAGTTTGCAGTGAAGCAGGGTTGAAGTGGAATTGTACGAGTATGCAGACAGGCCGGAGGTCCTGCTGGGGAATGGACCAGGTCTGAAAAGCTGCGAATAATAAGGGAGAACTTTTGCCAATTACGCCTTAGCAAAATGAGTGAAAGCATAGGCTACTGGAGATCAACCTCCACGAAGCCGCCCATCGGCAAACGTTTGTAATACAGACAGAAACCGTGAAACCATAATAGATCCCGTCTAGACATGATTTAGAAGTGTACCTACTAATATCCAGTTGATTGCAAGCAGCATTCAGCGTCACGACTGGCAATTTGCAGCACCGCATCAAAGTGGAACACTGTAGACCCAGCGGTCTGTGCAATTCCAAATAAATAGTCATTCGCTTCAACCCTTTTTTGAAGAGAAAGAAAGGAACTGACGACAAACAAGCCCTTGCCATGTGGACTTCTATCGAATAGATCTGGAAATTATCAGTCGAATCTCCACTGTAGGTCAATGTCGTCCTTACTGGCTTGAAAGAAGCTTTTTGTTAAGAGAGAGGGGAAAAGAGGGGGGGGGGTCAATGACCGTGCGGAAAATTACCCAATCGGGAAATTTTTCGACTGGATCGCGGAACGTCTCACTTTCGAAATTCGCGTGGATTTTGGAAGACGCGTTTGTTTATATACATTGCGTTGCTCCGGTTGCATCGGTACAATTTGGCAACACTCAAGAGGGACGTCCCATTTATCACTCTTCCCCTGGCGATGCTGCTTTAGGACATTCACTTGGCCCTCTCACATATTTGAGCTCATCTCTACTCTATTCAAGAATCAGCCTCCACATAAATGCGCCTCGATCCTACAGAGTGTATTTAGGTTGTTGCAAAACACAAGGCCGTTCCAGAGGTTGTCGGAGACAAGGCACTGCAAATAGCGTTGAAATCCAAACGCGAAACCTGGGTCTCATTCCAGTTCATGCTCTATAGTCAATATCTTTGTTAGCATATTGGCAGAAAGTGTATTCTTAGTATGTTTATCACTCCTCGCTCTCCTGATGATTCACCGTGTGTTTCAGCAAACACACTCACAAGTGATATCCAGCGAACGCACCAATCAATAAGGTGAAGCCATCCCTTAGCACAGAGCCACCCTTCAGGTGATTTTAAGTGACTTTGTATGTCGCTTTTGGTCAACACATCGCGTGGCGTGATTCGCGCTAGCCCACAAACACGGTGCTGTTTATTTCTTGAATACTTCACTCTTTCCTCCGACCTTTTCTTTTTACTTTCCTCAACCTTTTCCTCTTCTTTACTAGAACCTCTTCTTCTTTACTCGGGTCCCTGCGTGCTTGGGAGTGACCTGGCCTCGGGCTTCGGAAGCTCCACAGAGTACAGACGGTTTGAAAAACTGTGCTTCGAAACAAGGCTCGTCAAACTCAAAACTCGACCTTTGTGCTCTTCTTGGTCAATCTCACTGCGCGTTTACGTGTCACGCGTGTCTTCCTGAGGCAGGCTTGAGCCTAACACGTTCGCCGCCTGGGACGGGGGCTCGATCGCACTCTACGTCAAGCCATAAATCGCCTGCTTGCGGGCCCAACGTGGTCGGTAGTGAGGTCTCTCGAGGCCCGTCCATGTCGCTCATTATAATCGGGGTGTTCATGGCTCCTCACCTTACCCCGGTCGATACTAGAAGAGTCCGTGGGGCTTTCGGTCTTGCGCTTTTGAAGTCGATCCACGCAGGCAGCAGATGCTGAACACTTTCACCTAGAGCTAACCACTCTCGTGGAGGAGTAAGGCGGACTTAAAGAGCGGCGTCTCTTGCTTGAAGTCGCTGCGTGTGTACGATAAGCCTGGCATCCGTCCAATGGCGGCGCTGTGATGGGTTAGAGCGAAGTTGCGGCTGGGATTGGGGGCACCCAGAGTTTGCGCTTGCGTTCGGCCTGAGTCAGTGGAAACCACTCAGGTGTAATGACTTTTGGGTCAGGGAGAAGTCGGGAGAACCGAACGGTTGGAGGTTGCTCTCACTTCTCAACAAGGTATAGTCCCTCCGTTCCTTTCCCTTTTGGCTGACTTTGATAGGGTGTCGGGCTCGGTCATCAAATGAGAGCGAAGCCAAGACATTGACTCCGCCTTCTCGATCGGCAGAAGAGAGGTGTTGATTTTTTTTTTTTTCCTTTTTCACCATTGTTTCTACCTAGAGTGGGATTCTGGGGAAGAGGATTGATCCAAGATGACGGTCTTTATTTTGATGCGCAACCCACGCACGGTGCAACGGCATTTCAGAATACCGACTAGACACGAGTCAGCACAACAGTGAACTGTTTAATCGGATAACTATATTACAATCCATAGCCTCTTTGCATTCCTGCAGTTTTGAACAATAGACTGGTCTTTACGACAATTTTCTCGATGACCAAAAAAAAAACCGCGCCAGGATAGCCTATAACAGGAAAAGCGTCCAACCAATCAATTCGAGATGCCATCCTTGCAATCGATTAGGACCCCGGCAACGGCCAAGACTCATTCCTCAGGCCAGATTTCGCGTCAAGAAACTCATTCGATAACGGGCAAAGTCATGTCGAGGCTTGGTTTCGTCTAGATAGAGACTACGTACAAGCCCGTTTCTTCTTTGGAGCATCCGATATTATTTCTGCTATCTAGAAAAGGTTGCGTTTGAACCTGGAACTAGCACAAAGTTTAGTAGTGAATCCGACGCTGACATTCGATCGAGTGCTCCGCTCCCAGTGATAGTCTCTTCAATGAAGGCATGTGGCTGTGGGATAAAATAGCTCTCACCGGTTATTGCACCAGCATCAAAATCCGATTTTGCTGCCTGGTAGACACCAAAACGTCTTCACTTACACCCTGGAAAGAAATGCTTTGCCTCATTGACAAGGCTGAGCGCCAGAGATGACGTGGGTATCACGTGCACCCAGGTTGAAGATATAGGTTGAAGGTTAAGGTTCCCGTCCCATATGACCCTGCCTTGTCCTGAAGGCAGGCCGGACACCTATTTATCGTAGCAGGGTTGAGTAAATTTCACGAGTTATTGGAAAAGAGCATTTATTGACGAGTAACTTGGCGTCATTTTCAAGGCCGGCTTGGTCTTATTCACTTCACGGTGGTGTTATGTCTCGACTACAATACTGCGAAGACTGCCTTGAGAAGAGTCGTCGAAAAGCAGAAGACAAAACATCCGGACGCTTAGTGGAGCTATGCAGTAGCTGTGTCGAAAAACGTAAACAATATCTGGGACGCATTTCGCGAGACTTAGCTTATCGCTCCCACATTGCAAGGCAAATGGCAGGATATCCTTGTGAAGAGCGAAGCAGATGCCCACATCACGATCCTGATTACAAATACTTCACGCCACCACACGTGAACCCAGGAGTTTTCGAATATGGTGCTCTCCTAGGGCCTACTACGAGAGCCTTCACAAGGACAAGTCACTCGGCAATATCAGCGCTTGAACTTCTTGGTAGCCAACATCTCTCGCTGCTCCAGTTTTGCGACCGTTGCTACGACCAGGCGCTTGACGGACTCGAGCGCAATCAACAGATCGAACTCTGCCAAGAGTGTCTCAGCAAACGAGAAAATCTGGTCAATACCGCTCACGCTCACCAAGAAGACTTTCTGGAGCCATGGCAATTCCTGAGAACACCCCGCGACAGCCAATATCTTGAACCATTCCAGATTTTCTCTGCTGATCGCGAAGGATATGATAGTTACTTGTGGTTGAATGAATTGCGCTGGTTCATTGGAGCCAAAGGTCCGGACGACCCTGCTACCATCATTGGTCTTGTCTTTGCCGGTCTTGCAGCACCGGCCCTGATTGTGAGCGTCGCAAGCGTGGTGTATAGCAGGAGACAGTGGAGACTCGCACAAGAGCAGCGAGAGCAAGGGCGGGCTATGCATGTTCTCGGTGAAATCTGCTCGAATATTACCAATGGGCGGGTTACTCTTACGCAGAATGATTTGGAGAATGGCTCGGAAGAATCATTTCATACTGCTCAATCGCAGCCTCAGTAAATTCATAGGTCTGACTGGTCAGACGAGTGGCTGCTTCGAGAAAAGGGTTGACAACGGATACAGAATACTGAATCCCATGTTTATATTCTGGGTCATATAAAGCACCTGGAACTCAAGTTCGAGCAATTGACTCAAAATTTGCTATTGATGGCTTTCTTTCACTGAGGCTCTCTGGCTCGAAAGGATCTGCAAGATAAGCATATTTACGATTCTAACTTATAATCATGGTCGGCAGGATGTCCAGCTGGCGGTAAGATAGGCTGCTTGTTGGTTCTATGAGAGCCAGCTACAATGCCAGCCAGGCACTCAAAAGACTAAGAGCGGGACGCTAGGAAAAGTCTATGTACAGAGTCATTTCTGCTCCCGAGACAGCCGCACACCTTCAAACCTAATAAATTTCTTTTAAGAAATCGCGACAGGACCGTTTTGCGCCTGCACGAATCCACATTCTTAGCCGAACCATTTGCCTTAAGAACATTCAAACAAATGAGATATCTTAGGAGTACCTTCGAAACCTTACATATCGATAATTGAAGAGCGTAGGCTTCCCTGGTCATCTGCACTTTCACCATCCTCTTTGAAGCATACAACGATCAACCCCGTCTGGTCCTTGAAGACCAAAAGAAGAACTAAGCACCTACCAAGAACCTATTACACCTATGGCTCCCTCTGGCAAATATGCAGACCTTATCCCGGCTATGAATCTTCCACCTGGGAAGCGACTACGTGGCTTCTTTCCCCTCGCGTACAAGAGGACGACATCTCGGTTAGATTCCAAGTTCCGTGAAATAGACGAGCACCTCTTCGAAGTCACGGGGAGCCCCGAGTCGCTTCGCGCCATCAGAACAATAGCTGGTCTGGACCCTAGCTACGAACTCAAGATTCATTGCTCTGTCACGCTATCCTCATTGCCAGGAGTTGCGGTTGTGCTAAGAAACGATACACTTGAGTGTTGGCCACAGCCCTCCAGAGCAACGGAGTTGAGGCGCGCATTGGAGGGGTCGGAGACGGTGAAGTGCGTCGTCCTGGAAGCGGGAGCGACAAAGAGGGCACATGAGTGGCTTAAGATCTATGGAGTGAACTGCAAAAGGGTTGGCATTATCTGGGAAAGGAGATGGAGGAGAATGTGGAGGATTGGAGAGAGTGATTGGCCAATTGACGAGAGTCAAAGCGTCCTAAGCGATTGGGGAAGTGGGGGGAGTGAGATGCCGCTGGATGAGGGGCCGCAGGGAGTATTGGATGATCTGGAGAAAGCGGAGAATGGATGGTATGAAAGAAGGGAAGCCAAGCTGGGCATGCGTATATGGTGATCCTTGAGGAGACCCGAGAAGCACTAGACGAACAGTGAACCCCTTCAATACTTGAAATGGAACCCTCGATCCAAGGTATATACCGCATATCTCGGACGATATTGGAACATGAATACTGCAGATCCTGGATGTGTCAGAAACAGGCCGTGTTGACTACAGGGACGCTGAGCTACAATCATCTCGTTTCTCGCCTCTGCACTAGAGTACCGATAAGCATGCTGACGATATTCTAAAATATATCGGACACCTTGTTGGGATACACCCTACTCTATTTTAACAGATCCAGATATGGGTTATTATTGAGATATACGGAGTACCTAGAGTCTGTTTACAATAATTATTGTAACCATTAAACTGTAGATGGGGAGGGCCTCAATCGTTGTTTGCTAATAGGGAGTAAACGTGTATAAAGAACTCAATGTCGTTCGAAAAATAAAACCATCTAGTTCTTATTCGTATTAGTACTATTGCCGTCATCAGCCGAATCCCCACCTGCCTCGACCGCACCGCCACCAGCCGCACCATTCTCCCCAGCCGTACCACCCCCCGGACCACCCTCCGCTCCACTCCCACCACCATTCCCACTAACACTGCCACCACCGTCACCACCGCCCCCACACACTTCAATCTCCTCACCACTTCCAGCACCACCTTCTCCACCATCCTCCCTACCATTTCCTCCCCTATTGCTTGTTGCTCCTGCGAAATTAACGTTAGCGACAACATCCGACAAAAGACGTTTGATATAATGAAATGACAAGGGAAGATGATAATGCATCATGAGTCCAGAAAACATGCATCGTCGCAGCTCGCTGATAACGTTGGATGGTTCGAGGGCATTCGTGGCGTCCACTGGCCGACACTGTGTGAATGCTGGTGATCATCTGTCACCGAGCTAGCGCCGGTTCGACTGAGAACGATCGATGTAGCAGCAATGCCCCCGGCGTCAGAAGATGCCTACTTTAAAGAGAAGAACTGCTAAATCGTCGCTTGACTCCACAAACCCAGATGTCTGTCTCCGTGAAAACCGCGGTGTCGAAAGATCGATACAGTAGAGTAGCGTTTCCATTCGTCACAAGGAGAGTTATTCGATAAGTAGCGAGTGTTGTCGACGGAAAATTCGACATTCTTGGAGCCCAGTCGCCCAGGCAGTGATAAGAGGATGGCGGGGAAAATGTGGGAAGAAGCAATTGGACTTACGACCACGCCCCTCGCGCCCGCGCCCACGATTCGGTAGCCTCTGAAACACTCGAAGTCAGTACAGGTTCGAAAATCAATTGGGGGTCTCTTCGTAAAAGTTCTGGCCGTTAAACCGGCTGTCCTCATTCGACTGGAGACGGATTTCAAAGGTGACACGGGGCCGGATGTGGGATACTCAGTTAGGAGGCACCCCATTGAGGTGTTCGCGTTATTTTGTCATGATGACTTACATCTCCAGGATAAGCAGCTTTAAGCAAGATCTCCAGGCGTATTTGGTGCACAGCGCGGCACCGGCGAGCAATGTGGGTATTTTCCCCACAATTATAGCATCGACGAGTCATCTATACAATTGTTAGCTCACGAAAACGGGAGTAGGCATCGATGTACCTACGATGAAATATTTTAGGCTTTGATACTGTCATTCAAATTAGTAAGGCGATCTCAATAAGGATTTGGGACATGCAAGAGATGTGGTAGACAAAAGGGATGTCAGAAAGAGGAATAGAAACGGAAAATACAGAAAAATTAAGCACGACAGCTAGAGAAGTTGGAACAACAGTAGGATGTAGTGTAAGGATGGTATGTCCAAACAGAGCCAAAAGTAGAAGTGTGCAAGTGGGAGAATGCAAGCGCCTAGTATTATTGGTAAAAGCTCGAGCTTGGACATAATGGCTTTGCAGTATAGTTCTTAAAAAAAGACTGGCAATTTCCACGGTTAAAAATGAGATGGAGGATTGAACTAACAGAAAGTTTGGACTAAGCAGCCTGGAAGACTTTGGGCGTATTGCGAAGAGCGTCAATATTAAGTGAAAGGTTGAAGATGTCAGAAATAGGATTGAACCTGTGGAATTTGATCGAACGGGGAGAAAAGAAAACAGATGTTAAGTCCATCTTTATAGAACCATAGTAGCCAGCGTGTGGGATACTCTGTTACCATGGAACCAGGAAGAGTACTTCAATGGAGCACCACCAACCGACCCCACACATCGTCCACTTAGGAATTTAAATATACAATATTGAAAATGTCGCATAAGACGTAGATAGGAATTTGAAAAAAAAAAAAGCATCTGGCTGCTTCTCCAGGCTCGATTTGAATCCAGGTTGTTAAAAATTCAGGCAGCAGCCGTTTGCAGGGGCAAAAGCTGAGTGGTGCCAGAGCACCATAACTTCCGAAGAAGAATAGGGACTGATCCATTCAATTTGGGCTAGCAAACTCAGCTGAAATGGTGTCGATTGTGTAATAGTCTATGAAGGGTGACTGCAGGAGCTGGATGCCTCAGGAAGGGATCGGCGTGAGTCACAAGGTGGCCACGAATAAGACGGCATTCAGGAAGCTTGAGACCCAGGCAGGATGCAATGAAGACAGACGAAAAGCTGGATGCTCGACCTTGAAGACCAGTTTATCAGAACTTGATTCACTTTGATTTTTGTAGTGCAAGAGCGTATATATGTGGGAGGAAGACTCCATTAGCACTCATACAATTGAGTCTAGATGCGTGTACTCCGTACTCTAGGTCGTTACACTTCTACAGCGGGGGCTACGCTCGCATCATTGCCGATCGCATCATTAGATGCATGCGACGGATGGGCTTCCTCCGAGCTATCGCCAAGTTGTTTGCTCTCCTTGGCCCCAGCACCGGGGCTCTTCCCAAACAAGCTTTCTGCATCCCATCCCTTTTCGCTGTTTCCCTTCTCATCACCCTCAAGAGGGTCTTCGTAAACCCCGAATGGATTCTTCATCGCCACCGGTGGGCTGCTCGGCATGATGGGATCGGTGCTGAAAAAGTCCGTATCGAAGCCGCTGGGAAACTGAGCCAGGTCCCCCTCACTGAAACCTAATGATGGAAGAGTCTCTAGGTCAAAGTTCCTGAAGTTGCATGCAGTAGGCGAATTTAGTGAATCAGAAAGGAGCTGGTTTAGCTCCGCCGTGAATGGTGTCAGCTGCTGTTGCTCTTTGGACACATTTGGTGAGAGCAGTGTCTGTAGCAGTTTGGAAGCGGAGCCGCGAGCCGATGCAGGTGTGGAGCGCAGCGCGCGACTTGCCGAGGACAGGAGGTTGCTTGGGGAGAGCGGCAACTTGCGTCTCGAAGCTGGAGTTGGTGTCTTGAAGTTATTCGAGCTTGTAGGTGATCGGGTCTTCTTCTCTGGTGTCTTTATTAAGGGAAAGTTTATGTCTTGGAAGATATTATTCAAATCGTCACCTGCGTCCAGTGGAGGCGGGCAGTTCTCTTTGTCATTCTGGTCGTCATTCAGAATCACCGACGGATTGCCATTATTACTTGCAGATTCGGAGATGCTGTGGCTGGGAGATGAGCAGCTGCCATCAAGCGTCTTCATTTCGCCTTCTCGACGAGGTGAAGGAAAAAGTAGCCGTCTTGTTGGTTTGGGAGTAAGATCTTCACCAACTTCTATTGGGCTCTCTTGAGAACCAACGAGACGTGCTGGGCTCGACCGGATCGCTCTCTTTAGTGCAGCAGCCGCAAACGCATCGTCCCATTTGGGGGCGATCGCAGTTGGTTGCTCCTGGATTTTAACTATATTTGGCTTTGGTCGTTTCTCGGTTGGTCCGTCTCGACTTGAAGGTTCATCTAGACTCTGACGCAAACTGCTACTTTCCTCAGGCGAGACTTGGTCTGTGTCAAGCATGGATGCCGTTATAGGGCCGAAATCCGATAGAGGCTCGGCTGATCCAGCCTGTCGCATCTTTTTTAGGAACTCTCGACGTCGCCGATCGTTTGAACTCTTGTGCCAGACTTTCTGAGGCCGCATGCCTTTTAATTTGTTGAGCCAAAGACCGCAGGCTACAAACATTAGTTAACCGGAAATTTGTACACAACCTGATTGACTCACGATTACAAAGCTGGAAAGGGCGATAGTCTGTTTCTACTTTATCATCGATCGCCTTCTTGATGACCATGTAGCGTATTGTTTTCCCATGTGTATCCTGTTCGAGGCTTTGAAGCGCGGAAATGGCCCCTCTGGCGCCTGAATAGGTCACCTCGGGCATTTCACCTTCCTCCATTTTGCAGAACGCCGTACGCCAGGTGGGAGTATTAATCTCACCACAGTTTTGACAGTAAGGAGGTGATTGACCTTTTGCAAGGCTTTCCGCCAATCGATTTGCGATCCGTCGTCGACTGGCGGCAGCACTTGCTGAACTCTTTTCAGCTATAGAGTCAGATATAGATTCATCCGTGGTCATTGGTGGAGAAGTCCGGTTGCCTTGGGTTTCTGTAGAGGTTGTGGTATTACTGGAGGTCCGTTTCAGGTCATTAAGGTGAGTTGGTGGTCTTCCATCTGAAGTTGCTCGAGTAGTCGGTAGAATAAGTGACGTAGACGACCCTCTACGCTCGGATGAAGATGCCAAATTGGTTGTATTAGGAAGTGGCACATGATGTTCTTCTTGTGCTGATGATTTAGAGCAATCTGCTTCTGGCGTATTATTTCGGTCCTCGCCGTCTTGCAGTCGGCGTAGCCTTTCCAACTCGTGCAGTTTCTCGGGCATTCTCTGTGGCAAGAGTTCCTTAGGTCCTGGAATCACTTCACAGAAGCCCTCTTTGTCTGGTCTCATCGTTTTTGGTCTCCTCCGCCAACGTGCAGCAGCAGCAATGTCTTCCTCATCGATGGGCCTCTCTTCATTATCTTCACCTATTGGTTCGATCGTAGACACACTCATAAATCCTGCTTCGAACGGATACGACGGTAAAGGAGGGCTGGAAGGACCTGGAAGTTCGGGAGGCGAAGATGGAATGTCAGAGGGACTGTTGTTGGGCGAATTTGGATTTTCGTCTTGAGGTGAGCATGTCCATGCTGGTTGCAAGTCCGCATGAGTTTCGTCGAGCATATATGGTGATGCATAACTTTCATCATTACTCAACGTTGAGCCTCGTCTTAAAAGGCTGGTACTTGCAGCTCTCAGAAGCGGACGGGACCGGGCACCGGCTTCAGGTATGGGTGTGGGCACTCGAGGCGGAGGTTCAAGGGAATGAGTGCGATCGCTTGAGGGGCGAATAGGAGCTGGGCGATGTACACGGATTGAGTTGGCCGTGCTTGCAGTGATGCGTAGTGAATCCGCTGAACCCAATGCCGAGGAGTTTCCTTTCCAGTCCGCTTTCATGATCCGTGCTTTCTTCTTTGCAGGCTCCTCTTGCCGATCGGAATCTTGCCCATCACGCCGTGCAAGAGACGGAAGATTATCCTTGTGGGAATAAGTGCTACGGTTGCTGGAAATCGAAGCTCGAGATGAAGGTCGAACTGGTGGGTATCGATTTTGAATACGAGAACCTGTATTGGAATTCTGACTGGGTGTTGGGCTTCCAGCACGACTGGCTTGGGTGCTGTAACCTGCATCTGACATCGAAGGAACATCGTCTCTTGACAAAGTCCTATTGCCATGCGAGTGGTGACCCTGGGTGAGGAGGTGATGTATGTCTTCGATGCTTCCAGAAGGCTGCGCGGAAGCGCGATTCACACCACCCTGGGATGTCATGGATTGACCGTCAGACTTCCAGGGCCCAGACTCAAGGCTATCTGAAACTACTCCACTCGCACTTCGATATCTCTCTAGGTTTGCGAGATATTCGCTTTGTAAACATGTTGGAACAGGAACTAGCCTTAGCTTGACTTCTAGAGTCTCTTTGATGCCATTCGAGAACAGTCCCATTATGTTTTTGCAGACTCTGCCAGTTATCATGGTCGAAGATTGGTGAGCAGGCGCGTTTGGCGTTGAGGAGGCAGAAGCAAGAACCCAAGAAAGCATTCCTTGTCCTACGAGCGGGGTCTCGTATTCAGAATAGTCGTAGGCATATACGGTATAATCCTGACCGAGCTTGGCGACAAGCTCGGGGCTGGTTCCAATCAATTAGCCAAGCTATATCAGATACGTTTGTTTGAATGTGTCTAGACATGCGATATAGAACATGGAAAGCGCGTACCTCGCATTGACAATAGCTTCGATGCATTGCTTCAACTCTATGATGCCGATTTGGGTGTTGTTGTCGAGGGCGACAGTCGGTATGTTCAGCGCGTCAGGGAAGCGTGCCAGGCAGTTGGTTTTGTTGTCATCGTCGAACGTGTAGAGAACTTTGACTGTAGATGTTTTTAGTATCGACATTACGAGCACATCTACAATGTTTACCTCGCATTGGCCTCCCCTCAGGCATTGCGTCTTCGTCCGCATCACCAAAGCTGGTAGAAGGAGGGATAGGTGGGGAGGAGGGTGGCCCATAGAAGGTCGCTGGCGAGGACATCGTGGATCGCGGCTTCGAGAGAGGAAGAACGAGGGGTATTTATAGTTTAAGCAAGATGCTGCCCCGTAGCAATTGCCAACTCTCCCTACTATCGATCGTCCAGCGCGTTCATTGTCACCCACCGAGCGTGTCGAATCCAAGTACGAAGTAAAAAAGAAGATTCAATAATTTTACGCAACTCAGGATTCGAGAGCTGCCCTAAGCAAATAATCAAAGCCTTAATGTATAAGCGAAAGAAATCGAGGAGCAAGACACGTCTGAAATTAGAGGTCAAGAACAGAAGCGCGTAACACCGTGAAAAGAGAGAGAGAGCTTGAAGCACAAGCCACCTCTGACGACGTGACGGTGGGGAGGCACGCGCAGACCCGGAGTTGAGCCGACCGTTGCAAACGCGCTAGCTCGTGACCGCGAAATTTCCACTTCGCCCGTGGAATCTACCTGCTGTCCCACCCGATCGCAATCTTTGGCGAAGTTTCTGCCATACTTTCGCCAAGATGCCAGAGACAAATGTGCAGTCAGTTGTGTCTCCTTATGTGCATTGATCGAAAAGTACTAACAAGCCTTAGGGAGTTATTGACCAAGGCCCGTAGCGAGCTAAAGTGAGTTCGCACTTTTGATCCAAATCCACCTTTTGCTTTTTTCGATCGCAGGCTGGAAAAATAGTTACTGAGAGTTCTGTAGCGAGTATGAGATCGCCAAGATCGAAGAGCATGAGTTCACATCCGGCCCGCTTTCCATCCTACAAACCGCCGTTCGCAGTCACACCCAGGTACTCATTTCCTGCCGCAACAACCGGAAGCTACTCGCTCGTGTCAAAGCCTTCGACCGCCACTGTAACATGGTGTTGGAGAACGTCAAGGAAATGTGGACGGAGACACCAAGACTAGCTAGCGGTGGAAAGGGAAGGCCCGTGAATAAGGATCGCTTCATTAGCAAGCTGTGAGCTCGAATTCCTCGTGTTGCTCTGGAATTTGCTAATATCCATCTCAGATTCTTGAGAGGGGATTCGGTCATTCTCGTGCTGCTCAGTTAATAGCTTGACACGAATGATGAATCGGGCGGCTTGGCTACGACTCGGCGTAATGGGCGTAAGGTGCAAAGCGGACCATCGATAACCTTGAAGTGCCAACTCTTTCGATTGTAATATACAGATGTTTTGGCTGATTTCAGATCGTGCTCAGCCTTTTGCAAATTGAATAGCAGACTAAAGACAGCCCCGAATACTTCTTCATTGCAGACCTTCGCCCAATCCCATTAAGAATTCGGCTAACCCGTGCGCACCTGGATCAGGCACGCCCTGCCATCCTTCACCTCCTACGTACACCGTCCTTCCGAGGCTTGCCTTCATGCCTTTCGTTCCTTTTGCGCCGGCCTCAGCAGCTTCGGCCGCCGCCTTGACATCCCCGGTCTTGCTTAAAGTTCCAATGAATGGGTACAGAGCGTCAATTAACGTCCTATCACCCGGTTTGGCAGGCGTGTATTTGCTCAAAGCGTCCAACGACGACTGCAAAGCTTGCGCCCATATTTGGGGTGTGATCTGTGTGGGCGTTGATGCCGAGTGCTGCCGCAAACCATGGGCAAGAGCGTTGAGGAATATGGCGTAAAGGGCGCCCGATGTACCGTCCATGCTTGTCTCCACGACCGAAATGATCTTATCCAGGAACAGAGCAGCGTCGGAAGGCTGTTTCGAAGACTTGGTTAGCTGTTTGAGGATCGCTTCCGCTCCACGCCTCAGACCAATACCGCAGTCGCCGTCTCCGACAATCGTATCATATTTCGTGATATCTGCCTCTGCGGCGATCAATCGGTCCAGACCGCTGGTGAGAGCTTTCTTCGCCGAACCAGAATCCATCTCAAGGTTCGAAAGTTTCGCCTCTCCACCATCGCCAACCACCTCTTGCGTAGTGCTCTCGGATTTGTTGGCCCATGTTTTGGCAGAGATAGCTGCCGACCATCCTGTGGCTTCCGCTGGCGAGTCAAGCAGGTCTAACATCGAAATATCGGCTAATCCAGTATTCACGGTTCGAAGCAGGGATATACTAAACCCCAGGCCGTTTAAGCTGGTCATGTAGGTTCCTGACAGGATCCGTACGGGCTTGATGCCCCAGTTATTGTTCAGCTGCTCTATAACCTCGTTTGTAATACCACCCGCCTCGAGTGGGCTAACACCTCCGAGATTGTTAACCAGTAGAACTGTTTCGTCACTCCGACTGACGGACAAGAAGGCGCGGTCTTTGTCCTGTGGATCCAGCATATGTGCAAGCATTATCTCAATCATTCCAGGTAGATCGCTCTTCACTTTTTCTGATCCGGCTTCATTATGGATGCCCATACCAATCTCGACCTCGTCAATCTGTAACTCCTCTTCGCTTGATTCGGGAACACTTCGACCGGGGACGTGTACATGAGACAGGGAGGCGCCGATGGACACGACATTTTCGGCTGTCAGTTGGGCAAGACGGCGAACATCTTTCAGAGATGCCCTAGAAATCTTCAGTCCACCTGTTTGCGAAGACACGAATGCGTTGTTTTGACCCACGATCTGGCAGCCAACGCCCCAGCTATCTTCTGTACGAGAACCGTTCCCGCAATTCCTCTTCTCCCTACTTTTCCTCCTTGCTCTCGTCCTACGCCAGCGTCGTCTCCAACCACGACCATTTCTACGTCTATTCCACTCGCCTTCGCCTTTTCCACTGCCATTCCAAAGTTCAATACATCTCCTGTGTAATTCATCACTACGACCAAAACACCGTTCTTCTTATCCACGCGTTCGAGGATACATTTCCTCACTTGCTCGGCTCCCGGACTCGCAAATATGGTACCTGCAACTGCTCCCGCGAGCAGACCGTCACCAACGAATGACGCAAACGAAGGTTCATGGCCGGACCCGCCTCCAGATACAATTGAGACAGTTGATTTCTGCGAAGGCTTTCGGTAGACGATTTTATTTTCGAGGTCGACGGCCAAGGAAGGGTTCGTCCTCGTGCAAGATTCAAGCGCCGTGCGGACGAGGTGGTGCGGGTCAGTGATGAAGTGTTTGGCTGACATGGCAGTGAAATTCTATCGATTTTAGACAACTCCAGCGTCACGTATCTTAATGGGAGATGACGGAATGGATTTAAACCGCGTCAAGATGAGAGGCTGAGAAACAACCCCAAGGTACCCCCCAAAGCTAAGTGAGCCGCGTTGCGCAATGCGGGGCATGTGGGGTATCTGCATCTGGGGTTAAGAATACGGAAATCGGTGGAAAACCCTTACGGAGTACCCCAACCCTATTACTCGCGATTGTATAGCGTGCTGGCTACCAAATGAATTATATTAGTGGATTATTTAGTGCTTGATACTCTGATCCGCATTCACCCATGCTCTTTCAGATGGCGAGGTAAGGTCGGTCCAACTTGATAGTCCCTTATCGAGGTAAAACTCTAATTGAACTATAAATTCTCATTGGAGGAAAAGCAGAAAGAGGTGAAACGTTAGCCCCTGAGCACCTGATACAGCCGACTAGTCAGCCACCCAGGCCGTGATCCGATCCACCTATGCCTGATCCAATCCACCCGATCACAGTATGCTCTGCTGTCAAAACCTGCGGAGGTAGCCGGTGCTCAACTGTATGTTTCTCCCCAGGAAGAAGGTTTTGCAAGTTCCAAGCCATACAGCGCTCAGGTGGGAAGGCCTCTGCAAGTTCCGGAAGATTGATGTGCTGATCAATGAACTTGGTGAAAATCTGAGGGTCGCTACGAATTTCGGCCCTTTCGAATCTGTCTGCCAGCTCTCGGTTGACACCTTCGTTGTTTTGACAATACTCGCGTGGCCGGTCTTGCAAAGTTTTCAGATCGTCAACAACACGGCGGAAGATGGGGATACCCTCGCAGATGCTCGCCACGGTTGGAGTGTCCCAGTTGGAATTGACCATGGATGTGTGGATGTGAGTTCCACAGCAGCTGCTGCGCTTGAAGCTGAAATTGTGCAAGACTGTGCGCCAAACAGAGTTGATTTTCTATTTCCAAGGATCTTTGAGAAGAGCTTCAGAGGCGATTTCGAATCCATCTAGTCGCTTTAGCTTTCAAGAAGCCTATATGATGATAAGGGGTGGGCGTAGAAAATGTGGAAAGCAATTGGACTTACACTGATTCCGTTCTTCGGCTTTGCATTCCCATAGCTGGCAGATAACGACTGGGGTCCTCCCCATCTCCAGTTTGATGATTATTCTAATTGCTGCAAATGGCTCGAGATGCGTCTCAATAATAGCTTTTATCTCGATCTGGCCAAATAGAGTAAGGGGTTCCCCAACAAGGTGTCCAACACATTTTAGAATATCGCCCGTATGCTCATCGGCATCCCAGTGCACAGCCGAGAAACGGAATGATTGTACGACCACGCCCGTGCCCGCGTCCGCGCCCGCGCCCGCGATTGGGGCGCCTCTGGAACGATCAAAGTCAGTAAAGGTGCGATCAAAATCGGTACAGAGCAAAAAGCAAGCCCCGCGGTGGGCGAGTTCAGAAGCTGAAGTGCCTTGCGTTGGCACGCTGGCGACGGAATAGGGCGAACACCAATTGGGGGTCTCCCAGTCAAATTCTGGCTATGAAGCCGACCGTCCTCATCAGACCGGGAACGGATTTCAAAGGTGATATGCAGCTGGATGTGGGATACTGAGTTGGGAGGCCCCCCAAAGAGGCGTTCGTGCTATTCTGTCCTCCGTGCGGTCGGGCAGATGAGGTTGAAGGAACGAACAATGATGACTTACGTCTCTGGGAAAGCAGGCGCGGGCCAGGATTTCCATGCGGGTTTGGTGGATTGCATGGCATCGGGCCGCGAGGTGGGTATTTTCACCGCAGATGTAGCAACGTCTGGTCATCTAGACTTTGGACGCACTGCGAAGAGCGTCAGCATAAAGTGAAAAGTTGAAAAGGTCAGAGATAGGACTCACCCTTGAGGTCGAGGGGGCTGGTCGAGGGAGAAAAAAGATGAATGGGAAGTCTATCTTTGCATAACCACAGGAGCCAGGGCGCGGTGTTAGGAGCAGAATGAGAGATTGAATGATTATAGGAGTGCGAAGCTTTTAAGTTAAAAGATGAAAGCAAGTGGGGGCTATGGATGGGAGCGACGAAAGCAAGTAGGAGCCAGAGATGGAAGCGACGGAAGCAAGTTGACGCTGTGAATGGGAGTCACGAAAGCAAGTCTGTTAGGCAGGTACCTTGCCTTGGCAGCTACCTTAGGTAGGTACCTCTATATATAGTCGGACGCGGATAGACCCGTTGAGACGAGCGTAGCTTCGTAGGTATAATCGTAGCCGTGAACTACTCGTTCTGAAATTCAATGGGACAGCTACTATTGCTCCCTATGGACTGCTTTGGACCATTGAATTATTCCCGAGCCTTTCCCTTGGGCTGGTGGTCCCGTTGCGCACGGACGTTTTTGTATGGGGTGCCTTCAATCGAATGTTAGCATTCGGCCTCAACACTATATTTAATATCGGTTCCAGGTTCGAATGTAACTTTTCGAAATAATATCGGGTGCTCCCAAGCCCAATCCGAGAATTTGGATGAATATTATAAAACGCTCAAACAAGCTCATACTTCGCCAACGCCCCCCACCCCATCCCCACCGTCCCCTGCCTCCGCTTAAACTCCGCAATCGACACCCCCCTCCCATCCTTCCCATCCCAGCTCGTCACGGCAAACACCTCGACGTTTTCCCCCGGCTTCCCCAGCCGCCGCGTCGGCACATCGACCCACCAATCCAGCCCGTTCGTCTCAAACGCAACGAAATCGCGCATCGCACCCCCCATCCCCGGCGCCTTCAGCACGAACACGTACGGCGCGCCCTTGCCATTCCGCTCGTACGTCCAGTGCGGACACACCTTGCCGAAGCGAAACCGCGTGGTCTCGTTCTCAGGCGCAGTCGAGACCGCGATGCGGCGCCGGCGCGGCTCGAAGCTCGCGCGGCGCACGCCCTCGGGCTCGAGATAGCCGTCGAACATCTGCGGCCCGACGTCGTCGCCGGCGTCGGCGAGGATGTAGTCCTGCCAGGGGACCTCGCGGCCGTCGGCGCGGTACTGGCGGCCGCGGTCGGCGGGGCAGTGGGTGCTGCCGAACTCCTCGTTGTCCATGGTGAACTGGGCGGCGTTGAAGAGCGGCTTGTAGGGCTGGCCGGGCCCCTGGACGACGCCGGCGCCCCAGCAGCTGTCGAGCAGCTTCCAGCCGCCTGGGACGCCGCTGTCGGGTAAGTAGACGGCGTTCCAGGCGTGGTTGGACTCGAAGGGCGGCAGGGGAGCGCCGGGGGCGAGCGCCGTGTGGCCGTAGCCTTTGCCGTGGCCGCCGACGACGAGGGATTGGAGACCCGCGTGGGTGGCGAGGGCGGTGAAGAGGCCGGCGTAACCTTCGCAGACGGCGAGCCCTGTCTGCAGGGTGCTGGCTGGGGTCGAGGGTTGGACGTTGTGGGCGAAGAAGGCGTCGACGTTGTAGGAGATGTTGTGGTGGAGCCAGGTGAAGATGCAGCGGGCTTGATCGGTGGGGGAGGAGGGGAAGGGGGCGACGAGTTGGTGGGCGAGCCAGGATAGATCGGTCGAAGGGAGGGAGGAGCGAGGGAAGCGGGCAGCGTGGCTGTCGGCGGCGCTGAAGTCGCGGCACTTTAGACAGACACCGGAGATGGGACCGGTGAGAGGTTTTGGTTTGGAAGCCTGCAAAGCAGCAAGGTTTGGACGAGATGACAGAGGCACCGGTGGAGGGCTCTGCACTCCATCGTTGGTTGTGCTCTTGGGCCTCTCCGTTGGTAATGAGAGTGGACTTTCTGTATTCATGCCAAAGGACAGGGCAGACCGTTTGGGGAGAGGAGGAATTTGGGGCACAGCTCGGTCATCACGGGAATCCTGCCTCGCTGGGGGTGGAGGCGGCAAGCCTCGACGAGCTCCATTTGCAGCGGCTTTAGCCTCAGCGGCAACGTTTGGGGAGGATTTTGTAGATTTCAGTGGTGCTCGCGCCGCAAGCCCATCAATTTCCTTTTGCTTCTTCGGTGGTAGCGGCGTTAATGCTGCCGGATCGTATACAGGTGCCTTTATTCGATTCGAAACCCCCTCGCCCGCCTGAGAGACGGAAGTTTTCCCAGTCTGAGTAGATATGCCTGAGATGGACGAAATTCCAGATATCGTTGACGATACGGACTCCAATGAGCCACGTCTATTGCTCTGTTCAGACGGCCTCCGTGGGGGAAGACCTGGCGGCTTGTCGGTACTTGTCCGTGAGGGAAGGCTCGGTGATGGTGCTGTGTTTGTTCGAGGTGGCAGAGCAGGCGATGATGCCGTATTTGTTCGTGGAGGCAGGGTTGGTGTCTGTTCGGATGGTCTTCGTGAAGGTCGTGAAGGAATGCTTGGAGTTCTTGATTTCATGGACGGATCAGCCCTCAGCTCTTCCATTTGTGGCGCAGGTAGTACTGCAGGCTGATTGCCAATTGAGCTGGAACTCGCTGGAGCATTGCTTTGGAGTGGAGGGTTGTTGGCGGAGGCTCGTCTTGTATCAGGGGCGGGTCTCTTCGTCGGTAATGGTGGTGGTGGGGCTCGCGCTTTCTTTGTAGCGATTGAATGTTCATAGCTAGGTGGTGGTGACTCTGGTGGACCGACCACTTGGTTGAGCTTCAGAGCGGCAATGCGCGCCTGGATAGACGCTGGTTGTGCTTCCTCCGCCATCATGAGTTATAATTTCCGGGGTTGAGGTAGTGGTTGAGAGAAGAATAACAGCAGGAAATCAACAGTAGATAGAGATACGAGTTTGGATAGACGTCATATTTCTGTGGATAAGGCTGTGGGAGCTGAGCCTCGATCCTTTAGAATAGTAGGGGTAGTCACGCCCTGTGCTGTGCCGTTCTCGTTGGACTCATTTCATCGATTGGATTTTCAACTCGTAGGATATCTCTCAAGACCGCATCTCGTCCAGCGACCACTCCCTCATTGAGCGATTGGGAAGGAGGAATTTGTCTTCCGTTCTACAGCTACACCATACGAAGAACATGCACCCTGGCACACAGGGTCCGGGCATGCACACCGAGACCGAGGCACCAGGGTCCACCAAGCTCAAAAGGTGCATAGTAAGGTTCGCTACATTGGTACTCCGTAGCTTCAACTCATCAATGTACTCTGCAGCTTACGCTTGAATGTCGTATAATGTAATTCACGCCATCGACGATCATGTAGGATCGCACGATCAGTTGTTGCAGTGCTCTTATGTGGAGCCCCTCGTCCACTTTTTTTTGGCGAATGCTCTGCAAGCTATGTTCATGATTATTTGGGAGAACAGCGTCAAACTTGAATCGATATCAATTCGAAACCGACCAATAATACACTCGATACTTCACAGAGCATCTCGTCCAGAAATGTGTTAGTATGATACGACAATGAGGTGTGCTGAATAATGTACGTACGGAGTAGACCTCTCAGGGTTCCTAATGGCATTTTTAGCTAATAATTTTAAAAAGATCATTCAGATTGAAATGGAGACTAGGTCCTTCACCCCTATAAATCTGTTGAGGGGAGCCCGGTGAAAGAAGTCAAAACTTTAGAAGTGATGATTAAATGGACGCCTTGCCTAAAAACTTAGACCTTTCCTCACTTTAGATAATCTTGATGGGGAGGCCCCCATCCGAATGTACAGCTGATAAATGGAAGCACTGTAGTAAATCACAACAGTGGAGGTATGTCCCTGTCTTGTTTAGGTTGTGTGGAGTAGTCCTCAGTGTTGAGAAAGTTCTATCTCATAAGTCTCACCTCGATCATTCACTAGACCTCTGAGCGCATCTCTTTCCACAAGGTCTTTAGGTTTTTGTTTTTACTTTACTCTCTTCGTCTACCCAGCTTACGCCGTACACGCCTTCATCAAAAAGCATCATGGAGCGCCTCTTGTACGTAACTCTCTACTTCCTCTATATCTTCGTCATCGGACCATGGATTCATACTCGTGAAGGCTTCCGCACAATCCTTTTCCTCACACTAGGTATGATACTCCTCTTCTGCCTCGATCAGGCACCACTCAACTACGCAAGCCTTATCGCTCTATGGTTATATCAGCAAGCTAGGGACTTCGTTGCTTTCATATAGGAGCATCGTGACCTACTCGCGGACGACGAAGTCTTCTGAAAATGTGAAGATTTCCTCGGCAACGAACATGGAACCCTCTGGAGAGCATTGATACTCCGCTTTGAACATCGGCAAAAGTTGTTCAGAGGCAACAAGATGAATAAGGTTCCAAGACAGACATATTCTTGACCGAAGTCTCATTGCTGGATATTGTGCGTACGTACCGTGTCTCTCTGCGTGGGGATGACAATGGCTGATTTTACGATCAATTCCTTGGACTGACTGATTACAAGGCCTTCTCGCGATAAAGATCATTTTTTGGGAGGTATGGAGAGGAGATTATCGCTGAAGTCTCCGTTTCGAGGGTCTCCCTGTGTGGGTGGAATGGGCGACAAAAAGTTTTAACCTACAAAGCCATGCTATAAGACCGCTGATGAGCAGGAGGGAAGGAGATAGCAATGGGCTACGCTTTAGTCGTCTACTTATTAGTAGCACGAACAGTTTCATGGACAGCACCACCATAATATAGGCGCGGGACAAATTGCAATTTACTTTCATCGAGCTTTATATATGTCACATGCAGAGAGACACGACTGATAGATGAGAGCGAGCCTGGCCCATGCATCGCCGTATCCAACAGCATTTTCGAGTAAAAAAAAACAGAGGTTTGCAACACGAATACCCACTAAAGGGGACCACCACCATAAAGCAAGAGACCGCGCAGCTTGTGCAACATAGGAAAAATAAGGACAACAGTAAAAAAAGGAAAGAAAGGAAAGAAATTCCTGATCATGATGTCGTGTTGTGTGCTGCTCCAGCGATCCGCCCCTTCAAATACCCGGCGACGTAACCTCTCCCATTGAGTCAGGATGAGACAGGCAAGGGAACAAGCCAAGCAAAAAGCAAACGCCATTACACCAAGCTATATTCCCAAGTACATTCTGTGCTGCCATTGTGTCATAAAGAAAAGCATAGTTCAGTCATCCGGTTCGAGAGTGCCGACTCTTTCCCAAGAAGCCCCGCAGTTCAAAATTTTGTTCAAAGACAGCGATGTTGCCTTTTTGGCCTACTTCTTCCTCTTCTTGTTCACGGGCATGGCCGGAGCGGCCATCAAGCCTGGCGCTTGCATGGATGCGGAGGGGCTCTCCAGCATTTCGCTCGCACTGCGCTTCGCCGTAACAGGCACGCCCATATGCCGTCCATAACGCCCTTTGCGCCCGTTGCCCTCGTCTTCGCTGATGCAGCCTTCGATGCCAATACCAGCATCCTTGCAGCGTTGACATGGACGCTGGCGATCGCATCCCTTCTTGCTCTTTCTGCAGCGCTGGCAGCGTGGCTTAGTGCTGAGATCATCCTCTTCTTCACCAGCATTGAGATTGTGGGATTGGAAAGTTAGAGTTGTCGAAGCGTTAGAGGTCTTGCGCGAGGGTGGCGGAAGAGACGAGGGCGACATGGGTGCTTTGGAGTTCGAGGTCGAAGACAGCTTCGGGCGACCCTTGTGCGAAGACGCAGAAGCTTGCCGCTGCTTTTGAGGTTTGATAGTCTTTGACATAGATGGAATTCGTGACTTAGTATGAACACTGGCAACCTTGGGCTTGGAAGACTTCTTCTGAGGTTGTGCAGTCGAGTATCCGTCTGGTAGAATTCCGTCACTGCCCTTGAAGGAACCATCACGACCATCCTCATATTCGTCGCTACTGGATGCTGAGCCGTTGGAAAAGTTCCCAGTCGACACAGGGTAGCGATAGGGATTTGGTGGCAGGTCTTGCTCGTCTTCACCATCATCATCACTTTCTCCATCAGAAGATGCAAGTTCAGCTTTTCCACTAAGTGCGTCGTCAACTGTAGAGGTCGAGGTACGACCATGAGAAACGTTTGACGGGTCTCCCAACCGCATTAACTGCAGTGCTACGTCTTCGTCGGAGATAGCGCTACCAATTGTTGGGTCAGGCGTTGGCAACACACCGCTTATTGACTGCCGAGGCGGAGGGTAGGGACCTGTGCCTCGGGCGCGAAGCTTATGTCCATGTTGAGCGCTGCTAGAACTCAGGAATGGTGTAGCTGGTGGAGGCGCGGGGGGATAGTGGTTGTTGTCTGCTTGTGCGTAGCTTTGTGGCGACGCCAAAGGTTGGGTGTACGAGAAGGTGTGTTGGTTCGAATAGAACGAGGGAGAAGCTCCGCTGTGACTACCAATGCGCCGCTGGGGAGAGACTGAAGAGATTGAACCTGTCATCGGTACTTGAGGTGGAACAAACAAAGGAAGTTCCTGAAAAGGAGGTTAGAGCCTATCAGGATGAACGAAGGGTAGACAACAACTCACTGAACTCTCAAACTTTGCTCGTTGGCGTCGGCCACCCTCAACAATATTGTTCACACTGATCTCGGCGCTTGCCAATTGGTCTGCCTTGCTCTTGCGCGTGCTTGAAACGGATTCGTTGCTCCCATCCGCACTGTCTTCGTCGTTGGCGCTTTCGATAAAGCTACCTGGATTGCGCTGTTTGCGCGGTCTTCCCTTGCCGTTGGAGAACGCAGAGGCACTTTGACGGCTCTGCGCAGACTGCGGGGAAGTGCTGCGAGGATGGGCCGTTCTTGGTGCTGGCCTGATAGGCGAAACCGATGTGTTCAGCTGTGGGGGCCGCATCTCAAACGGAGCGTCAAGCTGAGGTTTCATTGGGGAGTCGGTATCTTGAGCAAATTGCCCATCGCCAGCGGGTGGACCTGGCTGATAGTTCACAGCGCGGACGTAAACTGTCATTTCGGGGTGGAAGTTTTCATAGCGAGCGATGAGTGTGTTGCCATTCTCGTCTTCGAAGCTGACGCCTTGGGGTAATGCGTAGAAATTTTTGACTGTTGTAATGATAGATTCAGTCGCGTCATGAGGGAATATTGAGACTCGCATAGGCAGTCTGTGAAATTGCTGTGGCGCCTCGGGAAGGATGAGCTTGAAGCTGACATTCTTAGGCGGCTGCCCATCCTGTGGAGACATGTTGTGGGAAGCACTATGTTCCACAAGGCCAATGCCTGGGGCAGAGCCGTCTATCTCTCCTTGCTGTCCTTGGCCACGCTCGATTGAAGCAATTGTATTCCTCGTTGGATATTGATGGGGAGTAGAGCCGCCAGCGTGTACATGAGGGGTGTAGCGTGACGAGTCGCTCGTCAAGAGATTGGAAACGTCCATAGGTAGGATCGCAGGACAGGAAGGCCCGAGCCAAACCCGCTGTTGCTTGCCTCTGGAGTGTTGTTGAGAGCGTGTCTTGGTAGCGACCTGTGCGAATAGTGCCGTTCGCGAAGCTTAGGAGTGTGCGACGGGCTGATCGGTCAACCGTCTAGATGTAGATGGCGTTAGCTTGCTTCTTCAATGTCAATAGCGAGATGGATGGATACAATGTCTGCTATCAAGACCCAATAGTGTGGATGTTTCGCAAACAAGCATGGCAAGTTGGGCCATCAGAAGGGTGCAGCGCAAGCGGCCGTTCAACAGGTTGTCGAAGACAGGACTCCGGCAACAAAGGTAGAGGCCGTTGCTGAAATTGACGCAATATGGTCGCAAGATTATGTGAGCTAGGTCTACATACCTGATGACTTGAACCAAACTCTTAGGCACCCTTGGACGGTGCCCGCGAGCCGCCGGCAAGAGAGTCGGTTGAGGTCGAGACAGAATTCACAGACAAAAGGTGTTCGAGGGAAGCAAGGTCCAGCGAGGAATCAATGGCTGAGACCCTCTCGAGGGGAGAGTCACGGACGAGGAGAGAGCAGCGGCATCTGCTTGGGGTTTGACACTGGTGAAGCAGCGGGCTGGGGTTGGATGCAGGATGGAGGGAGTGAGGAGCGAAGAGAGCGTGGATTGGACTGGCTGACGACCACAAAGTTGTGCCGCGAATGCGATGCACCTAACATGTGCATAACCTCATAAACGTTTCCACAGCGAGCAAGATCGGGCCTGCATTCCATGCGCAGGGCGGTAACAGAGGCCAAGCCTGCAAACCTCCCAGAACGGGCACGCAATGCCATCCGGCCCTTCCCTTGCGCCTGACTTTCTTTACGGCTATTTGCTTGCAAACTCGACCTATGCTACAAAGCCAGCCGGCTTCTCACCTCAAAAGGCTCCGGACCTTTTGGCCCGCCAGCACATCAGGTGCTAATTTAAAAGCGAAACAGCGCATGGGACCAAGTTCCAAGACCACTTTTGAGGGAAGCCTTCCCGAGCGCATACGCCCAGCCAATTGCAGCCATGTTAAGCAAAGCTGATCGCTACTCGCCTTACAGGGGCCACTCACGCATCGCGCGGCCCTTGGTTGATATCCAAATGGACCGCCAATCGACCGTTTCCTCTCACGCATACAGGAGGCTCCTTCGATACGAATAGCTGCTAATGTAACCATCCCCCACTTACCGCTTGCTGGGCTTTGCTTGATAGCCGATCATTAATAAGGTTCTGCGAACTTGAGCGCATCGCGAGATAGGCGCTGCAGTCCAGATATATCAAATGTTTTAGTCCTCCAGGGTTATGCTCAGATTGTGTGGAGAACGGCAGACGGTGGCAATGCGCACCTCACGGGTCAGCGTGCCGACCTTAATCTAGGCTTGCAGCAGTAGTGGCAATATTGATAGCGACTGCAGCAACTTAAACCCTAGGGTTGAAGGTGTCCACGACTGTGACGTCGGAGGTGTGGTTCGCATCGAAGGGTTAGCGCAATCGATGCCTCCCGTGAAGGAGGGAAGTCCTCTCTGGAAACACCACCTCAATCTTCGACTTGGTATGGAGACTCGGGAGGCAGAGCGAGTCGCGAGACACCGGCGACCCTGAAACTCTTATTTTTGAAAGAGTTTGCGGGTCACTTAGCGAAGCAGCGCCCAGAAGATCCTAGCCGCCCCGCCCCAAAGCGGAGAAAGCTTGCGGCAGTACGAATGAGGTGCGAAGGAGCGCAGCTGATACTCTAGCGAAAACCACCAACAAAAAAGACAGCAGGTGCAAATCTGAGGACTTGAAGGGTCCGTGAGACGGTTTGTGGGGTTGCTTCACGTTTACGCCGAGCATAATGGCGGCACAAAGGCATATCTGTCTCGGAGTCTCCCGGTTTCGCGGACCACTTGCGAAGGCGGCGGCGGAGCCACCTGTAGCTGCAGATCATAGGCGCGAAAACTGTCTCAACAAGTTTCCGATCTGCCATCGCAGAACAGCAGAGCATCGTGTTTCGCCGTCTATAAATGATGCGCATCAGTTTCTGGTTGAGCGCATTGCATCGTAAACGTTGAGGTGACGTTGGACCTTCGCCAATTTGGCCCACGTGATTCCGTGACTTTAGCGCGATGCTAAGCAACAACAATCGCATGAGAAATCTTTCTATCTCTAATTCTGTGTAAAAGACGTCGAAGCGAATGAAACTTTGCGAATATGTTTCAGGAGCTCTCTGCCTCTGAAATGGGAACTTTCTGGGCCTGTATAATTGTTGCGTTGCGCTGTACATCAGGCGAGGTAAATTCTTAATGGCCCGAGAGGACGCGGACGCGACGAAGTGACGCAACAAACGAGGGTATGCGGCGTAACTAAGGGCAGATCGGCAGGGTTTCTGCCACAACGCCGATGCATCTCGGGTGCCTGGGTTCCTCATGCTCACAACCACTAGACATCCATTTATTACAAGCCCTGTGAGAATTAAGCAGAAATTTCCCCGAGTCTTTCAGCACATGCTGAGCTCTTGTAACTGAATTACTCTCGGTAGAGCGCACGCCAAAGGTAATTGGGACAACAAAAGACTCCATCTACCAGTGCCATCAGATCGAAGTGGTTTGGGTGTCCTAATTGGTCGGATTTGATGCACACCCTTGTCGTTTTGACACTGCCTAATCCGGTCAGCACCGTAAACATCGCTCGAGAACTAAAAAGTTGGCACTCTTCCAGCCAAAACAAACTCCGCGACATCGGTTTACCCAGCAAGCTTAGCTGCCATCCCATTATTGCCTCATAGTCTGTCCTTTGCGTGACGGACTTGAGTTGTTTGCGGCTGCCAATTTCCTCTGGGTCGATCTACCGATCCCTGTGAAAAGGGGCTGCCAGGGAAATTCATCTTGTCGAGCACGACTTTACCTTGAAGAAGACCAGACACGACTGCGACGCGTACTGATACTTCATCGTTTACTTTTTGAGCTATATTGTTGGACGTTGCGGCTTGAAGCCCCCGAAGTGTTGAAAATGGATGCCAAGGTACGTACGCGCCGGAAGTCGATCTGGCAATCCACTGCGGCTTTCACAGGCTATCTTTCTCCACGAAAAATCACATTCACCAGAGATGGAACGAGTCATACGTACAGCAAGACGATGACACATTCTCAGTCACCTACGCGCCTAGTGTCCCGTCACTCTGCTCCCATCCCCACTCATTAGGCGAAATGAGAATGCTAACGGATAGCTCGCAGCCCCAAAGACCACTCAAAGCCTTCAAGGTGCGCGACGAGAACATGGCCGGACCAACCGCGATTCCAAACAAGACTATCCATCAGCGCAACAAGTCTTCACCGGCCCTCTCCTCCTTAGTGAATGTTGGCGCATTCAAAGCTGCAGCAAAGCGAACGGCCTTCGCAGACGTGAGCAATACGCTTAGACCTACTCAACCTTCAAAGGATGATTCAACACTCTCGGGCAAGGGCATAAACGATGCGGTGAAAGGACCCACGATACAAATACAAGATACGCAAAAGCCAGCGGCACTGCTACGGCCAGCTCAACGCCCACTTTCGAATATGGGCCCAAAGCTCAGCGCAGATAGCATCGCAACAGTATCACAAGAGGCAAAGCAGCCCGTCCGTAGACAGACAGTTTCCGAGACAACTGCGCGACCAGTCCAGGCCATCGACAATATATCAAAGGGTGCTGGCAAAAAGAATACCGCGATGTATAAAGATGCGCCTGAGACAGCCCATGCCTCTGTGTCTAATGATAGCATCACCACCGTCAGCGATCAGGCTGCTCCAGTTCACCAGGATCTCCTCGCTCGCAGGCAAATGAGCAAAACTGATATTCGGGCCGAACCTGCGAAGAGTGAAGCGCTCTCAAATGCGGCCCTAGCTCCTGTTGTCTCTTCCAGCATCGATGAACGCTCACAAAAGAAAGGTCACGCCAACGGAACGGTCGCACACTCCCTGTATGTCGATGCTGTCGAATCTCAGGATGAATTAGAGTCGTATGCCGCTGCGTCCGTCGAAGCCCAGGCTCAACTTGAATACCTTGCAGATCTTGAGGCAAAGGCCATGGGATTAAAGCAAGCACGGCAGACTCAGGTAGTAGTTGATCCACAATTGCCTAGTGTTCCCGAGCTAGAGGATTGGGTGGACGAGGAAGGCGAGCCATATTACGAGGATGGGTACACTACAGCGCGGTCACTGAAGTTGCGGAGCGACGGCAACACGACTGGAGGCGTCACCATAGTGCTGAATCCAAAAGTTACGGCGCGTACTGAAAGAGAACTTGCGGCTGCGAAAGAAATCGTTGAGAGCTCGAGAACGGAGGAAGACATCGAGGATGAGGCCTGGGATACATCCATGGTTGCTGAATATGGTGACGAGATCTTTCAGTACATGAGATCGCTTGAGGTAAGAGATGACTACCTCATTAGAAAAGCATGAACTGACTGACACCAACGTAGGAGAGAATGCGTCCAAATCCACATTACATGGATAATCAAGCCGAGATCCAATGGTCTATGCGGTCGGTCCTCATGGATTGGCTGGTTCAGGTTCACCATCGGTTTCAACTTCTCCCAGAGACGCTCTTCCTCAGCGTCAACTATGTGGACCGCTTCTTATCTTGCAAGGTTGTCTCGCTCGGCAAACTGCAGCTCGTGGGTGCTACCGCCATATTTGTCGCTGCCAAGTACGAAGAAATCAATTGTCCGGCTGTCCAAGAGATCGTCTACATGGTGGACAATGGCTATAGCACGGAAGAGATCTTGAAGGCAGAACGCTTCATGCTCAGCATGCTCCAGTTTGAGCTTGGATGGCCGGGCCCTATGAGCTTTTTGCGGCGGATCAGTAAGGCTGATGACTACGACCTGGAGACGAGAACCTTGGCAAAATACTTTCTGGAAATCACCATCATGGACGAGCGCTTCGTGGGTTGTACGCCTAGCTTCACAGCAGCAGGCGCGCACTGTCTGGCCCGCCTAATGCTTAGAAAAGGAGACTGGGTGAGTTGAATGGGCTCCACTTCCTTCTCCTCCTACTAACTCTGGTTTTAGTCTCCTCATCACGTGCACTATTCGGGTTATACATACTCTCAACTTAGGCAGCTCGTCAGCGTCATCCTTGAATGCTGTGGAGACCCACACAAGCACCATGCTTATGTCTACGAGAAGTACACGGACAAGCGCTACAAACATGCCTCACTCTTCGTCGAGAAGGAAATCAACAAGGGTTTCCACTTACCTCCAATATCTCGGGAAAGCACAGCTGGAGCTCGCGAGTCAGTGTCTCTCGCTTGGAAGCGGAAGTCTTGATTTTACGGAAATGCCATTTCTATGAACAAGGAAATTCTCAGCTGAAAGCCTCAAGCTCATCGCTTACTTCGACCAAGCTGGCGTCACCCCCTTTTCTCATTCAATATCGAACGCATTGAGTCGCACCGTGCTGGAGCGACTACACGTTCCTTTTTCAGGAATTTGTTGTGAGCGGAGACCGGCATACTGGAGCGGCACTGGCTCATCAACGCAAGTCATCGGCAAATCGGCCACCAAAGCAGAGCTCCTTTCACTGAGTTCTTCTGCGAATAATGAGCTCCGTTCGTTCCTTACTCAACACAATACCATTCCGATATGGTGTGCTTCAGCAGCCACTGATTGGTTATGTTCCGTGCTATCCTTTCTGGCATGTGGCAAGCTTTTTGTCGAAGCACCTTTCTCAGCCTCTCTTGTCTTTCGACAAGGCATTAGTCTCCGGCGTCTTGGGAGCGAGCTTTTATGACGATGCCATGATACCATGAACAAGATCCTTTTCCATTCTTCTCTGGTCCCTACGGTTTCCGAATGCTTGGAGCATGCTTGGCTGCCCAATGGCGCCAGCTCTCTCGGATTGTTCTTTTTTCTTTCTGTGTTGGTAGCATGGTGCCTGTTACTCTTGAGTTCCACCTGAGCCTACAGAATGGCAACCGGTTTATCTTGATTTTTCCTACATTCTTGCGGTTGGTGGAGTAGATCTGGTTGTCCAAAATGGGAAAGCAAGGAAGCAGCATTGAGGACCGGGACACTAGTCTGCGGACTGTACATAGCGGAAAGAGAGCACTAATAGAAAGCGAGAAAGCAACCTTCATCTTGCCAGCGACTACAGATGAGAAGTGAAGGAGTTCAAGTCGAAATTAAACGGACCCCGCGGCGCTGCGGACATCCGCATCTGCATCGTCCCGCAGCTCCCGCCGCGAGTGGGTTCACGCCGATCCGACCAGGACCTTAGCCAACCAAAATATGCCAGATGAGAATATGCTGACGCCACAAACCTCAGCAACAACTCTCGGAACCCCCAATTGTTCCCTTTTATAGCCTTCGATAGTAACATGACTCTCGATTCGGCGCGGAGGCTACTGTGGCCCCGATGGCCTTGTCTACCGGATCCCCACCCGGTTGCATCCAGCCAGAAATATTTATTGAATCCTACCAGCAAGCTCCAATTCAAATCCCCTTTGCTTTCCTGTACTTTTCAAGCTACGCGTATTCTTCCTTCCGGTCCTTTCAAGCTCTCGTTCAAATATTGTGAGCAATTCGCATCATCCGCATCTTCCACCTTCGCTGACGCGTCGAGACGAAAGCTCCGCCGTAAATAGCTGAAAGATGGCCTCTCAGCCGGTTCTAGTACCCACCGCCTCTCTCCATGGCAAGGTTGCTCTAATCACGGGCGCTGGACGCGGTATGTCGAGCTTTATTTTGTCTTTCTTTTTAAAATTAAAACTACTTTCCGCAAAACTTCGCTAGCAGGAAGAGCGCGCAGCTCCAGAAGCTTCAATCAAAATTACCATGTGACTAATCCCCACCAGGCATCGGCCGTGGCTGCGCCATCGAGCTCGGCAAGCGCGGCGCCAGCGTCGTCGTCAACTACCAGTCCTCCAAGGCCTCGGCCGACGAAGTGGTCCAGGAGATCGAGTCCAGCGGCAGCGGGGCCAAGGCCGTCGCCCTGCAAGCCGACGTCTCCAAGGTGTCCGAGATCAACCGGCTGTTTGAGGAGACGAAGAAGCACTTCGGCCGGGTCGACATCGTCATGAGCAACTCCGGCACCGAGAGCTGGGACAAGACGGAAGAGGTCTCGGAGGAGAAATACGATCACGTGTTCAACCTCAATGCGAGGGCGCAGTTCTTCGTCGGCCAGACCGCGTACAAGTACCTTGAGAATAACGGTCGCCTGATCCTCATGAGCTCGATTGCGGCGGGGCTGCTGGGTGTCAAGGACCATGCGCTGTACAATGCGTCAAAGATGGCCGTTATTGGCATGATCAAGGCTTTTGCGACGGATTTTGGTAAGAGAGGCATCACGGTCAATGGGGTTGCGCCCGGTGGTATCAAGTCAGATATGTTCACGCAAAATGCATGGCACTACATTCCGGGTGGAACGCCGGAGTGGCCGGCTGAGAAGATTGAGACTCTCATGGCGCAGCACTGTCCGCTCGGCAGATGTGCTGTTCCTGAGGATGTCGCACGAGTTGTCGGTTTCCTAGCTAGTGAAGATGGCGGATGGGTCAACGGTATGATGCCCTAGAAATTATTGCAGTGCAGCAGACGAGCTAACGCAGCAACAGGCCAAGTCATCACCATCTCGGGTGGTTCTTCTCAGTAAAACATCATCGAATTGGTGGCTAAGAGACAAAAGTGGGATACGAATTTCGGAATGCATCAATTATATGGGCACGGAAATGTAGTCGTGGGTTCTGTTCAGTAGATGAGACCTGTACCTATCTAATGTATCTACGAAATACTCCGTACCAATGACGACTACGAGAGATGCAGGGTCTGCAGCGGCCCCTGCCAATTTCTACCGAATAGAATCTCTAAAATTTTAACATTTGCTTTGCCGCAACCCTCTTAATGACAATTGAAAATCATTTCGCCGGTACATCTTTTTGAGTGAGTAGTCATGCATATTCTCGTATGTAATACGATGCCCTCCGTAGAATTCAACTCGACTTACCTTCTCATATCTTTGCCATCTCTAGGTCACGAACGACGATGGCCCACCCTCCCAAAAATCTTCACCTTACGTCCATTCTTTCGTCTCCGAACTCCAGAGAGCCGGCCACACCGTCTCAGTCATACTCCCTCACACTCAACGCTCATGGATCGGCAAAGCGCACATGGTCGGCCAAGCCATCAAGCCCACCTACTTCCGCCCTGGCACCCTGCACCAAGATGACGGAACAACGCATTCACGGCCCTATGGCGAGACAACTACAACATCATCATCTTCATCCCAGAGACAGAATGTGAAGAACGGCGACGCCTCTGTGGTGGAGGAGTGGATCTTGATACCTTCGACGCCCGCGTCCTGCATCCAGCTCGGCCTGCACCACTTCTTCCAGTCGCGGGGCCCCGTCGATCTCGTTGTCAGCGGGCCGAACTATGGGCGCAACACGACGGCCGTGTTCGCGCTGTCTTCGGGGACGCTGGGAGGCGCATTGGAGGCGGCCGTGTGTGGGCGGAGAGCCATTGCGTTATCCTATGCTTTCTTTGACCGGGAGAACAAGCCGCAGGTCATCAAAGAGACAAGTCAGCATAGTGTGAGGTTAATTGAGAAGTTGGCTACGGATGCGCAGTATTGGGAGAAGGCGCATCTGTACAGTGTCAATGTTCCGTTGATAGAAGGGGTCCAGGAGAAGAAGATTCTGTGGACAGAGATGTTGCAGAATCGGTGGAAGAGTGGGAGTTGTTTTCAGGAAGTCGAGGTGCCGGAAGAGGAGGATGAGGGCCCCATAGAGCAAGAAGAGCAGCTGCGTAGACAAGAGTTGGGTGACGAGGGCGAGGAGAAGCATGTCAAGCATACGCACAAACATTTCAGGTGGGCGCCACAATTCAAGGATGTCCACGAGAGTGTTGAAAAGAGTGCGCCAGGCAATGATGGCTGGGCCATCAAGCAGGGGTATACAAGGTAAATACTTCCGCATTTGATCAGACACACGTATCGGTGACACGAGTGTAAGCTGACGAGGTATCTGTACAGTGTTACACCGCTGCGAGCAAACTTTATGCATGTGTCCGGTTTCGAGGGCGAGCTGAAACTGTGAACAGACACCGGCTGCATATATGATGGGACTTGACGGCCTTGAATTTGCACGGGATGGCGAGACTCCATAGATGGCGCTATGCAAAACCAAACTCTATAGATAACGCTATGCAAGAGTAAACTTCCGCCTTTTCACCCACAAGAGGACAAGAAATGGCAGCCAAACCTCATAATCTTCCCAGTAGCCTGACGACCCGAGCAGAGAGATCTGCCACCACATCTGCACTCCCATCCCCATCCACCGCATGCCGTGCACCACCCACCACGCCGCCATCCTCATCCCACACACCACCCTCCGCCCTCTCCACAACCCCCTTCCACCTCTCCACCAGCGCCTCCTTATCTATCCCTCGCGGCACATACTCATCCTCCCCACTAAACAACACCTGCAACCTCACCCCCCTGGGGATCCGCCCAAACGTCTCTTCCAGCCTCGCCGTCCCCAAATCCGAACTGAAGTAATCGTCCTCGCCCACATGTTCCGGCCCCGGCGACGCCAGCGCCAGCCACCGCTTTGCCGAGACCGGCGCGGGCCCCAGCGCAGCGCTCGTCAAGCCCATCGGCAGCACGTCCTGCGCGCGGCCCTGTTGCACCAGTTCGCGCGCTCGGGTCACGGCGTCTGCTTGTAGCGCCGCCGGCATGAGCATGTCGAGGGCTTCGCGGTCGGAGGCGGGAGCTTGGAGGATGGCGCCGTCGATGGGCTGGGTTGAGGACATTGGGCCTCTTCCTCCTGCTACTCCTGCTTCTCCCCGCTGTTGGTGGGCGCCGCGGTGCGAGCCGCCGACGAGGTATTGCATGATGTCTTGGCACCCGGTCGAGTGGCCCATAAGGACTATCTTACTACCATCGCTGCCTCCTGCTGCTGTGGCTGGGTTTTGTTGCAGAGTGCGGAAGTAGCGGACGACGAGGGCGAGTTCGTCGGCGTCGGTCTGGAGGCTTTTGGTGCCCCAGGCCTCGCCGGATGAGCTCAGCGCGACGCGGACGAGACGCCAGGTTGGGGGGAGGTGGTGCTGGGCGATGGTCGTGGGGTAGGTCGGGGTGAGGAGGGTGTTGTAGAGGCCGGGGATGAAGAGGAGAGTGTTTGTGGGGGTTGAGGCGGTGGCAGGCGAAGGGCGTGCGTATTCGAATGCGTAAACGGTGGGTGCGACATGGTGCAGGGTGCCTGGATGAGCGGTTTGGTGGAAAGGTGGAGGTTCCATTGTGTGAATTATTGGAGGAGATTGGTAGAGTGAATACTAAATCACTATTCATCTCAGTGTCAGAACATTGAGTAAGCGCCGATAGTTCTTGTGAATTTAGACTTACCTGCTCCGTACCTTTTTATCCCAATCATGATTTTGAGCGCATGTCAAAATTGGTCGGTTGGACATACCTGCTAAATCCACACGCCGAGTCACGCCGCCAACATGCATAACCGAACATTGGTAATCCAAGCTGAACGGCACAGTAGAAACGACAATTTGACAGTTGGCAGCAAATGTAATTCTGAAAGTTTCTTTACAGAAGAGACCGCTTGATTGATTCAATGCTCTATTTTCGTGAACTCGTTATGAGAGCACGGCTCTAGTTACATGCTAAGAGGTATCTGCAAGTTTCATGATCAATCAAGATTTCGAATCCAATTATGTAAGATAAATATTGAAAACCCAAGACTCATGCAGCTTCGCACCCTTTCCAGACCTGACCCAACGGAGTAAAGAGCGTTTATGCGCCGGTCTTCTCGGTCGTGTGCTCGACGCGCTCTGGGCTGTACTCGTTGGAGATCTTCTTCTCGAAGTCGCCGTGCTCGAGGGCAACAGCATCCTTGAAAGCAACCTTTGTCTTCCAGGCAGGAATACCAATGTAGCGAGGGCCACGGGGATCGGTGAACAAAGCCTCAACCTCTTCAAGGGGTTTGCCGGCCGTCTCAGGGAACATGAAAAACACGTGGACGAACATACCGATGCAGAAGCAACCGAATATGATGTACGTCTTCCAGGTAATGTTCTCGAAGGCAGGCGGCACGAAGTATCCGAGCGCAAAGTTGAAGATCCAGTTTCCAGAGGTGGAGAGAGCGACAGCCTTACCACGGACACGGAGCGGGTAGAGCTCTGGCGGGTAGATCCATGAGACTGGACCCCAGGTGGGCGCAAAGGAGGCGACAAAGAGATAAGAACAAGCAATGACAGCTTTCGAGGCAGCACCGGAGACTTGCACCTTGGCCTCGGGTTTGTTCTGGACACCATTTGGAACGTATACGCCGTAGGAAGCTAAGATACCGGCATTGGCAAAGAGCCAGGTCATCATCAAAACGGCACCAATCAAAAGAGTTGGGCGACGACCCCAGCGGTCAACAAAGAGAAGAGCCGGGATAGTCATAACGACGTTGATGACGTATTGAATGGAAGAGGCAACCAAGTTCGTGTTGGAGGTGAGGCCGGCCATCAAGAAGACATAGGTGATGTAGTACATCATGACATTCATACCGGTGAGCTGGGACCAGACTTGAGTGAAGAAGCCGATGTGGGTACGATTGATCATGTTGGGCTTGAAGAGTTCAAGATAAGTAACGTCGGCGTTCTCACGCTCGAACTTCCAGGTATCCTGAATTTCCTGGTACTCACGGGCAACAAATGGGCTGTTCGGGTCACCTTTGCCATGGACGAGAGTAAGCACAGCGTGACATTCCTCCCAGCGATCCTTGCGAGCGAGCCAACGCGGAGACTCTGGCAGAAAGATCATGCCAAAGAAGAGAAGGATAGCGGGAATCATTTGGAGACCCCACGGCACACGGAAGGCCTTTGGACCATTGAGGAAAGAGCAGCCATAAGAGACGTAGAACATGATCATGATACCCCAGGTAATGGCCCATTGCTGGAGACCAACGAGACGGCCACGCTTGGTCGGAGGAGCAAGCTCGGAGATGAAGACGGGAACTTGTGCGGAGCAGATACCGACACAGAAACCGTTGATGAATCGACCGACGACAAGCATGCCAATGTTCTGAGCAGCGCAGCAAATAGTGGAGCCAATGACCCTAGGGGAGAGTCAGCAAAGAATTGAAAAGCATGGGACAGTTCATTTCAATTCATTTCACGCACCAGATGACGCAGCCAATCATGATGGCTGTCTTACGGCCAAACATATCAGACAAATACCCGGAGATCAGAGCAGCGAGGAATGAACCACCAGGCATGGCAGCAGTGATGCCACCCTGAGTGGTCGAGGTAGGACCCTCGCATTGGCCATTGACTATGCCACCTTGATTAAAGTAGCAAGAGTACTGGTTGGTGGAGATGCTACCGAGCATGATCAGTATACAGATACAACCCCTGGAATGTTTTCAAACTGGAGACTCACATGGCGCTCATCGACGAGATATCGAAGCCGAAGAGACCACCGCCAACGACGGCGATGGCCGCAATGAGGTAGATGTTACCAATGGCCATGATTGCGGCTCAGAGCTTGGACAATGGTGCTGCGAGCGGAAGGCGCAAAAGGTGGAGGAGATTGGGAAAGTTGCGGGGGTGGTGGACGGTTATATGCTACAGCGGCCGGGGCAAGGTCACGCTGGGAGAGACCCTGACGATCCAATCTAGGCAAATTCGTGCGAAATTGGAGTGCTTCGTGCACACGGCTTGGACTCTCCTCACTCTACCTAACCCCAGTATTACCTCCGCGCCTGACCCCGACTCCTCCGCATGACCGGTCAAATCAGTCCATTGGCTAGCCAGTCACGGGGTGGCGGTCCAATGTTACAACACGGCCGGGAAGAGTGCTGAGTATACGGGCCAGGATGGTGAGCCATCGCCTAGTGTGAGATGCAACCATCAACGGCCTAATTCGCCAATGCCCAAGCAATGTAACAGGGCATTCTCCGGCCACACCAATCACCCAGCGCGACCATTCGCTCCATTCGTTTGTGCATACGTGCATACCGCGGTTGGCTTCGGACATGCAGTTAGAGGAGTGATGGACACGAGGCGTTGCCATGGTCCCCTTCCTGCGGTTCTCTGTGATTGGTGCCACCTGCGCTTCCACACCTTCTTCCCCACACCTCGCTCCCGCCTCCCCACTCCCAGACTCGGAGCCTCCGTCCTGGCTGTGTGCTGGCAGCCTTTTTGTCATCTGTAAATATATCTTGCATCTGGCACTGTGCGACCGAGTTAACGAATACCGCGCTTTCCAGATGCGGTACGCAGTCGCATATGCTTCGAGTCGGATCTCTCGCAGCGAATCGAGTACAGCCGGTGTCGCCTCACTGCATGAATGCTTTTGTTTCGAGAAACCCGCCAAAAAGCAAGTGGTGGCATACGGCTGTCCACACTCCGTGATCAGTGCCAACGGCCGCCAGCGGTTGGCTGAGAAGCTTGTACCGTGCTCCGCGATGGCGCTCCTCCACCTGCGTCAGGATTATCGAAAGCCCAAAATGTCTACGCGAAGAGTTAAGTTTTCAGGCAACCATTCGAGCACTGTGCGAGATAGGATGGTCTAGATGCCTGAGTCGCTTATTGTCATCCACACCGACACGAGTTTGCACCCGATCGTTTGCGACGATCACTTGCAAACAATGGAAGCCCTGCGTCGACACCGGCCTTCTACCTCCCACCCAATGCAGGGCCTTTTGCTTCTGTTCCGCTCCACCCTCAGGCAATCTCGATTGCCCAATTAAAATACGACAGACCAGCAGTCGCGTGCTGACCCTGGTAAGTAGCGAGGAATCCAGAGGGGCCATAATGGGGCCGACTAACCGATATTTGCGCGCTATGGGATTATCTCCACGAATCCTCACAACTCCTGGAATTGCTTAATTACAAGAAAAAGCTTGTATGTCAAGCTATAATCAATACTGCGTCCTATTAATATAGCAGAGATCCCATCGATTCTAGTCCAGAGACTAGGCATGCTTGTAATCTGGTAGACCCGGGTCAGTAGTTCGTAGTCTATACCATTACCGGCACGCCATCCGAAATGCTGGGTCCCGCGGACCAAAGTCGTTCAGGTAAAGTCAGTACGACCACGTGTAGACGCCGATTACCCTGTCTGACCATTATCCCATTTCAGACCTTCAAACGTTTGTCAAGAGCAAATCACCGTGACAGGGCTCGAACCATTGTCTTATACGGAGTACCAAGATCTCTATTAATAATCCGAAACATATTGGTAGTGTCTACTCCGTACCGGAAGCATTCCGCATTGCCGGAATCCTGGCCAGTTTTCTACTTGCGGCTATCACCGTCTACTCACGGACGAGTGGATATTATCCAATTCGGCCGAACCCCTTCACATGCCCATGGAACTTGGATAAAAAGTACGTGGATACGTACTTCGGACTACAGCAAAATCTTGCAGTAGACGATAACGCGGCGCGGTTTGGGGTAAAGTATTCCGTGGTCCGTCGAGTCTCAAGCTCTTAAATTTCGCACCACGTCACACAAAGCCTAAATGCCTAAGTTCCAGATCCTATTGGTCTCCAAGATGGTCTCGTCGGCTCGTGTACCCTATAACGCGCGATACGCGAGAATGCCTTGTCGCTCATGATTCCCAAAAGAGTTCACGTTTCCGTGGGCGTAGTGGGCCACTTGCGATGCAATAAGCTTACCAAGTGGCTTATTTATTCAGCCAGGACTCAGTGAAAACTTATCCTTCAGCCCGCATTTGGTGGAACCCAGAGTATCGACAGCTTTCAAGTAGCTTTTGGTAGAACTCAGTGCCTTGAACATCACCAGGGAATTGGCAGAACTGCTAGTTGCTATTTGATCACCAACTCCATATGTAAGCCAGCTGTTACTTCAAGGTTATCAGGCCAAGGGCACGCTTTGAGCGGAGCGGGGGCATTCCGCCAACTTACTAATTTTCCAAGCTCAAAAAACCCAAGAGCAAGCAAAATCAGTGCAGGCAACGGATTCATCTCCAATCGTATTTAGTCTGGCACTATTCATCTTAATCCACCCAGTAAGTTTTTCTTGTAATTTGGCCTTTATGGCCTTTTCTACATCTCAGCCTACAGTCTCGCGTCCTCCTCCTTCAGCGGTCATTTATGACCTTTCAGATCCGTACCGGACCACAATTACCCTTCCTCCTGGATCCACTTGGTCGAGCGGACTACACTGGCACGAGTCACACACCGAATATCTCCAAGTCATCAAAGGTGCCGTACAAGTGTCTCTCGAGGGCAAAACTCAGATCATTCGCGCAAACAGGTCACCTTCAAGGTCGTCAGATGCCAAGAGGACGCTTGTGTGCATTCCCCGATCCGCATGGCACGAATGGCAGCGCTTTCCCGTCAATTCTCAGTCGAGACCATTGGAAGTCACTGACAATGCTGACAATGAAGACGCGGTCGTGGTCGAACGCACCGAGCCGGCAGATATCGAAAAGTCTCTCTTCTTCTGGAATCTCAACGGAGCTATCATTTCAGCTGAATCCTTTCGTGAACGACACAGGCCCCCCCAGCGCAGCCAACGCTCCCTTCTGTCAACGATCTCATCAAATATTCGACTTACCATCATAAACGCCTGGCTAACGCTAAGCTTAATGGTTATCTTCCGAGAACTTGATAACTATCCTGTATTATTAAACGCTCGTTTGCCAACGAGATTCCAAGGCGTAAGAAGGAGGGTGGAAATGATTTTCACTCACCTCATACTGGAGCTTGCAGGGATTGCCGGAGCGCTATTTGGCCTTGGGGCAGTGCGAAAGGATTTCACCCCGCTACAGCTCTGGGAGGCAAGGTCATCCAGCAAACGAGGCGATTCTCAGAAACGTAATTAGTGCGGTATGGCGGAACTGGCATCCCAATGAAAGACAGTTATACTTGCGACCAAATGCGTCCATTTGCAGCCTCCAGGCTCGATGCGATGCGAAGGACCATTGCTGGAGAAGCACGAAGCACTTGGTTTGCCCGCTACAGACGGAATAGTACCTGGAGCCATTTCATAGGGGACAAAGCCAGTGATGAGGAGGCTATCCTCGGATCGTCATCTCTTTCCCGCCGCCATCGTGCTCATTTGCCGACAACAAGTCTGCCGTTGGCCGTCCCAAGAATCCCTCTATTGAAGAGAAGACATTGCCAACTCTGCGCCCTCGCTCAACGGAAATATTGAGGATGTCTCTGCATTCGCCTCGAACGTAGCATAGAAGACAAAGCACCTCGGAATTTCGTCGTTCTTCAACCTTCACCTACCCGGCCGACTTTTCCTATACGGATGAAACAAAACCACTTTGCCAGTCTTCATTACCGTGAACGCAATATGAACTGGCCTATTTTGACGAGTGCATATACTGCTCAAGCCTCCTGGAGACCTGGTACAGAACAACTAATAAATACAGCGCAGACATGAGTGAAAAGTAAGCAAGGATTCGAAACTGGAGATGAAGCGACATAAACCTTTGGAAAATGCGCGCGTAAATGTGCGGCCAAAAAGATGCAAGAATAAGTTCTGGTTCAAAATCGTCCAAATCTCACTTCATGTTGGTTCTTTTGTATCTAAGCGGACTCAAAAGACCGTATGGGCATTCGCATAGATACGATACCATCTCATTGATCTGATGGTCTTGTATAATAAATTCTATACCTTATGGGAGTTGTTTGCAAATCTGTCAGGTAACGCGGCTTCCTCATCTAGAGGGTGAATAGAATGGCTTAGAATCTGCAAACAATTTTCCCGCGTATCGTCAGCAAGGATGGAAGATGTCGGAGACCAACTTTAAATTGCGGATAGCTCTGCCTTAATTGATCGTCTCCAATGCGATATCATTGTGGCGCTTGGTAAAGGTAGTATCAATTCGTTGTCTTCAAGTCATTTTCGTCTTCTACTCTTGGTTTCATCGCAAGCATGATTTAACTATTGAATTACGCAACGCTTGCGATACGCAGAGTTTGAACCTATCATACTCCGTAGAATACGTTCATTAATTATTCAGAGCGTATCTACCCGAGCACCCGAGATACTACCTTATTCAAACATCTAAGCCGTCAAGCCACATTCGCGGCCCGCACCGCCTTGAATTAGAATACGTACGCGTTTACAATAACCGGAAACCAACACGTTGGGTCCACGCTCGCACGCTGATTAGCTCGACGGCTGTCGGAAGGATTGGCCGGTGATCAGCTTGCATGGATTTGCAAATTAATAACGCCTCGCCAGCCTACTCCACCACCTCCAACAAAGGCCACATACACGCCCAAGTCCTATGATCTCTGGGTCGAGACATCGTTGGTGGCGTCCAGACTCCAGGACAGGACCCAATTGTCATCCCCAGCCGGAACGGGCGGGATAGGTTTGGGGCCACGGAATGCTCCACACGCTTATGCACGATCGATGATCATACGTTTATTCAAAGTAAAGGTGCCGCGCTGTTGAAACCTATATCTGAGCAGTGGTGCACACCGTGTGAGGAAGTTTGCTGGCCTCATGTTTTAGTTCCTGGCGGTGTCTGCCAGTTCCTTCCTGCGATCCATCACAGACCGGCGTAACTTTGACAATGGAACTCGTCCTAAGGAATACTACAAACGGAGGTACCTTGGACCCAAACATTATTGCCAGTGCATCCATTGTCGGAGGCGCAGCAGTCATCGCAGTAATCCTTCGAGTCGTTTCGAGACGACGTAAAGGTGTCGAACTGGGCGCAGATGACTATACAATCTTTGTAGCTCTTGTAAGACACCTGGTGGCCTTCCAACTTTGCATTGCGAGAAGCAGCTACTGATTCACGTCAGATATTCGCTCTGGGTTTGGTCGCAAACACTTTCGTCTGTATGCAATATGGGCTTGGCAAGCACACCGACACGCTTTCCACAGAAGATGTCGTCAAGTTCACACAGGTGAGTAGTAGCCAAAGCCTACCTTTGCGATTCTCAAGGCTAATAATACTCAGACGGAATGGGCTTCCCAGCTACTTTGGGCAGCCACCATACCTATTGTGAAGGTGTCGATCCTGCTTCTGTACCTGCGAGTGTTCGGCCATCTTCGCTATATACGAATCGCCGCATGGATCTTAATCGTCTTCTGTATTCTGTGGGGTGTTGCCGTCGTTGTTACCGGGGTCCTCCAATGCCTGCCAATTGCTCGGTTCTGGGATAGGAGCGTGTCCGGCAAGTGCATAAATGAGCGTCTCTTCTTTATCGTTGTCACGGGCATCCATGTAGTGACGGATGTGCTCGTATTGGCGCTGCCGTTGCATGCTACTTGGCGATTGGAAATTCCAACTCAGCAAAAGCTTTCGATCTCGTGTATCGTCCTTTTGGGTGGCTTGTAAGTGGTAATCTCGATATTTACCTTATGAGGCAGAAGCTGACGGTTCATCCAGTACCTGTGCGGTCAGTGTCGCAAGATGGATATCCATGTTCGACCCTCCTACTACAGATCCCACATGTAGGCGTTTTCACCTCGTGTATCCATGATTCATACTAACTTGTATACTAGACGATTTGTTCTTTCCGTTTATGTGGTCTGTCATTGAACCCTGCACAGGCATCGTAAGCGCATGTCTTCCCACGATGCGACCCCTCGTGTCCAGAAGCGTGACGGAACTACGGCGAAGCATAAGCGTACATCGCGCGAATTCCCACGCTAAGGACTTTGATCCTAAAGCGAGCAGCTATATCAAGGAGCTTGTAGTGCCTTCAGATAATCCCGAAAAATACCAGATGCTGGTCAACATGCCTTCCATTCGATCACTGGCAGAGATGGAGGCAGCGCGTACGCGAGAAAAGGGTGAGGCCGAACTACCCTACTCTCCAGAAGAGGTGGATCCGGTCTTTGCTCGTGCAGAATTGTCTGCCAGCCGAGAGATACCAAGACATTATGATTATCAAGCGGCAGCGATGGCTCAAAATTTAATGTAAACTTTACAGTGTATATATTAAACAGGAAGTGGCATGTCCACGTTTTCAGTCTTCACCGTTTCGATACATCCTTTGCTTGAAGGATTATCAGGCATAAATCTAAATATTTGTGAGAACGGTCTTGGTACTGAGATGACAATTTAGAAGCTCTTGACAAAAGAGCTCTAAGTAAACACGACTGTTACTACGCGATTGACAACCAACACCTTAAAACTACGTCGCAAGGGATAATCAAGCCTGTACAGGTTTCTACGCACAAACAGCAGGAATTATTTTGCAGATCTTCTATATCCAAGGGTTCAGCCGAGGTTTTCCTCGGGTATTCGACGAAAGCTTAACTCATTCATTAAGATTGGTTGCTTTATCTGCTTTAACATTAAGGTTCTCTAATCTTCAGACTGTAGCTTTCTACAGTAAAAAACGATTGAATACTGGGCCAAAGCCTTCGGTATTTACGAACTCATGGCTACCAAACCAGGGTGCGAACTTCCACCAAGCCGGCATGACTTTACTGCGCTAGATAGTGTAGTTTATATCTGGAAAGAGCTAGGACTTCCTGGAGCAGCACTAGAATCTCTAGTCATACCCGGCGAAGGGCTTGCTTTACCGTCGTCTTTCAAAATTGGAGACCTAGCCCAAAGTACTATTGCACTGTCAGCACTTGCAGCCGCACTCATCCACGCACTTAGGACTGAATCAGCTACACCGAGAGTCACAGTACCCCGGCAGCATGCTGCTATGGAGTTCATGTCCGAGAGGTTATATGCAATAAATGGGAAAGTCGAGCACTCGCTCTGGGGTCCCGTAGGCGGCCTCCACAAGACGTCAGACGGCTACGTTCGCATGCACGATTCATTTCCTCATCATCGGAACGGCGCTCTTACACTTCTGGGTCTACCGTCTACGGCGACTAGGGAGGACGTTGTCGAGAAGATGCTCGAGTGGAAGGCACAAGAGTTGGAGAATGCTGCTATTGAAAAAGGTCTGGTGATCACGATGCTCCGATCCTACGAGCAATGGGACGAGCTTCCGCAGAGCAAGGCAATCTCTGACTTTCCGATTTCCGTTCATCGGATAGCTGCTGGACCGAACGGGGTCCCTGCCAGACTGTCGGGAGAAGGTCCCAAGTGTCTCAGCGGATTGCGAGTTTTGGAGCTAAGTAGAGTCATCGCCGCGCCTGTCGCTGGTAAGACTCTAGCCGCACACGGCGCAGATGTTCTCTGGGTGACTTCCCCAAACCTGCCAGACCTCCCAGCTCTGGACAAAGACTTGGCAAGGGGCAAGCGCACCGTCCAGCTCAATTTAGACTCTGAAGCAGACAGAGCCAGGCTCCTTGAGCTGGCAAGCATGGCCGACGTTTTCATCCAAGGCTACCGCCCGGACAGTCTTGCCGCGCGAGGCTTCTCTGCCGCCGACCTTGCAGCGCTGAACCCGAGGATCATCTACGCCAACATGTCAGCATATGGGCCGACTGGGCCATGGGCAGAGCGGCGCGGGTTTGACTCGCTGGTGCAGACGTGCAGTGGCATGAATGTGTCCGAGGCGCAGCATTACGGTGAAGGCGAACCCGCTCGTCCTACGCCTTGCCAGGCTCTGGATCATGCGGCTGGGTATCTGCTAGCGACAGGCATCCTTGCCGGATTGTATAAGCAAGCCACAGTTGGCGGCTCATATGAGGTACATGTGTCCTTGGCGGGGACGATGAAGTATCTGAGGTCGCTGGGGCAGTATCCGGGGAAATCGGGATTCGACTGTCCAAATCCGAGCGGTCCTGATGACGTGAGAGACTACCTCGAGACGAAGCCGTGTGCTTTTGGTGCTCTGACGGCAGTCAGGCATTCGGCATCAGTCGATGGACATATGCCTGGGTGGGATGTGATGCCAAAGCGGCTGGGGAGTGACAAAGCTGAATGGCTGACATGAAGCTCTTGGCGTACCTGACAGCGGAGCGGGAAGATCTGCGGCGGAAATGTGGGGGATCTTCAATAGTTTCGAGCCGCGGCAATTCGGCGACTCCACCTGCACGGTCTCGATGTTGTAATTGGGAAGACTTGACAAAACGTCACTCATCTCCCTTCTTGTATATTATGGCTCTTCACATGATATAGGCGAGTTAGTCTCTACTCCAATTCTCCCATCTACATCTTCACTTTCAATACCATCATAATGCCTCTCGCGACCTTCCACCTCCTCCGCCTCTCCCCCTCTGCATCCCCGGCCACGTTCCTGACATCCCTACGCTCGTCCCCCAACGCTCCCGAAATCATCCTCGCCTCTCGTCCACACTTCCTCGTCATCCGCCCCACACACATCGACACCAGCGCGCTCGCCTCCAAACCCTGGGACCTGCTCCTCCTCCTCCTACCCACCTCGCCATCCTCATCCACCTCGAGCATCCCATTTTCGCTCCGTCCCCTCATCACCGCCGAATACAGCCTCACCGTCGGCATCCCCTCCCGCGTCACCCGCGACTACGCTCATCGCAACGCGCAGCTAGTCCGAGACGCCGCTTCCGCGCCGCTGACCGGCTCCCTCGACGCCTACAGCGCGCAGCCGTCATCGCAGCGGCTGGAACTATCGCCGGATCTCGTTGCGTTCTTGGACGAGCTGGAGCAGGAGCGGGGATACACGGGGCCGGTGACGCAGTTGAACTTGCTGCGGTTTCGGGAGGGTGGGAAGGCGGGGTATGCGGAGTATGGGCGGCGGTTTGTGGAGGTCGCAGAGAGAAGGGGTGGGGATGCGAAGATTGTGGGGAATGTAGTGAAGGGGGGGAAGGAGGGGGAGAAAGGGTGGGATGAGATTTCGTTGGTGCATTATGCGAGTCTGCGGCATTTCTGCGATATGCTGGCGGGTGCGGATTATCAGGAGATCAATGAAAAGTATCGACTTCCGGTGAGTGTTCCTGGGTAGAAGCAATGAAGATGATGAGCGGCAGACTAATCGTGTATAGGCGTTGGAGGATACCGTGTTGATGTGTACCACGGAGCTGGACTTGCAGGATGCGAGTGTGGGAGTGCCTAAATTGTAGAAATATCTTGATTCAGTTCCATTGAAAATTATTCATCAGCTCTGGTCCGGATTGAGAAATAGGTCATCGAAGTCTGTCTCTGCCATATTGTTGCCATCGCCCTGCCCAGACTCCTGTCCCATCTCGAAATCTGCATATGAAAACAAGTCGTCAAATGTCGAGTCTCCCCCCGCCATCGACGCGTCTTGGGTCGCGTCTACGTGTGTGCCCGCGGTTGGCAGATCTGATGGGTCCAACGCGCCCGTCCCCGCAGTGTCGCCCAAGCCATTTGCATAGCTTTCTAATCCTGGCAAGAGGGAGTCCATGCTTGTTTGCCCAGCGTCATTCGATAACGTGTTGTCGTCATCGTGATTTTCTGACAGGGCCATGCTAAAATCGAAGTCATTGTTGGCGTTGGATTCGGGGTTGATATTGTTGTCAGCTGTCGAGTCGGGGAACATCGAGTCAAAATCGAAGTCTTTCAGACTCGCGCTTGTCGGAGTAGGTTCTGGAAAAGGCTCGTTGGACTTTGTTTGTTGAGTGTCATCCTTTGATGAACCTGTGGCTAATTGGGTAGATTTTTGATCGGATGAGTCGGCAGGCTTTGTGGAAGGCAAGGAGAGTCCAGTGGTTTCCGGACCAGATGCTGCTTTTTTAGGTTCTACATCCGTGATCGTCTCTTTCGTTTCTGATATCGCATCACTTTTTATCGGCTTGCTGGGGCTTCCCTCTGTCGAAAGAGCCTCTTCCATTTTCGGTTTGTTCTCATTGCTGATACCGACAGTCGTGCTTGGGCGAGGCGTGGCTTCTTCTCGAGCCTTATTCTGCCTCGCGACTGCAGCTGCCTGTTCTCTCTCAATGCGCTCCTGTTGGCACAAGGCCAGGTCTCTTCGCAAGATTCGCTGAGCTTGGATCTATCACGACTCATGAGCCGATGGCTGCCGGATGTTGCGATGGGAGGTGAAGACCTACGACTTCGCCCTCCAGGCGATCCAGAGCACCATGGTAATGACCGGTCCAGGATGGCAATTCCTTTTCCAGCCGATCAAGGGCAGCAGGATTGCTGGCTGTTTGTCTTACTGCTTTACCGGACTCAATCAGCTAGAAAGAAGTCAGTCAGTGTTGACCAGGTATGGTCGAGATGCGGGGCTATTGGGGGTCGCAGTACCACTCGGTCGATGACGTGCCTGAGGGCATCGAGCGGTTGAGGTGCCGTCTGAGCCATCTTGGTTCATGGGATACGGAGCTGGTCAGCAAGTGGACATGCAGGGACGATAAAGCCTTGAGAGTCGCAGCGCCGTCGATGCGGGAGGGTCCCTCGCTCGGAATCACCCGCCGTCTAGCGGCCGTTTGGGCTGGAGGCTTGGAAGGGTAAAGCCAGTCCCCCTGCTGCCAGGACTGCTGCATAGCACAGCACAACCAGGCTTACGCCGCGCTAACTGCTCCTCGAGAAAGCTTTCCCCGACCTCTGCATCAGGAGCCTCTTGTTACCTCCATCCCATCCGCCGTCCTGCTGCGTTCGCAAGGAGCTGTCCAAGTCACGACAGCCCCCCTTCTCCCTTTTCCTCCTCCGTCTCCTTTTGTCTGTCTGTATTTTCTTGCCTGCTTTTGGCCTTGTCCCCGCGCGAGTCCTTGGTCCTTCCAAATTCTGCCTGCCCACTTCTTCTCGTCTTGCCGCCGCCCTCGATCCTTGCCCGGTTCACCCCCTTCTCCATCTCCGCTGCAACCAAGGCCTAGGCGGATTACGAATTGCGCACCATTATCTCCGGCCCTTCGCTTTCTCTCTATCGTTTGTCGCGTTTCAGCATCCGTCGCCAAGGCTGTCCAATTTCACTTTCGAGAGGGGCGCGTTGCTCGGTTTTAGCGCCAGAATACCTATCACTTTTTTTCAACATCCATAGAGGGCATAATTCGCCATGGCAGACCAATCCAATACGGGCGCTCCGTCGCTGCCTCCACCACCTGCGTCTGCTAATGCACCTGGCCAGCAACAGTACGATGGCACTCAGGGAAACGGCCAAAGCAATCCATCTCACATGCCGCCGCCTCCCCTCGCACCCGTCATCATCCCGCAGAACAACAATCCGATTCCCACCGCTCTCACTTCTCCGATGTCAGGACAACCGGGCAATGTCATGTCGCCAACTAGCTCCGGGGGGATGGTTCGTCGTGCTGCGCCAGAACCGAACAAGCGCGCTCTATATGTTGGTGGACTGGACCCGCGCGTTACAGAAGAAGTCCTTCGACAGATCTTTGAGACTACTGGACATGTACAGAATGTGAAAATTATCCCTGATAAGAATGTGAGTACTCTCTCAACACTCGGCGGCGGTGAATATGCCATATCAACGGCTGTGACGAATTCGCGAACCTTGCGCGAGGTCCCCGCGTCTACACAAGAGCAAATTTTTCACTTTGCTGCAAATTTTGCCATGGCGTTTGACACACTCGCGCCTGTCATTACCTAGCGAGCTTGTTGCCTAGCGTGGACACGCAGCTTATCTATCTGTTCGCGCCGCCGTTTTGACCTTCCTTCTCCTTCTTCCTTCCCACCTTGTTACTCTCCATTTCATCATCGACAGTAACTAACTGTCGTCTTCTCTTCAGTTCCAAAGCAAAGGCTTCAATTACGGGTTCGTCGAGTACGACGATCCCGGAGCTGCAGAGCGCGCCATGCAGACCCTCAACGGTAGACGTATCCATCAGAGCGTGAGTCAAAATTGCTCTCTTTTCCCCACTATATACTAAACGCGTTACAGGAAATCCGCGTCAACTGGGCTTATCAGTCCAACAATTCCAACAAGGAAGATACCTCCAACCACTTCCACATCTTTGTGGGTGATTTGTCCAACGAGGTAAACGACGAAGTTTTGCTCCAAGCTTTCTCCGCCTTCGGGGGAGTTTCGGAAGCTCGCGTGATGTGGGACATGAAGACTGGCCGTTCCCGTGGCTATGGTTTCGTCGCCTTTCGCGAGCGTGGCGACGCCGAAAAGGCCTTGAGTGCCATGGACGGCGAATGGCTTGGTTCTCGCGCCATCCGCTGCAACTGGGCTAACCAGAAAGGGCAGCCTTCGATTACTCAGCAACAGGCCATGGCCTCCATGGGCATGACACCGACTACCCCATATGGACACCACCACTTTCCCACTCATGGCGTTCAGAGCTATGACATGGTCGTTCAGCAGACTCCAGCGTGGCAGACGACTTGTTACGTCGGCAACCTCACTCCTTACACCACCCAGAACGATCTAGTCCCCCTCTTCCAGAACTTTGGCTATGTTGTAGAGACCCGCTTCCAGTCCGACCGTGGCTTTGCTTTCGTCAAGATGGATACCCACGAGAACGCGGCCATGGCCATCTGCCAACTCAACGGATACAACGTCAACGGGCGTCCTCTCAAGTGCAGCGTAAGTTTTCTTATTGTCACGTGCTTCCAAACACCTTGACTGATTTGACCAGTGGGGCAAAGATCGTCCCCCAACCGGCCAATTCGATGGGTACTCTCCTGCTCAGGGACAGGCTCCTGGTTATGCCAACCCGGGCGCGACCTACTTCCCCCAGTACGGTGGACCTGCTGGTCCCATGTCTCCTCAGGGTTCGTCTTCTGTCCCGTAGTCGTGCGCAACATGCATTAACCATCATTCAGGTCCCAGCCCAGGCGGTCAGTTCAATCAGCCTCAGGCTGGCTTTGGCGGACCCCCTCCCATGGGGCAGCCATATCAGCAGATGCCCGGCAGTGCTGGCGGTTTCGGTCGTGGCAACCAGAGCGCCGGTGGTCAATGGGGCCAGCCACAGGCAGGCGGCTTCGGTAACGTCGGCAACGGCTTTCCAGGGTATCAAGGTTAGGTGCATTCTCTCTTGTGTGGTGGAGCGTTGGGTCGGCACTTGTCAGGTGGATCCTTTTGTGCAGTGCCTCTCAACTTCTTGCGAATGTCCACGGTTGGATGAGGTGCCATACTTGCTGTCATACCCCATTCTTGCGATCCATGTTTCATTCACTTCGTGGGCTATATAGCCTGGCCGTCATGGCATTTGTCTCTATTGGAGATGGTGGTGGCTTGGAGAATTCGAGGGGCCGGAGCTTGTGTACTTTCGCTTCATTGCCCGTGGTCTAGAGTCCCCGCGGCATTCTCTTTCTCTAGGGACCTCTTCTTCTCTTTGATGGGCCATTGCGCTCCGCATGCATTGTCACGACACGAAACTTTCCTGTTGATGACCACTTCCCCCCTACACTCAAGAAAAACCCCCAGCGATTAATGCAGTGTGGACTTGTGCAATTCAAACTCTAAAATTCCTTGTGTAATAATTTCCTTGAATCCTCTGCTAGGGTGTTTCGTGTTGCTCTCCTATGTTGATGGGCGTTCGACCTCGACTCTGTTTCTCGCCTTTGATTCCACAAAGTTGTTTAGGTCGGTTACGCCGCCTATTCATGATGAGTCTAAAATATCCTGGCATAGCGCAGCGACAGCGAAGTATCTTCCACAAATTGAAAGTTCTCGATACGCGAACATGACAGCTCTTGTAAACTCTCTACATGCTTCCCCGGCATTACGTCTTGAACGTGACTTGCTTATATGTGCTTGATGGAGACTGCAAATGATTTGATCCCACACACCCATTGAACGTGGGTTGTAGCTGGGTACGACCCTCCAGAGATGCTAGGAACAATTGTTTAGTCTCGAATTAAATTTTGAAATGTCTTTGATAATTCTTGAACTTACCTAAGCCAGGCCTGCCAGGTCTAAGTGGACGACCCGTGCATGTGCTTTTCGGGACTAGTGCAATTCGGCGCGTCGACCGGACTCCACCCCGTGTTAAGCTCTAGACGTTCTCACAAATCACAACAGCACAAGACGATATCATGGGGGCCATGGATATGCGATGCAGCAACCAATCTGTTTACCTTGGACGACCATTTTGCTTGTTGTAGTCTTGTGTGCCTGCTGTATGCACCTTCTTGAGCGGACGCTGTCTGGCTTCCTTCGTTCGCGTCTGCCGCGTCAAATTCGCGACCTCGGACGACCACATCAAGCAGCTTCCATCAGCACATCAACATCCCGAGACAAATCCACAATGCTCAAAAAGGCTGTGACTGATCATCAAGCGGACTTAGCCAAACAGCTTTTCCCCTCAAGCAGCCCGACAAGTCCGCCACCATCTACGGCGCACCCTACATCAACACATCAGAGTCGCCTGGCTTTTCCGCTGAGTAGTACTTCGGGTAATCCACGCAAGCCAAATGGCTTGCAATCGGGAAATGCAACTCGTGTCCTACCCCAGTCAACCAATGCCTCTCATGCTCTCAAGCGCACGTCGAGCGGTCTTGCAAAGGCTTTCCCTCACAACGATCCTTTCAAGGAACCCATATACCCACAATCTGGTCCACAGCCGCAATACCAAGTGAACAAAGAGAACAGCCAACCCAAGTCGAAAGTCCTTCCCATTTCTGATGCCGTCTACTTTGACGAGAACGACTTTGACAGTGACGTCGACCTTGATACAGAGGATCCGACGGGGAAGGGCTCAATCAGTTATCCTAGCCTCCCTTTACAAAAAGCTGCTCCTCATACCGTTCAGTACCCGTCAATAGCTCGGCCTGCGCCAGAGCAATCGCGACCACAGCCTCACGCTATAACTTCAGGAGGCGCCGCCAAATTGAATCAGATCAAGCAGTTTGCATACCCCACAAGTGAGCCGCCTAAATCCAACGACCTCCTCCAGCATGTCGAAGCTGATCGTCCGGTGAAACGTCGAACTCTGCCATGGCTAAAGCAACAGGCAGATGAGGACGAAAGGGATAAGTTGAGCCAGAAGCCCAAGGCCACTGGAGGAGCCTTCACTCCATTACCCAAAAACACGAAAGGCTCATCGTATCCCTGGAACACCACAGCCAGTGCCATCAAAGAGCAACAGAAAAATTTCAAACAAGCGAATAAGAATCTTGTCAAGACGAATGAAGGTTCGGGACAGTCGCTGCTGGACGCCGGCAATGCTCGCAAGAGACAGATAGTTGCAAAACTCTTACTGAGCCACGAACAGAAGCACATCCTCGATCTTGTGGTAAATAAGCACAAAAGCGTTTTCTTCACGGGCTCGGCTGGAACTGGTAAATCGGTCTTGTTACGCCAGATCATCCAGGAACTACGCAAGACTTTTATTCGCAAGCCTGATAGTTTGGCGGTCACTGCGTCTACAGGTCTGGCTGCCTGCAATATTGGTGGCGTCACCTTGCATAGCTTTGCGGGAATTGGTCTTGGGAAGGACAGCGTGGAGGAGCTTGTCAAGAAAATCAAGAAGCAACGAAAATCTAGGGACCGCTGGCTCGCGACCAAAGTTCTGATTGTTGATGAGATATCCATGGTAGATGGAGATCTGTTCGACAAACTGGAACAGATTGCGCGCCGAATCAGGAACAGTGGCCGGCCATTCGGTGGAATTCAACTGGTCATTACTGGAGATTTCTTCCAGCTGCCGCCTGTACCAGAGCGGAACAAGGCTCCCAAGTTCACATTCGACGCCGACACTTGGAATACTACTATCGAGCATACAATAGGCTTGCATCACGTCTTCAGGCAGAAAGATCCGGGTAAGAGTTCAATCACAAGGTTCTTACAAAAGCTAACTCACGGCTTGTAGCTTTCGCTGAGATGCTCAATGAAATGCGCGAAAGCAGGCTCTCACAGAAGTCGATTGCTGCCTTCCGATCATTGAGCCGAGAACTAGAGTTTGAAGATGAATTCAATGCCACGGAACTGTGAGTATACTATGAACTTGGTTTGAGCTATCGCTAAGTCATGGTGATAGGTTTCCCAGACGAAATGAAGTGGATCATGCAAACAGTTCCAGGATGCGACAATTGGTCGGGGAGCAGATGCAATTCGAGGCCCGTGACGGTGGAAGCATTACGAATGAAGAGCAACGTGATCACTTGCTGTCCAATTGCATGGCCCCCAAACTTGTCACCCTCAAAAAGGGAGCTCAGGTCATGTTGATAAAAAATATGGATGAGACGCTCGTCAACGGTTCGATTGGCAAAGTCATCGGATTTATGAATGAGTCCACCTGGGACAACTATCAACAAAATGAAAATGCCTATCATCTTTCACAGGTCAACACCGAGGACGAGGCAGAAGAAGTCAACATGAGCCGAGTGGAGCGAAGTTCTAAGAATAAGGTTCGAGAGCTCATGAACAATGGGGGACAGTGTTGGCCCGTGGTTCGTTTTGCTATCGCCGACGGAACCACGAGAGACGTGCTGTGTCACCGAGAGTCGTGGAAAGTGGAGCAACCCAACGGGGAAGTCCAGGCTTCTCGCCAGCAAATACCGCTGATCCTTGCGTGGGCATTATCGATACACAAAGCACAGGGACAAACACTGGAACGTGTCAAGGTCGATCTCGGAAACGTGTTTGAGAATGGCCAGGCATACGTCGCGCTCAGTCGTGCAACAAGCATGAAGGGCCTACAGGTATTGAGATTTGACCCGAGGAAGGTCTTTGCCCATGACAGGGTTCGAAATTTCTATCAGAACTTGTCGCGAGTTGAAGCCGAGGAGGAAGGGATCATGTTAGCGGGGAAAGGGAAAGTGAAGAATGGTGGCATCAGCGCTGGGGATTACGAAGAACAGTTCATCGATCGAGACTTTGAAGATGAAGAAGATGCACTGCGAGCATATGGCTAAGATGATTGTGCTGGATGTGGCTTCCATCGCTTGGGGATACATCAAGCGACGTGTTGTGTAGGTAGGTAGCTGAAGCCCACATAGCTGGACCATATATTGCTTGTGAATAATTCTGGTCAAATGTGGGATTGACGTCAACGCGATTATTTGTGGGGCAATAAGTGAGAAAAGGTCAAGGTTTGGATGAGAAACAAGTGAAGCAAATGTAACGTCGACCAACCCTGGCCAGCGACAGCAGTGGCGCAGCGCAAGACAGACACACCAACTCCTTCGCTGCGAGCGCCAACTTCTGCTCTGCTGGAGTCTCCATGACGACCTGCAACGGTCAGTGAGTCCAATGCCATGGCGGACAAATTCATCGGCGTTACTGCCCTTGTCACGCTCAATTCGCCGCCGAACCTTCAAGCCCAGGGTCTCGTGGCGAACGTCGCCAATCGCAGACTCTATCTACAAGATGGTAAGAATGCTTCCCTGCTCGAGCACAGCAACGCGAGGCTGACCACTCCTCCACAGTCGTCTTCCCCGCTACGGGACATCGTCTGCCAAATTACAATATCGATGGGTCCCAGATCGCCGACATCGATGTAATCCCTCCCGGCTTCGTTCCTCCCCGCTCGCCCTCGAACCGCCCGAATCTGCACAACACTTCGACTTCGGTGAATCTGAGGGGAGGCGCTGCCTTGGCCGCTTCGGACTCGTACCTGGCGCAAGCCCAAAGCTCTGCTCTCCTCCCCGCTGAATCGCCTTCGAGGCAATCGTTTGTCGATCCGGCTATTTTGAGCTTCTCCAAGAAACCTGGCCCAGCTTCTGGACTCGGCATATCAAAGGCCCCTCCGGGAGCAGCGGAGAGCGCATACAAGACTCTTGCCTCGCTGGTCCAGCCAACAGCCTCTGCAGCTGCAGTCCAACTACCAGCAAATGGCTCATCGCTCGCAGGCTCGCCCAAGCAGCTACCTGTCACCACCGAGACGCCGCGGAAGAAGAGTCATGTCACGGCTACTCTTACAGAGCCCTTCAATGAGCTCCGACCGCCTGCAGAATCAGATACGCAAGATGACACTGAAGATGCACGCAAGGATCGGCGTGACAGTGCTGCTACGGCGAAACCCAGTGGGAACGTCCAGCGGGACAAAAAGGACAAGAGGAAGAAGCGAGGGATAAAGAAGAAGAATAAGCCAGCGCAGATCACGGCAGTCCAGGATACGGCATTTGATGAGCTACAAACATCGCCAGAAGTGTTCAAGAAGAAAGGCAAGGCGGACGGCAAGAACGTTGTCAACCCGAAAACCGGCTGGCGTGCTACACCCATTCTAGAGGAGTCACCAAGAGTGCCAGGGCTCATTGGAGGTAGTAAAGCTCGAGAGGCCACGGCAAGCTCGAATAAAAAGACCAAGCGACAAAAAGCAATGGAGAGAGAGGCTGCGCAGAATGGGTGGGCCACAGAGGATCCGACTGATATTCAAGAGCTTGGTGACTTCGATTTTGAGGGCAATCTCTCCAAGTTCGACAAGAGGAGCGTCTTCGATCAGATCCGAAATGACGACACAACAGCAGATGAAGACCGCCTGGTCGGCCATAATCGCATACCTCAGGCCGTACCTGGGACGAATGGGGGCAAAAATCTTCATCCAACAGAGAATGTGCTCGATCATGCGAAGCCGGCGCGTCGAAGTAGTGGCTGGTCCTCATCCTCCTTCCAATCTATCGTAGATGACGAATATTCACGTCGTGCACCTTCACGAGTCTCGAATAAACGCCTACCCATACGTACAGGCAGTCTACCCCATGACTACCAGGACACACCCAGCGTGGCCTCCGTGAGGATCGGCAGGGCTTCAGTTGCACGTCCCAAAAAGCAATCCATTGCGTCCCACACCACCTCCAGTCCGAAGGCACCCCAAGAGCGGCCCACCCCACCCCTTAGCGGATCCCCGTACATCCATCACCGCCAGTATGAGGAACCTGAAAGCCTCCACGAAGACCTCGCCGCCGGCAATCTCGTCATCACGCCCACCTCCCTCCCGTGCCCAACTCTAACTCCATCTGCCCTGACTGCCCTCGAAGCCTTCGCCGAAAACCAACACCATCTTTCCCCCACCATCCTCGCCGAGGCAGCAGGCCGCGGCATCGCCGACGTCGCTCTCGCTGCCCTCAACCCAGGCGGACGCCGCCTCGCGCCAGACAACCCCAACCCCGCCCCCGTCGTCGTCGTCCTCGCGGGTCCGCACTCGCGCGGAGGACGCGCCGTGGCTGCCGCGCGCTGGCTCAAAGAGCGCGGCGTGCGCGTCCTCGTCGGCGTCCTGGGCCTCGATCATCCTGATGCTGGCCACAGCTTCCGGATGATGAGCAAGACGCAGACGGGCGAGTCGCACGAACACGCGCACGCGCACGCGGCGGAAGAGGCGGCGGAAGACCCAGACGCCGACCCGCTGTTCACAGCCCAACTCGCCGCCTTCCACTCCCTCGGTGGCCGCGTCCACAGCTGGTCCGACCTCGAGCGCCGCCTCAAGCGGCTCGATGCGCCTCCGGAACTCATCATCGACGCTATCGTCGGGCGTGGCGGCTGGGCTGAGCTGGATGAGCACGAGCACCAGCATTCCGCCAGTTACCCCCATCATCACCAGCATCATCATCAGCATCATCATCCTCACCACCCCAGCACCCCACCCCTCCCCCCCCTCCGCACCGAAGCCCTCGCCATGCTCGCCTGGGCCAACCGCAGCCGCGCCGACTGCCTCGCCGTCGAATGCCCGACCGGGCTCGACGCTGCCACGGGCGGTGTCCGGATGCACGAGGGTGAGCCCGTCCTGCTGCGCCCGCGCTTCGTCGTCGCGCTCGGGGCCCCGCTGGCAGGCCTCCTGGCTGCACTGCGCGGCGGCGAGGGCGATGGCGGCGGTGGCGGTGGCAGGTTCGGTTTCGGTCTCGGGGGTGATGGTGGGAGTGCTGGCGGTGGTGGTGCTGGTGGTGCTGGTGGGGGGAGTGGGTGGCGCCTCAGCGTCATGGATGTCGGGATTTCGGGGGCGTGGAAGCGGGCGGCGCGACGGGCGGCCGCGGGCGCGTTGGAGGATCTGTTGAGTTTGGGGGGGTTGGATCCTTGGACTGTGGGGCAGTTGGCGGAGTTGGCGACGCAGAGGCAGAGGGTCGAGTTTGGGGCGCGGTGGATCGTGCCGTTGAGTTTTGTGGGGGCGGCCCCGGGGGGGAGTGGAGGGGAGGGGTGAGGCTTCGATGAGCGATTGTCGTTCTGTGGCTCGGTTTGCTATTTTTTACTCTCTCTTATGGCTGGTTGATTTGGGATGGATATGGGGAGACATGATACCGGAAATGGGAATTAGAGGTTAAGGGAGGCGGTCTGAAAAGCATTGCATAGGCGCTCTGGAAGGGAGCTCAGCACCTTGTACTTTTAGCCTTCTCGGAAATTGAGAACTTTCAAATCCTTGAACGGGATAAATTCCAAATTGGTCTTGACCAGATGATTAAGCGTTGGAATAAGGCGGCGATACCTTTTGGAGGAGCGAAACTATGGATGGCCATTGTGAAAGGAATCACACGGTCAACCCATCTTTGACTTACGATTTTCCGAATTTCGCAAAGCTTATTGAAAATTTACTTTGATCCATCAGACGTACAATCAAAATAATCGATTCGGGATATACTGACGACGAGAAGTTCAAGGGTTCCCTAATCGGGAGACACACTGCAACGAAAGTATTGGACAAGTACAGCAAGCCATCTTAAGAGATATGACGTATTGAAGAGACTTCTTATGCGCTCCTCATTGGAACGAATCATTGAGAAATTCCAGCTGTATTAAGATCTATATACGGTGCGGACGAATAGATGTCAACTTTTGATGGAAACTTTTGTACAGCCAGCTCCATCGAGAGCTTGCAATAACTACAATATACAATCCCACAATCGTACATAGCTCATACCACGAATATCAGTCGAATCTGCTTTGATAAGGCTCATCGAAGCCCTCACTCCGCATTCCTGCCTCCCCATCAAACTCATCGCCCAGCGAAAATTCCTCTCCTTCCTCTTCCTCCCCTCCATCCTCCTCCTCATCCCACCGCCAATCCTCCAACCCGCTCTGCCCCTCCACTAACCGCCCCGTCACCGTCGCCATCTCCCCCACCGCACACTCCCGCGCCCTCAGCACCGCCTTCCGCTTTCGCTCCTTCACCTCCTCCCGCGTCCGCAACTCCATCTCGACCACCCCGCCCAGCGTCCGATACCGCACCAACGTCGGCGCCCACTGCCGATGCTCCCACAGCAGATCCGGCACCTCGCGCCGCTCCCACCCGGCGGCCTCGCCCCCATCATCGTCTTCCCCCCCCGTCGTCGTCGTCGTCGTCGTCGTCGTCAGGAGGTGCGCGAGCGTGGGCCTGCCGAGCAGCATGTGCACGAAGCCGCGCAGGGTGCGGCGGTTGCGGGCGCGCACGACGTCCTTGGATTCGAAGATGGCGCGGGCGCGGTGGATGCGCTCGATCGTCGTCGTCGCGGCGAGCATGCCACTGGGGTCAGCCTCGGCGTCGGCGTCGGCGTCGGCGTCGGAGTCGGGGAGAGAGTTGTGGGGATTGGAGCCGAAGAGCATGCCCTTGTGCACGGCGCGGCAGTAGACGGCGTGGGCGACGTCGGCGCGGGCGGTGGAGGCGCGCAGCAGGCGCGCGGCGCGGCGCGAGTAGACGCGCATGAGGTCCCAGTCGCCGGCGCGGCGAGCGTTGGACATGAACATCTTGATGGTTTCCATGGTTGGTCGGATGTGGTAGGGGGCGTTGATCATGGTCTTGAAGAGGTGTGACACGCTGGTGGGTGGGAGGCCGCCGATGTCGGTGGACCAGCGGATGCTGCTGGAGCGGCTGCGCGGGTATGCGAGGATGAAGGTCCAGGAGAGCAGTTCGCGCCAGGTGGTGGCCGAGATGGGGAGGGCGTAGAGCTGCGAGACGTGGTCGACGAGGCGGAGAGCGGTGGGCATGTCGTTGTTGGACCCGAAGATGTGGGCGATGGTGAAGAGGAGCCGCTCGGTGGGGTAGAAGGGTGAGCTTGGAGAGATTCGAGGATAGTCTGATAGTGCGGGTGGACTTGAGTCGCTCATGATGGCATCCACGTCGATATAGAAGATTTTCTTCAACACCTCTTCTACGTCTTTGATGTTACCTTCGCGCGATAGGGCGGTCATTACATGTCGAAAAGTCTCTTCGTTGGCAGGAATCCCATGCCGTTGCATATCCTCGAAATGGCCCATGATGACGGACTTGATGCCGGCCCTGGGTCCATCCTGTACCCGGTAATTGGCGAATTGTGGACCAAGCTTTTTTAATTTTCTCGCCCGTAGCGTGAATGGTGTGACACGAAAGGAGTTTCGCGTCGCCGAAACATGTGCACCATCCCAACACTTGGCCCCAAGATAGTGATTGTAACAAGCAGTATCTGGAACGATCCTGTTTCTTTTCATATCAGTCCAGAGATGCTCAGCTGCATCGCCGAAACAGCATGCACGGGCACATCGCAAGAGGGCGCGGTAGTCTGCCAGTCGAAGTCTCTTCTCCGCCATCCTTACATTCCTCACGATCTTCCTAAGACTGTCGGTATATCCTGTTAGAAGATGCTCAACCGGCACCCGGCCCATTTTAAAAACCGTGAAATCGCTTAGCTTATCGTATGCATCTTGATACTCTGAAATGAAGTAGTCCGGGTCGAGTAATTTCAGCATTTCGGTGATTGTCGTAGGTGGAAGATCGCGGAAGAAGTCATGGCTTTGGTCTCCTGCCTCTAAGGCTACCAATAAGCGATATGGATCTCGCCGCGCCAGAGCTTCTCTGAGCTCTCTTTTCCAAGCCTTGAGGTTTTCATCATTGTGCTTGGGGAGGAGTTCGTTGCTTGGCCTTTCCGATAGACCTCGTCGTCTGCTGAGTGTCTGTCGATTGAGGACATTTTCTTCGGCCAATGCATCTCCTAGCTCCTTCCTGGATCTCTCGCGGAACGACGCAGGCTCCTTAAGACTGCTGACGATGCCAACGTCGCTCTGATTGTATGCCTCCGTATGTTGATACCTTCGTCGCGGACCTCTTCGTGACCGACATTCGGGGCAAATCCAGCTCGTAGGCGGCAATTGACGTTTCCATTGAGTCCTCGGAGCTATACGAAGCTCCAGAGAGCTGACACCGGCAAAGAACGAGGTCATATACAAGGTCGTCGCGGCATTGTCTTCTCCAAAACCCCTTAAGATCATATCCTCCCCGAAATTTCTGGGGTCGCTTACTGTCGGCAGGGGACCACAAAAGCTCAGACCGAGGCCGCATTTTCCGCGCGCTTAAAATGTCACCCCTTGACGCGACCGCAAAACCATCAAAATATAAGGTTGATACGAACATCTCGCCCTCGCCCTCTACCCGATGACCGATGGCAGACGCCGACAATGATGCTACGCCCTCGGTGCAGGAGCCGCTAGATCTCGTGCGACTCTCATTGGACGAGGTTGTCTTTGTGAAGCTTCGTGGAGATCGTGAAATCAAGGGCCGTTTACATGTGAGCAATCCAATTCTTCCGTCTTGCAATCTCAGTATGTGGCTTGCGCTGACGGTATGGCTAGGCATACGACAGTCATTGCAATGTAGTTCTTGGAGAAGCTGAGGAGACGGTCTACGTCATTGATCCGGAGGACGAAGAACAACAGGATATAAAAGTTAGTATACTTGGCGCGGATCAGAGGAATTGGGCTGATTGGCATTTTTAGGTTATGAAGAAACAGTCTGAGATGCTATTCGTTAGAGGTATGCTATCTTTGGTTTGCTTGAGAGTTCTCGCAGGGTTAAGCTCATAATGCTTAGGAGACTCGGTGGTTCTCATTTCACCGCAGACGTCGTCGTGAAGCACCCACGTATTACACTGGGTTGAGAGTGGCACGCGAAGGACGGCTCGAGCAGGTAGCCATGGAGCGACGAGAGTTCATGCTGTTGAGGGTATGAACTTTAGAAGATACCCCCAAACCAATGGTCGCACAAAGGAAAGTGACTGCAAGGCAGGTTGGACTAGTTGGGAAAATAAAGAGATCTTGGCCTGCATCTTATCAGAGGCTCCCGGTCGAAGCTGTTAATGATCACAATCCACATTCCATCAAACCTTCCTGAGGACCAAAAACTCTATTCAACTATTATACATGAAGTGAATTATGTGGGCGATGAGACGCCAGCCTACAACTCGCTGCGAACACTGCCAAACCTCCGTGATAGCATCTCCTGAATATCCGCCGACTTTCTCGGCTCTGTCTCTCCCGCCATTCCACCACCCTGTTTCGTCCCACCTTTCGCCCTTCCCTCTTCCATAACCCGGGGCCGATTCAACAAATCCTGCACCTCCCCTTCTCTCCTCTTCTCCTCTTCCTCCCGCTCAATCTCCGCACTACTCCGCTTCGTGCCCCGATCCCAACCCTGCTGCAGCTCATTTGCAGCCGCTTCCTCGAACCGCTTGCGGATCTGGAGGTCCTGCTCGAGCTCCTGGAAGACGTCGACATCGCTGGGGCGGAAGGCGGCGCGTAGGCTCGAGACGCCGAGCTCGAAGATGACAGCGGCCATAAGGATCAGGATCAGCGTCGCCCACCATGCCGGGTTCCGACCGAAGAGGTAGAAAAATGCCCCTTTGACGTGATAGATGGTGTTGTTGGAGTAGCTCGCGGAGAGGACGATGTTCCACAGCCACCAACCGCCGATGCTGAGGATCAGACTGATGGGGACGACGATGCTCTTGCTGTGCATCTCGATGAGTTGCATCTTGATGTTGATGAGCATGATGCAGGCAGTAAAGGTCATGTCCCCCATCGCATACAGGTCGCTGTCCTGCGTGAAGAGTGATTGGCCAAAAAGTCCGAGCATGCAGAAGTAGATGAGTATTGCTTCCGAGCTGCTCATGAACATCCAGCCAAGGTACAAGAGTAGATTGAAGCCGCCGTTGCGTTGGCCTTTGGTGTAGAGCTCAGGGACGGCAAGAAGAGTAGCTGGTTGAAGGTCGCGTTCGAAGACGCCCAGAAAGATGACTGGCAAGGAGGTGAATAGAGTATTGAACATGCTCAGCGACCACGATTCATAGAGGGATGTTCCGGTATAACCGTTCCAGCGCTGGTAAAGTGCTTGAGTGAGGTAGAAAAGCTGTGAATTGCTTGATTAGTTCCATCCCCATGACATAGTCCTTATAGGGTATCTTACAAATTCTTTCCAAAACGTGCCCACTGTATATTTGCACGTCCGGATGTAATTCCACCGCCCGTGCACTAACAGCAGCTTGACTAAAAAGCGGAACTGTGCGATCGAATAGTCCGAGGTCCTTGCAGCCTGTAGACCCTCTTTTCCAGTAATGCCAATACCAACGTGCGCTTCTTGAATCATGGCAATATCGTTTGCACCATCGCCAATGGCTAGAGTGACGCTTTTCTTGATTTTCCTTCGAATCGTCTTGACGAGTCCGGCTTTTTGACTTGGTGACGCCCGACAGCAGATAACAGAGTCAGCAAGTATCACCAGGTCAAAGAACAAAGATTGAAGGGATGGGTCGCTGTCAACCATGGTGAGCGTCTGACCATCAATGACGACAACAGAATGAGCAACAACACCCTTGTTGATCTCGACAATAGATGCAGCAATGTGCTGCTCAACCTGTCCGGACTCATGATCAAGCACTGTGACAGACGAATAGTCTTTGATCAAGCGACAAGAGTAGCCAATATTAATAGCCGTCTCCCTCTTATCACCCGTCAACATCCACATCTTGATATTGGCACGTCTGAGCTTATCGATTGCCTCAGGCACACCTTTTTGCAATTTATCCTCAATTGCTGTGGCGCCGCCAAGTTCGAAATCATGTTCGATTAGCTCACCGGCCCTTTCAATCATGTTTTGACGATCCACAAGACTCGTGGTTGCATCCAGGTAGACCTTCTTCCAGCCAACATATTCTTGTTCATCCATGAAACGATAGCCGTAAAGCAAAGTCCTTAGACCTTCCGTAGCAAAGTCGTTGATGTGCTGAAAACATCGTTCGATCACTGCATTTTCATCAACAGCAAGGGCATCATCCACAAGATCGTCATCAAACTCTGTTGCAACAGAACTACGGGCTTCAGACATGGCAACAGACGGTCTACCGTTGCCGGGGTTTGTTGTCGACGGGCGCGGTGTGTAGTAAGCAGCATGATCTTCGAACGATGAAACTTCCACATCTGCTTCTCGTTCTCGAAGCCACGTATCGACCTCATCGCGAATGGGCTGCAGCTTAGTGCCACTCATGCTCGGCCGACTAATGCTGGGTCGGCTCATACTCGTTCGACCAATACCACCAATACTTGCCCGTCCAATGTTGTTCAAGGTCATGCTCGGTCGACTCATGCTGAGGCGTTCTCTTTGCTCGCTCTTTCGCCTAATGGCTTCCTGTGCTTCTAAACTCTTGCGCATGCTCACTCGCTTCTCGATCTCTACTACCTTCTGATTTGCGAGAGTAGAGAGCTTGAGGAGCTGCATGACAAGAGAGTCTGCGCCTTTGCAAATTACACAAATACGCTGGTCAGGGAAGCGCACGACGACAGACATCCTTTTTCTTTTGCTGGAAAACTCGATGACATCCAGTATTTCATAGTTTTCAAGAACAGGTTCACCGTCGGATCCGTTTGGAGTTGTTTGGATAGTAAGAATCCCGGCGTCTCGATCTATGACTAGATAGCCAAGCTCCTGTGCTGCACGCACCAATGCCAGTTCATCTGGAGAAGATGCTTGAAAGTCGATTTTGCCATCTTCTTGCGTCTCTGGAAGGCAGGTGTGGCATAGTGCAATAGAAAGTAGAAGCATTCGGGCCTTACGGGCGAAGACGGTAAAAGGTCTCCGCTGAATGTATCGGATCAATTCAGAGGTCCTAAGCTCGGCTTGATTTTTGGCAGGACGCGCCGACGACTGCCAGTTCGAAGTCGACGTGCGGGGGTTCTCCATAGACTGATCCAAGAGGATTTCCGAATTGGTTCTCTGAGGCTCGTTTTGTTCTGGAGCAGAGCGCGAACCGAAAGATTTTTTGGGTCGCAGAGGCTTTTTACCCTTCGATTTCTTGCTGCGCTTCTTGTGGATCAGACGTTTCTTGTCCTCGTTACCGTTCAAGTCAGCATCGTGCAGCCATGCAGTGCCAGCCACGCTGATTTTTCTGAATTTCATTGAGTTATCCGTCAACGTTCCCGTTTTGTCCGAAAAGATATAGCTATAGACTATCAGCTAAAAGTAAGAGTGACGATGCTTGAAGAACATACCTGACTTGTCCAAGCTCTTCGTTGATCGTTGAGGTCCTTGCCACAAAAGGAGTGTCCGTAACTTCATCGTACATGTCAACATCGTTTAACAAAAACATTTGCGCCAATTTAATAATCTCCATGCTGACATATAGCGAAAGGGGTATCATGGTATTAAACATAATGATGAAAGAGACAAAGATTGGGAAGAAAGCAACACGTGCATTGGAAATGTACCAAGACTTGTGTTCCACTTGATGGGCCCAGAGCTGGTACGCAACAGTATTGAAAATGGCGAGAAATATGACGAAGAGGACAATGATAACGACGACCTTGTTGACAATGGCCTGAAGAGAAGGTGCCTTGATGCGTGGATTCTTGTTCGCGTTCATCCGGATTTTACATTCTTCTCCTGTATAGATTACCATTCCAACAGCTTCGGGGGTATTTCTTAAAATGCTGCCACGATATACTATCTCGTTATTGGTTAGAGGCGACGTTTCTCCGTCAACTGTGACTCGACCCTCAAAGTTGTACAAATCGAGATTGGGGTCCTCAACGACGAAATGAGCGTGACATGCGGCGACTTTCTCGTTCGTGTCACACCTTTTGGCCAGGGAAGGTGTTGTTTGCTTGCTTTTTAGATTGGTCTCGCCGTCCAAGGCCATTGTCTCAATGTATGCAATGCCATTCAGTCCTTGCGAGTTGAGTAGCACCACATCTGCAGGCACTGCTTCATCTCGTTCCAGTTTTAGGACATCTCCAACCTGAACGTTGTACCACTTAGTCTTGGCCCAGTGCATTGGAGTTGCCGACGGAGGAGGCTCTTCGCTCTCTTCGGATGTATCCACGGGAGTTGGCTGGTATCTATGCAGAACAGAAACTTCTTGGTTGTTCTCCGATTTGTCGAGTTTATATCTTCGCAAGTCGTCTATGCCCTCTTTCGCCATTGATATGCTGACAAAAAACAACAACGGAACAATGGTTGTGTACGCTAGAGTAGGGTTAGCCTTGAAGTAGAATGTTGGGTTTACAACATACTTCCGGTCGTACTCAAGCCTATCTGAAATTAGTCCAAAAAGTACTTCACTGTGACAAGATCTCAAAGCTTACCGGGTACCATCTGTAACGTAGAGACAATCAAGAAATAGCTGACATGGTTAGCTAAGTCCCAACCTTGGTAATGGAAGAGACAAACAAGTTTGCAAGCTTGGAAAACTGGGCGAAAAGTTGTCGTGGCACAAAATTCCACGCGTTGTATCGACTAGATCGGATGGTGTTGCCAATATAGGGGTGTCCAGTTCTTTCGTCTATCAAGGCTTTCTTCCTCGAAGCATCGAGTTCTATTTGCCTCCCATCTTTACTCGGCGGAATGTCCTGAATCCGAAGGATGAATTTTCTGGCACGACGGTAATAAGACCTGATCTTAACAGCGACGCCGGCGCGTGCAGCCTTCTCCTCAATCCACTGGTGATAATGAGGCAGAGCAGAAGCACCCTTGATGCCTTTCACCCCCTTGTCTAGAGCCGCTTTGGCACTTCTGTCCCAGAGACCTGGCTTCTCGGCATTTGCTTCTGCATCCGTGCCTCCGACGGGTGAAACAGTGACAATAGTATCGGAAGATTTTTTGGCTGGAGAGACAGCAATGGCCGTGCTTTGACCTGCTACTGTGGCGGATGATCCAACATCCTCCATCTCAATGATGGATTCCCTTGCCTCGCCAACATCGCTCATGTTACGTCGAAGGATAGAGCTTCTAAGGGAATATCCTCTCGGTCGAGAGCCAGGCGAGAGGGGCGATTTCGGGCTCTTCTGCGACTCTGGAGACCTGAGGCTCTTTGGAGAAAGAACGGTGCCTCTGCCTATAGTTGATGGACCAGATACCGCACGTCGTGTATCCAAGGACAACTCCGGCGTTGAGGGACGCCTGCTACTCCCAGGTCCGAGCCCTTTGACCCAATTGTCGTCATTCTCGCCATCTGTTTCACCTCTCAAATTGGTCCATGAAGGTCTCCGCTCAACTTCTTCTGAAAATCGGACTCGAGGAGCGGATGCATTTTGGGGTTTAGAGGTTGGCATTGACGAGCCATCTGTGCCAGAAACAGCCGAGCTAGATGTGGGGTCTGTATGGGACCTTCGACTTGCAACATCGGTTTGGTGCGGTTGATCCCTGGTCTCCTGCTGAGCCACGTCGGCATCTTCTTGGTGGTTCCGGGAATGTCTTCGGCGGATACCCGCGGGTCCAGCGGCAGGATGACCTGCATCTTCATCCATTATCGCCCGGTAGATCATCAAAAGCAGCTTGTGAAGCCTCGGGGCTGCATGTGGAGGAAGACGGGGAGGTGACCGACGACTTCCAGAGTACTTTGTTCCACTCCTTAGTATCCAGTATACACCGTTGTTGCAGTGACAGACCACCCTGCAGGAACCGTTCAAGGAAGGGCCAAAGCCGCCGGGGCAAAGAAACGAGTGTATGGCGGCAATCCGGCAGAGTCGTCCGGTGAGCTGGTGGTGTTCAGGACTTGAAGTGGTCTCGTTTGTCGTTGGTCGTAACCGGGCAGTGTCAAAGCGGGCCGGGGTTTGCGCGTCGCCAAGCAAATGCCAACGCCTCGGACGTTCCGCGTCTTTTTTTGCCCGAGTTCGCTATGAAAATTCAACTCTTTGACTTTCAAACCATCGTGTACAAAGACAAGGATACTGGCATATTGCATCTCGTCTGCGTTTTTGCACCGAAACATCCGAAGATGCCGTGCTCTGACGTAGAGAGAGTATCTCAATTGATTGATTTCTCGCATTCAAAGTCTGGCTAATAGGTTGGCTGGCTGAATCCCATTGCAACATGAGGCTACTAGGCACGATTGCATGTATTGCTCTTGTGCAGTTATCACAATTGCTATCAGAGGATCTTAATCCTCAGCACGTGTTGTCCAAATGATAAGGCAAAGTACGTATTGCCAAATGAGGCCCACCCTCGACATAGACTGCATGCTAGCTATGCGAGCTTCAAGAACCCGCGCAGATCCGTACAAGGAATATGCCGCCCAGGGAAAGTGTAATGTTGCATCAAGTGATTTCGTTTTCTATATAAGTTCCTTCCGTCTCTCGTACTCTCCATCGAACTCGGTGCCTTTTCGTTCGTAATACTGCACGTTTGTTATTCATTATCGAGACAACACAAACAAAGAGAGCATCATGCCAGCCATCCTCCCACCGTATCCGGAGAACCTCTCGCCAGAAGCTCCCCTCACCCGAATTCCACTCTCCTCCCTTCTGTCTCACGATCCGGATACCGAAGCTGACCTTGTCGCAATTTGCCAATCCCATGGCTTCTTCTACCTCGACCTAGCAACCCATCCGCTGGGCAAAGCCTTCCTCGAAGATGCAGACCAGCTCCAAGCCCTCGCAGAAGAAGCCTTCAAGCTCCCCGCCGATACCAAAGAAGCCGTATCATTCCAGAAAACCCACTCGCTATACGGCTTCAAAGCCGCGGGCGTGACCTCAAAGACCGACCCACACCAGCGCAAAGACCGCGGCGAATTCTGGAACATCAGCAAAGACGACATCCTGTCCAACCCCGGCCGCCAAGACGTCGCCTACCCCCCCACCCTCCTCGACCAGAAACCGCTCCTACAGCGCTTCATGCAGACCGCACACGGCATCAGCATGCAAGTCCTCGACATCCTCGCCCGCGCCCTAGCCATCGACCCCGCCGTCCTCCAATCCAAACACCGCCTGACCCAATGCAGCGGCGACCACATCCGGCTGACCTGGGCGCCCGGCGACCCTTCACCAGCGGGCGGCGCCGAAGGCAAGGCCGAGTCCGAGATCGCCATCACGACGCCGGCCCACACGGATTTCGGCACCGTCACGCTGCTGTTCAACTGGACGGGCGGGCTGCAGATCGAGGACGCGCGGACGGGGGTGTGGGAGTGGGTGCGGCCGCTGGCCGGGCATGCGATTTGCAATCTCGGGGATGCCATGGTTGAGTTTGGCGGGGGGCGGGTGCGGAGCGGGAAGCATCGCGTGGTGGCGGCGCCGGGGGAGCAGGTTCGGGCGGAGCGGTATAGTGTGGTGTATTTTGTGCGGCCGGAGGATGAGGTGTATATGGAGGATCTGACGCGGGTGGCTGGAGACGGGAAGGAGGATGGGGTTGATGGGCATGGGGCGAATGGTGCGAATGGGGTGAATGGAGTTAGGTTTGCTCGTGCGGAGGGGGTTCAAAAGGAACAGAAGCGTTGGAAGGCGAAAGATTGGATCATTGAACGGGCGGCAGGTCTCGGCAATACATTTAGTGACAAGACAGAAGAGAAATAGGAAGGCAAGGTTTCATGAACTTGGGCGATTTAGCAGACGGCATGATGACGAGCTTAGGGTTTCGGATAGTTCTTGAATACAAGGAGGCTCGACAGATTGTACCACTGAGGCGTGCTATTGGGATGACACGATGAGACTTTCAGGAAAGGAGTGACTTCTCGAGGCTTGTTCTCTATCTTAGATTACAAGACTCCGAATATGCAAGTAATAATTTCCCCTCTCCCATTCTTTGTGGCTGCGTGGCTCGCACTATCCATGGAGAACGCTGAGCTCGCAGAAGAGCAGGTGTCAAAAAAGGACCCTTTTGACCGGAGGAATAAGCAATGACTTCCCATCCTACGCAGAAAACAAACAACACTTGAAAGCAGAAAAGCTTCAGCAGAATGCGCCCATAGCACCTTGGGGAAACACAGAGCTCCGCATTGCCAAAAAAGAATAATGCTGTGCACTTATGAACAGAGAATTTGTCGCCGCCAGATGCCATGAACGCCGGTAGCCGCGCTTGGGGGAATCCTTGATGTGAATGCAGGCCGTCGCAGAGCGTAAGAACAGTAGATGAAGAGCGTTTGGACGTGCAGTCTCATAGAGTCGTCAAAGGGCTATGTAGTATGTATATCGCAGTAAGAGGACTTGCAGACGCCAGGGGAGGGTGGCAGAAACCAAAGCTTAAGACAAATCATGTCTGGTAAAGCGAGCAACGTATGTAAGGTACTACTGTTGCGCAGCAATGCACCAGTGTCGATGGAAGACCCAAGCAAGCTTCTGGCACTCCTTGCTGCAATATTTGGTTCGTCTGCATCTCCGGCATTTGGCAAATTGCCTGGTGTATTCTTCCCATTTGCCGCATTTGTACCAAGCACACTGCCGGATACCGCCATGCGCGTCGTCCTTTCTGCAAAGATTCCTCATGACGACGCCGGCCCAGTATTGCATATCTTGAGAGTGGTGTCGAACAGTAAACTTCTCAACTAGAGGAAATATGTTGAAGTCGTTAGGTAGGAGATATTCCTCATCCCACTCTTCCTCAGATCTCGCATTGGGGGGTGGTGTTTCACCGTCAAGAACGGCGAGGTCGGCACCAATTTTGAGTCTTGGAACGAGGTGGGACTGTTGGAAGTATGATCGAAGATTGCAATACTTCGAGACGTATGCTAAGAGCTGGAGGGACATCAAAACATCCTCATCCCGTGGCATAGCTGCCAGAAAAGATGCTGTTGCTGCACGATCGTTGACGAACCGCGGATACCAGTTGACTGGCATTGCTGGAGGTGTTGCATTGATTACATTTACCGGTGGTTGCACAGGAGACATGCCAATTGTGCCGTTCGTTTGCGTCGTTGCTGGGTTTATAATGCTGCCGTCCGCCGACCGGTGCGTGATGTTGAACGTCTCAGACTCTGTATTTTCTAAGGGATCTTGGTTCGTCAGCGCAACGGGCGTCGCTCCTGCGTCCAGTAGCTCCTCCTGGTCTACCATATCCTGCATATTGATATCATTCTGAATGCCAACAATGGGTTCGGCGGCATTGCCAGACGTTGACTCGTCTGATCCAATTTCATCGTTCTGGTCGCCATCGGAATCCCCTGACATGGACACCTGATGCCTAATCGACGGTCTTCTTCTGGAATGACTTAAGCTCTGCGAAGGGCGAGGAGTGCTCGTGTGGGATGTGGTCGGGCCTGGGGTTGTGGGCGACTCAGGTTGCGACGTAGCTCCAGCCGGAACAGTTGGCGCGAGCATCGAAGGTAATCGATCAACCTCACGAACAGGTCGTAACCCAAAAGACTCTGGGGTATCCATGGGAGGAACACCAGCCTGCTGTCGGCCTGGTCCTCCCGGTGCAGCGTACACATTGTTCCTGTTGTCATGACTCCGATGATGATGATGCCTGGGGAAGTGCGTGCGCTCAGGTGGAGAACTGAGCGAGAATGCCGGCAGTTGATTGGCCTCTGTCGGTGGCACATCCTGTGTGTGAAGCGTTGACGCTGGCGGAATGTCGATTGGCGGCGGTGCCTGCCTTCTCATTCTCTCCGATCGATGGCCGGTGGAACTACCAAGACGGTCCCCTGAACGTGAAAGGTGCCTCCCAGATGACCCTAGCCGGGGATTGCGTTTGATATCCTCTTCCGCCTTGGCTTTGCATTTCTCGATGACCTGAATGTAGTTGTCCAAGATTGTGGCAATGACGGGCACCATGTCTGCCTCGACCACTCGAGTTCGTACGTTTTCTGACCCTCGAACGCCTATGTTGACAAGGCATTGAAATGCAAGGTTCCATTTCCACATGTCCATCATATCTTTACTCCTTCCCTCCTTCAGTATGCATACCAGCCGTTCCACCCCGCCATCTACGGTGAGAATGTCCCGAATCCGCGCGGAGGACGTGGTGAGGCATGCTAGATTGTTGAGAGAGTTGATCAGAGGTAGAGTCGAGGTGCAGTCAAGGGCGCGGCGGTCGTAAAGGGCTGTTGTGATGGCGACGGACGCTTTGTTGGCATTTGGTATGCTGAAGTTGACCTCCCTCATATCGACGGCTTTGAAGACGACCACGACCACTCACACGCCGAGCCTAGGCAGACGATACGACAGAAACGGAAAGCAGGATGTGAGCTCGAGTACTGGATTGGTTGGGTCCAACAAGATCCGAGATCTTGTCCGGCAAACACGCACACCAGCAGGCTGGCAACGCCGTCAAAGACGCTGCAGGTGTCCTAGTGGGCCGAGCCGATACCAAGCAACCCTGAGTGGGCCCCAGAGATCAGCTTAAGGGAGTCCGTTGTTCGTCAGGCGAACCAAACTGTCGTCGCCCTGACACCGGCGAGCAAGAATGGCAAAGGAGGTCAGGCAAACAAGGCGACGGAGTATCAAATTGGACGTATATTAAGCCCTGCGCCGGGAGATCATCGACGCCGATGAGGAGAGATACGTTTGGTGCCGGTGTTTGCTCCCCGTATGTGGCCCGTCGGGAAACCGCAGCTGTGTGGCCACTGCCCGCCCCGAAGCGGCAGACCTCGAGCGAGCGGAGCGGTGGTCGAGTGGGCTCGCGTCGGTGGCAAGGCCGTGAAAATATAAGTGCGTACGTATGCTTGGGATGTATGCTGATGGGTGGAGATGCGAGGAGGTGAGGGAGAGGGCGAGGTGGTGCTGGGCTGGCTGGCGATGGCGATTGAGGAGAAGCGACGGTCGATCTGGTTGGACGGCGAAACCGACCCCTTCAGGGTTTTGCAATTTACCAGGGCCCGCCTTCAAAGCGTCGATCAAAGAATCCCCGTGCCAGAAACAGCTGCAGTCTCACTTTGACCGCACTGCCTTCAAATTACTGCTACTGTTTACTTGACGGCTAAGCAGCCCGTCGGTGCCGTGGGTGTGGGTTTCTGCACTTGTTTGTTCTCTGGGTCGCTGTACTTACCCTGGCTGACATACATTGCATCGTATCGCCGCTCTCGCTTTAGTCAGCCGAGTATTTGCCGCCTTTAGGATAGCTCTCCGTCCGACTAAGAAGTATCCGAAATTGATACATGGGCTGCAACAAATGGACACCAACCTGCGCACCCACGGCTTGCTTTCGTCTCAACCAAATTTTGTATTTCTATTCTCCATTTTATACTCGTAGGGCTGATAGCCAAATAAGTCAATATTGATTCGTTAAAATACCAGATTTAAATAAAACGAGAACAAGTTGTGGCTGTTGATTTAATGTTGACCCGTGTGTGAATGAGACGATAGCTGCCAGCATTTTCTGCAGATGATCGCGATTTATACGAAATGAGTTTGATTGGCGAGCATGGTGAACATGACCGTTGAAGCAGGAACTGCACCGAATTTGCTGCTGCTAGTCACCAACCGGGATGTCGTGTCTTTGCGTGCTTGCCGTCAGACGTTTCTGTCGATCCCATTCATTTCAAGCCCCTTTTGGTGCACTCACCACCAATCGAGGCCCTGACCGATGTAGGGTCAGAACTTGGTTCACCGGAGTTATCTCAATGCTGCCAACAGCAGCTATTTCTACGACAGTATTAGTTAGAAGAAAGCATCTTGTGACTCAGCAATTGCTCAATACACGACTTCTGAATGCGATCCCGTTCGCCAAGACTGCTACCGAGCTTCTGAGCCATGACCAGCGTTCGAGACTTCAGCGCGCCTTTGAGGTCGCAAACTACCCCTTCCGAACACCATATCGATGTTGAAGCAGCTCGAGCAACCCGCCGGGCCAATTTCTCTCCCGTCTCTGCCGCATCTGAGCAGCATAACAGTTCTTTTTCCCCACGATTTTCCATCGACAACCTACATCGCAGGCCGACCCGAAGCAACACCGTTAAAACATATCATCCCCCAACAAAGCCCAATTGGCAACCGGGAGCCGAGCCAGGCTTCTCGACCGAAGATGACAGCAACAGCGATTTGGCCAAGATCCACTGTCCTTGCGAAATCACTGTGGTGGATTTCTCGACCGATAACTTCCCCGTCCCGCGAACCTTCAACAACGACAACTTTGGCGAGTTCATGCAAAAACCGCGAGATGATTGGGTCGCATGTCGTTGGATTAGCATCAATGGGCTAAGCTGGGATGTAATCAAGATATTGGGAAAATCCAAGGGCCTACACCGGCTGGCACTTGAGGACCTGCTGAGCTCGAGACAGAGGACCAAAGTCGACTACTACTCGGATCATGCGTTCATTATTTTGACATTACAAAAGCTTGTACGAGTTCATACTCATGGCAACGACAGTCACCCGTGCGACTGTGATGACGCGCCCCTCCTTCCAAATGGAAAGGAACGTGACACGCATCCTCTGCAGCCGCATAAGAAACTGTCACTGATCCAGAGATTATTCGAGTCGCAAACGAGGGGAATGCCTCACAGGAAAAAGAATACAAGCAAGATTAATGGCCAAATCGATGGAGTAGATGAGCTGCGTGATAGTCGAATTCGACCTGTGCGGACATTGCAGCAGTACCGAGGCGACCCGAATCCCGAAAGATCCATATATTTGGAAAGAAATTCAGCCCTGGCTGGCAGCGGCCTCTGTGTGAGCGTTGAACGGGTCTGCATGTTTTTGACTGATGATAATACCATCATTTCATTCTTTGAGCACTCCGCCTCCGAAGTCGAAACGCCCATTCTCCAGCGACTTTCCTCTGCTGATACCATCCTTCGTCGAAGTTGTGATGCAAGTATGATGATGCAGGCCATCATTGACACCACTATCGATCTCGCGATTCAGGTGGCTGCTGCATACGAGGATCACATTGGAGAGTTGGAACTCGATGTGTTGACAGACACCAAGATCGAGCAATCGAGAAAATTGTACATACTAGCCTCTGAGCTTGCTCTATTGAGGACGACAATCCAGCCAATCGCCAGTCTTATCAATGCCTTGAGAGACCACAGAAGCGAGCCATTTGGTACTCCTGGCATCCATGGAATGCCCAAGAAAATCACTCCGTCAAGCATCACAATCTCTCCTTTGACTCACACCTACCTTGGCGATGTTGAAGATCATTGCATCTCAATCCTCTCAGCGTTAGATCAGATGCGGACATCTGCCGACAACATGATCAATCTCATATTCAATATGATGGGAGCCTTCCAAAACGAGAGCATGAAGCAGCTCACCGTTGTCACGATATTCTTCCTTCCCTTAACTTTCTTAACAGGTTATATGGGAATGAACTTCGCTAGAATGGATGCGGTCAATGATCACAGTGATGCGTAAGTACTCACCTAAAGCCTAAACGGTGGGTCGTATCTGATGATATTAGCTTCTTCTGGTACATAGCGATTCCGGTCATGATTGTGACTACTCTGGGCTTATTGTGAGTCTCCCTCTTCGGTTGTGTTTCAATATAGCTAATCAGTGCCTTAGGAGAGGACCCATTGTCCGTGGTTTCCAGAAGCTTTCTGTAAAACAGCGAATCTGGAAATCAAGGAAAGCTCGGGCGAAAAGTCAAAGGGCCGAAGCGTGATTCGGTTGGTGGGTGAAACTTTATATTGTTTGGTGCCATCGATTGAGGGCAATTCTACGATACCCAGCCCTTGTTTCGCGTTTCTATACCGGTAGTTGTGACTGGTTCCATGAAACAATGCAATGACGTCGGATGTTATTCTCATCGTGGTCGACAATGGAAAATCTTGAAGCGAACAAAGCTAATGTCATCAAGCCTTGGATACAGCTTGTAGCACTGAACAAATTATTATAGTGCTCAATATTATTTTAACATTGAAATCGGTGGCTGTTTAAAGGTGATGAGATAGATGAGCATACGAAAACGAGATGAGGGATGTCCGGCGAGGCTTACAGAACGCGCGACCTTGGATGACCGCTCAGCGCTGACGATCTCATGCAAGTCACACATGATTTAGGGCAACGGGCCGACTGATGTCTCAGTCATGCATCATTAACCAAGACCTCGTTCGAAGCGACAAAGCAATGTTTGTACAGTCTTTGCATGACCTCGGCTGCCTACCTTAATAATTGTGTTGCCAGCGCACCTGATGTAGCAAGCACCCTTGCCCCAAAACCAGGCTGGCAAATCAGAACAGGGCAAAAACCGGATTTGGCCGAATGACAGGCCGCAGGAAGGACAACGGTCATCCTCCAAGAGACCACGTCCAACGATGCCAGCTCGCGTAACACGCGTCCTCGCGGCGTGATTTCTTCCATTTCACTGATGACTACGCTCTGCAGCATTTTAAATACATCCCAGAGCCACTATTAGACACCTCAAAAATGCTCCCGCCATAGCACACTTCCTAAATCTCAACCAGGCGGCGAATCGAGCCTGTTACCATAGCAACTGCTGCGACAGCAATCAACGACGTCCGAAGACTGTCAACGTACCCGACTCATCCCAAACCAAACCATGGAAACACAAACCCACACTTCCCTCCCCACGGACATCAACACCGCCACCCGCCCCCTCCACACCACCCTCAACCGCCTCATCACTGCCCGCCTCCCGCTCGCCCTCCCGCCCCACGCGCCCTCGCCCCACGCCTACGCCCGCGGCCTGCGCGCCTTCGCCTCGCTCTTCTTCGCCTTCGAGGCCCGCTGGACGGCGCTCATCGCGGCGCAATCCGCGCTCGAGGACCCCTGGGTCGCGGTCTCGACGTACGAGGAGGAGTTCCTGCTGCGGCAGCGACGGCGCCATGGTGCTGTGGGCGGGAGTGAGGGTGAGGAGCGGGGTGAGGGTGGGGATGAGGCCGACGAGGGGGAGGGAAATGGGGGGCTGAAGGAGGAGGGGGAGGAGGAGGCCGAAAAGCAGCGGCGCGAGCGGGTCATGCAGGTTCTGGTGGATCTGCTGCCGTCCGGGTTGATGCGGTCGCGGCGGCTGGAGGGAGATCTTGCGGATTTGGGGGCGGAGACGATGGAGGGGATGACGGGGTTGGAGGGGAAAGTGGAAGAGATGATGGCGCGGATTCAGAGCGCGGTGGAGGAGAAGCCGTGGGTGTTAGTGGCGTATGCGTGGGTCATGTATATGGCGATATTCTCCGGGGGCAGATGGGTCCGGCAGCAGTTGAAGGATGCGGGACCCGGGTTTTGGGGGCATGAGGAGGAAAGAGACGGGGATGAATGGAAGGGTTTGGCGTTCTGGCATTTTGAGGGCGAAGAAGATGGCGAAGATATCAAGGCCGAGTTCAAGCGGCGACTTGCGGCTGCCAAGGACGTCTTCGATGAAGAGCAACGATACGATATCGTTGAGGAGGCCAAGGTGATCTTCACGAGTTGTATATCCTTGATTGGGGGACTTGACGACGTATTTGGCGAACCAGAACTTGGGGGGGATTCTGAGTCATTGGAGCACACCCATTCAGCAAAACAGATTAGGAAAGCGGTCGAGGCAGGACATGCTGGTCGAGGGCCAAGGCAGCGGAATAGACAACAGCTTTCGCCGCTGTCCACGCCTCTCCTCACCGGCTTAGCCGTTGTTGTTGGCTGCGTTTCATGGTATACGTACTATTTCGCTGGCGTCTAGATCATCTCCCACGGTTTTAGCATGGAGCTTACGGGCATTCGGAGGCTGTTTGAGGGCATTTGGATGGCGTTTGGATTCCTCGAGAGTTACAGCATATAGCACAAGAGACGGCGCACGCAAATTGAGCAGAATCTTAAGAGGTTAAAGGTGAAGATGCAATTAGGCTGTTTCTCGGTCCCGCATGAGGACGCAGTTGATAGAACGAATAGAGCGACTCACTGGGATACCACTGATCTTGATTCCACGAATTTGACTCCTATCTTTACCGAAGGATTCTCATCTATTATACTCGCAATCAGCTCAAAGATCGGGCTGGGCTAACTTCTGAAATGGGGCTTGGGGGCGCCCTGATCGTGTCTTGGACACGAAATGGGGGCTCGATGGTCTGAGCGTGTCATAATGAATCATCCGGTAATGCTCAATTATGTGAAATCATCAGAGTCCCTGTCTGCAAAGCTATCTACAAGCTGTTGTATCCTCATGGAACCCATCCATCCATATCGTAGTACTCCTTGATAACGTTAAAGCAAGCTGCACTCGCGGGGCTATGCTGCTCATCCAAATGGGACTCTCTCTTCAGGGTAAGAGCCCTTTTGAGCTCAGCGTGGGGTGGGGATTTGAAGAACGTGACCTTGACATCGGCTTCTGGATCCATTTCTGCGACGGACTCCATGTTATCTTCGAGCGCTTCGTTGCTGGAAGGCATGAGCGCGGCCCATATCAGGTGTGGTAGGAGTTCCGCATAGATTTCCCGTTCAACAAACATGGTATCAACGCCAGAATCGAGCCGTGCCTTGCATCCCGTCAACGCAGCCATGAGCTCCCCGAGCTGCAGTCCGTCTGCGTGGACGGACTCGATCACGTAGTACGTCTCATTTTCATCGAAAGGTAAGATCACCATGATGCGGCGAGTAGGGGGCTGCAGGGCAAGCATGGCTTTCCAGGACTTTGGTGTATCCGTCAGATCATCGCCGAGCTTAGTGAGATCAATTTCTAGACATTCGCCAGGTTGCTGTTTCGGATCGAGGATGTCGGAATATTCGAGAGGACTCGTTCTATATGGTATTCGAATCGCAGGGTGAAAATATATCCCACGGCGCAGCGTAAATGGTTTCAGTAATTTACTGAAATATGAGGTGGTCAGGAAGCCCAGATAGGTCATAAGTGGATTGAATAGATATTGTGATGGCTCATATGGCTCCGTGCTGGGTGGTTTCGTCTCCAACGGTAATGGTAAGTACCACAGTGCCCGACGAAGAGCCACAGATGCGCTGATGAGGTTCTTCCAGGAGTGACAGGCCCGTTGGTATTGTAGGACGTTGTTGGGATCGGAATTTAGGAAGATCTTTTCGAGAAGCTCTGGGATAGCCTGCACGCGATGTGCAGCGCTTGAAGACATTGTAGCCAGTCGATCTCTGGAAGAAGGGGTTTATGTTCGATTATTTTTTGACAGAGTTGAAGCTCTAGAAGTTGATGAGTGAAGTGGGAAGTGGTAAAGAATTAGGAAAAGGATACATTGAGCTGTTTCAAGAAAGTCTTGTTGACATTCGCGAATTTAGACATGGTAGGCGGTAGCGCATGAGTGAGCGAAAAAAATACTTACTTCACCCTTCGAACCATAGCTAGTGATACGTAGCCACCTAGGTAGTAATACGCAAGGGGGCACTCATAATTACCTGAATTGATATGCAGATTCCTACCGCGTGGTCGATCCCGGAATCGCTCCCATCTAAATACCATGCTTTATGGAAGTGAAATCATAGGATGGAGTATAAAGAGCGATGTGACAGTGGCAGTTATCACAATCCAGTTGGGTGCCTTCGTGACTTCATTTTTAAGTCTTGCTAACATTCCGCTTTTCTGACGGATTCTGGCCCACTGTCGGAGACTAGCTCAAATTTGATTGGAGATCTCTCCAATCTGAGTCTTGGGTTTCGGCAATATCTCGTTCTGGTATCGATTCTGGCGCTGAAAGTGTTTTGTCGGATGGTGCCGGGAGTTCCGTTGGACACACCTCAGTGAGAATTTTACATTTTTGAGTCTCGTCTTCCCATCTTAAATTTAGGTTCAACGCTAAACGGCGCCTTGACAAGAGTTCGTAGACAATGCCATGATTTGCCTCCCATGGATCAAAGAAGTCGCCAGTCCATTGAGGATCTTCTATAAGTATTGTACTTGTTAAGCCGGCAGACAGATTGGAAATTCATCTCGATAATGATGCGCGCCGCAAGCCTGAAAGCAGGCTGGGGGGTCTGTCAAATATTTCAGTTCATCAACCACGAAGTTTCTTCCATTAACCCCTTCAATAGATGAGAGGGGAATCTCAATAGTTATGTAAGGCCGGATTTCCAGGATCAGACTTGGAGCACCCTGGTCGTCTGTCCGACCTGCTCTGTTACGCTGCATATTGATAAGTATTGCGCAAACTGAAAGAGAATACGCTAGCAAATCGGGCTTTTCGGTACGGAGCCGATCGAGAGCTTTGACATCAGCTCGTTTCGGCAGCCTCCACTCACTTCCTCTCTGCCAGAAACCTCATTTTCTCGAGTCTCGCAGGTACCAAGCTGAACTCGTGGTGCTGTCGCCTTGGCCAGTTCACACAGCTGGGTCTTGGTGGCTGATTGTTCCGAATCATCGTGCCGTGTTCCAATAAGAGAATAGGCCCGATCCCCAGTTCTAGATGACACCTACACCTGGCCGATGCTTGGCTCCTTGCCCGACGCCTGGCATCGACGATGGAAGATAGCGGGTGCGTAGTAGCTGTCTTTGGGACCCTTTCTCCCTCTCTCTCGGCTCCGTAACGTGATCACAATGCATGAGAAAATCCAGTCGCTCCATTTTTTATTATTCCAAGTAGAACTTCACAGTATCTCTTCTCTCTCGTAATCAGTTTGGTCCATTAAAGTTGTTCGGCGGTAGAGAAGTAGAATCCAACGTTTCCACTATTTTATTGAGACAGTCACCATCCCGCTAAGATGCCGGTGGATGTCCCTCATTCATCCCGTACAGTTACCGTAAAGATTATTGACACAGGATGTCGAGTCCACGTTCATCCTACCGCATTTCTATATCCCTATATACATGGTCACGACGATCTGGCCTGTCCTGCCTATAGCTTCATGATCGAAAACGAGTCGCAGGGAAGAAAAGTCATCTTTGACTTGGGAGTCAAAAAGGAGTGGGAAAACCTACCAAAGCCGATGCTTGACGGATTCTACCAAGTAGGACTGAGCATCGACCGCGGCAAGGATGTCTATGAGGTTCTAAAGGATGATGGGGTGGAAATGCGCGGCATTGAGTCCATAATTTGGAGGCGAGTTACACCGTCATCAAAGAGTTCCTGACCAAAGACGCACTCGGTGTCCCCTGACATTGAGTATATAGTCATCATCATTTTGACCATACAGGAACACCTTCTGGCTTCTATTCCACGACTGTCCTCGTTGTGGGCGAGGGATTTAAGGAAATGTACATTCCCGGCTATCCCACCAATCAAAGCAGTGCGATCCTCGAAAGCGAGTATACGGGACGGGATATGCGCGAGATCAAATTCAGCGTCGAGTCGAAGGGTCTGAAAATTGGCGGCATGGAAGCGGTCGACTATTTCCATGACGGGAGCTTCTATCTACTGCATTCCCCGGGGGTATGTGGACTCATTCAAGAAAGTCTTGTTTCTAACCGTCATTTAGCACGCGGTTGGTCACATGTGTGCTCTGGCCCGCACAACTGCCTCACCTCCCACTTTCATTCTTATGGGAGCTGATACAGCTCACCATGGAGGCGAGTTCCGGCCGTCTCCTGGTGTAATTCTGCCAGACGAGCTTAGGCCATCGCCTCTAGAACATGAGTTCCGCTTCAGCATAGGACCTAGCGTGTGTCCAAGCTCTTTATTCCTGGATCTTGTGCACCCTGAACATTCAGCCACACAGCCGTTCTACCAGCTTGCACCTCAGCCAGATGGTAAGGGGCCTGCCCATGATATTTCGGAAGCGGAGAAATCATGTAAGAAGATGCAACAGTTTGACTCTGACGATGCAGTTATGGTCATTATTGCACATGATACCTCGCTTATAGATATCATGGACTTTTGGCCTAATACAGCCAACGAGTGGAAGGCAAAGGGTTGGAAGGAGAAAGGGCGATGGAAATTTTTGGAGGATTTCGCCGAAGCTGTCAAGGAGAAAGTCGAATGGGAATTTTAATAATGTCACCACTCCGCTATTGCTACGGGCGGGAATTGCGCACCCGCTGTCGACAGTACCTGAGCCTCCAAGCCCCCAAGTAAGCGTGGAGCCATCTGGTCGCTTTTCGACTTAATACTGGTGCTGCAGGTATAGATCGTAGCGCCCTTGGAAACTTGGGCGCACTTAGGATGACATCGCAGTATGAGCACTAATTCTCGATATTTGGAATGAAAAGATCCTCTTGACCTCATGGCTTTATATCATATATCCAAGCTTTTAAATACACGACATCGTCCAAGGATATGTTGGACTCGAAAGAGTGCACGGCCTTGCGTTTTATTTCTCCTTGCTTCACGCTTCTTTCGCAGGTTTCCCCGATAGGATAAAGCAGCGAGCGCTCCCGGTGCGAGCTAGATCGAGAGCGTCGAGCTCTTGTGAGTAATTATTATGTATTATAAAGGGTGAACATTGGTCGAGATTGAAGTTCTGCTGACACAGATGGCTTTTTCTGAGTGCTGCTGGGACGTTCTCTTCGGCGCACTAGTCTAAAAACTGTCCGTAATTGACACCTGGGCGAGGAACAAGTGAACACTGCTTTCCACACTTACAAACGGCTTTATAAAACTTATAAAAAATAATAACTCAATGTATCAAGATTCATTTGTTGAAATTCTAGAATGGGATTGTAGAAAAACAGGTTGGAAGTGTAGATAATGGTGTTGATTTGTTGTTGGCCCAAGTGCCAATTTAGGACAGCTTCTAGTGGGCGGAAGAGGACCCGACGTTGCCAAGTCACGCGACTCATCGCCGTATCAAGCTTAGCTGCCGCTGCACTGTGTGTGAGCATTAGGTAGGTGCCTAAGGTATCCGTACTACGTACTTCCCGCCGTAGGGCACAACATCTTCGTGCATCCGATGGCCAGCGCTAAAAGCTAAATAGGGTTGAAGAGCCAATTATCCATCTTAAATTCCCCTATCCAGTCCTTGTTTGGCTGTTGGGGCGCGCCGCACGAGGATGCTGTAGGTATCGAGCTTCACGACGGATGGGAACGGCACATCACCAACGCCCTGCATGGCTCTCTCTCGGATCGCGGAAAGACAGGGCGAATCCAGTGTTCGTTGGCCACGACTCTTGCTCGATCGGATCGGATGGAGCGGGTGCCCGGGGGTTTCATCGATGCTACCTGATGGGCTATTGCATCTTCCGAGGGCTCCGCTGACGTTGAAAGTGGTCTAGTACCGCGAGCTCTACGTGCTTCCTGGCACCAATGATGGTGACTGACGCCCGTTTCGTACGAGCATAAGCATAATCCAATTTTAATAACCTCTTACTCATCTACAAAGACACGGTAAGTTCGGCCATCGGCGTCGGTGCCTCTTTCCTATCCGACATCAGCGCCAAATTATTTTGTTTTGCAAGCATCCTGCGGGATCAAAGTTCAGCTTCCCTTTTAATGAATGGTTTCCTACTACTCACTGCGTTGTGCATAGCGCTTTGTCTTTAGTGTTTCTTTCCAAAGCAGTCTACTAGTACCCCAAGCAGAGTCAATACCTAGTTCACATTACTCGTTCTTCCTTATACAACACATTTCGATAACTCCTAGCTATGGGGGTAGGCGCTTTCGTCGAGCCCTTGGTCGTCCTTACGCTTCTATTCGGTGGCACCTATATCAACCGTGATTCGAGCTATCGCATGTTCTCGAGCGGCGGCGATAGGTGGGACAGGGAAGAGATAGGCGCCGGCAAAAGAGAAGATTCACCAAGCAAATTGGAATCTGCACTACGCAGCCCTGCTTCTGAAGAAGGCCTGCTAGGACCATACTCGTCGGGAACAAGTACACCATCTCAAGAACCTAAGTGGCGGACGAGAGAGCTCAACCTACTTTGGTTTCAAAGTAGAGTTACAACACCCAACACTCGAGTCTTTCGCAACCGATTTCTGAGTAGGCTTCTGAGAAAGTTTCCATTTCTGGTCGAAGCATGGTACTGGGCTTTGATCTACTGGGTATGCTTTCCGCCGTACTCCTGAGCGAGCCTCGCAAACGCCTGACCCGTCTAGGTCTACCAACTCGGTCGAGCATTCACTGCGGTGACAATCGTGGAAGGCACTGTCCACGTCGCTCGGAAGCACGCGATCCAACTCGTCCATCTTGAGCAAAGCCTACACATATTCTACGAGCTGCCCGTTCAGCGTTTCTTCCTCCAACGTCCGTTCCTCCTCCTCTGGATCAACCGCACGTATTCCTTCATCCACATACCCGGTACAATCCTCTTCCTCGTATGGCTATACTACTTCACCACCACACGCAACCGCACCCTCGAGCCCCAATCACAAAAGCCAGTCGGCGAAGTTGACGGCAGTCCCGCCGGCCCAAGGCTCTACGGGGCCCGACGGCGAACAATGGCCGTCTGCAACTTGCTCGCGTTCGTCATCTTCACCACCTGGCCCTGCATGCCCCCCCGACTCCTCAGCGACCGCAAATACAACGGCGCCCTTGCAAAAGAAGCCAAGAGCTTCGGCTTCGTCGACACCGTCCATGGCGAGCACGGCGAGAGCAGCGTCTGGACGCAGAACCGCTTCTGCAACCAATACGGTACGTAACCAACCCCTCCCCCACCCCTTCCTCCCCCCCTCACCTTCCCCACCATGTTCCCCCCCTCCCCCAAAATCTCCCTCGACCGCTAAATCCATGTCCCTCTGCAGCCGCCATGCCCTCCCTGCACTTCGGCTACTCCCTCCTCATCGGCCTCACCCTCGCCACCATCCCCCTACGCCGCACCCCGCCGCGCCACCGCTCCCTGCTCACCCTCACCCTGCCCCCCGCCCTCTCCGTCTCTCCCCCGCGCGCCTCCTCCTCGTCGCCCTCGGCGCCGCGTACCCGACGCTGATCCTGGTCGCCATCGTCGCGACGGCGAACCACTTCCTGCTCGACGCGGTCGCGGGCGCGCTCGTGTGCGCGCTTGCCTGGTATGGCAACGGCGTCTTGCTGAATCTGCGGGTCGTCGAGGATTGGTTCTTGTGGGGGGTCGGGATTGCGAAGCCGGAGATTGAGGTTGGTGGTGGTGGGGGTGGGGTTGGGGGTGGGAGAGAGGGGAGAGGAGGAGGAGGCGGAGGACGGAGCGGGGTGAGGTGGAGTGGGGAGAAGGGGTGGGATGCGGGGTTGCGGGATGCCTGACGTGTGATGCGTGAAAATTCGACATACAATGCGTTGTAGGTCTTGTAGAGCGAGGACCAGGGGTTGGGGATTGAGTTGGGATAATTGGGTCGATTGGAAGTTGATGGATAGACGCGGCGTTTTCACTGAGTGGTAATGGATTGGAATACCCTATGCCGTACGGATAGTAACGTTTTGAATATCATGTGAGAAGACTTTTTCATCAGGTTGACGCCCAAAAACTTTGCTAGCTATGCGGCTATTACATTCTCATGATTGGGCTGATAAGAGCGACAGTTAGAAAAGAGAGTTATCCGCCCAAAACCAAATATGCTAAGGTAAGAACAACTCAGAATACCACCCACCCATAAAGCCATAAAGCCATTGTGCTAACACCGTCGCTCATCGATTGATTCTTTGCCAGCAAATATAAAGCCAGAGTCGGTTCTGAACGTTTTCCGCAAATGAGATGCCAAGCAACAGAGCAAGAAAGCCGCTAATGGTGAACTGAAGTAGCCTCCCGAAAAGATGCCATCTAAGGAAAATGGGTATATCCTCCACTGGTTCCACACAACAAGAAGGCTTCCCTGGTAAAATCTTCTCTGTCACTAAAAACATAAGGAAAAGAGCATCAGCAACACTTTTCAGCCTCCATCTTCGCATCCCCAAAGCCCTCGTTCCTCAAAACGCGACTACGACCCCGGACTCGGCTGCGCCGACGACGACCCGGACCTCGACCCCGGCGTACGACTCCCCGCCCACAGCACCCGCACCGCCTCCGGCGTCGGCGTCGGCGTATGCAGCGGCGGCGCCAACCTCACATTGTCGAAATCCTCGTCCAAGGGCGGCCCATCGTAGTCGACGATCTGGCCGGGAGCGGGATAGGGATAGCCCGGTGGGCTGGGCGGCACGTCCTCGTACACGGGCGGCTGCTCCTCGTCCCAGGTGATGCCCAGCCCCCGGCGCTCCGTGACCTGGAGCGCGTACGTCATCTTGAGGACGCGGGCGGAGCCCGTCGGGTTCGCGGCGGCGGAGGGCAGGTGGCGAGCTGCGGCCCACTGCTCTTCGATGACGAGCTCGAGGATCAGGGTGTGCGAGATGGACAGGCCGGCGGGCGACTCCATGTCGCAGAGCGGGCGCAGGTTATGGTGGATGTGGGCGGGGAATTCGATCTCGACGGCGCCGATGATGGGTTCCGCGTTGTTGTCGTTGTCGGCGCCGCTGGGAGGCATCTCGAGGTTCCAGTCTGTCTTCCAGCCATCTTTGAGCTCGTCGCTGCCGATGACACGCGTGTGCTCGTGGGTCTTGCCTTTGCCGGGGCCGCCGACCTTGTCAGCGTGTTTGGCGCAGGCGGGGGCGATGTCGCGCTCGTGCTGTTCGATGCGCCAGAGGACCCGGCGGAGGCGGTTACGGCTGATGGAACCGTCTTTGTTGAGGGTAACGATGCCGCAGAGCCGGAAGAGGATGTTGAAGTCGCCAATCGGGTGAATCGTAGGTGGGAAGGTGGCCTCGGCGACGAGCTTGGTGGGAGGGAAGATGCGCTTGAATTGCTGGGGATCACTGCGAGTGGAGAGGGCACGCTTCACGTCGAGCTCGTGCGTGTGCGTCAGGACCTCGCCGTTTGAGAGAGTGGCTTTGGCAATGAGATTGTAGGTGAGCGTTGCGAGCGACCCTCGGGTAGTGGCGGGCAAGTGGTCTGAAAGGAGGTGGCTGAATGGGAAAGAATGCTCGCCGGTGGGGAGCGTTCGGGGCTCAACAAAGATATGCCAAGTCCGCAGGTTGGTGTTTGTGACGGCACAATCAGAACATCTGTCAGACACGGGCCTCTTGTGCTTGTGTGTACCTCGAAGCTCGACCTCTAATCCGTTGAGGGTGACTGGGTCTCGCACCACGTCAACCTTCAGTTGTCCAGACATTAGAAAGCCTGCTGAGGAGTCGGACGGGCGTCCATGGAATAGAACTGGTGGTGACTCCATGTGAATGTCCATCTTCACCGGTTTGGGGGTACCAGGGCGGCTGCTAGAACCCTCTTTTCGGTTTTCTTTTTTGTCAGGGCCATACTTCTTGATGATGTTCGAAGCCTTGAAATGAAGATCCATACTCAGACGATGCTTGCGGATCGTCTCCACGGAGCCTCTTCTATCTTCGCTCGCTCTGCACTGGGAATTGCTTAGAAGCGAATTGTTGACGGCCGATATTTTAATTGGGGAGTGGCCAAACTCCCATCGAAGTAGGCGGCCTGGCATTTTTCCGGTTTTGGCAGTGCCGAGCGCCACTCCTACAGAAGGTGCAATGCGATTGCTTGCGATTGCTTGCGGCGCCTGCACGTGTCAGCCGCTTAACGTCGATCGGTTGACGTAAGCGGGGTAAAAAATGGCGGCAGAATTGTATGCGGTTCCTGAAAAGGCAATGGCGACGACTGGCAAGAGCAGAAATTTTTTTTTCCCCTGAGGTAGCGAGCCATCTTTTGTATTTACATATTGGGCCCGTGTCAGACAACTTGTAAGAACGACCTCATGGGTGACTCCTTTAGACCGGGACGAGGCCAGTCAGGATGGATCTATTACGTTTCTGCTGGTCACCAGTTCTTGGGCCACACAAAGCGGTCAACCCAATTGAATACCGCTAGGCCGGAAAATTGCCAGTTGTGGCGGACCAATCGCCGTCTTCCCAGGCTTCACACAGCTCGCTTTACCTCAACTCGCCCTGCTCTCGTGCCCTGTGCCCCGCATCATCGCCAAGCCGTTCCACCATGCCAGATTGATCGCATTCGCAATTGAGGTATGGGCATGTGGCGATTTCCGGTCTCGCTTTCTCCGTGGAGTGGCGGGCTCGCCGCGAACCACCGTATCTAACCTAAATTTCGATCGCCGAGAAACTAAACTTTATTTACTTTCTAGTGCCAGCGGGGAATCGAGATCCGAGCCAATCTCCAAAACTCGTAGTCCCGAATTTAGTATGTTAATCGACAAAGTTTCCTATGTCGTCCAGGTTCCTGGTCGACTACTGCATCTTACAGACACGGTGCAGACTTGTCTTTGTAGCGGGTTTCCCGAGCCATTGTCTTTTGGGATCGGCCCGCATTATTATGCTCAAACTTAGAAGTCTTTTGATTATCTTATCGTCTTGGAGATGAGCAGCTCATTGGACGATCACATCTGGGTATGAAAGTAAACTCTCTGCTTTCAATCTGACATGCAGAGTCCATGTTTCCTAGTCGGAGCGGACTACTCTGTACAGGTAGTGACGTAGAGAGGACTGAAAATGGTAGAAGAGCGAAAGTTATGTGCCGAGTGCCATAATACTCCAGCTCCATAAGCCAATGTAAGAGGAAAAAAGGACGAAGTTCTTCATGCACAAGCTAAGGGTATATGTTTCTTGGACAGCGTGTGAAAATGACATCTCTATTCCCAAAAACAGAAGGGGGACAATGCAAGGCGCCAGCCGACTGCATTCGAAGATGCAGAGAAAATGCAGAAATGACCGCCCACAAACGCCTACAATACGCATCAGCATCATGAATGACTCTGCAGTGCGCGGTGCTGTAGTCTCCCTGATATCATCACTTAAATCCTGTTAGTAACGCTCGCATTGATCCTTCGTCTGCTACTGCCTGGTCCAGCCATGCCTTTTCGTTCCATCCACTGCCCGAGCAGTCCATCCAGCTGTCGGTCCATGTCTCGAAGCGATTTTCTTTCGTCAACAAAGAGGTCTTTCATCAGGGGATGATCAGATGATACAGGAACGACGTCCGTCTTATCCCGGACGACGAGCAAGAGGTCACGGATGTCGTTGTCGCCATTCATGTAAGCATGCAATGCGGAATCAGACCATGTAGGTCCGTTCGAAGTGGCCGTCGAAGTGTGCTGCGAAGACGGCGTCGGAGGGGTGTCGGTGTTGCGCGAAGACGGGGACGATCGCGCAGCTGTGCTCGATGAAGGATGTTGAGGGTTGGATCGACTGTGATCAGGCCCGTGATCGGGTGATGTGATTGTAGGAGTGGAACTCGACGTAGACGCAGGTTGCGGTGCTTCCGCAGTCGACTGGGGTGCAATTGGCGACACTGGAGATTGACCTTCTTCTGATGAATTTTCACTCGTGAGTGGGGGCGTATGTCGTGCATCTGTAGAATCAAAAGGAGACGCGTCACTCGACTCTTGAGAATGGTGGGTGTTGTTAACGTTCTCGCTGTCTTCACTTGCTTTCCTTCCAGCCAAACTCTCATTCGAATCATCGAAAGGATTGGCCATTGCAGCATCGTCGGGCGAAGAGTCAAAGTCATCGAGCTCGATACGCTGTTTCGCTTTCCTGACCTTTTCTGGCCGAGGCTCAGACGGACGTATAAGATTGGTAATTGGAGATAGCTTGCCACCCTTTTCTCTCGACGAGCCAACGTCCAGATGTTGATTACCCATTTGTGTGTCTACAGACATCTCTGGGCGCATGTCTGGTTCCTGGGGCTGAGTTGGCTCAGGCTCAGGCTCTGATTGTACAAAGCGCATCGTACTCGGAGGCGAAGCAACTCTTTCCTCTAAACCTGCTGGTGCGGAAGGCGCTTTGGTATCTTCGGTTGGAGATTTTACTCTGGAAGCAGGGGTGTTGGCATTTGGTGGTGACTTTTGCAGTTTCCCCTTGCTCAATTGTCGAGATGGAGTTTGTTGACCTGACGAAGTTACCTTTTCACTTGGTGACACGTCCTGAACGCCAGGTGACGACACTCTAGACGAGTCGATGAGGTCCTTCTCGTCGTCTTCATCCACGAGTTTGCCCCTCTTGTCTTTCTTTTTGCTCTTGAAAAGACCGCTGAGCATGCCAGGCTTCTTCTCCTTTCTTTTCTTATCGTCTTTTGGCCTTTCTGACGGCGGCACAGTTTTTTCAAGCTTGTCGCCCAAGTTGCTTTCTTTGGCGTCGATTGAACGTAGCGTTGAGCTTGAATCGTCCCTCAACAGATTGGGGGTCAGTGTGATTTTTCGGGTCTCAATACTATCGTCCTTGAAGAATGAGTCTGTATTGCGGACATTCCCATTACGTGACCTTCCACGAGAGCCATCTGAACAGACAGACGCAATTAGTATACAGAATGCAGGTGCCGAATACATTGGACATACCGGGAGGCGAGAGTATCTCGTCGCTAGTGCGTGGTTTCGCACTATCTTCCGTTGGCTCTGTTGCAGTGTCGTCAGCAGAAACAGATCGATCGGCGCTTTCAGAAGCAGAGCCTTTGTTAGCGCCGTTAACTTTCAAGGGTTCGACGACGGCAGTCTCATCCTTTTCGACTTCTTCAGTGGTGGTACTCTCGGCTGGTTCCTGACTGTCGGGGTTGTTGCTCGTCCCGTTCGTAACTATTTCCATCTCGCCAACCTCTTCCTCATCAGAATAGTCACCATAATCCGCGGGCTCAACGAAGGTAGGTGCAGTGAACGTAACTGTCTTCGCGTTTCGCCGTCGCATGGCTTTTTTGAGGGGGTTTTTAGACTTTTCGGGGTTGTCGCCAAGCATTGTTGCTGAAAGCTAAATATTCTACATTAGTTCAAGTCTTATGCAAACCGTCAACTCAGCTTACGTCAATATTCCTATGTTTATTAAGGCGTGCCAGTCTTTCGGTCGGCGTTTCGATGTGCTCGGCAGGCAGGTAGCCTTGACCCCAAAGTTAGCCAACTCACCATGTCAAGTCGCCGTTTAGCACCTACCAATGCTGTTATCTTTGCCGATGCGAACCAACCACCAATAGCTGTTGCTATCATCAAGCAGCACCATGGTGTCGCCTTTGGTGGCATTTGCTTGACCTTCAACGGTCGCGACGAATGTGTGGAGGGCATAGACGAATTCGAAATCGATATCTTCTGATTCTCGTAAGCATTCACCCCCCCAGCCAGAGTCGACGAAGCGTTCATCATCAGAAAAAAGAAAGTCGTTATCATCATTTGCGGCTTCATCATCAAAGCTCGAGCCTTCGTCATCGCTTATCCAGGAAGAGGAAGAGCCATTCGGAGATGCCGGTTCGTCATCGGTGATTGTAGCTAGAAGTGGATCATTAGTGGGAAGCAAAATGCTTTCCAAATCATCTACAAAGCCTTCGTCTTGAAATGCATGTTCGCTAGAGCGACTTTCTGTACGTTTACATGAGGCTCTCGCGAAAGCGATTTTTGGCGGTGGAGTGTTTTGCCGAGATTCCTTACTTCGAGGCGATTCGTTCTCCGGTACAACGTCTTTGGTAGTCGAGTCTTTTGTATCATCTTTCAAGTCTTCGAAGTCGTAGAATTCATCGTCACCGTCGTCGTCATCAAGCGTCCGGTCATACTCACCCCGCAAATGATGATGATAATCTCTTGATTTGAGGAAAGTCTCCTTCTGGGCAAGTGGTGAAAGAGGAAAGTGCTGTGGTGCTGTGTCGAATGGTGAAGAAGAGTTGAGATCAGGTGAACTAGGCTGGCGACATTTGTCTGTATGGAATGAAAGCGGGAAATGTTGTGGGGTGGATGCAAATGGCGAAGAAGAGCTGAAATCTGAATTTTCTTGTGGGGTTGGTGATGATAAAGTTGGTGTCGAGATTGGTGTCGAATTGGGTGTTAAAGAAGATGTCCGCTTCGGCCATCTAGGAGTTGAAGGTAACCCACCATCGTCTATGGACGGAGAACTTGATATCTTGTCGATCATATCGTCGTCAACCTCCGTCTCCGACTCTGCCATCTCCGCATCCTCTTGCCCTGACTGTCCCCCGTTCTGCTGGATTGCCTGCTCGTCGCGCTGATACAGCTGGTCTCCGTTTGCACCGTTGGCTTCAGCCTGAGCATCGTCGTGCTCCGATTCGTCCTGTATCGTATCTGTAGTATTCCATGCTTCTGCTAACCGATCTTTTTCCTCCTGTCTTTCTTCGGCTATTTGATTGACTGATGCTGCCTGATGCGGCGCTGGGGGCCCGGCGCCTAAGGGTGATGGATGAGAAGGTTGTAGCGAATGATCTTGGGCGGAGGGTGAAGTTTGGTCCTGCAGGTCGATGGTATCTAGTAGATTAACGGTTAATGGCCTCCGTTGACATGATTGCCATGCCCAGATGTCGCATACCTGCTCTGATAATCTGTGGCCGCGTCATTTCCGCAAACTAGTGTGCTTCGAGTCTGGGCACTGATCAAACACGCCTGGGGTCATTCGTCGGAAAGAGGGCGAGATGGTGAATGACAGACGGGAGGCTGCTAGGAATGAGGTGAAACAACAACAACAGAGGCCAGGCAGAGGGCTGTTGAAAAGGCAGTCCCGGCTTGCAAAACCTGATCGAGATTTGACCGAAAACCGGCGAGGAAAATTGGCTGCTACTGACGGAGCGGCAGGGCAGGGGATGTTGGCCGTCTTTCCTGCCACCTGATCCACATGCGACGGAGACGTTTCAGGATCCGCGCGGAAGCCAATGCGCTCAATGCGAAACGACCGTAAATAAACAGATAGCGGGGACTGACGGCAACGAGCGTGATATCCGTCGGAAATGATGGGGTATGCCGAAATTATGGAGGGCCGCAGTATGGGGGTGGCATCTAAAGTTGGAGGGAGATGGGGCAACTTTCTCGACTAGGGGCCATGATGGCACCGATGGGTCGCGGTCGCTTGGGAATCCGGGTGAAACAGGCGCCAACTGGTTCGCTAATCGGCCCCGGTAATTCTAATTTCGAGCGAGACTTGCACCTCCCACATGTGCAGGGCACAAATATTATGTCGAGCACGCGCACCCCCTCCCCTCTCGTTTTGCACGATCCGCTGAGCTTGTGACGCAGCTCTTGACGAATTGTCCAGTTATCTAACACGATTCTAGACCATTAGGTGAAGGTACTCCATAAGCGCGCTCAATTATTGCCGGAAATGACCACATGATGAGGCTATGTACCACATCAGCATATTCCCAGCTTCATCGCTTCATCGTCTTTTGCTTCTCTGCATTCTCCACCAATTTCCTTCCCGCAATAAACAATCCTTTCCTCTTTCGTACCCCCTCCAAATACCGCTTTGCTACATTCTCTCTGTCTGCTAGCTCGCCGAGATCTTCGAGCTCTTCCTCAGTAAAGGGTACCCAAAACGGATCTTCATCCAACATTTCGAATCCCTGGAAGATAAGCTGCGGACTGGCAGCACCCGATGTGCGTTTGCGAATCTCATCACTAAAACCAAAAGACTCCGCCACCGGCATGACAGAGACGATGGTAAAGAACGGCGTGCCTTCCTTCATGGATTCTGATAAGATCCGACCTCGCCGGCGTGTGATGACGCCGTAGACACGACCAAGTACTTCAGCTAGAAAAAGTTAGCTTCGCTTTGTCTGCAGTACCATAGAGATACTCTTACTGGACGCCTGAATCTCGCAACTGTACATTGCAAGCATCATTCGCGGACTCCAGTCGAGGAAGCCCTGCCAAATTGACTCTCTTACTGTTCGAATGACTTCTCCCGTAAGTCGGCCGAGCTTCTCTCGTGCGCCGCTATCCTCATCTGAAGGTACGGATGTCGTCACTTCCTCGAGAAAGACAGCAACCCCTTGCATAGGCTCATTGCAAAGAGGACCCTGCGCAGTTGCCAGTTGGAAAGCATAGGCTATCTTGTCAGTTAAGTCTCTCCCAGTTACGGTATCCGTAGCTAGTGCTGCTGCATGTCTCTCTGCAGTTGTATCATCTCTGTGATCTTCTCGTAAACTACAGATAATCAGGTCAGTGGCCGAAAAGGATTGTGGAATAGAGAAATTTGACTGTACAATTTCTTGCAAATCTCTTGATGAGTTGCATCAATAAATAGGTTTGGGCCCGTTCGTCTTGGTCCGAACGCAGATATCCTCTCAACTATATTTGACCAAACGTCTACCTCGTTCTTTGCTTCCAGAGACGCAAGTTTAAGTTGTGCTTTGAAATCGGCAAGAGAGAGTACGTTTCCAGTTTCTGTCACACCGACCTCCTCGAGGCCATCACGCTCTGTGGTTTGGTCATGAGGTATATCGAGTGGTGTATCCGTACCTCGTGCGCCTTCTTCTTTTGCTCTGCGCTCGGCATATAACGTTTTGACTGCAGTTGTGTTCTTGCGCAGGAATTCCGTGACCGCAGCAGGCAGCGGACGCACTCTCAACCGAACAGTTACCTGCTTCGAAGTCGTCGTGCCGACTACAGTGCCTCGTGGCAGGTCCTTATCTCTAGGAGGGTTCATCTCGGCGGCGCTGACGATACTTTCTCGATAAGGTACAATCGGCTCGCCTGCCTGGATTTCGCATTTGGCAAAGCGTTCTCTCAAATCCTTCAGACACCTTTCCAAATGTAGCTCGCCGGCTGTAAGAATGACATGTTCTCCGCTCTCTAGTACCTCATATTCTGCACATGGATCGCTCTGCTCTAGCAACCGGAGCCCTTTGACCATCTTATCCAGATCACTCGGATTTTCTGGCTCAAGAGCGACACGAACGATGGGCTGACTCCCCAGATTGATGCCGGCAAGATTGACACTTCCTTCCAGTTGACTACAAAGCGTGCCAGACTTCAACATATGTCCTTCGAGCCCTGCAACGCCAAAGACGACGCCCGCTGGTACAGAAGGCAGAGATTCCAGTTCACGTCCCATCAACAAATACAATGCCGTCACCGTAACTTTCTGGGGTTCGAGGTGTGCGTGGGGATTTGCCGGGGAAAACTTTGGAGGGAGCACATAAACTTCGTCCCCGACAGCCAGCGTGCCCGAGTACAAGCGCGCAAATCCGATTAAATGCTCCGGATCTGATTTCTGCTCTTCTTCGACTTCTCTTCCGCCTTCTCCTCCTATTGCCGTACCTCCCAGGGCGTCCGCAACGCTATCCACGTCCGCGTCCCCATTTGCGACTGCCTGTGCTTTAGCAAACTCGGCTCTTTTCTTACGTGCCAACTCTCTTGCTTCCTCTGCGCTCATTGTGCCGCCCGTGCGTCTTTTATTTTGTGGCAACTGACTTTCAGGTACGGCGACCATCTTGCTAACGTACGCAACCATGGGCGCGTTCGTATTCGTCTGGAATTTGGTCATTGCGTTCTGAACCTTAGGCGAAACGTGATCGGCTCCAGGCGAGGAATTGATTATATCCGACATCCGAGCTGCTTGTGACATTGGCGGAGATGGCAGGTGTTCGATCACAGAGACAAGTAAAGCAGTTGATAAGGGCAGCCAGGCTGCGAACAGGGCGGTAAGGATTGCGCGAGGGTCTTTTGAGCGGAGGACATGAGGTGGAAGACTGATAGAGAGCGATTTGGTGATCTTTTCGACCATGGAGGGATCACTACAATCGTGAAAAGGTTCATAAGCAATGTTCTATTAATTTGATGATATTGTACACTTAATTCGATAGAAATGAAGAAAGAGTCCACCCACCCCTTGCCTTTGCTACCACCAGTCGTGGCTTCGTATACGGCCCAGATGTTTTCGAGTACCAACTGGACGAACATGGGTTTTAGATTCCTACCTTTGAGATGCTTTGAGCCAAGCACTCTCTTGGTCTTGGGGTCCAAGTAAAATTCGCCCCACAGGACCTTCTCTAGAACTGCGCGTTTGATGCCGAGCTTCTTCTCATACAAAGCGGCAAATTGCTTGATAGTGAAGGCCCAACCGTCAATGGCACTACTGAAAATGACATTGTTCTTTTCGGGGGCGAAGTAAATGTCTTCGTCGTCTTTCTCTTCGTAACCCACCTCTGAAATCGTAGAGGCGACTTCATTATCGGCTTCAGCCACACTACCATTCGAAAATGGAGCACGCTCCTGCGTCTTGGCGCTGGCAGCCGTTACACGCTCGTCGATTCTCTCCCTCCATCTCAGATCCTCTTCCATGCGCTCACCTTGGAAGAAACTCCCCATTACAGCATTGACTTGCTCAAGCAACTTACTCAAATGTGTGTTTGCCTCGTTAGCACTCATCTTCAGCTCCGTGATTAGACGGTCCATCTTATTGATCACAAGAATGGGCTTCATCTTCTCGATCCACGTCTGTCGCAGCACCGTAACTGTCTGACTGCAGACGCCCTCGACGGCGTCAACGAGCACCACTGCGCCATCGCATAAGCGCGACGCGGTCGAGACCTCACTGCTGAAGTCGATGTGTCCAGGGGAATCGATCAGATTGATCAGATATTCCTTTTGCTGCGGTTGTGCGTCTGTCGCTGAGCGTCGGAGCAGCGAGAAGTAAAGTGAGATGGCGGAAGATTCCATGGTAATTCCACGGGTCTGTTCATCGGGGCGAGAATCCAAATAGCGGATCTTACCCGCGAGCTTTGGGGAGATGATGCCATTCGTAGCGATGAGAGCATCAGTGAGGGACGTTTTTCCATGGTCAACGTGGGCGAGGATACAAATCTAGTTGGCGAGGTAAGTTTTCTAGCATACTTACCCGGTACGTTGGGAAGGAGGTCAGAAAGTCAAGAGGTGAGACAACGCACATTCCGAATATCGTCTGCCGCCCGTTGGAGAGCAATTAGCTTCTCGGGATTGACGACAGGCATGGTGAAGAAATGACGTAATTTTGGATCCTGGGTTGGTGTGGATCATAACGGTTATCCACGAAGGATGGGGTTAAGGTAGATTGCTGGAGCACACGGTGCACATGGGGCAGTCGTCAACGGTCAGGGTAATGCACGACAGATGTGTGTGAGAGCGGCACGGGAAGATCTTGCAGCAGCGCGTGGTGAGACAGCAGCAAAAAGTCCAAGACGAAAAAGAAACAACCCCCTGCCCCCTCCCCCCCCCTGGGCCCTTGTCCACCCCTCGCGGCGTCATTGCCCGTTCCTGCAGCAGCTTCGCCAGACCAGACTCGATCGATCTCAACCTTACTTAGGTACTCCATGTTCTTGCCATTTGCAGATGTCCCATTTATCCAGTTTCATATTTCCATTCTATCAAAACTGCAGCGACTCCTCCATAGCACTCATGAGTCGACCGTCCATTCCACTGCACCCCTGAAATCTTTCCACCGCACATCGCAACAATGACCCAAATCTCCCCCCCCTCCAAATCAAACTCCTTCGAGGGCGCGAGATATTGCACGCGGCGGTCTCAAAGTCGCTCCGCCCGTATCCATGCCAATGCCCTCTTCCGTTCAGTCACTCAAGCAAGGTCACATGAATCTCGGCACCTTCTCACCCGTCAATCAGGATGGCTGTTTCGAATTCGATCGAGTGATCAAGTCCGGGGAAGTCCTCAAGCGGACACGAAAGACAAAGGTATTTTGCCTCATCAGCAGCATTCTCCTTCTCCTCCAAGCTTCCTCAAGCCAACACTAAGCCGAACGCCAGACCTGGGGCCCTGTCTACCTCGTCCTCCGACCCAACCTCCTCTCCATCTACAAGAACGCAGACGAGACCAAACTACGGCACCAAATCAACCTCAGCGAGCTCACCGCCATCGCCCGCCAGCGCGACCCCAAGCGCAAAGCCTCCCACGTCTTCGGCGTCTTCTCCCCCTCCCGCAACTTCCACTTCTCCGGCGCATCCGACCGCGACGCGCAGGAATGGGTCGAGCTGATTCGGCGCGAGGCCCGCATCGACGAGGAAGAGGAGGAGATGTTCCTCACTAGTCCTGGGGACAAAGACGATGGAGGGGCCCCGCACGAGGCGCGCTTGCATGATGCTGTTGTTCCTCGCGACACTGGTGGTATGGCCGCAGGGATCGGAGGTGCAGTTGGAGGGTCTGGAGGGGGAGGATACAGCTCCTCCGAAGCCGAGATTCCAGTACCTCCATCACGACTCCACATCCCCAAACACAACCGCGACCACGCGTTGTCGTCGAGCGCGCCGCAGCAGCAGCCGACGACGACGGTAAAGCGGATCCCGCATGCAGAACACGCTGGCCCAGATGTAGGCTCTTACTCCGACTTCTCTGATGCCGGCGTGGTGGGTGGGCTGCAGCATTCGGCGCTTTCGCTGTCACTCAACGACCACCAGCTGCAGCAGCAGCAGCAGCAGCCGGTGCCATCTATCTACGCGGGGAGTCAGCCCATAATGCGGCGCAATGCGAGCCAGATGAGCGGCGTGGGCGTGGTGCAGGACGAGGAGCGCGTGGTGTGTCAGGGGTGGCTGCATTTCCTCAAGTCGACGCGGGGGATGCGGCAGTGGAAGAAGGCATGGGTGGTGCTGCGGCCAAAAAACATTGCGTTCTATAAAAATGAAGAGGTATGGTCCAGCTTTGTCCTTTCCCTCATTCCCTCATTCTCTCTTCCCTACTCTCTGTCTCGTTTCTGTAAAATTACTTAGTGTAGGTACGGGATTACTGACGTGTCGTGTATAGGAGTATTCTGCAACTCTGATCCTCCCCTTCTCATCCATCATCGATGCCGTCGATCTGGACCCCATCTCGAGGCGGCACCCTTACTGCATGCAGATCATCGCCGAAGACAAGAATTATCGCTTCTGCGCCCAAGACGAAGATGCGCTGGCGCGGTGGCTGGGCGCGCTGAAGAGTCTTCTGGCGAAACGGAAGGAGGCGAGTCTGTTGAAGAATGGCTCGCCGAAATAATGTCGGAGAAAACGAAGGAAAGCTGGCATCTTCAACGCTTTGAATGATTACGAATGTATTATGTATCGTTACACGAGGTGGCATGAATTGGCGTACGAATCCCGACTAGGAAATCGTTTTTGGTGTTATATACCATGGACTTTGGGGCGGAATCATTTTGGGCACCGGGATAGGGTCTGTATATATACGATTGATGCCTATGCATTGGACTACAACACTAGTATTGCTACAAAACCAAAGATGCTAGCAGGTTATTCTTTGAGCTCGACTTGGGGCTATAATGAAACATCTTTGATTTCGAAGTAAGCAATCTGTGGTACGATGTGTGCATCTATACGCCGTGAGCGAAAAGCACTGTCTTTCCCAAGCTGCCCCCAACTCGCATAGGATATGTTTCAAGCAAGATATCAGAGAATGAAATCATGTGAAACGGGGCCCTTTTACCTCTTTGCGTATCGATTATCCTGGTTGTAAATGTGGTTGTTGTGCAGGTCAATTCTCCATGCTCGACCTCCGATTGCCTAATTAGGCAACTTTCCGCTCCTATCGTTGAACTTGTCGGGTGCCGGGGGCTCGACAACCGCTTGAGAATTATTTTTAGATTTTGGATATGTTATTTGGGGCGTGCTTCTCAATCGGAAAAAATAAAAAAATTACGTCAATCGATGGTGGTTGTGGCTGCGCGAAGAATGAATTTTGTATGAGAACTCTGAATTTTTGAAGAAAACGCGGTTGACGCGACAGATAAACAAAAAAACAAATGTTGGCGGGTCAACGCTTGGGTGTTTTACTGACGGGCTGACGCGTGACCTGTTGCTTCTCACACTGAAGTGGCCCGAAAGGATAAGACCCTATCTTATATTAAGACACATGGTGACGCGTGTGGGACAAGATTTTGACACTGACATTGTTCTTCTACTGGATCCCTTTACTTTGCTAACGAGATGAGCTGAAATAGCTACCTAGGTAGCTAGATCCTTATCCCATGCTGCTTTTCGTTCCTTCTCCATGAAACCAACAGGACCCCCCTCCACAACAACCTCCCAACATCACAACTTCATCGATCCTTCTCCCTCAACTCATCCTCCGCCGTCTTAACCAAAGCCGGAAACTCCTTCCGCACCCACTCCCAATAATCCCGCCACCCTCGCACCTCCACCCCCAACCCATCCGCAATCGACAATTCCCGCCCGACCAGAACGCTCGTCTTCACCACGCCTTTGCTCTGCTCCTGCATCCGCTCCAGATCCTGCTTGACCGCATTCTCCTTGGGCTTCTGGCTGAGCACGGTCCGGAACGCCTCGGCGACCTTGTCCAGCCGGCGGAAGCTCTCGTCCTGGGGCGCCAGGGCCAGCAGCTTGCCGAGCATGAGGGTGCAGAGGAGGCGGATGTCGTGTTCGTCGGTGAGGCCCGCGACGACGCGGTCGTAGAGCGTGGGCAGCGCGGGCGAGAGGCGTGCAAAGGCCGTGTCCATGAGCCCGTACAGCGTCTCGTAGGCTGACTTGCGCAGCTCGAGGCCGTCGTCGACTTTGTGCTTGAAGGGGCCCATTTGTACTTCGCGCACGAGCTCGGAGCGGATGATGGTCTCTTTGATGGCGAGCGGGATGAGCGTGGAGAGGTGGGGGAAGATCAGGTCGGGTTTGTTGTGGGCGGCGGAGGTGAAGGTTGTGAGGGCGAGGCGGCGATCTTCGAGTGATGGGTCGTTGAGCATGGTGGTTAGCATCGATATGATGTTTGGTTTGAGGTGTGTATCGTATGATGAATCGGAATCTGCAAATGTGTATCGAAGTGCAGAGATGACCATGCCTCTTGTATCAGCCTCAGGGTCCGTGAGGAAAGTCTGTAAAATCCATCAGTAGATTGCGAGACAAGAAACGCGATATAAGCCTTTGCAGGCTGAACTAAAAGTTTGGAAACGTACCCGTAATTGCGGAAGGTAGACATTGGGATCAATGATCGCAAGTCTACCAATGCATTCAGAGCCAATTGCCCTGTTGTCTTCGGATTTGGACGCGGTAACAATATTTTGCCATAAATCATTCGCGTAGGGGATGATGTCTGCTTCGGCTTCGTTGTGTTGTAATATCTCCCGGACAGAATGGAGCAGTAGGTATTTGCTGGAGGCTGAACCTCCCATGGTTGACAAGATGACTGGTAGATATGTCTTAATATTGCCAGCTCCCGCACGGCCTAACGCTATTGCAGCTGCCAGAGGCACCTTGTCCGACTTTGATGCAAAATAATTTGTGAAAAAATCGGGCTGGACTGGGAAGGACGTCCCCATTCGTAACCCAGCCTCCCCAAGAACAGACAGAGCAAGGCACTGTCGCTGGTCGTCTTTGGCCGTCTGCAACTCATTGATAAAGTCGGTTAGTTTGACACCTACACTGGAGCCTCCGGATACTAGCAAGGTGCCAATGACTTTGCCTGTCAAGTCAGCATTACCTCCAACACCTACGTCCTTCAAGAATGCCTGCATGAGACGTCCACCGGCGCCTTGCTCGCCCACGGAGCGAACCAGAATGAGCAACGCATCTAATACGGTGTCACTCAGTGGAACAGAACCTACAAAGCAGATGGCCTTGACTGTGTCTTCATCCATGATGCTTGTGGCATTGTTCTTAGCAAGAGTTGCCAGAATGAGAAGTGCCGGTCCAAGGAGGTGAAGATCATTGGCCGTCAGCAGGGGCAACAACATGCCGACTACTTCTCTGATTGTCTTTTCGTCTAGGTGCGCACGAGTCGCCTGGTTTGCGACGAGCATTCGTAAAGTCGCTAGGCTAGAGCCTCTTAGAGACCGACTTGATTTACGCAGTTGCGCGCCAAGCTCCAGGGCGACGCCAGTAACCCACTGGGCTTGGAATTCATTCTTGTCTTGAGCAAGCGCAGCGACAGCATCGACTGCACGGACGGAAGCTAATCTTGTGAGTTCGTTCTGCATCCGATCAAATAAGAGCTCTAATCCAGCGATTCGCTTCTGACGATGGAGTAAACTGGCACCCTGGTTACCGGAAGAGCGACCAAGAAGAAGACCCAGGGCATGTATCGCCTTTGATTTGACCTCGGTATCTGTGTCTTGAGCAGGTATACGATCTATGATCATATCATAAAGTCGCTCTATTTGTGCGGAATTCTGCTGACCAGCAGATGCGGAGCGAGGTGGCGTCAGCGCCTTGACGCATTGTTCTGCTGCATTCAAGGCTGCGACTGCGACTTTGCTGAAGCGATCCTTGACAACCTTGGAAAGAGCCGGTATGATTTGGGCGAAAAGAGGTTCGAGATCCCTTGACGAGTGCGATTCTGCAATCACTGCTACTAAATGCAATGCTTCAATTCGGAGGTTGTTGGCAGTTGCTGCTGAAGCACCAGTAGTAGACACTGAAGAGCTTAGGGCTTCCAAGATGGGAGATACGATCTGGTCCAGAAAGTCTGAGAGTCCGCCATGCTCGGCAATTACAATGTCTTTGAGTAGCGTTAGAGAAGCTTGCTTCGTCGGCTGTGAGCTTGTCTTCAAGAGTTTCGAGACGCCACGAATAATTTCGGGACTAATTTGCGCGAGACTGGCTTGAGGTCCTGTCTTAGGAACCGTGGATGTAGGTGGCGATACGTAGCCAGACGAAAGCGAGAGTTGAGTTTGTGTATCAAGCATGCTAGCATCACTACCGCCACGCCTCCGCTTACGGCTTGGTGGGGGACCCATGAGCCCATCTTGAATGGCTCCATTCGTGGTGCTGACGACCAGAGGTGCTTCCCGGCCAGTTCTCCTCACAAGCGCTGTCAAGCTCGTTAATACTTCAAGCCGAACATTTTCCTCGCGCTCCTTGAACCGTGAAATAAGGGCAGGCGCGATTTGAGAATACAACGTGCCGTTTTCAAGCAAATCCTCGCTACCGTGCATGGTAACCAGTGTGTGAATAACCTTGGCAGCACAACGACGAACTTTCCAGCTGATGTCGTCCTCATCGTCGAAGCCACCCTCTTCTTCAAAGTCTTCATCTTCATCAAGTTCATTATCTTCATCCTCGTCATCTTGTATGCCACCCATCTCGTCATCATCTTCTGCATTATAATTTGGATCGTATTTTAAGAAGCGTAATGCCGCGTCAATGCTCTCCGGAACGTATGCGATCATGTCTGGACCACAAGAAGAAAGAAAGGCCTCCAACGCTGTCAGAGCAGCTTCTCGAGCCTCGTCTACCTGTGGATCCCGTTCGTCCTCATTCTCTGATTCTGCCATCTCTGCGTCTAACTCATCCGCGCTGAGAACACTCAACACAAAAGGACAGAGTGTTTTGAGATAAGGCCCAAATTTTCTTGGAATAGACCGAGCCATAGAACCCAAGATGGTAATATACAGTTTCCGCTTTGCCGGTGTTAAGTGTGGATTGCGCAAGCTCTCAATGAGCTGTGATAGGAAGGAGCTCAGGAGGGCGTCAGAAAAATAAGGAGCCAAGACTGACATGGCTGTAACCGCCTTCTTTCTCAAAACTGAGCCTGAACGGTCACTCTCAATAATCTCACCCGTGATCTTTTGCAGTGCCTGCACTTCGGGCTCCTGGAGCATTGGTCCAAAACACCGCGCGATCTCAGTGAGCACGTCGATAGCATTGCTATCCGTACCGCTCTCCATGTCCGCTTGGAGCAACCCTTTGGGCGGCTTGGGTAAATCTTTTCGGCCAGTCGATATGACATTGTAGCCAACAAGGCGAGGAATCAAGACTTTGCTTATTGCTGCGTGGGCGTCTTGGACGGTTTTGGAGCGAGGTACACCGGGAAGTGGTCGGGGTAAAGACACTACTACTGCCCTGAGAGCCAGCGCCGGGACAGAATTATCCACTGCGTTGCCGGTCTGTAGATTCGAAATCTTGTCTATCATCGGACCCAATATCGTGTCCGGTACCTTTGTAACGAAGGGGCCTAGACATTTGACCGCCATATTCTGGACCTCTCCATTTGTATCGTTGAGAGTGTGCAGGAGTCCGTCAACGGTTTTGGCACAGATTGTGTAGTCGTTGGCAAGGAAGGTCGAATGGCCAATATTCAGAATCTGCTGAAGATCATTGAGGGCCATGTAGCGAAAGTCGGCGTCTGCATCGTGCAACTTGGGCAGTAGTGTGGCCACGTTGGTGGGCGTTGGATTCGGAGGTATACTGGACGACATTTTGCGGAGGCTTGCTGTATCATTGATTTGGAGAGTTGGGACCGAAGTGGGAGGGAGACTGTATTTGAAAGCCGATATTTGAAGGAGTGGCAGGCAGCTACGGAACTAGTCGATGTATGATAAGCAGGCAGTGACAAGCGAGTGAATCAGACGCATTAAGTCGTCACAAAAAAACAACCAACACTGCTGGCGAGCATTTACACTGTAGTTATGCAAGTCACAAAACTTCCAGTTGCTCGCAGTGTGATTTCGATTTCAGAATCGAGGGGCAATTCGGTAATTAGCGTGGGTAGCAAATCCATGCCCAGGTGGATGTCCCGCCGACCTCCCGTTGACAACACCTTTCCCATTCCAGTTAGCGCTGATTCAGAGCTCAGGGACCAAAGGTGACGTTAAGAAAAGCCAACCTCGCAGTCCATAGGCCCATAGGGTAGCTTCGATTGGATCATCGACCGTCTTGTAAATCCCCTCTGCTCCCTCAACACGCTCAATTGCTTACCAAATTTCCTGACACAGCTCCAAGAATGGCATTCTCGAGGTCTTCTGCCCTCAGGGCTGTTGCCCGCGCCAATATGGTCCGCCCAATGCTGAGGTCGTCGGGTCCTCGTCAATTACAGCGTATAGCTCGGCGGACCTATGCGGATGGCGGTCACCATACACAAGCAAAGAGCAATGATCTGACGTGGTAGGTTGCATCGCTCCCTCTGTGGCACACTTGGAGATTATCTGGACATTCTTTCAATTACATTGCATCCGTGTCTAAACTTGGAGCTGACGCTGTTCCCCAGGGGTCTGGTTGCTTCAGCAGTTACACTTCCAGGGGCCTGGTGGCTTCTACAGCCAAGCTCCGATGCTCACCATGGCGATGACCACGGCCACGGCAAGGATGAGCATGAGGAGGAACACGGCGAGGAGGCCGAAGAAGCTCCCAAAGAAGAGGGCGGTGACGAGGAGCAACAGAGCGGTGATGGAGAGCAGCAAAGCGAGGATGATCAGAAGGTCTCGGAAGACGAAAACAAGGGTAATAGCGACGACGCAGAGAGCGAAGGCGACGGCACTCAAGACACACCGGCAGCAGATGACGATAAAGGTGGATCAAAGGACGAGGCACAAATTGTGAGGCAAGATTCTAAAGGCAGCTCTCCCGAAGGTGTGCGGTTCAAAGGAAAGACGAACCAGGGCGATGAGGAAAACGAAATGACCGACACCCGGAAGCACATCCCTGACGCCAAGGGTGGTGCAAAGAAGCGTCTTGACAGTGGATACGCCAAGTCACTGGGAGTCGATGATCATGAGACTGCCATGTCAAGCAGCAGAGTAAATCTCCTACCTCACCTTGCCTGAGCAATTTCTTAACCAGAAGTAGATGGCTCAGCAGCAACGCGGCCTCTCCACCACCGAAACAAAACACTCGACCGACATTAAGAATAATCCAGAGAAGAGCAAGAAGGGCGAGGGGACTCCAGAAACCGCCAAAGTTGTTGGAACTGTGAGAGTGGACCGTCCCCAAGTAAGTCTCACTGTAGTACTAACCGAGAGTATACGTATTGCTGATTCTCTTTGGTCAAGCGCTAATCCTATATCTGCTTTTAGGCGGAAGACAAGGAAAACTAGACCAACGGAAGAAGCTGAACTTCCGTCACCGCATTTCTGGCATTTAAAAAAATGGAGGGAACACTAATTTTCGTGCTTCAGGATTTGATAGCATCCACTTTCTCAATTGACATTGCTTTGCATCAAGTGGCCTCTCTTAGATCTAAGGTAGCAGTGTTTCAAGACTAATATGGTTAGCCAAAATCTTCAAAATACGATTGTAAACCACTTTTTCCAGCCGCTACGATTTCGCGCTGATACAGTAGATCTGTCATTACCTCCAAAATTAAAAGTGAGAGATACGTTAGTCTTCCATATCGTTCTCTGTCGCTCTACACTGTCGACAGAATCGAGGGTTCGGAGAGCAGGGGCTAATGGATCATCTCTTGCCTTGTTGCGCTTCGCCTTTCATTTGTGACACAGCCTACCACAATGCGCAGCCGTGTCCGTTAGAAGATTCAACTTTGGCACGAAGATAGTGATAGACGCTTCTGCTGCGCGATTCTCGATGCGTCCCAATAGGCCACCATTGCAACTCTATATTCTAGCGATCCTGTTTCAAAAGAAGTGACCACACTTTATTCACACATTTGTGCATGATTTGCCAACCGAACCAACATAGGTGCTTCCTTTTCCTGTTTTCTTTTCTTTTTTATAAGTGTTCTTTAGGATTCTTCCTCCTAGCCAGTAGAGATTTCGTCGCAAAACTTCTTTTTGAAATTTTTGCATCACAATCATACACTCTTTTACGCTATGGATCTCTACGTTTGCGGTAGGACAGCACTTCTGGAGCTATGCCAGGAAATTCCCTGCGAAAGACAATATCGAGAAACCACAAGCCAGTGCTTACATGTGTCTGACGGTCAAGTCGACCGTGATACCGAGACTAAGATTTGTCCTTTGACCCCGTTAAAAGCAATACCAGTTCTGCAGGGACGAGAAAAGATAGCGCTATCTAAGTTCGAAGCCTCTAATGTTGTGTCTGTGTCTGAAGATGACTCAAAAATAATCTGCGAAGATCAAGACAATGTCACAGAACACACCTCCAAGCGACTATTCGATACGGTACCTCTGGATGATGTCCAAGACCTTTGGGTCGATCCTAAACTTGGGAAGCATCCGGCTGATATGGACGACGACGTCGACGACGACGACTTATTCGCAGGCGAACCGGCACCTCCTCGTCTAGGCCTACTCACTCGCGACGGCGGTATCTTCTCAGTGGATCAAAGTCCAGTCTTCAAGTTGACCGAGCACACTAATCCATCCAAACGTCGCAAACTACTTCACGCCGTGATAAGACGAGAAGCCAACAACTACCAAGGCGACACCTGGCCCCACGTCATCTTCCCCGAACAACCCAACACCATCTACATCGTCCGCACCGTCGCCGACCTCATCCACTGGACCCAAGAAGGCGCTTCCCTCCCCTACCACGCCATCACCCTCCCCTCCCCCGCCACCCGCCTCCTCTCCACCCCCCGCGGCGGCACCACCTGCCTCTGCCTCACCACATCCGGCACCATCTACGCCTGGCCCCGCGCCCACGCCGTCGGCCAGCTCTCCACCACCACCCTCGCCGACGCCCTCTCCACATCCCGCCCACCCACGTCCCCCACCTCCGACCGCCACCTGCACCAGCTCGACCTGCCGGAAGGACCCGCACAGCATCTCGCCGTCGGCACGAAACTCGGCGCCGCACTGACTACGACCGGGGCGCTGTACGTCTTCCTGCTCGCCCCGCTATCGCGCACCCTGGGCGGTGGCGGCAGTCGTCGTGGTCGCGTGCGCGAGCCGCATCTCGCGGAGCTCGATTGCGGCGCGCCGGATTGGGAGGCGGTGGAGGTGTTGACGCCACAATTGGCGTCGATCCCGGGGAATGCGGGCGAGAGCAGTAGCAACGGTGGAACGAGAATTGTGGATGTAGCGGTGGGGACGTCGCCGTTTCGAGATCATGTTGTGGCGGTGACGGCGGAGGGAAGGGTGTGGGCGGCGGGGGAGGGGATGCATGGGCAACTGGGGATTGGAGAGCGGATGTTTGGGTTGGATGCGAAGAGGTGTGAGGAGGGGTATGAGGGGATGGAGTTTGCGGAGGAGTGGCAGGAGGTTGAAGTCAGTGTTGGAGAGGGGAAGAAGGTGGTGGGAGTCGGCGCTGGGTACGAGTGTAGTTTGTTTTTTGTGCGTTGATTGGGTTTGGAGTGGAGTGTTTAATGTGAATCCGACTGGAAGAGACACTGTGTATGCCAAGGTCTTGGTTATTGTTTTCTGCAGTATCTCTGGAATCTCATGGACTTCTCTTACACGAAGACAAAATACAACAGATAGACGTTAATGAAGAATAAGGTGTAAAGTTCTGGGATCTTTTCAGAATTATGTTGCGCATCAATGAGACGCGATTTGACTAGTGCCACATCATTATTATAAAGAGCAATAGGGGAAGATTGACCATTGCTAGAATGTCTGCGTATATTATTTTCCAATAAGCAAGAAGCACTTCAACAAGGGCTATTAGCCACCTGCTTAAAGTAGTTCTTAAGTGTGTTCAATGTGTCCTCCGGCGACCCTCCTGGCCATTCGAGAGAATCATCAGGCTTACCCCGATTAGCACCCTCATTCCATCCGACTTGTTGATTGAGTTGGTTCGATATCGTTCTCATGGCCCTTTGACGGGCTATGTTGCTTGGAGTTTTAGCATCTACTTCATTAGGATCCGGCGGATTTCCATTATTGTACTGGGCCATTTCTTGAGGATCCAACTGGACCGCAAATTTCGACTGTGGCTGCTTGCCAATAGCGATATTGACGTGCGGACCTTTGGCCGCTGCCCCAGTAGGTTGTCCGTTCTTTAGACCTGTGTCGAAGTCCCATCGGATGGTCCATTGGAGCGGTTTGCCGCTGTCGAATGTCTGCAGGTTGTCGCCCGTGCCGACTGTGAGTTTCTGTGGCGGACTCCAAGTTCCCTTCAGACCGGTAACATATGCGTTCTCGTTACCCTTCGGGAAGATATTCCTGGTCATCTCGTCTGCTGTATCAAGGGCTTGAGAAGCCAGCGAGTTGCCCTGCTTATCCTTGCCGAATACGGCGAAAGCCTCTTTAAGCGGGTTTGTACTCCACAATGCCTCCTCCGCTCGTTTGTAGAGGGATCGTTTAGATTTGCCTGGACATGCCTGTTGCATGTCGCTCTCAGTGCTATCGCCGTCTCCACCATCTCCACCACCATCGCCACCACCGTTACCGCCACCTTCACAAACAATTAGCTTTCAGTCATGGACTCAGGATGTGGTTTTACTTACCTCCACCTCCTCCTCCACCTCCTCCACCTCCTCCACCTCCTCCACCTCCTCCACCTCCGCCTGTAAACTGAGTTAGACAGTGATACACGCTGGCAACAAATGATGATCTTGGAACCTACCTCCGCCCCCGCCTCCGCCCCCACCCCCACCTCCTCCTCCTCCTCCGCCGCCGCCGCCACCACCACCGCCACCGCCTGCAAGTCGAGTCAGACGCACATAATTTGAATTTTCATGTAGATAGGTAAGGGCTTACCACCACCTCCGTCTCCGCCTCCTCCTCCACCACCGCCACCGCCGCTACTTCCACCACCTCCCGGGGGAGGAATCGGAATGACGGGAGAGCCGGCATTTATACTCGGGGAACCATAGCCTACACCGCCTGAGCCGACAGTGACAGGAACAGAAGTCACCGAAGACCCCTCGGTCACTCCCGTTGTAATGACAGTGGTGCCGGTCAAGCTTCCGAGTCCCGAATACGTCGTCGGTGAGAACGTCTCGCTGACCAGCGTCGGAGAGCCATTGGAGTCGGTAGCATTTGAGACGACGACTGTAGGACTCAAAGGCGAAGTTGTTATGGGAGTAGTGCCGTTGGCTCCATCGCCACCTCCAGTAGTCTGACCACTGCCAGTCGTGCCATTTGTAGTTGGGCCAGTTACCGGAGTTGTCCCATTCGTGGTCTGTGGCGATGTTGGCGAAGTAGTGATAGGCGTAGTATTATTTGTTGTAGCATTTGTAGTAGCATGATGCGTAGTCTGTGGGCTGGTGTGATTCGCAGTCTGGTGGCGAGTAGTTGTTTGTCCAGTAGTGCCGTTCACAGGCGAGGTAGCGAGCGTGGTAGGAATTGAAGTATTGCGTCCCTGATGAGAAGTTGGACTGGACTGACCAGGCAAAGTTGTTTGTTGGTTTGATTGGTGACTAGGCGAGGAAGTAGAATTTGTGGCATTAGTACCATTATGATGATGGGAAAGGAGTGTACTAGAGCTTGTGGTTTGTGCAAAGCTCGTGACTGGACCAGCAGCCAGAATAACCAGTAATAGAAAACAAAGATTAAACGAGGAATGCATTGCCGTAGTCTACGTTTATGGCAAGCAAATCCAACTAGAGACTGGCAAGAAACAAGAAACACTTAACCTTCGGAAACGCAATCGAGAGCGGCTTTATCATATATGAGCCTGCGCATCTACCTTCGGTCCTTAGAGCAGGTTGACCTAGCCTCATCGTCTGTCATCAGTGGCTCACGGACTGATAATCTCAGAAAATGTACATCCTCAGGATTGAGAAGCTGGATTTTCAGGCTCATGGCCATGATGAAGATCATCGAGTAATTGTTGGTGCCCTGAATATCTTTTACAGGTAGTGCAGTGACGCAAATACTTTTGAAAGACCTCGAACGGATTCTGCACAGGTCACAAACGGGTCATAAAACGAAAGCATGGCTTTCGACGAGGCTATTGACATGGTTGGGTGACTTGTGAAGTGACTTGAGGAATGAAGTGGTGTGTTCTCTTTTGCAGAGATGCTGAATGACTGAAAAAGAGACATTAAGTTTAACCAGTCTATTTTGAGGCAGCATGGAAGGGATCGGCGATGGCCCGATGGAGTTAAAATAGCTTCAGCCTCCGAGGCTCTGCATTACACGGGACGGGACGGCCAGGGGGCGGTCTGGCCAGATGTACCACGATGTACCATGATGACGTAAATTGAATAAATTTGAACTCCATTCAAGGTTGCTCTAGAGAATCCAGTCTCCCGGCATTCTGGATCAGGTGTTGAGCTGGCACACATGATACAAGCTCAACTACATGTCCAACAAGGGATCCGCCTCCCTCCACTTACTTCGTCCTCGGCACAAATGGACAAATTACCGACGCCACAGCCCCAACATCGAAGGATCGCAGGCCTTTCCATTCTCATGAGATGCAATGCAGGATGCACGGTCATGAATGTCGGAGACGTAGAGCTGCTTTACATGAGTTGGGATACGCGGAACGCTCTACATTGTAGGTGCAGAGTGCGAGTTCCTGCAGGACCTTCACCCAAGCCACGCGCCAATGTAACTCCTTCGGGACGACGGCAACGTCTCCTTACAGGTTCGGCTATGTCGAGCACGATCGAATGTACGCCCTCTATTGGCAGTCCTTTAACTTGCTTTTACTCCTTTAAGCTGGATCGCCAGCTCAAGCGTCATCACGTATTTTCGAGACTTGTCAATAGGATCCCATCCCTCCCCTTGTGAAACGTTCAAGCCAAGCTATCGCTGAATTTTATTTTTTTTCGGAGTAATATCTCTGAAAGTACAAACCCAAGGTACGTCGTACGTAGCCTTAATCATCGAGTGAATCTTGTCGATCGCTTTGCTATGTGTTGGTTGGTGCAATGCTCGGGAATGTGTTTATTTGTTTAAACTTACCCTCGCCAAGCGAAAACAGAGGTGAGGCCATATTTCTTCCTTGAATTCTTAGAACATCTATCACTTCGGTTGCAATTTCTTTCTTGCTCAGATTCATTTCTTCGCGTGTCTCTTGATAGTCCTGAATACGTTGGAATCTTTTCTTCCTGCCGCCCAATGATAGTTATGCCCGGCATTAAAAGTTTATATGCAATTTCCTTTGCTTTGGGATATCTGTCACTTCACAGCAGTGCTGGACCACTCTCAGATGTGCTCGGTGCTATCCCAACGAATCGTCTCTTCGCTCGACAAGATGGCGTTGAATGTAATGATCCGGCTTGCACGCCGGTTGCAAACGGGTGTGGATGCGCGTATGTAGATGATTCGTGGGTGACGGAGTCAGATGCAAGCAACGCAACAACACCAACTGGCGGGACTACCGGCGGAACTACTGGCGGGACTACCGGTGGCACTACAGGTGGAACTACTGGCGGGACCACAGGTGGCACTACAGGTGGAACTACTGGAGGGACAGGGCCTACTACCGCACCTACACCTACTATTACGCCGTACTGTACACCATTCCAGGACCCTGACCAAGGGAACTCAGGCAATTGTCAATGTACAGACGGAAGCAGCTACTCTTTTGCATCGGGAACTCCCCTATGCCCTACCACGTCCCCCGGCCCAACTAGCTTGCTCATAACGTCGACTTCCTCACCTTCACCATCACCTACCGGCACGCTCTCGACAGAGACTGATCCGTCTGGCAACGTTATTGCCTGTACTTCGTTCAGTTCGCTCACCATTGGCGTCCAGGGCAGCGTTTGCGAGGGACCAACGATATCGACCGCTACAACAAGCACCCCCACTCCAGGCCTTCCATCCACTTGCAGCAGTACTGCTCCTCGTGAGACCGGTGATTCTGCTACTTCAGATGATACCTGCGCAGGCAGTGACGGTAACTCGCATTCCGATGTCTTCACTTGCAACGGGAACCAAACGTTATTCGACCTTTTCGCACCCGGCGGCACGCCCCATTCAACCGGTCAGGCTGATAATGACGAGGGCGGCTGGGCCACTTTCAGCGGTGGGGGGTGCTATTGTATCAACGGCAATTTCTGCTGTGTCCAAGGAGCAGCGACCTGTCTTCCTCTTGACGCGAGCTTCTTGGACCAGATTACCGATGGACCTGGGGCAAATGAAGTTGAGTGGTACAGACAAGTAAACGGGCAATGCACTTGCGAAGGCTAGAGAAGTTTGTTCTTGTTGAGATCTTGGTGTCTCCGGGAAACATAGGCCAGGAGGAGCATCAACGAACATGATTGGGTGCCTATTATTTGGCTGTTTTCAAGCTGGAATTGAAGACAGTCTTGAATGAATGTAGTAATTTAAGCGGTTTAGAGGGAGCTCTGCTTTCAATTGATTAATCATCTGAGAACTGTCACAGATACACAAGACAATATGTCGGCCTCGGAACCTAGAAAATAGCAGTGACTGGCTTGTTCATTTCATCGTGAAGCTCCTAAAGTGCTATCGCTGTATGACCATTAGGAGGAGAGAAGATGATATCAACTGTTACCAACCCCAGCATGAAGACGTTTTCTCAAAGCCGTCTGTGTCTCCTACCACGATGCTGATCCATGATTCTAGCCTGATTGAAGTTCACAGGTATCGCCTCCATTTTGGATTGGAGTGATTGCTAGGTGTAATGAATGCTGTAATAGACGACATCGGATTCAACAAGGTCCCGAGGTTCAGGGGAGAGCTTGAATGAGGGAGGCTCCGAGACCACGACGAGCAAGACACAAGCCGAAAGCTGGATTGCTGTGGCTCTCGGACACCAAAGCTTTTCGTGCTTACATCTTCACATGTCCCATCTGCTGCGCCTGATCTTGGGCTTACTCGGTGTTTTCTCAACATGCTGATGTTCTCACGTAGTTACGGCGATTGGCGGCCGATGGGGCCTAAATCTGTATCGATCCGAACCTTACCTCCGTACCTAGTGCCATGCCCTTGGCTTTCCAGGGCCTGGGGAGGAGCATTTGACTTTCATTCGGTGCTGAACCTTGGCAGGTGTTCGGCTAACTATGACCGGCGCATTGGAATAACCGTTAGCTCTCTGACTCGCGGGTGCGCCGCATCAAGTGCCGCAATCTACTCTAGCTCGCAGCCACGAGCCACGGGCCAACTGGGTTGGTGATTTGATGGACCTCTTCTCTCTACTGCACTTATGGCCTCTCATCACTATCACGCTCTCCCAGGACGCGCCCATTGTTCTGAGGCACAGCTCTCCCAATGCTTGAATGCGCGAAGATTCGGCCCGTCGTTATTTCGTGGAGGCGCAGTAGATGAGGGATAATCACAGCATCCTTGGTGCTGAGCTGACACATTCCGGCTACTTGACAAGACACCTTCTCAATGACCCCTCTACGCTTTCGGACTGCATAGCGCTTTACGTCTCCAATGATGTGAGACGTCTAGCCCCTTTGGCAAAGGAAACCGCAGATATTCAGCCTCAATTGCTTGTATAAGTTTCGACAAAGCCCAGCCTCAACCATTGAGAGCTCCGTAGTCAAAATCGGATTACCAAGATGAACAGAAACGGGCCAACCGATCTTCAGCAGGACCAGCAGCTTGAGAATCTTGACCGCCGGCAACAGGTCCCATCTAATACGCGAGATGGTAGAAGTGCTCAGAGACAGCCTCTCAACCTAGTAACTGGCAACCTTGCACAGCAGCAAAATCCATCGGCGCAACCAAATCCTCGCTTTTCCTATATGGCTACTCCAGTGGAAGCGCAAGCGCCGACATTTCCTTCTATTCAACGACCGCCTACAATACCGCAGTCTCCGACGTCACCCGATGGAGATATATCTCTTCAAGAACTGCACTCCGCTCCCCAATATCCTCCTGAAAAACCCACAGTTCAAAGGCCGGCGGACCAACATCCAGCATATTCTGCACCATATGCAGACACGAACACCTCTCAGAACACACCAGCGCCCTCGACAAGCCTTCCTTCTACCTCCGCAGCACCTCAATCCCCCGGTCCCATCCCAATCAAAACCGCACCACACTCACCACCCGCCATTCAAACCTCCAACACCACCCACCCCTCCTCCGGCCCCTACACCCCCCACTCCGCGCACCCCGGACCCACCAACACCACCACCACCCCTACCTTCGCCGCGCCGCCCTTCTCCCCCAACGCCGCCACCGGCCCCAACGGCCTCTCCCCCGCCCTACACCAACCAGGCCAAATCTCGCACCCCAACATGAGCAGCAGCACGCGCGAAACATGGACACATTCGCTATGCTCCGTCAGCGACAGCGCGACCTGCTGCCTGGGCCTGTGGTGCCCGTGCGTGCTATACGGCCGGACCGCGTACCGGCTGGCGCGGAAGAGCGCGAAGCAGGACGCGACGGATCTGCTGGGGCTGTCGCCGGCGTGCAATGCGCATTGCGCGTTGTGGGCGCTGGCGTGCGGCCTGCAGGGGGTGCTGGCGGCGGCGCATCGGGTGCGGGTGCGGCATGCGTATCGTATCGATGGGTCCTTGGCGCGGGATGGGGTGGAGAGTTGTTGTTGTGTGTGTTGTGTGCTGGTGCAGAGCGAGTTGGAGGTGCGGGATCGGGAGGAGCGGGCGAGGAGGTTGGCGGGGCCGGCGGGGGGCGCGTATGTGGTGAATGAGCGGATGGCGTATGAGCCGCAGATGGGGAGGTGACGAAGCATGAGGTCGGAAGTTTGGGGCATAAGAGGAGGATAGGGAGTAGGGCCGGGATGCAAGGGCGGGTAGAGCGAGTACCCAGCTGCTCCACCCTGGGAAGGAAGTCAAGAGATACTGGCATTGTGAGTCTTACATGATGCTATGTTATCTGATAGGCAGGGAAGACGCGTTCAGATTTTCTCCAATGTCTTGAGTGGCCGAGTGCAAGTAAGCCTTCTGTATGAATAAAGAGAGGAGTAAGGGCTAAATGGGGCCTTTTCATGTATGGAGATGATATCCTTGGCACGAATTTGAACGTCTGATGTTTACGTTTAGACCATGTATACACTCATAAAAATTTTGAAAGCTCTCACGTCACAGAATTTCGCACAGATAATTTGAGCGACTGGTCCAACAGAGCGAAATTTATTTTCGCAGGATGGAAAAGTTGGTCATGGGCCCAGGGGTGGCCAGGGGTGGACTTGCGGTCAATATGAAATATTGACTTGAAAGCTGGGTATCCTAGCGAGTTTGTTAAAGCAGAATGCAGACACTCAAAAAGTTTATAACCAAATTGAGAGAGCGGAAAACATCATTCGATTGTTTACGCAGATGTCTTATTTCTTTCCTTCCTCTCTACATCAATTAGATATTAGGACAGCATTTCCGAATACACCACTACACTATGATCCATGATTCAATCGACCCCATCACAATACTTTGGCTGAATACAAAATCCACATTCACTCTCCCGACGAGATGCTGTTAGGGTCAAACATAAATTGCAGCGATCCTGCATCCGACGTGCCGGATGACCCAAGCTCAACTACTCCACCGATGCTGCCCCCTGGGGTACTCCCGCTAGGACACAAATTGTTCACCAAGGGCTCGAAAGCGGATTGGCACATGGTCGGCTGATATTGCGGCGGGCTTTGACCCCACGGGAGAATACCAAAGAGATCGAATGAAGGACTGCCACTTTGATCTGTCGTCTGCGCGCTCTGCCATACTTGCCAGACGCCGTTGATGATGCGCCCGGATGTGGAAGCCTGCGTCAGATCATCACAGGCAGAGCCCAAGAAACCGAGCGCGTTGCCAATAAGACCGACGTCACCTTCATCATAACACTGGGACTGTGCAGAATAACCAGCGATGGTGCCCGCACTGCCCCACTGCGACATTTTAGGGGCGCCGCGCTTGGAATGATGCCGCTTGGAGTGGTGCTGCTTGGAGCTGCCGTCAGAGGTTCCGGACGAGATCTCGTCGGCGGCTTGATCGTACAGTTCCACGTCGACGGTTGTTAAACTTCCATTGCCGGATGGTGCGTCCTCCCAAACGAGCACGCCCGTGCCGTTCAAGTATACAATAACTTCCGAGAATCTGGCATTCGTCGTCATGTTGGTCTTGCTGTGGGAATTGGATGGAGTGCCGCTCGCAACCGCTGAGGAGGCCTTGTGGGATGCGGATGGGGTTTCTGCTGCAGGAACCGCAAGACTGCCGCCGATGAGGCTTGCCAGGACAAACGATTTGAAGACTTGACAGATGGGTAAATATTTCATTATTGCATCATTCCAATTTAGATTAGACTCACAGTACATGGTTGCTTGATAATTCCGTCCGTTTATAAGTGATGGGGTTGGAGAGGATGCAGACTTTTGATCAAGAAACCCGAAATATATCTGATGAAATATTGGATATTGTTGTGAGCGGCACTAGGGAGCGAGAAAGAAAAGAATAAAACAACGACTTCGCGACCAGCACGAGTTTGCAATAGAGGTACAGACGAGAATCGAGGAAGAAATTATTTGTGACTTGCACGGGGACTTTGACTGATTTGAACAGCTTAGATGGACTTTTCGGGAAATCGACAGAGCCCTATATATTCATTCCCAGTGAAATTCAATCCAGGAGTGTCATTCCTCTTTACATCTTGTCATGACGTAGACCGTGATATTCTTTGACTGATCTTCAGTGAACATTATTCTTCTCAGCCGCGGCGCAGTAGCAACAACATTGCGAGTGAATATGTTGTAACAGGATACATCATGAATGCGGCAAAGCGTTAAAATAACGGTGGCTTAGACAGTCTTTCAGCCTGCTGTCATTTGGGACGAAGACTATCAACTTAGTACATCAGCATTTTGAACGGCAGAGTGTCTCGAATCGTATATGATGGATCAAGGAGCGGGAATATAAACGATGGGTCGGTATGGGTGCACTAGCTGGACCAACTAAGGATGTTGCTTCTTCAGTGTGGCACCTTTTTGCGTCTGAACTGTGCTCCATCTGGCTGTTCGCCCGGTAAATTGCAAGTCGCCGAAATACATGTCCATTTCTCATTGACTGAAAGTCGAGACATTTGCGGCGCCTCCCTTTTGGCTTTTCACGAGATCCTATACATAGGCTTGAGCCTCCTTGCCAAGATTGTCAGTGTTGGAGATCTTTGGTGGTACCAATTCAAATCAGACTCAATCGACGTCGATCCAGGGTTGATTCGAAAGCTGAAACAGCTGGAATTGTTTATCTACCTCTTTCAGAGCGATTTCGTGGTGTTTTGCTGTGCCAATCGCGCCGTAATGATATCATTCAGCGACGGATAATGAAAGACAAATATACCAGTTCGAAGATCAACAGATATTACAGACTCTGTTGGAAAGTACGGAAAGATATAAGAGTGCCACATTGAATCTGTGAGGTACTCCAAAAACGAGAATACTCAGCCCTCATTTACCATTAGATTGAATTATCAGTGCAATATTAATCTGAATTTTCGTCATGAAGTCTCCATACTTCTTCCTCTTCGCCATTACGCCTACCTTCAGCTGGGCCAAGACAATCGAAGTCGAGTACGATTGTAGTGAGCCACGGTATCAGGATATTTGCAAATGCGATTGTTGGGGCGCATTTTGCCTTCAGCAGGGAGTATATTTTACAGTGGCCGACTCGGATACGCACGCAGCGAATCGAGCTTTTACAAACGAAGCTCCCGGATCAAGAGAAGTTTGTGGAGATGGGGGAGCGTACAGTGGCGACGATGCTTCTCGAGATACCATTGAGGAATATCCTTTCGCCAGTGTTGAGAGAGGCGGAATAGATGCAGCGCTTCGATGTGGTCCCCGAGCTGGACAAGCTGGGCAAGGAGGTCAGCTCTCTAATGCCATGCAAGGCAACACGGTGACGGTGCGTTTTACAAACTATGATGGTCTGTGAGTAAATCGAACCATTCCGAGCGACACGAGTATAGCTAAATTGAGGCAGTGGCGTCGATTGGTGCAACCTTCAGGGTAACAAGGGATCGCTGTGTGTAAACGATGGTGGCCAAGTAAGTTGAAACTTCTTCTGCCTGCTCCGGGTGCTGTGTAATCGGGGTTGGCTGAGCAATTTGGCAGTTCTACTATGACACAGACCTAGGACAGTATCTCCCGGACAATCGCGGCGTGCCGTATAGGTCAGGTTGGATGCTGAAAGCAATCTGCATTATCCATATGGCATGTAATTATTGAAGCTACCGATGACGTTCTTCTCGCGTTTTATTCCGGAGACAAGAGGAAAGACCTAATCACTGAAGTCAGATAGATTGTTCGGTCAGGGCCACGAGTTGATTCAACAGGCTCATCTTGACTAATGTCCATGCTCAAGAGCGGCGTTGCAATCCTCAATAATCTTTATACTTTGCTCGCGTTTGGTAATACAAAACTCAGAGCGGAGTTTGGACCTCGAAGGAGTTGGTGCTAGCGCAATTATTGCTCATCTCGCCGAAAACATGAATACAATGACTTAAAAAAGCTCGCCGATCATGGCTCATTCATCTGCAGAGTTGTTAGTTAAAATCAGTAGGGATTTTGTTCATTTACTAACACGAAATATAGCTGGAAACTTTTACAGTTACATGCCTTCTTGCAAGCTACGTCGTATCTCAAAACATGTCGAATTCAATAGGCTTTTATTGCATTTGCTGAATTCGCTGACCCAATTGTTTCGTGGCGTATTTTGGCCCTGTTTCTTAGCAAGATTTTGGAACCAGTTTCGGCAAAGCAGAAATTCTCGAAGTGAAATCCCTTTCTATAGCAAATTGTGGCATATACTTCTTGTGTTGTGAGTCCATAGTGATATATTGCGAAAGCTGCTCTCTTCCCTTCGGCGACATTTCGATGGTGACTCGATAACGAAATGTTTGATTTGACCTGGTTTGATTTCGGTAGCTGAGTGTATTTAGAACTTTCTACAACTCTGCTACAGCAGACGCTGCCACAATACTTTCCCCTTTGGTGGAGTTGTCCTTAACTGGATTGGGGTGGCGGATGAGTGCACGAGGTACCTAGGGACCGTGCACGAGGTCAGTTATGCAGCGGCACAGGAGGCACAGAAGGCACAGAAGGCTCGCTCGCTCCATGGCTAGCGTCCGGAGAGCTGGAAATTGCCATTTTGACCGCACGATGGCTAATTGAAAGACCATCAGGTCGCCTATGCTATAAACCAATTACGAACTTCGGGAATCTTCATTTAAATCCGCTTACCATGCCTGACGTGCGCCCAGATTTCATACCGCTTTACTGCAAACAGAATGTCAGCACTGCGGCAAGTACAGACCGCAGGAATCTACACTACGGCAGATCTGATATCGTTCTAGGTCCTGAATGAATTTCTCACGAAAGCGTATGCTGGTGCGGCCCGCGATGCAGAGAAGTACTCTTTTCGTATAGTAGACACCGAAGACGGAGCTCTTTTAGCAGAACCCTCGAAACCTCCGATTGAAGAATTCAGACGCATTGACTGGAACAGCCTGATACCAGCACCGCCTTCACTGGGATCTGGACCGCCTGAGGTGCCTCTGCTATGGCTTGCCCGCAATCTGAAAGACTTCCCTGACCAGCCTCGATTAATCCATAACGTTTGCGTCGAGTTGGATGATCTGACAATGAAAGATGGTCATAGTTGTCAGCTCACGGGGCCTTACAGCGTAAGTGTTCGCTTGAAATTTGATGTGGCTTTGTCCGCTGCTGTAATGGTGCACGAAAGCGAAGATGCAGGAAAGGCAATTCAGACCCTGCGCAACGAGAACGCAGTATTGTCTACCGGGCCACTGGCATCAATGCCCGGGACGAGAGCATTCCAACCGCTCAATGAGAAGATCAAAGGATTACAGCAAAGGAAGGAAGATCCTCGCGAAATTCTTAAATATTGGGGCCCTATAGGTCGTCCTCTGCCAGTTTTTCTCACTGGAAAGATATCGCTTGAGGTTAGTGCTCGCGCTGGTTCATTTTGGCAACCATGCTAATCGAAAAGACGCTCAACGATTTCATCGAAAGCTTCGGAAAGTGGGAGTTCGACAAAGGACAGTTCAAGCCCACCATTGTGGACACGGTTTCGGTCGAACACCTGAAAAACATTAGTCGGGACGAACGTCTTGAATCTGTACCAGCATCTCCCTTTCTGGGAGCATCGCCCCAGGAAATAAACGATTTCGTTCTGAGGAATTTTCCGGGCCATTCGATCCACTGGAATAGCTTCGTTGTCCTGGACGAGATTACTGTTACCGATTGTTCAACTTGTTTGCTGGTTGTCAATCGAGGAAGTTGCCGCCCACCATTTCTCATTACGAACCCGGAAGTTAGTCGCCCAGGATTCCTGGGTATGTTGAGAGATCGATGGCCATCCGTACTAACGACCATTGCGAACATTGATATTGCAAATCTGGATTATGAGGATTTTGCTCGGGGGGCGGTGATGAATGGTGGCATTTTGGTGGAGAACTAAGACGGTTTACCTCTCTTCCCCCTGATGTGACGGTGAGAAGATGGGAGGAAAACCACTTCAACGTATACACGAACAGTGCGGCAGGCCGCAAATTTTCGACAGAACCAGCAGAGACGCCGAGCGTGATTCACAAACGTCAAAGTGATTGATTTCGAGGGTAGTTTGCTGTAGATAGGCGGGTCCTTGAGGGCAGCAAATCCATGTAGGCGCTTGAAATAACATTCAAAATATATGAATTGCCCATGACGCTTTGCGTCTGGATCTGGCACCTGCCATTGGGTTAGCTGCAGGCAACAGAGGCTGACGTCGCACGGCATATTTTTCATCATTCGGTCTCCTTCGGAGAGGTTCGAGAGGCGATATCACGTGCTCGGGCTTGGGTGATGTCGACAGGGATTAGTGGTTCAGGCGTAGGAAAGTTGCCGTGATATCGTTGAAGCTCACGATTCCTCTTCACATCAACATCACTCCTCGACCTCGAAGCTTGCCCTTAAAAGCAGCTTCTTTGTTACCTCGCCATCAAGCCTTCCTTTAACCGGTATTGCTTGAACCGACCTTTTCCTTAATCTATTTGCGTATTTCCGAATAACCTACTACAGCTGCTGTGCTTCACCGGCATCATGTCTGCCGAACCGGATCACGCAGAGTCGAAGAACAAAGTCAAGCTTGGACAGTAGGTCATCCTCCATCTTTCATCATTAGAACCATGCGAAGTCCTGACTGACGATCTCTCTAGCGATCCTTCTGGCGCGGAAAAGAAAGACGTACGTTTTATCATGGACATACCTGCGACTCGAGCCCGAGTAGCTGACATTTTGTAGGAAAATGAAACATCCACAGCTATCCTCAAAAAGAAGAAGAAGCCAAACTCCCTCATGTAAGTTTCTCTGGAGACCAGATCCTATCTGCTGTCTCACCAGCCGTACGAGTAGTTGCTAATATTCGACCTTAGTGTCACCGATGCGGTCAACGATGACAACTCCATCATCGCCCTCTCGAATAACACGATGGAAACGCTCCAGCTTTTCCGTGGAGATACAGTGCTCGTAAAAGGAAAGAAGCGAAAAGATACGGTTTTGATCGTACTCGCCGATGACGATCTCGACGACGGCAGTGCGCGGTTAAATCGTGTCGTCCGCCACAATCTCCGCGTCAAGCACGGCGACATCGTTACTGTCCACCCTTGTCCAGACATTAAATATGTAGGTTCTGTGGCTACTTTGATCCTGTCGCGCCCCGGCTAACATTCTCCGTCCACAGGCTAAGCGCATAGCTGTCCTCCCCATCGCCGATACCATCGAGGGAATGACTGGTTCACTGTTTGATGTATTCCTTGCGCCGTATTTTCGCGAGGCATATCGACCAGTCCGACAAGGTGATCTCTTCACAGTCCGTGGCGGTATGAGACAAGTGGAATTCAAGGTTGTCGAGGTAGATCCCCCAGAATTCGGTATTGTCGCTCAAGACACGGTAATCCACTGCGAGGGCGAGCCGATTCAGCGTGAAGATGAAGAGGGAAATCTCAATGAAGTCGGATACGATGATATCGGAGGCTGCAGAAAACAGATGGCTCAAGTCCGCGAACTTGTCGAACTTCCCCTGCGTCATCCTCAACTTTTCAAGTCCATCGGTATTAAGCCTCCTCGTGGTATCCTCATGTACGGACCCCCTGGTACCGGTAAGACGCTGATGGCACGCGCTGTCGCCAACGAAACAGGCGCATTTTTCTTCCTCATCAACGGCCCTGAAATCATGTCGAAGATGGCGGGAGAGTCTGAATCCAACCTCAGAAAAGCCTTCGAAGAGGCAGAGAAGAATTCGCCTGCCATCATTTTCATTGATGAAATCGATTCTATCGCTCCCAAGCGTGAGAAGACGAATGGAGAGGTTGAGCGCCGTGTTGTTTCCCAACTTCTCACTCTTATGGACGGCATGAAGGCGAGGTCGAATGTTGTCGTCATGGCCGCTACGAACCGTCCCAACTCTGTCGATCCTGCCCTTCGTCGATTTGGTCGTTTCGACCGTGAGGTCGATATTGGTATCCCTGATCCTACCGGCCGTCTCGAGATCTTGCAGATTCACACCAAGAACATGAAGCTGGGAGATGATGTGGATCTAGAATCCATTGCCGCCGAAACACATGGCTACGTTGGATCAGATATTGCATCACTTTGCTCAGAGGCTGCTATGCAGCAGATTCGTGAAAAGATGGATCTCATTGACTTGGATGAGGATACAATCGATGCTGAGGTGCTTGACTCTTTGGGTGTCACCATGGAGAATTTCCGCTTCGCTCTTGGTGTTTCGAACCCATCTGCGCTACGCGAGGTCGCTGTGGTCGAGGTACCCAACGTCCGTTGGGACGACATTGGTGGTCTGGAGGAAGTCAAGCGCGAACTTATCGAGAGCGTTCAGTACCCTGTCGACCATCCAGAGAAGTTTCTCAAATTCGGCCTCTCGCCTTCCCGCGGTGTCTTGTTCTATGGTCCGCCGGGAACCGGTAAAACACTCCTTGCCAAGGCTGTTGCAAATGAATGCGCGGCAAACTTTATCTCTGTGAAAGGCCCAGAATTACTTTCCATGTGGTTTGGTGAGTCGGAGAGCAACATTCGAGACATTTTCGACAAAGCACGAGCCGCCGCACCTTGTGTCGTGTTCCTTGACGAGCTCGACTCTATCGCCAAATCTCGAGGTGGATCTGTTGGAGATGCTGGTGGAGCCTCAGATCGTGTCGTGAATCAGTTGCTGACGGGTAAGTTGCTGATGTCTCGTCTTTTATCGGACCAATACTAACTTCTGTCTAGAAATGGACGGTATGACTTCGAAGAAGAACGTCTTCGTGATTGGTGCCACCAATCGGCCCGAACAACTTGATAACGCGCTGTGCCGTCCTGGTCGCCTTGACACTCTGGTCTACGTTCCCCTGCCAGATGAAGAGTCTCGTGAAGGCATTTTGAGGGCTCAGCTTCGCAAGACCCCAGTCGCTCCTGATGTCGACCTCAAGTACATTGCCAGCAAGACGCATGGCTTCTCTGGTGCCGATCTGAGCTTCATCACACAGCGCGCTGTCAAGCTCGCCATCAAGCAGGCCATCAGCGTTGACATCGAGAGCAGGAAGGCTCGCGAGGCTGCCGGCGAGGATGCGATGGATGAAGACGCAGAGGCCGATGACCCGGTGCCGGAGCTTACAAAGGCTCATTTCGAAGAGGCCATGGCGTCCGCCAGGCGATCTGTCACGGACGTCGAAATCAGGCGATACGAGGCGTTCGCTCAGAGCATGAAGAACTCTGGTCCAAGCGGCTTCTTCCGCTTCCCCGAAGCAGATGCTCAACAGAATGGCAACACGCAGGACTTTGGTACTGCGGGAGAGGACGAGGATCTCTATGAATAAGGGGCCGATGGGTAATTCTGTACGATGAGGCAGGGGTTATGGCCGGCGTAGTTCACACGGAAGCTATCAAGATGCAATAGAATGAGGGTTCATTAATGTGGCATTCACATAGGAATAAAAATTTCTCCTATTAAGGACCTTTCTCGGCTACATTTACTCGTGTGAATGTCCTGTGCACATGTCAATCACTTGACATTGCTGTAGTTGATGACTAAACTGGTGTATTGCATAGGTATTGCTTCGTAAATCATCCTGATATCTGCCTTTGCTTTAGCAGACTCCGTACTGTAGTACGAGTATCGCACGACTTTCTCAGATTCTATCGTGGAGTGCAACGCCAAACACCGCGCCTTTTGATGGGTTTTGCCCCATTATACAATGCCCCCCGAAATGCAAGATTCAAGTGGCGCGGTAGACACGATGCCATATTCCAAACTTTGGAATACTCGATTCAATGTTTCCCACAAGCCCAGACTTTGGTTCCTATGATCAACTCACAACTTCGCATACTTCTTCCAATTCGCTTCTCACCACCCTTAACCCCTCCTTCACGGCGCTTGGGGGTATCTGGACGCCTCCTTCTTCTACACTCCTCGGGCCTCCAACATGCCCATCCGTATCGCCGTTCACGGCATTTCCATTCACCCCATCCGTCGCCTTGCCATCACCTTCTCCCTTTGCCCCAGGCCGAGAGTCTTTGACAATGCGCGCCATCAAGTCGTCGTAGGTCGAGCACTCCCCACTGCGTAGGAGGTCGAGACAATATGCCCGTAGATTGTCCGTCCAACCCGATGATTGTAGCGAATGGCGGAGTGTGGCCTCGATGCGCTGAACGCCGCGCGAGGCAGTCAAGGCGGAGGCTATGTCTGATTGGAGGGCCGGAGATGAAGCGTAGTGGGTTGAGGATGAGATTGGGAGCTTCGAGGGGGAGCGGCTCATGGTGTCGGCACCGGGGCTAAAGACGGAAAGTCATGGAGAGACGGGCTGGCTGGCTGGCTGTGCTGGCTGTCCTTTGTGAGAGTCGAACAATGGCAGGTATTGTTCGCAGGCGTCGAGAATGATAGCTCGATTCTTGATAACGTCCAGACCAGGGCGGTGAGCGCGGGCAGAATGCTGGAGAGACCCCCCCCCCAGTAATCCCCGTGCCCCCCAACACATGGACAAGGCTGCCGTTGCTTTCTCGAAGGCTGTGTAAGAGGATCAACAAGCTCCCGGCTCGTCGTCTCAGTCTTCGACGAGAGTGCATGAGGTACTATGACGAAGCTAGGTTGGAGGCAGATCCTGAGACCCTGAGACCCTTGGTAACACATTTTTGCTTCTGCTGGCTTCGGGTTTTGTTCGTCTTCATCCCCGCCAGAGACCCCAAGCCCAAGCAAGCAACCGCACCCAAGCACGGCACCTTTCGTTCCTGCCTTAGCGCCGCCAAAACCACCATCCGAGCGCCGCCTCCATCTGTCGCTGACTTCCCCCTCTGCCTCATCTACAAACCTCCGATAGATAGCCTTTGACGGGCTGCATCTACGCTGGTTCCCGATCGATCGTCGTCCGCCTCCCCCTGCCGCCTGTCACGAACCGCTGCCTCAGGGATCTCCACTGCGTTGGCTCTTCCGTAATCGCAATCTACATCACGCCTGTGCAATCTCAACCCTTATTGCCAGCGTCTCAACCATCCCCGCCGCTCCATTCACTCGGAAGAAGCGGACAAGTAGTGGTGGCTTGCTATAGCAGATCCCAATAAAGAGGGGCATCTGGTGCTGGGGTTGGTGGACGCAGCAGATCTTTTGTCTTCGGCCGCCATGGCCTACAGATCAGCATATCATGAAGACTCGGACGCCGACGATGAGTTTGAACGAAGCGTCGTAGCATCCCCTACGCTGCCACCCGACTTTGAGTCGTCTCCAACGGATTCGGATCCGCCTTCTGCCGAAAATACTCCCACAACATACACGCATTCAGACAGCCATATCTCGCCAAACGGCCTGATATCCCAGTGGACATCGACGCAATGTGCTGATTTCATATCGAGCTTAGGACTACGGCAGTATGCAGACACAATCATCGGTATGGAGTCTCCTCGTGCCTTTGTTCGACCTTCACACTAATTTTTCTGCCCAGAGGAGGGTGTCAATGGTGAAGCACTGATAGCACTGCATCATGTAGAGCTCAAAGAGATGGGCATGGGCAGTGTCGGACATCGTCTGAAGGTGTTGAGACATGTCTATGAAATCAAGGTCAAACAGAATATCCCCTTGGATCCGGAAGATTTTGTGCCTCCTTGTAAGAATCATCAAAGGACACTACGACTCATTAGCTTTCAACTGACTTTCATAGCTGCGGAAGCGAGTTCACAGGATGCTACTGCTACTCAAGACGACATTGCTCGAATCATTGATTCTATAAGGCTCCGGGATGAGCGGATAATACAGGCGGAGAGCGAGCTAAAATTGCTAAAGGAGGATATGAATAGAGTGCTAGAAGAAAACAGAAGGTTACGAGAAGACTTTTTACCGGCTTTGCGAATGCTGAAAGACCGATCACATCCTCTTCCAAATCCTGATGGACAGAATCAAGATCACATGTCCTCTCCGCCGCTCAACAACCAGCCAGACAAAGGCGGAAGCAGTCTATCCCGTAAGTTCTCGACGAAGAAGCTTTTCCTAGGGTCAGCGCCGAAGAATCCATCACCAACCATACATGAAGGTCGGACTTTGAATGATGGTTCAAACCTCCATCCTTCCGCCGCCGCAGTGGCCGCCTCGAATGACTTGACAGCATCCTTTGGTGGCTCTCAAACCTCGCCAAACACCGTCGACCAACGATCCCCCACTTCCCCCGCCTACAGCACACAGACATCCACCACCGCCCGCTCCTTCCCTCGAGACAAATACATTGACGACGGCTACTCGGAACGGACCGCCGTGAACGGCACGCGGGGTCGCTCCAACGCCGACGAACCGCCCAACTCCGGCAACACCATCACCTCGACCAACTCAACGACGAGCACCCTCATCCCATCCAACACCTCCACCGTCAACACCATCGCCGCCTCCCTCAGCGACCGCAAAGACTCAACCACAGGCGCCATCGCGCCCCCCTCAGCCACATCCGCAAACGGTCCACCCGGGTCCGCCGCCTCAACGACGTCAGCAGCATCGGCGTCCAGCAGCACGAACCCGCAGGTCGAAATCTACAAGTCCTTCCGCGTCTCCGTCGACGACCCCTGCCACAAGGTGCTGCCGGTCGCGCTGAAGAAATACAACATCACGGCCGACTGGCGCCAGTACGCGCTCTACATCGTGCACGGCGACCAGGAGCGCTGCCTCGGTCTGCAGGAGAAGCCGCTCATCCTGTTCAAGCAGCTGGATCGCGAGGGCCGGAAGCCCATGTTCATGCTGCGCCGGCACGCGAGTCCGCAGGTCGGGCATGAGAATTATATCGGGGGCGCGCGGGATGGTGGGACGGCGGGTGGGAGTGTGAGTTTGCCGAGTTTGCCGGGGGGGAGTGCTGTGAGAAGGGGGGTTTTGTTCCGGAAAAGGGGGGGGGTTGTTATGAGCGGGTTAGAGTTGGGAGGAAGATATAGTGGGCGCGGAAGGTGATTGCTATGCGGAGTAGATGCAAGCATGCGAGGGAAGATTCGATATGATTTATCACGGACTTGGGAGAAAAAAAATTGGGCAGGGAGTTGTGGAGCGCAAGGGGTTTCAGACACAATTGTTTTTTTTTTTTTGGCATTCATCGAGCTACTATCTTCTGAATGGAGCTCGCTAGCTTAGGGAATCCCCTGGAGATTTTTTCCCGTAAGTGACTTCTTGGACATATGGATGGACCCTTTTTTGCTAGGGGCGGACAATGTCTACCCCGATAGCATTTCTTGAGCAAGATATATAAGAGCATCAATTTAATCTTTCTCGAGTCGACAGATCTTCCTATCATCTTCAGGTCTGTCATCGTTCGAGAGTGAAAAAGCAGAGCCTTCCGCTTGTGAATGCCTTCAGACAGAACTCGAAACTGTTCGTCGTATTGACGCTTAGCCGTCATGGCAACGCTTCCATGTCAGCACTTGATTCCCCTTTTTTTCCCTTCGCAATGTACGTCTTTTTCCCAACTCTACACTTCTCCCGCTCTCTTGGGGACTGCTTGTTGCTGCGGTCCCCGGAAATCAGATATCACGCGGAACCCGTACATGCTCCGAAGCAAATGCGATGTCTCCCGTGGTAGTGGTTGGTTTCGAGAGACGAGGATCTGGCTTTGGTGGGTCATTTGAAGGGGTGGCGTCGGTAGAAGTAGTAGTGACGGGTTGAGAAAAGATCGAGGGCCCTGCACTAAGTAGATGAGGCACTACGAGTCGAGGGCAGAGAGCGTATGGTTATTGAACTAGGTTTTCTAAGATAGGAAAGTGAAAGCGGGAAGGCGAAAATGAGCAACAGGGGCAAATACTTATTTGGGAGTCCTCAACTTGTTTTTACAAGCTTGATCCCATGCCGTGAATGGAAGAAACTAAACTCCGTTCAAAAACTACCTAAGTGCTCATTTTATAGCTATATTCCTGATGGGGAGTCCCTCAATTCGAATCATCCATGATTGACTTAAAAATGATACGAAGCCACAATTCTAAGATTTAGCTCGGGGACCTCCGGACTCGACTCCGTAATTTTGGCTCTGTGTCGTCTCCGTAACAGAACCTCGATAAAAACCTAGGTGCTGATTCAATAGCTACCTATATAGGTGATGGGGAGGCCTCCAATCTGAAATATCCGCAACCATCTCAATTCGATTTTACAGCGTTATCAGGGTTTCGCTGTGCCTGCCTCGTGAAGGCGTTGAACGACTTCTTTCGGTATGACGACCGCGCGGTTTTTATCGGAATCTGGGTCTCCAAGAACCCCGTGTTGAACTGCGGAACTCGTTAGTTAAGCACAAAAGTGGCGTGACGAAGAGTGACAAAAATTCGCGGGTCCAGAGGTGGGTACAACCATTCCGTTTTTCGGCTGTGCACTCCCACTATGCCCACAAATGGCAGACAATGATTGGGGTCCTCCTCATCTCCAGTCGAATGACATCATAATAATCGTCAATAGGCTCGAGATATTATGTCTCAATGATAGCTTATACCTTGGTTTTTTTTTTTAAAAAAAAAAAAGAGAGAGAGAGGCACACACTAACAAGCCGTCCGATACGTTTGAGAGTATTGCGTGTATGCACAATCGAGAGAGGGAATCAGTGTAAAACTTACAGAGAGCAACAAGGCGGAAGTTTCCGTTGCCATCTTTTGCATACATTCCCGCGCCAGACGTTCCGTACCAACCCGTCACGGTATGACAGGCTTTCTCCAAACTCTGCTGCTGCTTCCATTCGCCAACACTGATCGTTCGACGGCCGGGGTAAAGTGCTCTCGGATCGGGTTTGTCGAGGTTGCTGCAGACCTTAAGTCCACTTGCATACCAGCAATGGATACAACTGCAATCTTGGGCGGGGAGGCTGACGTGATTGGAATTCCCTGCGGTCGGCGCTGCGTTATAGCCAAATAATATAGCTATGCCAGAAAGAGACCCTACTTCGGGCAAAATAGCGCCTGTCGTGGCAGCCTGAGCAGGACTTCTAATAGTTTCACCGCTGCATGGTGCAAAGATGGCGAAGTCTCTTTTCCCCATAGCGTCATTGAAATCCCAGATCAGTTCACACTTCACACTCGGAATGTTGAAATGATCTTCATCATTTCCATCATATGTTGAAAACGCTTCAGCGGTTGTATTTGTAGGGGTAGCGGTAGGACCTTTCCCAAAATGTGAGACTGTTAGAATTATATCACGAGTCGTGCCCCTGATCCAGACACCAGAAAGTCTAGTCACATTGTCTGAACTGGTCACTTTGAGCCTGCACGCTGATAGGCTGTAAACCTTGAGACGATCCATTGCCTAAGAAGTTTAGGTTGCTTGATAACTTGAAATGGCTTAGATTAAATAACAGAACTTACTTGCTCAAGTGACTCTCCAGAATTTTTAATCACATCCAGCTCTGATGCGTCTCGGTAGGCTTTGAGTTGTCCGTCATCCTGGACCACGTAGCAGAATGACCAACGTTCTGCAGATCCCTGACGGTGAATAGAAGGACCACCGAACACAGAAGATATGGCCGTCAATGGGCGTGGAGATGGCGGTCGCTGTGGTACTATGAATGGGAAAGCTGAGGATCTGGAAGATGTCTGGTCTGAATAATCTTGATCCGGGAACTCAGATTTGAGGTCTTGAGAGGAAGGCGGCATCATTACAGGCTGGACGCGTTATTTGTAGCTGAACGCCCTGGCTTGCTGTTAACGCCAAATGCTTTTGATCAAGCAATTTGCCTTGCGGCAGTCTCTGTACTATACGTTTTTTACTTGTTGTTTGCCCGAGCAGATGAAAGGTGCAATGTCCCACTAAGCGATAAAGCGCTTTGTTGTAAGTTTAATTTGCGAGACCGGGATTTCTATCAAGGTACTCCGTAGAAGATATTGGAATGGGAAGAGAGGGTTTTGCCTGATACTAAGTAAAGAGAGAAAAAATGTATGGAGGTTGTCTCGCTTTAATTCACCTCGAAATGCAAGGGTGCAAGCTTCTGGTGAGCTCGTTACCATGGGAATTCCACGTAGCATCCATACTTGTTTCGTCATTGGAATGAACACTTCTTCGTGCATAGAATGGAGCATTGTCTGGAGCATCGCTCTGAAGAATGGAGCAGCGAAATAGCGCTCAGCTAGGCAACGCTGTTAAGTGAGAATTGAACAGTAACGGGGGCCACTTGCGCTAGACCTAACTTCCCTCACGCTTCCCCGACATCTCACCATCTGGTGTAGGTAGAGCAGCGAAGTCGGTGAATGCACATGTTGCGCGGCAGCCCCAGCCATTGGAGGTGCATGCAGAGGAGCCCGTGGTGTCCGCTCAGGGACCAAATTTCCATGACTGCCTTACAAAAAACGTCTGTGCATATCGGCATCTTAGTAGCGCAAGGGATAAATACGGTCCTCACTCCCCTCCCTCTTGTTCAATCATTCAACTCGGTCACCTGCTCACTTAACAACTCTGATATATGAAGGGTTGCGGAGTAGCGTTACAACACTGCTATGCCGGAATCAGGCTTACAGTGGGTTAGCGGAGAAATCAATGGCCGAGCCCCCAAGTCGGGAGATGCTAATCGCTGGTTAGCCTATCAACATGGTGGCTACTTCAGCCTAAGGGATTCTGCCAGATTCTGGAAGACTGGCAACATAGACCCTGCAGATTTCTTTAATCAAAACAATGCAAGCATGCTTTGCGCTTGTAAATTGTAGATTGATTTGCCAAGACTTTCCCTGCTTTTCTCCTCCTTCTACCAGGCGTCCATCAGGGTCCGCGAGGTATAAAAATGATTTCTTTTACACCTTGCGAATTCTTTCGTTCCAGCCCACTCTTTTTGCTCTTCAGACAGTTCAATCCTCTCGTTAGGTAGCGCTGCAACAGGTTAAGAACTCCTTGGCTCTTTCCACATCAGTATGCATTTCCTACAACTCGCTACGGCCTTCGCCGCTGTTGCATCAGCAGCTGCTATCCCTGCGAAGAACAAGCGGGCTGCAGACGCTAGTAAGCTTGAGTTCATCGGTGTCAACGAGAGTGGTGCAGAATTTGGTACTGCTATTCCCGGTGTCTACAATACCGTAAGTCTCTTCCTCCTGCGTTCCGAAGATATTCTGTTACTAACGATGAAAAGGATTACACATGGTACACTCTCTCAACCTATGATACCTGGATTAGCCAGGGGGCAAACATGTTCCGGGTCAATTTCATGATGGAGCGTCTTACGCCTGGCTCGATCACGGCGGCATTCGACCACAACTACCTTGGCAACTTGACTCAGCAAGTCAACTACATCACCTCGAAGGGTGCATATGCGATGATTTGCCCTCATAACTATGGCCGCTTCAACGGCCAAATCATCACCGATACGAATGCTTTTCAGACGTTCTGGCAGAACTTGGCTGCGCAGTACAAGAGCAACAGCCTTGTAGTATTCGACACTAACAATGAATACAACACTATGGACACTTCCCTTGTCGTCCAACTCAACCAGGCCGCCATTAACGGGATCCGTGCTGCAGGGGCTACCTCCCAATACATTACTCCTGAGGGCAACCAGTGGACCGGCGCGTGGTCCTGGACCACCGGCAATGGCGAGACAGCCAACGCCGCCGCAGGCCAAATGGGCTCATTGACCGACCCCTCGAACAAGCTCATCTACCAGATGCACCAATACCTCGACAGCGACTACAGCGGCACGGCTGATACGTGCCAGAGCGGCACCATCCTGTCTCAAAGCCTTCAGGCCGCCACCACTTGGCTCCGCCAGAACGGCAAGGTCGCCATGATCGGCGAATTTGGCGCTGGCAATAACGCGCTCTGCCAACAAGCTCTCGACGATGGTCTTGCCTACATGGCTGCCAACTCGGACGTGTGGAAGGGAGGTAAGTAGACTCATCCAATTTCCCCAATTAACGTATCTTTGCTAATAGTGTCTAAGCTCTGTGGTGGGCTGCGGGACCGTGGTGGGGCACATACGCTTACAGCGCTGAGCCCACGAGCGGCGCTGCTTACAGCTTGGTTTCAGGCTTGATTAAACAATACTAAAAGAGGTCAGAAAGAGATGAGACTTGCTGCTAGAAGCAGACGTTGCCGGAGATGAGGCGGACTTCGTTGTACATATTGACTTTACACTGTACATACCAACTTTATGCTGTACATATCAATTTCAAGTCGTCGAAATCAATATCTGTCAAATATCCCTTCGGCTGCCGAGGACGCTGCGCACAGACGTTTTTGTACTGGATTCCAATATATTCAGTGTACGCGCTAATAGAACGTTCGAGAAGGAAATTTGGAACAGGTGATAGCTAAATTTTGGCATGTCCGAAGCTGTGCCTTTTAGAAATAATGTAATTCTATGGAGTGAGTCGTTGATCAACTGCTGCATGATTGCCGAGTATATTGAAATGCCATATAAAAACGTCCGTGCGCAGCGTCCTCGGCAGCCGAAGGGATAGCAACTTCGCTCTCGTTAACAGAATAGATGTGTTATTCGCGTAAGAAATTCGTCTGCGATACTGACAACAGCAGCATCAATACGGCGGTTGCAACCAGGTATCAATACTCGTTTCGGGTGCAGTTTACTTGTCTAATGGCAGAGATTCCAGGTGAAAACTTCCAAACTATTGGTCAATCCAGAGCTAGCGTATTTATATTTCTAAATGGTATCTTCCAATGGTACCGTTCCTTGCGACCCATGAACCATCCCTCTCCCATGTACTGGGATCCGTGGAATCTCCTTGCAAGAAGCCCTTCATAAACTCCATTCGGAAATACCTAAAGCGGAAAAAAAGCGGTTCATCTCTTGTGCGATTCCACGAAAACGTCGGCGTTCCCTGAGCTATCGGCCATCTGGCGCGCTCGACGTCGTTCATTGTCATGCTAACACCATCCCATCCCTGTGTGAGATTGGGGAACTCAAATGTAATGTTTGTGCCCTCAATAAGAGGGGGCAGCACATCTGGCAGAGCGCTGCCAATTGGGCCCCGACTAGCGAGGAAATTGTCTGTTTCCAGGATGCTAGCAAAACCCCACCGTGCTACGCCGTTGATAAAAAGACCGACGAGAAAGCCCTGAAAGAGCAGACTAGGTCTTGTTTGTATCGCAGTCCCGGGTAGGAGAAGCAATGCTAAGATATAATGATGTATGCGCAGATTCAGTCCAGGGATCAGGGCGAGGATCAAGAGTCCGCTCGCCAGTAGTGCGTATAACTTAGCATAGCGAATGAACCGGCCATCTTGCCAGAATGCCCATGCTTGACCGATTGCTGCAATCGCAATAAGGGCGATAACGATGACAAGCACAGTCACAGCACCGACCTGCGAAAGGTCCCGAGGGGTCAATCTCTGTAATGGAAGATTGTCCAGAGTGTAGTTTTCCAACGCACCGAACCAGCAGCCTCCAAGCCATAGAATGGTTTTCTCGACCTGTGCTTCGAGGCCGTCCAGAGTCTTTCTGGCGCAGAAGCGGAAAATTGCAAAGGAGACAAACATTGCGGGAAGGAACCGGGCGAAAGCAGATTGAACCACAGATAAATACTCTTCAAAATCGGGTGCGTCAGAAATGAGAGCGACTTGAAAGAAGGCGACGGTGAAGCTAGAGAAGTAGAAAATGGGAGCAGAAGTTGTGAACAAGGACACCCCAAGGGTGAGCAAGACAGAAATGGCAAGTGTAGCCCATCTACGGTCGTAGCACTGGGACCGCAACTTGTCAAGCTGCTTGACAGAGAAGGACATGGGAAAGCTTGAGTCGAACCCGATGCTCGTTAACCCATTCCGTTGTGTGCTCGGGAATGCATCTTTGGCTCCGACTAGGGACAATACCCCACAGCCGCCTGACGCATCATCAATAATGCCGGCATGAATTGCAGCGCCGCATATGAAGGAGTCGCCTCTATAGAATGCCATATCATCCCCCTCTGTATCTAATGCCCCCGGCCCACCAATCACCCAGGGCCTATACTGGACTGATTGATCTCCGACGAACGTAGGCTCCAAGACTTGAACTCCACCGCAGTCTGGAGGGCATCTAAATGCGAATGTCGCATTTGTGAACGGGAGACATTTAGCACCATCAATGCCACAGCTCTTGCCGTCGTTTGGCCTACCAAAATCAGGTAAGTCACGATTTTGCAAAGACACGAACCGATCGCGCGATCTTACCAAGGCGAAGATGTGCAGGAGAGCCTTCTCAGCGGCCCGAAGCCTGCGACTGGAGCCGTAGAAGCTCCACTAGCAATCAGGACGATAAACAAGATGAGCCAAAGGCCGAGGGCAGTCGCATAAAGGGTCATTTTCTTCAGAGGCGTTGGCGCATGTCTAGCAAGTAGCTCCAGTGGGGCCCTTTGGAAGCGCCCAAGGATTGGGGTAATGACATGTTCTCGTGGCTTTTGACGTCTTTTACACCAGGTCAAAGCAGACTGCAAATACTGTGATAATCCGGTTTGCCGGGGAAATCTTTGGTTCAGTAGGATGTCGTCCTGTTCGTAAGGGGGCAGACTGTAATCATCACCATCGTTGAGAAGAGGCTCTGTATATTGGTGACCTTCCTCATCGTTGGGAGGTACATGGGTCATGCTAGCCAATCCAGAGACCGTGTGCTTCGACCCGGAAATCGTAGAGAATGAATGGAAAAAAAGACCTGCCGCCGCTGCGTTTGCATTGGGAAGCGCGGTTCTCAAGGCTGCAGGTTTATCACGCTCTTATTACGGAGTAGGGAGTAGGGAGTACTAGGTATGTACCTAGGTAATTCGCGAGAACGGTTGGTGCAGGGCACTGGGTCGTCAGAAGTCTGTGCTTCATTCTTGGCTGGGCTGGCCTGGGCTGGCCTGGGCTGGCCCCTCGGGCGCACTACCTCAGCACCATGGTGGTCAGAAGTCTGAGCTCCACTCTCCCAATCTTATGGAGATGCGGAACACCACAAGTTCGACCAATTTTTAATATCTGAATTCGAGAAAGTCAAGATACAGCTCTGATATTATACTGACAATTCAAACAATTCTTAAAGTCATGTTATTGTCACTGCAATTTGTTCAAGAGTGAGATGTGTTCCTGCGGGGGGTGGAGCTCAGACTTCTGACCACCATCGTGTTAGGTACAGCAAAAGCAATTGCACAAGACAAGATTATCTCTTCCGCTGCTGAGGCCGCCGTGCATGGACATTATTTGTGTGGGATTTCCAAAGTCAAGATAAATCATTTTAATTTTATTTGTCAAGCGTTCTAGCGCCTACATATTGAGATCCCATACAAAAAACGTCCGTGCACGGCGGCCTCTGCAGCGGAAGAGATAACCCGTTTTACAAAATTACAACATCAAAAGATTTCTTAGGGTTCAAGTCCCCTCCTTCCAGAGTCATAGATTTCTGAAATATTTTGATGTTGCGGTGGGTTGTCATATTATCATGTTAAAACAAACACCTCTGACCTCCCGAGTTACGCTTTGGGTATGTGGCGGCTGCATAACAGACATGAGGTGGCTGTGTTAGTTCAGCTAGCTAGGTAAGGAGCAATAGCATTTAGAAAGCGATCTGCAAACAGACGACTACCACGCCTCTTGCCCTCTTTTCTCAGAGCTACATCGAGGCTATGAGGGCTGAGGTCCCTCTCGTTTGCAGGCGCCTAATTTAGGATGGGAGGAGTCTTGGCCTTTGAGGAGAGGCGACGAATCATCCCTATTCCTCTGCCGCCAAAAGAAAATGCCATTGCAATCCTGTCGGGCAACTGCAGGTTGATTTGATTTTCAGCTCTAGGCTTAATCTCAGCCAATTGAGGCAAACGAGAGGCTGCGCAATCAGTATTTAGCTATGTAAGTCCCGATTCACTTGCTTCCGGAGGCTTATGAGCCCTCTTTCTCCTCTACTGCACTATCAGATCAACCTCTTTTAAGCAAGATCCTATTGATCAGAAGCCAGCATCAAGGTCAAAAAAGGCACCATGAACCAATTTGATCATCATGCACATTCAATTCCGAAATCAAGCGTCGACATCGGCCTCCAAAGTAATCCGGTCAGCCCCCAAAAGTCGCCAAAGCTAGTAAATATAGTCTCGCCCGAGCAAGATGCCAGGTAAGACCGCTCGAATATCATTTTTTGGTACATGAATTGAGCACAGTGGTACAGTCGTCAGCATGAGAAGCCCAACATCGAAACCAAACATATCCGCCAAGGTGTTCGTATACCGACGATACGACATATCCTAGAATCTTTGGGGCTCTCCATAATCTTTAATCTCTTGGGCAAGATTTTCAAATGGGACATAGAAGAAGAAAAAAAGACAGTCATGGATCGAAAGCGGGCACTTGCCGCCATTCGCTGTGTTGTCCATATTATTCCCGCTGCAGCTTGTCTAGTGTTGTTCGTGTTGAATATGAAAGCCTGGTACATCGGCTCCGAGCTCCAAGGTGCCGAAGGAGAAGATACTGAGAAATTGGCCGCTCTGCAATTTGTTGCCAAGCTACATGAACTTCTGATGCTTTCATCTCTTGGCGTCATTTTAGTTACACACATCCGGAGGGAGCTTGCCTTCGGTGCCGGTGTTCCTTTCGGGGCTCTGTTCTCCAGCAATCAATTCCAAAGTATCAACATATTATGGTCCCTGGAGCTCTGGGGTGCAATCTATCACCGTTGGGCAAGAAGGAGAAGGAAAAGTTTCATCATCTCTTTAATAGTCTTGTGCTCGTTCCTGGGTCTATCAGTTGGCCCTTCGACTGCCAACCTGATGAGGCCACGTCTGGATAACTGGCCAGTTGGGGGTACCCCGTTCTGGATCAACAGTACAAACACTACTCTTTTCCCGGCAGACATCGAAGATTCGCCAGACTTATCCCATTGCCAACAAGACAGTGGGGACGTTTCCTGTCCGTACGGAGAGTGGCGAATCCTCAACAGTAGTCTGTTCTCTTACCCGTCCTACGGTACGGGCACTTACATCAGTCCACAAACGATTGACTTTCAGACGTCAACGTCTAGACGAACTATGCAGTTACGATCAAGATCCCAGTACCCCCAGAAGATAATAAGAAACTCGTATACCTCAGCAACAGTGCCATACTCTTTTATTGCAGATAGCATCTTCCGCCTTGCACAACTGTGGAATCAGGCAACGTCAACAGTCTCAGCAAACTTACTCTTTCGCCTAGAGAACGCATTCATGGTCAATGTCTACCAGCCCGTCGTTATTTCTCGATGCCTTAGTTATCCGATCATAAGGGATGGTACTTCGAGCTTTGGATTCCCAATCATAAATTCATCCATATGGCATGAGGATCATCCAGTTCAAGATGAATATGAGAATCCATTTATCGGTTTTAATTTTGAGCTTTCGGGCAGTGCGCTCAATGCTGCCGTGAGCTCCGCGCTGAATGGCTCTGCTACATCATCCTTGTACTGGCTTGACACCCCAGAACTGCTCAAGATGACTAATAGCTCTCTCAATGCTGTCGCTGTTTTTCCAAAAGCAGCCAAATTCGGTCCTAGCTATTATTGTTGCAGTATTCAGATCCCTTTTCTCAACGCCAGCGTGGCTAGCGGAGAGAATACGATTGAAGATATCGTTGGCAGTCCAAACCGCTGGACAGAGTACCCGATCTACACCCCTAAGGTCGCTCGCATCTTCCCACGGGCAGCGTGGGCAGGATATGTCAATCCGACGATCAAAGGAACCGGCTCTACGGTGTTCTCAACTTTGGCCTCGACCGCAAGCCTATGGGACTATAAGCAATACTCTATGGCAAAGTATCCCGAAATAAGTGTCGAAGTAATCCTAAGTACTCTCATTGCGAACGGTCTGGGAAGAAGGAACTACTACGCGTCGATGTTATCGGATAATTACCTCTTCAGAACCGCCTCCGATAAAGCCGCGTGGGTCAGAAGAATCCTGCCCAAGAATAACAATATCGGGAGCGGCGACAACGCGTTCGATATTCCAGAATCTTTGCAACAGAACTCGACTCGATTCCAGTTCGGCGTTACCAATTACGGCTACGCATACTCAAATTCTGGCATGGTCCAGAAGGCGGCGCTTACCGTTCTCCTCCTGTATGTGGTTCTGGTGTTCGCACACAGTGTTATGTCCGTTTGTACAGGTTTATCTTCCAATAGCTGGGGTTCGCCGTCTGAGATAGCGGTATTGGCCATGAAGTCTGCACCACCTGAGGAATTACATAACACGGGAGCTGGAGTAGAGACTGTTGCTGCATATGAGAAGAATATCCAGCTGGATATAGAAAAGGGAAATGTTTGTATTGTATTTGAAAGAGAAAGGAAGGAGAAGTTGGAAGCGAATATTTCATATGGGTAGGCATCTATGCAATTTACGTTTCATTTTATGAAAAGAACTTTGAGCTCCAGGTAGCTTTCTTGTTTTTGAAGTCTTGTGTGGCGTGTCGAGTACTCTGCCTATCGAACAACGAGAAGATTTCATAGTTCCCTGATGGTTTGAGAAGTCTAGTCTCCTCTTGTGCCTTTCCCGCCGTTGTAGGCTCTCCAGGTCTTTGAAGTCATAACGAGCTTCTAAAGTTTGTAGGCCTCGAATAGGGTCCCACAGTAATGAAGACCAACTATCTAAAGTAGGTTGAAAGTGGAGAAATTAGAAAGAAGTTCAAACCTCGTTAATAGAAATTCTTGAGAGATTTTGGAACGATAAGTGTATCAAATATTTTTGAATTAGACGCAATGTATCAACGAGGCTTTTTGAACGAGACTTTTCGAACGAGACTTTTCGAACGAGACCTTTTAAACAAGATTGTTTGAACTAAATACCATATTATAACCCGATTTTTATATTAATTTAGCTAGCTTTTTGGTTTCTAAACGCGTAAAGTACGTGTACAAAATAACCTAAAAAACAATAGGTAATGTTTCGAATCTAATCTACAAATCGAGAACCGCCGCCTTTTTTACACTCCTTGCTTTCAACTATATCGGGACTATTAAAGCTAAAGCCCCTCTCAATCGCAAATTATTAGTTATGGTTTAGTGGGGAGGCGACGAATCATCTCTATTCCTCTATCGTTGCAAGAAAATGCTGTTTCCTCAGGCAATCGGAAACAACATCTTTTTTTGATGAGCATGTTCTGGTCAGTCTGCCTCGCCGCCTTTGTGTAGGCGCGACTCACCCTCTCTCACCATGTTCACCTCTGCTTAGGCACATCCACCTTCTTCGTCTGATGGACGATACGTGGTGACCGCTCACTTATGTGGTATCGTTTTCGTCAACTTTATACGGGTGCGAGGGTGCCTAATTTTGGGACCCAGTGGTGCCGAAACAAGGACCCTCCGAGACTGTTAGGGAGTCACTGGGAGAACTGGCAGGGCGAGTTAGTAGCGAAACAATGGTCTCGATAAGGAGGTAGTTATCCCCATAGCATAAGCTAGTACAGGACTCGAAGCACGAGAGAAGGAAAGGTCTCTCACGCGAGCCGGCGTCGACTCCTATCTAGCGCAGAATCTCGGCAGTGAAGGATCACCGCCGCCGTGCTCACCTCACCCACCTCCACCTGACCCTTCGTCCTAAACCATTACCGACCGCATATGATAGCTGCAGTCTCTAGGCGAAGTTGCGCTGAATGATCCTTAGAATGAGGTACCAGCCCGACACTTTTAACATTCAGCTCTTCTTTCCACAACCCCATGTCACTGGCTGCGGACCTATACACTCTTCCATGTTTCATACGGTGCGACGGGATCAGGTATTACGCTGTTCTGTCGTAGCTACTAACCCAAATTACGGATTATCGTTTCCAGGATCATGACTCGGCCAGGCAAGTGCGACGTCTGCAGGAGGCGTAAGGTTAAGTTGAGTCACAATTGGAAGTTCCCCGCCGTTCTACTCGAATGCTCATGCCTGAAACAGTGCGACGAGGAACAGCCGGCCTGCGGTGCTTGTAAAAAAGGCGGTCGAGCTTGCTCCTATACCTCGGGGAATGGCCGGTTCGACCGATTCTTCCAAGTGTATCGACTGGACAACATCAGACAGGACAGTAGTGCCCCTTCCAGCGGGCGTGATTTGTCTCAGTCATTAGAGTCTGGCGGAGTTGGTCAACTCTTGACCCATGATACTACTCGCACGCTCGGACAAGCTGCCTACATGGGATCGAGCACAAGCATGTTCCACAAATTCATTGCACCGCCTAAGTGTGTTGACCCGCGCAGACAGAGTTAGAATCAAAGTCAAAATAACGAGCATAGCAGTCTCGTCCGTGAAGCCCAATTCTGTGGCCGATCAGCAAGTCTCGTTCTCCGTTGGAAAGCTTTGTGCGAGATCATGGCTCCTGGTGCACCCGAGCCCTACGTCGTTGGAGAGTGGCTTGAACTCATTCCACAGCGAATTGGACATAGCGAGACATTCGATATCGCTCTGGAATACCTCATTACTAGCGCAACGACCTACGTTAATACAACCGAGAGCAACCTGGCCAAGACATGCGCCTTGAATTCGAAGGCCCTGGCTCGTATCAGAGCCATGATTTCCAAGGGGGAAGAATCGATGAAAAAGCAAGACGACATTCTCCTGGCCATTTCTTTTCTGTATGCGGCCGAGGTATGAAACCATCGGGCGATGCAAAGGAGCGTCGATTGCGACCATGACTAACCCATGGTGCAAATAGGTTTTTAGAGGAGTGGACACTCAGAGCTACAAGATCCATATGCGCGGCCGAGATGAACTTCTGGCGATTACGACCAGGCAGGGAACGGAATGTAGCGAAATATGTAAGCAAACCTTCTTCGTGAGCGCACAGTCCGGCGTAAGTAGTTGTCCTTTCGTTCTCAATTCACATATTGTCTGAAGTCCATGGTGAACGATTCAAGGTGGCTTCATGCTAATGTTTACGCTAGGCTATGTCCAGCATCCTGGCTGGCAAGGACTCAATCTTCGATAAAGCAGCCTGGCTCACAATGAGTGCGCCGAAGCTCTTCAACCCAGAGTATCCTGATGCCGAACGTGTCGAAGAATACCTGTCGAGACTCCTTGTTTCTATTCCACGGTTGGTCCGCCTCACTCGTACGGCGAAGCAAACCCCCAGTAACGAGATCGCATGTGCGGACGCGATCTCGCTGGCTATGAACCTCTATCTTAACACACTGGAGGATTGGATACAGCATGTCACGCAAATGGGCCTGTTGAGGACTGTCCCGACCACTGAGCCATCCTGCGTCTCATTGACGACAAGGTCATTTGATTTGGTATCAGCGCGGCTCTTCAAGCGGATCGTGCTATACTGGCGCCTGCGGTGCCTCGTGAGTGGCTGTATACTCGCTCTGCTCCAAATCCGGCCGCACATGCCACCTTCCGTCGCCGCCTTGCTCGATCAAGTCGACGCGACCAGTATATATAGCCATGAAGAGCACGCAGCGGAATGTATTTTAATGAGTGTCCAATGGGCCATCACATCGCCCTCGCCGTTGCCCCTCTATAAGCTTCTGGTAGTCTCGCCACTGATGAACGCATTTGGCGTGTGGCTGCGCTCAGAGCGCCGAGCAAGCAACGACGCCAACGCACAAAGGGCAAAGAACCTGCAAGTCTGGGCCGTCAAGCAAATCACGGCGATTGGAAGGACAATTAATGCGCAAGAGGTGGGTATGGCCCAATTAGGGGCCATGAGTATGATTTTTACGGGCGGACCTTTACCAGGTTCTTGAATCTCCAGGGTGACCGAAAATAGCGATTGAGAATACAGCACTCGAATAAATACCAAAGGATGGAAATAGATCTAATATATTTAATAGGTCAAACGCCCGACAAGCCAATCTTAAATTTCAATGCAGTATTCCGCATATCAAAGGAGAATCAAAAATCACGCCACCGAAACCCATTTCCCCGTCTGAAACTACGACCACGACCAAAATTTGTACCACGAGGCCAGGAGAGATGGCGAATATTGCCAATGAGTACTGGAAAGGCTCTTGCGACTTTTCCCTCTTCGGCGACAATCGCGAATCTTCATCCTCAGACCATCCCGAGCCACTCCTTCATCGAGTTCAACTCGAAGACCCTGGACTCCACGACAGCCTGCGGATCCGTCGCATTTGGCACCAAGAACTCGCCAGCATGGCTACCTTGCGAAATAAAGAGCACCCTGCTGGCGTTGCGGTCCCAACTGGGCCGCCAGGCGTTTAAACCGACGCCCACCGCGGTGATGGGATCATAAAGACCCTCGTAGATCAAGATGCGCGGGGTGTTTTTCAGCGTGGCCTTATCGATTCGAATCGCCTGTTGATGCTCCGCGCCGCCGTCGGCAGCGTCGATCCCCCACATTCCCTGACAGCGAGCCTGGTTGATGTTCCTGGCCGAGAAGTCGGACGGATAGCTCCCAAACATGGACTGCGCGGTGGCGTAGTTGGTACGTGGGTAGGGTATATAAGTGCAGACGGCGTAGTCAAAGGGGTTGCGCGTGTACTTTTGCTGCTCTGTAGAGATTAATGTAGAGCAGGAGGTGCCATCGAGATGGAGCGAGAACGGGATTGCCGCGCTGACGATGGAGAGACTGTCATTTGCTGCTAGGGTGGCGTTGATAATGGCGTTCATGGGGAATTCGGTAACGGCCGCATTATATTGCGCGGCGACTAAATAAGCGTTGAGAAGGAGGCCTGTCACCGACTCGGCTTGGTCTGTGGAGTGGAGTGGCTTGCATAGCTTGAGGGCTTGTTGGATGCCGCTGAATTTTCCTGCGAGAACCCTAGTAAGCTACACATCGATCGCCTTTCAAAAATAAGAAAGGGTTTAGGGGACTGAGGAGGAAAATTCTCACCTGCTTCTATTCGATTTCGGACGTCTGCGATGCTTGATTTGATTTTGTGTGCTGCTTCAGCTGAGAGATCGTTATAGACCATGCTTGTCTGTCATTGTACTTAGTGTAAATTCTGGGTAACCCCTAGTGAATGTTGACGAACCCAGTCTGCGTAGCCATAGATAAGCGAGTTATTCGGATTCGTGATCACGCCATCGATGACAGGAGACGAGGCAATAGAACCGTAAATTATCTCTGGATGATGGGTCCGGTACATGGCCGCCAGGGAACCACCGTACGAGGCTGGGCCATGGAGGTCAGCAAGCTTGATTTCTTACACACAACAAGGGTTCCGCTTACCACCAAACACGATGACTTTTGCTCCCTTTGCAACAGGATTGGCACCCGCAGTCAGCCAGGTGAGTAACGAAACGCCGTCGGACAAAACATTATCGAGAGTCATGGCGTCCATCTGAGAGGTCTCCCAAGTTGCCGCCATGGTAAAATTCAACCCGTATGGACAGCTCAGTCCGAAGTACCGGTGCTCCAATCCAACAGCGAGGGCTCCAAGTTCGCTTGCATAGTCGTAAAGAGCCTGAGATTCGAGACAAGAGTAAGGATCCTCTGGTGACTGGAAGAATAAAATCGGCCCGCCGGGTTTATAAAATTGATCGATTAGCTGATACTGCTGCAGGAAGGTCGCATTCGTGTCTTTCCAGTCTCCATTGAAGTCGTTGTGGTGAACTGGTTGGGGGAAGAACTTGGTTGAGCACCCAGTGTGCCCTGTGGGGACCTGGGCTGCGGCTTGAATGACACTCTCAGGTGGAAGGACAGGGGCAGGCTTGCAAATGCTAGCCGCGGACACGGTGTGAGAGCAGTAGATTAGGCCCAAGGCCTTGGCGATATGCTTGAACATGTTCGGCGTCTTTCTCGATATGGGCGACAATGGTTGTTTATAAAGAAAAGTGTTTTGAGTGTCCTACTATGTTCGGCATGCTTTAGTCGAAGAGATGTCCTGCCCACCTTTTATAGATCTTGCCGGCAGATTGCGTGGGTTCTGAGTCTCAGCTCTCTCCTCAGTCATGTTCAAATGGGCAGAAATGCGAGAGACAAGTGTCAGCGCTGTGAGGCTAGGCCGATTTGCGCAGATTGGAGGAGTCTTGCATTCCCTCAAATAGGCAAATAGAGCAGCAGAGCCTCTTCACGTATAGGGCGGTCAAATATAGATTGAAAATCGCCTCAAGCCGTTTCCAATAACTTGATTGGACAGAAACCGTATATGCAAAGTCATATAGCGTCGCAATCTTCAATTTAGAACAACCCGGGGGCTGGTGGAGACGGGCCTGATATTTCGCAAAATTCCCTTTTTCGGAAAAGCAGCTAGATCGACGTCCCAGCTGAGAGATGGGCTCTAAATTTGGAGGGCAGGAGTTCGCACGATGGTACTGAAATAGTCAGTCTAGAATACAGCGCGTTTATTACGGTAGTCGACAAATAGGCCTTAGAAAAAATAGATCAGAGTATACTTGCGTATTATCGCGAGGTGTTTTGAAATTTCTCCAAGGCAAGACCAACCTTGGGCTACGGAGTTGCCAGCAACGCCAAGCACCCTTAAAAAGCTAGCTAGACAGATAAGCCCAGCCATCCCGCACAAGAGCTTCATACTTCTCATGCCTCGAAGGGTGTTGCGGCTCGACGGCAAGGAATATTTACGTCGAGGTGCTGAAGGACCTTCAGCCCACTGAAGTCCCGCACGTGCATATTCCGGCACACTGACCGCACCTTGGCATCATCGGCATCCGCTTCAGCACTAAGCTCACCAAGCTTCTGAACCGCATGCCAGGATGGCGCGCCCCCAAAGAAGCCGCTTGCTCTTCTCGTATAACGGCGACGTCGTGTGCAAAGACGGCTACAAGCCCTACACGTATGGCCAAACCGTCGTTTGTGGCGTCGACTTCCGGGCGAAAAGCATCTTCTATCCTCGATGGTGAGCGGCTGCGTGGGTTATCCCAAGCTTGCTTCCAAGCAATTCTCTTTCGCTCACTGACTCGGTCCTTGCTAGAATCTGCGTTTGAGCCTGTCCGTGCTCAACTTTTTCCCATTGTGGGGACAAAAGATAATCTCGCTTTTAGCGCGAATTTTGGGAGAGGGCCGTTTCGCTGGACCGGTGCGCAAGCCTTCTGTAACGATGAGGAGGAGGACTAGGCATGCGTACGTCAATCTTCCCTTGTCTCTTAAGCGTTGTTAGCGTGCTTGTAACGAAGCCTTTAAGCTTCTTTTCTGAATCCTTGGATAGATGGTCAGCTGTCTCTATTGTTGCATGTCGATAACTTTTACGGTCTTCTGTTTTCTATATTCGCATTCCATATGTGTTGCTCTGCTCGAAAGAACGACTAGAGCTTGTGTATAAAGATCTGTTTTTGGCTCAGGATAATGTGGTTGTTATATCCCTGTGCATTATGGTCAATCTGTGTCCACCAGTCTGTACATTTTCATAGCGTCCTTATAATTGTTCAATAGTAGATTCAGAGTAATGGCTACGGACAGCATGGTTTCAAAATCTGATTGGATCCCAATTAAAGTTGCAAAATGTATCCCTACCCAAGGTAGATAGTCCTCGAATAGTCCCACGGTAACCAATACTGAAGTAGGTTGAAAATGGAGGAACCAGAAAGAAGTTGAAACCTCGTCAGTAGAAATTCTAGCAGGACCTCAGAACGATAGATTTTGCAAATGTTTCTGAATTAGACGTGGACATCGATGGACTTTTTGGATTCCTGTTTTCAGCCTTTCCAGTGATGAAATGCAATGACGAGACTGTTTGAACGAGACTGTTTGAACGAGACTGTTTGAACGAGACTGTTTGAACGAGACTGTTTGAACTGAAGGCTATGTCACATGCCCCATCGCCTCTCTGAACGTAAACAATGTCACGGGTATCATATCGCTTAAAGAACGCCACAACAGCCTTCCCATGCAAACTCTAAACAAGCGCCCTTTTCCCTCCGTGTTCTACGCCTATAGCAATGACCCTTTCCTAGGTTGCGTAGCCAGACCCTTTTTCATGATTTCAAGGGAAATGATGTCCCCTTTCTTCACTCTTGAGATCACTTTCCGACAAACTGGGCAGTTGCCACGGCGGCCATCCCCACCGGACCTATCGCCGAACGAAAGGGCTTGTGTGAGACATTCGAAGCAGAACACGTGACCTATCAAAAAACATCAGCGTCGGCCGAAGATGGCACGTAAATGGAACAAAGTAGAGTAATCGCCTTACCACACGAAGTAGCAGTCAGGTTGGTCGGTGTGTCCATGCAGATGATACAATTTATGTTCGAGAGCTTTGTGGACTTTTGTAAGTCTTCTTGAGACGCCACTTGCTGCTCTCGCTGCTTCTTCAAGGTGTCGGCGAGGGCTGTGTCCTCTTCCACAAGATCCAGTTCTTCAATAGATTTGTCGGCATTACTTCCTAGCCTAGGCGCTGTATTCCTCCTCGCTCGCTTGTTGGGGGAGGCTGAAGGAGACCCTTCTGCTGCCCGTTTGGTTCCTCGCCCCGGAGCCATGGTCGGTAGGTCGGTCTCAGAGCCAAGCTCCACAAGATCGCTGAAGCTCTGACTTTGCTGGGAGCGATCGAAGGCGAAAGGCGAACCGGTCGCGTCGCGAGATGCAGTGATTTCGGCAAAGGAAGGAAATTGAAATGAGTGCAGGGAATCGTCCTCGAAAACCATGGAATGACCGGGAGAGGGATCCAACTCTCTTGATGACGAAGCAGAAGACGAAGTGATGTAGTTTTGAAGTACAGTAGGTAGCCGTTGAAAAGAATCAGAACCTGGAAAGTTAGAAAACGACGAAGAGGTGCTGTTCGAAGGCCCGCCGTGGGGGAGTGAGGAGTCCGAGGCGGAAGACGAAGCTGAATTGTGAATGTCCATCACACTCTTACATATCAGATAACATCCAGAGACGATATGCCAACGTTGATCCGATTTCGGGCCATAGCGGCAAACACTGACACACACATGAGGACGATGATGGTGTAGGGTTGAATTGCACAAGCTGCGGGGCACGGGCCTTTTGGGCCAGGCCTTTAAGGGGAAGGGAGTACCTAATGGAACTGTGCAGGTGCCGTCATCGTCATGACGCGAACATCGCACGCGAAATTTGTGCCCAGGACTACACAATTTCTATCCCAACTTCCGCCGACGATGAGGTGACAGCGGCATGCTTGTCGCCATACGATGCGGATCACTACTCAACCGCGACTGCGATCAAACGTGATCCGGCAGTATCGTGTTCTACGCTCTTCTGCGCGAACCCCTATCTGGTATGAACGGCAAAAATGTCGGTTGAGATCGTATGCGACAGAAGCTCGAGGGACGGAAGGAGAACCATCCTTCACTGCTCAGGAAAGATACAACGAAATCGGTGTTCAGCAAGTCAGCAGCCACGTCCATAAGCAGCTCTTCCCAGCAACGAACACCCAAACACCTCCCGAACTTGTCGCTTTAGCCAAAGATCACCTTGCCCGCCATGATCTGCTTGGGAAAAGCAATGACTCGAGTGATCCCGTGGTCTTTGACCTCCCAGCCCTTCAAGGGCATTCGCTCGATGAGCATTTCTACAAATTGGGCATGGATGCAGCAGAGCCCTACCTGACGCAGTGCAAAAGGTTTACCAGGGCAAACGCACCGCCAAGGCCGCGAAAATGGGTCGCGAGGAGCGGCTGGACCAAATATCATGCGGACGGCACGTCAGAACAGGTCGATACCCCGAACGAGAGTATGCTTACTTTTGATACGGAAGTCATGTGGAAGGAAACCTCTTTCCCCGCCATGGCATGTGCCGTAAGTCCAAACGCGTGGTATGCGTGGATATCTCCATGGCTACTCGGGGAGTCCAAGTCAGACCGTCATTTAATCCCGCTCGGTACGACTGAAGAAGCAAGAATAGTGGTGGGTCACAATATCGGATATGACCGCGCTCGTATAGCGGAGGAGTATGATCTGAAGCAATCGAAGAATTACTTTGTTGATACAATGTCTCTCCATGTTGCTGTCAATGGCATGTGTTCACAACAACGTCCTACATGGAACAAGCACAAAAAGGCGCGCGAATTGCGGGAGAAGATCGCCAAGTCTGATCGTGATGCCGATTTATCCGTCTTGTTGGAATCTCGTGCGATGCAGGATGACGAAGAGGAATTATGGGTTGGCAGAAGCTCAGTGAATTCGCTTCGAGATGTGGCCAAGTTTCATTGCGGAGTCACCATCGACAAGGCCAGAAGAGAGTATTTCAGTGAGCTTGACCGGAAGGGAATACGGGATAAGTTAGAGGAGTTGTTAGACTATTGCGCAGCCGACGTGGAAATTACCCACCGGGTGTACAGAAAAGTCTTTCCTTTGTTCTTAGAAACATGTCCTCATCCGGTCTCTTTTGCAGCTCTTCGGCACCTTTCTGCTCAGATACTCCCGGTCAATAAGTCGTGGGAAGCTTATACTGCAAACGCCGAAGCCACCTACCACAAGCTCTCCAACGCTGTGGTTCAACGTCTTGTCGACCTTACCGAAAAAGCGCTCGAGGCTAAAGCACAACCTGAAAAATATCTCCATGACCCTTGGCTACAGCAGCTCGACTGGTCTGGGCAAGAAGTGAAGATGGTCAAGGGCAAGAAGAAGGGAGATCCACCACGCCCAGCAGCGCGACAGAAGAAACCTGGAATGCCAAAGTGGTATAAGGACCTATTCCAGACGAACGATGCATCTATCAATCTCTCCGTTCGCACAAGAATCGCGCCGCTTTTGCTAAAGCTCGCCTGGGATGGTTATCCTTTATTCTGGTCTGATAAATATGGATGGACCTTTCGAGTACCAAACAACGAGGCATGGGCCTACGGCAACAAAGCAGTTGTTGATTGCGACATGTCCGAAGAATCGAATCTAGCGTTACGTCATGACCAGCACCACCGATACTTCAAACTGCCTCATAAAGATGGTCCAAGTGCTCGCTGTGCCAGTCCTCTGGCAAAGGGCTATTTACAGTACTTCGAAAAAGGAGTCCTCTCGTCAGAGTATTCATACGCGAAAGAAGCTCTCCAAATGAACGCTTCGTGTTCATACTGGATCAGCGCGAGAGAAAGGATCATGTCACAAATGGTGGTCTATGATCATGAAGCCAAAGGTAAGCCGAAACGAAAGAGAACAAATCGGGATGAACTTGGTTATATCCTACCACAAGTCATTCCAATGGGCACCATTACACGCCGAGCAGTCGAAAACACTTGGCTCACGGCCAGTAATGCCAAACCAAATCGTGTTGGCTCAGAATTGAAATCTTTGGTCACGGCTCCGCCAGGCTACTGCTTCGTTGGTGCCGACGTTGACTCTGAGGAGTTGTGGATTGCGAGCCTGGTGGGAGATTCTCAATTCAAGATGCACGGTGGGAATGCTATTGGCTTCATGACACTCGAAGGGAGTAAAGCTGCCGGTACTGATTTGCATTCGCGCACGGCGAAGATCCTGAACATTTCCAGAAATGATGCAAAAGTGTTTAACTACGGGCGCATATACGGGGCTGGACTCAAATTTGCCTGTACACTTCTTCGTCAATTCAACCCCGAACTGACTGATGCACAAGCGCTGGAGGTTGCATCGAAACTTTACACAGAAACCAAGGGAAAACGCACGATGCGCAAAATTCTCCACGAACGTTCATTTTGGCGAGGAGGGACAGAATCATTTGTCTTCAATAAATTAGAGGACTTCGCGGAACAAGAACATCCCCGAACACCGGTTCTCGCTGCAGGAATCACGGAAGCGCTGATGCGTCGCTATATCAACAAAGGAGGCTTCATGACATCGCGTATTAACTGGGCTATTCAATCTTCTGGAGTCGACTACTTGCATTTACTCATCATCTCTATGGATTACCTTTCTCGGCGTTATAATATAGAGGCACGACTTGCACTTACTGTCCACGACGAAATTCGTTACCTTGTCAAGGAAGGAGATAAATACCGAGCTGCTATGGCACTGCAGGTCGCAAATGTCTGGACCCGCGCTATGTTTAGCCAGCAGATGGGCATTGATGATTTGCCCCAATCTTGCGCTTATTTTTCAGCAATCGATATTGACCATGTGCTGAGAAAGGAGGTTGACATGGATTGTGTGACACCGTCTCAGCCCACCCCCATACCTCCCGGTGAGAGCGTCGATATAGGCGGACTTCTTGCCAAAGGACGAGACGCGCAGCTCGATTCTAATGTAAAGCCATTTGATGCGCCTCAGGTCGAGGCATATCCCTACACAGCTCGTGTACCTGTCATGGCGGACTTACAGCACCGGAGCGATTTATTATATCTGAGGGCGCAAGTCACCAACGACGACAAGGAATTCCGCGATATCCTGAAAGAGCTCAAGCCTCCTAGCACACCCAAACGGCCGTCCGCAAGGGCGAAGAAAACACAGCAGAGTTCTGATTTTGAGGTCAGACCATTGCATTACCAGCAGACAGCGACCCTGCTGCCCGTGGATGAATGGAACGGTCAAAAGTTTCATCAGGCATGGAATGGAGCTAAGAAGCTTAATGGCTGGCATGACTTGGGTTCGACTGCATTCCGGAAATTTCCAACCGGGACAGCTGGCAGAGTATAGGAGGTGGAACCATGTATGATTTTCTGTAAGGTATAATTGTATGTTTAGGTATTGTGATGTGGCCGATAAATTCACGTTGCAACGATACTGCGCTTTACCGGCGAAGCGAAATCTTGCGTTGTGTATATATAGAAGTGTACACTAATAAATGTTTTCGAGTAAATTTCATGTGAACGTTTATTTCACATTCTACGGGACAGATGGGCTCTGTAATATCGTAGCAACGTGCGAGGGTGGGCGTTTGATAGGATATCTTGAGGCCACCGCAGCACATTTTCATTGAATTCGCTTTCACAATCCATTGATATAACCTTCAATTTTCGACTTGCTCTTGTTTGCAAACCCTCGCTGGCTGCGGACTTGAAAGTAGAATATTTGATTGACCGAATTGACCTACAGTAATGGAACTAAACTACGGTAAATGTGTGGGACCTTCTGCCAGAGAGCTCTGCTCCTGCCTACGTCGCTTAATGCTTTCTACTATGTCACCGATCAGAAGCAGCTTCCTCTCAACGTGCCAACCATAGCTTCTTTGATACCGTATATCGCCTTCCATCTATCATGGCATCGGGCCTGCCCGAAAGCTGGAATGGGGGATTTAGTGTGTTCGCCTCGAGCGGATTTACCTTCAGTTTCTTCTCATTCTTTCATCTTCTCCCCTCCACCTTGTCCTCAGCTATTCTTTGCTCACCGCATATCCTAATACCATCTTCATCTCTGCTGAAGCACTTTGAATTTCAGCTGCAGAATCTCTATTCATTTGTGCTGCGGCGATGGAGACAGTCACCCACACCGCAAGCGCTCCCTACAACACTCATGCTGCTGTGAAAGAACACATCTGCAGTTCAGAAGCCGGCCATACTGCGGAGCAACTTGGCATTGAGCCTATCTCTGGAGAGATTGAGGGCGGTGAGGCAAGTAGACTGCATCGTAGCTGCATCGCTCAGCAAGAGGACAGTAAGTCTCCCAGATTAAAGCCTCACATCCAATCGGAGCTCTTTCGCTGACTTATAGCTAGAAACTTCGTCGAAGCTGATTGGGCTTGCTGGCCTGGACGGCGCTGACGAGGAAGCATCTCCTGCCCAGGAAGCTCCTGCTCAAGAGCTTCCTCCTGAAGAATCTGCAGAAGTGCCCCAAGTCGAAGACGCTCCGACTCAGGAATATCCTCCAGAAGTACCAGCAACTGAACCTGCTGTTGAAGTCACATCCGCTATTGAGGCTCCTCCGGCGGACGTAGAGGCTTCAGCCAAGGTAGACGCACACGCCGAAGAACAGGCTCCCACCGGAGAACCTATCGTAGAGGCACCGGTTGACAAGCCGGTCGCTCAAGAAGCTCCCGCTGTTGCTCCTCCAGCGGACGATGTACCGATTGACGAGCCTGCCCAACAGCCTTCCACCGAACAAGCCGCTGTCGGACAACCGAATCCTGTTGTTCAATCTCCTGCTGTTGAGCAGCCCGAGTCTGTCGCAGAACAGGCGCCAGTTGAGTCTCCGCGTATCCAAGAGCCTGAACCTATCGTCGAGCAGGCACAGACAGTGCATCCTGTTGAACCTCCTGCGCCTGTTGTGGACGAAGCACCGATTGAGCCTGAGCCCGTCCAACAGCCTGAGCTTGCCATCGACACGGCACCGACTGAGCCTCCAATAGAACGACCCGAGACTGTCACCGCAACGGCACCGGCGGAGCTTCCTCCTGTCGAAGAGCATGAGCCTGCGGTCGAAAAGCCACCGACGAGTGCTCCCGTTGAAGGACCTGAGACTCTGGCTGCAAGTCCGCCGATTCAACCTGATCCTGTCGAGCAGATCGATCCGGTCTCTAAAGAGCCTCCTGCAGAGCCACAGTCTGCTCCAGAAGGACCACATATCGAGCCACCTCTGATTGAACAATCCGAGCCCGTTACTGAACCCTCGGCGAGAGAGACTCTTTCTGCGGAGCAAGCAGAACCTGTCGTCGAAGTTCCTGCACCAGACCCACAGCCAATTACAGAAGAGTCTCAAGTCAGAAACCCTGAGCCTGTAGTTGAGCAACAATCTGTGGAACCGCTCGTTACTGAGCAGCCCCAAATTGACCAGGTCGAGCCCGTTGTCGAGAAGTCTCCTGGAGAACAGCCTGTCACTGAACAGCCTGTTACTGAACAACCGTCAGTGAAGGAGCCCGTCAGTGAAGCTATTGCAGTCGATCCACTTCTCGGCAAGCAGCCTTCTGTTGAACAGTCTCCCGTGGAAGAATCCGCTAAAGAAGAGCCGCCTGCGCCACCGCCTACTCTCGAGTCACCTCCTGTTGAGCTGTCGCCGCCAATTAGGGAGCCTGAGGCTGTCATTCAACGGCAACCAATGGAAGACTCTGTTGTGGAAGCCCCTTCTATTGCACAACCTATCGCTGAGCAGCCTCCCGTCGCGCCGGCTGTCACAGAGGAGCCTGTAATGAAATGGCCCGTTGCCGACCAGCCTTCTCCGATTGGGCAACTTCCTTCGATCACGGAGCCTATACCAGAAGAGAGACTCGTCAAACAGATTTTCACAGCTGAAGAATCTCCCCCGGTTGGAGAATCGCTTACGGTGCAGCTTCCCGCTACAGAGTCTGATGTCAAAGAGCCCGTTCCAACAGCTCCTCCTGTTGAAGCGCCGGAGAAACTTCCTTCTGTCGAACCCGCGATCGGACCACGTCCTGCTGAGGAGCCCTCGGCTCCCGTCGTGGCGCCTCCTCCAGAAGCATCTGTTGTCGAAGCACCAGCTGAGGCTGTTCCTGAGAAGCCAGTCCCCGTCGAGGTCCCTCCTTTCGAGGCCACACGTTTTGTTCCATCAGCTCCGATTGAGGTAGGCCAGGTCGAACCAACTCAGCAACAACGACGTCGTGCATCTACCATTGTTGACGTGCCTCCGGCCTTGAGAAGGGTCTCCACGGCTCCTGTCGCTCCATCATTTCCTCGGCAGCCAACGGTACCTGAAGTTGCTCCTGTGAGAGTGCCTGAACCAGTGGCTGGGACTCTGCCCCCAGATGATGTAGCTGAGCCTTCTGAAGTCGATGCACCAAAGGTAGAGGCACCTCCACCGCTCGTTGAACTCCCAAGGGTCGAAGAGCTTCCACTTCCTGTCGAGCCTCCAAGGGCCGAGGAGCTTCCGCCCGTCGTCCAAGTTCCAAGAATCGAGCAGCCTCCGGTAGTCGTCCAAGCCCCGAAGGTCGAGGAGTTCCCGCGGGTCACCGAACCTTTAAAAGCCGAGGAGCCTCCAACTCTCATCGAACCTCCCAGGACTGCGGAGCCACCCAGCGTCGAGCCTCCGAAGGTCGAGGAAGCTCCACCCGTCATCGGCTTGCCAAATACCGCTGAGCCACCTAGGATCGAGGAGCCTCCGCTTGTGGTGGAAACTGCACCAGTTGTTGAGCGACCAAAGGTCGTCGTGCCTCCGGCTGTTGTCGAGCCTCTGCCAGTAGTCGAGCCTCCACCAGTGATCGAGCCTCCGCCAGTGATCGAGCCTCCACTAGTTGTTGTACCTCCACCAGTCATCGAAGCTCCGTCAATTACAGAGCCCCTGCCCGTCATTGAGCCTCCACCGAATACAGAACCTCTGCCGGTGGCCCAACTTCCACAGGCTGTTGCGCCTCCACAAGTTTTCGAGGCTCCACCGGTAATCGAGCCTTCTCAAGTGGTTGCTATTCCTCCACCAGTCATCGAAGCTCCATCAGTTGTGGAGCCTCCACCCGTTATCGAGCCTCTACCAGCTGCAGAGCCTGTGCCGGTGGCGCAGCTTCCACAGGCTGTTGCGCCTCCACAAGTTTTCGAGGCTCCACCGGTAATCGAGCCTTCTCCGGTGGTTGCTGAGGCTCCTCCGGTAATCGAGCCCCCGAAACTCGTCAAGCCTCCTACTGTGGTCGAGCCTCCCCCGGTTGCCGAACTTCCAAGGGTCATCGAACCGCCACCGGTAGTCCAGCCTGTGCCAGTCATAGCGCCTCAGCCTGTATTCGAACCTCCGAAGCTTGTCAAACCCCCAACAGTGACTGAGGCTCCACCACCTGGAGAGCTTCCAAGGGTCGTTGAGCCACTACCGGTAGTCCAGCCTGTGCCGGTCATCGAGCCTCAGCCTGTATTCGAACCTCCGAAGCTCGTTCAACCTCCAACAGTGACTGAGCCTCCGCCGGGTGCCGAACTGCCAAGGGTTATCGAGCCTCTGCCAGTCGTTGAGCTTCCAAGGGTTGCCGAGCCGCCAGCTGTAGAGCCACCAAAGGTTGAGCCTCTGCCCGTTGTTGAACCAGTATCCAGTGTTGAGCGACCACAGCTTCGTACGGTTGTTGAGCCTGCGAAGATTGTCGAGCCTCAATCGGTCATCGAGCCTCCAAGGGTTTTCGTCGAGCCTGTACCGGTGGCCGAGCCTCCGAAGGTTCTGCCTCCAAAGGTCGAGCCTTCGAAGGTCGAAGCTTCAAGAGTAGAGGCTCCAAAGGCTGAGCTTCCTCCAAATGTGGAGCCTCCAAAGACTGAGCAGCCAAAGATCGAGCAGCCAAAGGTCGAGCAGCCAAAGGTCGAGCAACCAAGGGTCGAGCCACCAAAGGTTGAACCTATCAAAACGGAACCACTGAAGGTTGAGACTCTCAGGACAGCGCCCCTCATGGTTGAACCTCTCAAAACAGCACCTTTGGTGGTCGAACCTCTCAAGACAACGCCCTTAGTAGTCGAACCGCTCAAAACGGCGCCTCTAGTGGTCGAGCCTCTCAGAACGGAGGCCTTAAGGGTTGCACCTCTCACAACAGAACCTTTGAAAGTTGAAACCCTCAAAACAGCACAACTGATGGTCGAACCCCTCAGGACAGCACCATTGGCAGTTGAACCTCTTAAGACAACACCATTAGCGGTTGAACCTCTTAAGACAGCACCATTAGTAGTTGAGCCTCTCAGGACAGCGCCATTGGCAGTCGAGCCCCTCAAAACAGCCCCTTTGGCGGTCGAGCCTCTGAAAACGGCGCCCTTGGCTGTTGAGCCCCTAAGGACGGAGGCTCTAAAGGTCGAGCCCCTCACAACGGAGTCTTTGAAAGTTGAGTCCCTCAAGTCAGAGCCTCTCAGGACGGAGCCTCTCAGGACGGAGCCTCTCAAGACGGAGCCTCTCAAGACGGAGCCTCTCAAGACGGAACCTCTCAGGACGGAACCTCTCAGCACAGAGCCTCTCAAGACGGAGCCATTGAGGACGGAGCCATTGAGGACGGAGCCATTGAGGACGGAGCCATTGAGGACGGAGCCATTGAGGACGGAGCCACTCAAGACAGAGATACTCAGGACAGAGCCTCTCACAACAGAACCTCTCAAAAGCGAGTCACTCAAAGTTGAGCCTCTCAGGACTGAGCTTTTGAAGACCGAGCCTCTAAGGACCGAGCCTCTAAGGACTGAACCACTAAGGGCTGACCCTTTAAAAATGGAGACGATCACTGCTGAGCCTCTTAGAAGTGAGACTTTGAGAGCTGAGCCTTTGAGAGCAGAACCTCTAAAAAGCGAGCCTCTGAAGATGGAGCCAATTACGATCGAGCCCCTCAAAAGCGAACTTCTGAGAACCGAACCTCTGAGAGCCGAGCCTCTGAGAATGGAGCCCCTCATGATTGAGCCATTGAAGATTGAGACTCTCAAGACCGAGCCGTTAAAGATTGAGCCACTCAGGATAGGGCCTCTGACAGCTGAGCCTCTCAGAAGCGAACGTCTGGTTGTCGAGCCATTGAAGGTTGAACCGTTGAAGGCGGAAGCACTTCAAGTTGAACGGCTGCAGGTTGAACGGCTTCCGGTCGAGTCTCTGAAGGTTGAGCCCCTGAAGTGCGAGCCCCTGAAGGTCGACATCAAGGTTGAGGTGCCGCATGCAGAGCCTCCAAAAGTCGAAGCTACAAAGGCGGAGGCACCAAAAGCCGAAGCGCCAAAGGTTGAACCTCCCAAGCCTCCCAAACCGATGAGCAAGCTTCGCCGGTTGTTCACACCCAAACCCAAGGGTAAGAAATGCTCTGACATGTGGTGGGCCCTGGAAATCAGTTAACAGAAGAGCAGCTCCGAAACCTCCGAAGCAGCCCAAACCTCCAAAGCCTCCAAAACCGCCCAAGCCGCCGAAGAAGGTCAAGCCACCCAAGCCGCCTAAGCCTCCCAAGAAGGTGAAGCCACCCAAGCCGCCGAAACCACCAAAACCACCGAAGAAGGTGAAGCCGCCGAAGAAGGTCAAACCGCCTAAGCCGCCCAAGCCACCCAAGAAGCCGAAGCCGCCAAAGAAACACAAATTGCCAAAGGTCAAGTTTCCGAAAAGGCACAAGAAGTAAACTAGGGTGAAGGTAACGGCTTGCTTTTTGTGAGGTTAGTAAGTCTGCAAAGGTTTGGCTGTTTGAATAATCGGAATTGGGCTGGTGAGGAAAGAGATTCTGCGTCGGTTCGTCCCAGAGCCAGGTGTGATTCTTAGCAGCAAATCCCTTGTACTATCTTCTCATAAACCTCTGAAATGAAAAGGCACGTTCTAAAGAAATTATTATTCGTGAAAATATACAAAATATGAAGCGAATGTGAAGTCTAGGTGTCGTTTGACATAATAGTAAAACCTCTTCACGGGCAATCCAGGACCTCCAACCCGTGGAAAAGCCCAGTTGAACGCCTGCCAGACTGCCATGCGGCCTAAATTACCCATCCTTTTATACACGAACATAGGATGATTGAATACTCAGCTTCAGTTCTTCCTCCTTGATCGCAGGTTCCTCTGATTCTCCTGCTTTCCATCAATCGGCTGCCCATTGACCAAGACTTCCGGCGTCTTCGGCTCTTCCTTCTGCTGCAGTTGCTGCTGCACCTGCGGCGGTTGCTCCACCTCGTCATCCTCTTCATCATCACTCCGCTCGTCCTTGCCCACATTGCTTACCACGTATCTATACGCGATCCTGAGGATGAGGAACAGCCAGAACAGATTCAGAGCCTGGATGGCGGCGAGCAGCACGAAAGTGATGATCTGCGAGATCCAGCATTTGTACTGCTGCGTCGCCCAGTCGAGTTCGTACGGGCCGACGGTCGCGAATTCGGTGAGGACGGACCAGAGGATGCGCAGGTTGAGGTAGTGGCGGAGGTAGACCCAGACGCAGATGAAGAAGCCGAAGTAGTACCCGCCAATAGGGGAATCTGTGTAGTTCAGGACTTTGGACGTCTAACAGGGCCCACGTGGCTCGATCAGCACAAGAACTTTTCGCCCAATTCTGATTTGGCAACACCCGAAGAATGGGGACTTTTGAGGAATTTTTTTCTCTTACCGCAAGAAAGAAATCGCTAATATCGTGCGTAATATACACCGCCAACCCCATCGTCCCAAAATGAAAGCGGTAGCTCAGCCCAATCAACGCCAGCGTAATGATATGATGCGCCACCAACTCCTTGAAGTCCTTGCGCGGCTTCTCCAGCATCAGACACAGCACAATGGCCTGCTGCGCCCAGTAGCTCGCCTGCAGCAGGTAGTAGGCCTTGAACAGCGCGACGTGCTCGCGATGCGGGAACGCCTCGAACATGGGCACCGTCCGGAAATACCAGATCGGGCTCGCGACCCGCATCACGTACAGGCCGAAGGGCCCGAAGATGGCAAAGTAGATGGCCGTGTAGTACTGCTCCATGAAGCGCGCCTGCTTGCCGCGCGCCCGGATTCCGGCCCGGATCGCGATCGGTCGGATCAGCCGCTGCATCAGGAATTCGCGTGTGAAGGACAGGAAGACGGTGTAGAAGGCGACGAAGCAGAAGTCTTTGGGGCCTTTGCCGTAGAGGGTCTGCGGGCCGGCGTGGGGGGAGGGAGAGGCGGTGCGCGGGAGCGGGTAGGAGAGGAAGAGGAAGGAGTGGAGCGGGTTCGAGGGGGTGGGATAGAGGAGGTAGAGGAAGACGACGACGATGCATATTAGTAGAGGATTGAGCCAGGTGTGTCGTAGGGATAGGCTTTTCCACCGTCGAAAGAGGGTTTTGGCTTTTCGTCGTTTGGAGTGTCGCGTCTTCTCCGAAGGTCGCTGATAGTCGCACGTCAGATTCCTTGCAATGTGCCAGAGCCGAGGGGATTTGAAGTATCTACTTACTCCTGTCGGCGTCGTGGGACTTGACGGGGAAGGTCTCTCAGGTAAGGTCGCCATTGCTGCTGCTCCGGTATCTCCCCGAGGGTCTCCGCCGAGAGAGCTGGACTTTCGTCGCGGACGGACGGCGTTACCGTTGGCCGGTTTCGAAGCCTCATGGCGGACATACTGCGCGTGTGGTGCCGAGACAGACTCCATTGACGACTGAACCATTGTGAACGGTGGTAGGGAGGGAGAAGTCTCTCCTCTGCTGGGTGAGACTTCTGACATATTATAATCCCGGCCATCGACGGACTGTCAAGGGCATGGAGGCCGGCAGAATCTCACCGCAGTATCACCGCCTTCGGAAACCACGGGATCCCATTCGTCAGTTCGCCGATTTGCATCTCTTCCAATTTCTAGCTAATTTCCATCTCATCTCGGGTCCTGTCACTCCTGTCTCCTGTCTCTCGCCGCTCACTGGTGCGCTCGCTATGATTACAGGTCATTAGAACTGCGTATTCCAGGTTCTCCCCTAAGATGAGATTGCCTCTGTTCAGACCTTGTTACTTTTGAGACCTGATCCTTTTTGGACAATGGACACGCCTGCCAACTTTTCGCATCTACCAATTGTAGTTCAAACTAGACCACCCTTGGTTCCAACTCGGGCGATTGGGCCCCAAATTCTCAGATGGCCAAAGGCTCTTTTAATCCTTCTCAAATCCCAGGGTTGCCGAGCTTCTTGACCACAGAGTCAGTAATGGGATATTTCCCAACCCAACACCAACGAAACTCATGCCACTGGGGTCGCTTATGCCACCAACTACATCATGCAAGCACCTGTACACAGATGAGTCCAGGTGGGCATGTGTATCGTCGTGATTCTTCTTAAAAACACTCCTGTCCGCGTAAGTAGTTCTGTATCTCCTTCTCTCATACTCTTACGTGCACTACCTCCGCGCTGGACGTGAGAAGCGGGTATATATATCTGTATGGGTAGTCCCTTTGTCACTCATCTCGTACCTTCAATAAGCTCTCCGCGGATACCCTATCAATCAAGTCGTCATGGATCGATCTTTACCTCTCGTATTCCTGGTCTTCACCATCTTAAGCGCCACGCAGGCGATTCCCCTCTTCTCACAATCGCCAAAACCTCAGTCCGCCAGCACAATGTCTCAGAAGCTTGGTCCACGGACTGTCAGAGATGCGATGGACCAGCTCATTCCCAAGAAACACATCAAACCAAACAGCCAATTTATCCTGCAAGCCACCATACAGCTAGACAGGATGGCGACATGGGAGAAAGGTTTCTTCAAGAGTGATCGGCACGAAGAAGACGTCAGCAACTCACTCGTCCCCGCACAATCGCGCTGGCACGGCAGGAAATACAGCACCGCATTCATGTGGTGCTCTGCCGACAATGCTGCATCTCCGGTACGTACGGCCGAATACATCTCTCATGACTCTTTCGCCTCCAATCCTTGGGGGGCAAACACCAACACCAACTGACAGATGGGTCCTCTCTAGTACAACTATTGCGACGTCGACATCCTCGTCGAACGCATGCCCGGCAACCGCAACACCAAGGGCTGGAAGAAGACGCAGCTCGCCGACACGACGCCCCTCCCCGACGGCTTCACCATCAACAAGGTCATTGGCCGCACCTCCTTTGAGGACGTCGGCTGGATGGCCGGCCAGAGCCGGCAAGATCGCAACGACTATGATAACTTTGGTATGCAGCCGTCTATTCCCCTCCACACCTTGCTCAATTCGCGAATGGTTGAAGTATGGGGCAGCGATGTATGTCCCGTTTTCCTTGCTTTCCCTTATCTATATTTTTTTTTCTTCTATCTTTTCACCAGCTTCATTTGAGTCGCAATCCGCTGTTGGAGCTGCATTAGAGCTGACTTGGTTCTGCAATAGTGAGAATGGCCGGCAGAGCCATGACGAATCGCAACGGCAAGGCGAAGAATCAGTTCGGCGATAGCATTGATTGTGATAGCTATAAATACTTCAAAGTCATGGTCAAGTACTTTGAGTCATGGCAGCCTCACGATCCGATGTATACCTACACGCCCGCCAACCGCTTATAGAAAGGAGGTTACGAGTGTAGTTCTACATCTTAGGATACTTGTAAATGGTGTTAGCCGGTTTTATAGATAGGATTTTCCACTTAGTGTAAATATGCTAAATACCCTTTCGTAGAAATAGAAAGTAATGTTGCACAGGGAAGATCATCAAAAGTGGAATGATCGCAGGGAAGATACTTCATTGATTTTCGATTAGTCAGAATGTCGACAATCATTAAATAGCCATGCAAATGCAAAAAGCAGAAGGAATGGTATCAATTGCTTGCCAAAGGGGATCTCAAGGTCCTCTATTGAATCTCCTTAATGCAGCCGACCCGGTGCCCACGAAGCCCAGGCGAAAACAATCACCATTCCACTCCAAATGCCGATGATGCCCCCAAACCAGTCAGTCGCTGGTATCTGTGGTAGGGCACGCCACAACGCCATTCCACTCCCCCATGCCAAGCAGCACGAACCCGAAGCCTCCCCTCCCCTTTTAAAAGAAAATTCTCCTTTTCCTTCCCCACTCACTGCACATCCATCACCTCCTCCCCCCCACCACCACCACCACCCGCACCACCCGCACTCCCCCCCCTCTTCTCCTCCCTCACAAACGCCACAAACTCATCAATCACGCTCGGCCACGCGCCCTCCTCACTATACCACCCGAGACTCTCATCCCGCAGCGTCTGCTCGAAGAACTTGTACGTCTGCTCCCACATGTCGCGGTTGACGCTCTTGCGCCAGCGGCGCTCGCAGAACTCGGTCCAGTGCTCGAGCCAGGCCGTCGTGGCCGTGCGCCACGCGACCGCGGGCGGGCTGAACAGGGTGCGCCAGTGGATGAGGGCGTTGTCGAGGCTGATGACCTTCTGCGCGGGGCTCGTGCGTGCGATGGTGAAGGTGTGCTTGTAGATGGCGTGGAAGAGCGGGCGTTGGTTCGGTTGGGTGAGGCTGGTCTTGCGGTTCGCGAGGAAGGCGCGTTGTTTGGGGAGGGTGTCGACGCTGTGGTGTCGGGGGTTAGTTGGGGGGGTTTTCAAGATTGAAATTTTGGAGAGGGGGGGGAGAGAGAGAGAGATGGGGGAAAAGGAGAAGTAAGGAAGAATGGAAGGGATGAAGAGAGAGAGAGAGAGAGAGAGAAATGGGGGACGAACCCGGTGGCTGCCCAGCCGTCGATGAAGCTGGAGCGCTTGAGTTCGCCCATGATCTCGCATTGGAGGAGCTCGGAGGCGATGAGGACGTCAACGCCTTCGAGGTCGACGCCGATGTCGCGGAAGTAGTTCATCGTGCCTTCGATCCCGATCAGGTCGGGTTCCTGCTTGTTATCTGCGCGTAGATCAGTACGTCTGGGGAGCTCATAGGAGGTTTGGCAGTCAATATGCCGCTCACCTCGGTATTTGTCAAACAGCTTCCCTAACGCCGTCCTGAGCGCCGCATTTTGAGGCGAGCCTCCATGCTCTAGATGACTAAAAACGGCTCCGTTAGCACCCTGGAATTGTGGGAGCGGCAACTGTATTTGTAGGGGTCTAGTATTCCTTCCTGGGCTGTCGCTGGGCTGTCTAGGAGAAGGTTGAATAGATGCTCCTGAGTTTCCTGCATTCGCTGCAGACTGTGGTGGCCGAGGCAAAACAGATATCTCAGGATTCCCGGCATCAGGTCCAGGATGATTCACACGTTCCATTGGGAGAGACGAAACCGACATCCGCGACGTTTCCGAGTTCGCCCCATGGCTATTTACATGCTGTGCATTGACAGATGGGAGTCTCCGGTCAATGGTATTCGCTTGAATGTTAGTCTGAGCTTCTGGTTGAAGAGACGGTGGTTGCGTAGGCTGTAGTTGTAGAGGCGGCGTGTAAAAAAACGAGTTTTCCACTCCCCCGGCACGAAATAGAGCTGTCTTTACAGAATCAAGAATCTCTCGCGAATCTGGACCTAAGGCGTTCGCAAGCTCATGGTGCACACTGGCAAACCTAGCCTGTCTCGAGGCTCTTGTACCCTCAGCAAGTCTATGACGCTGGATAACGCTCCGTATAGTACCATATATCCCCCACCATTGTGGACCCAATTGGTTCTCGAGTGTTCGCGCGAGTAGTGTGTGAGTTCGGACGAATATATCCTTCTCCGGCAGTGAAGTTATTGTATTCCCTCCAGCACCACTGGGAGTATTGGAATCCGGTGAGGCCGGGTCGTTGTGATGATTTGGATCCATATCGTGCAGTTCAAACAATAATTCAAAAATGGAAAACGAACGTACTCGTTGATAGCGGTTTCGACATTCCAGTTGTGGGACTTAAGTACCTATTTGAAGAATATTAGAACGAGTAAGGATCTGGGAAGCTCCAAACGGCAGTTGAGAGGTCCGAAAGGGGAGAGCGACTCACCCGTGCAGCGGTCTTACTGTCGGCTTGTGTGAAGCTCTGGAACTGGGAAATCGCAGCCTTCTGTGTGGACGTGTATGCTGGCGGCATGGTCAACTCCTGCAACCTCGCAACTCTTTCAAGTAAGAGAGTGAACCAAGGAAGGTAGGACTGAGCAGATCTCAAGGTCTAAAGGGACGACGAGCTTGATTCAAAGAATGGTGGGGCGATGGAGGTGAGGGAGATTTGAGCATCCTCAAAATTTCGGGGGTCCAGGTTGACGTAGGAGGCCCCGCGCTCTTAAAGTAGCTCTCACCGTCTCACCACCACCTCTTCTCTTTGCTTTTTTGCGCCTCATTCCCTCCGACATGAAACCCTGGTTACAGTCTACCGCGACATGGTACAGTATCTTGAATCTTTGAAAGACTCACCTATACGTGCACTTTTGGAGTTGTTGTTCTCGGGTTGATCGCTGGCGTCTGCCTTGCGCTTACCCATGCTGGCGTGATAGCGGCCGGTGTCTGACTGAGGTTCGTAGAGAAAGCAGGTTGGAATGCTTCGTGACTGAGCTCCACAGAATGCTCAGCAACTTATCAGGTGATGGCATGGGCATAGCTTGCGGGGCAAAAAGTGAAGAGAAAGAGTCGTTGACTTCCATTCCTTGCGTTTGTTCCCTTGACGTTATTATCCCTGACCAAACATCTTTGTCTACGAATGGATGAAACTTATGAGTAAAATATATCGGAGATTAACAAACTGTTTCCTGGTATCAATCAATGTACAAAGGATAAAAGAGTCCAAGCTTCCAAGTTTTCAATCTCCCATCGGCATACCCTCAACCTCTTCACTCAACGCCCGCCAATTATCTGCCTGCAATTCCGTGTACTTGACACGTTCCTGGCTCCAGTCTTGATGCAGGCGACTAACATGATACTGCGAATTTTGGAAAAAGACGAGTTCGTCACGGATACACTCCTTGATGAAAACACCTCGTGCGTGCTGTTGTACAATCGATTCTTTGTCCTGCAATTGCGTCTATTAGCTACGTAATCACATTTCAGACAGATTGTCGAACAGACCTTGATAATTGCCTCCTCAACTTTCTCGGCTTCACCGGGCTTTTGCGCGTGCTCCGGCTTGGCCCTGATTCCAGAAAGCTTGTTCTCATTTGACTGGATTCTCCTTTCAAGCTGGGGAATATTATCTCTCGCATAACGGTCTCTGCGGTCAAACAAATCTCGCATACTGACGAGGCAGTCTCTCTGCGCCTTCATGTCTTCCAAGACACCCTCGTCCCAAGCTTTCGCTTCATCTTCCAGCAACGTTTGACTGGTCGAGAGATGCTTTGCAGTCGCATTCAGACCCTCGTTCAAAAGGGGTACATCGTTCTTGTCAATAGCGTACGTATCTGCAGATGCTTCACTGAGAGTCTGCAACGCTAAAGAAAGTCGCAAATATTCGGCGGCAAGGCCTTCATTTCGTTTCGCGAGTCGCTCGAGAAGGCTGCACAGATTTATGTATACTTCAGCCGAGCGACGTACACCAGATCGAACAGTATCGAACGTGTCCTGCAGCGTCGCCGGCAGAGAGTCCTCGAGAGTAGGTGGTAATGGTTTACCGACAAATTCTTCTTGTACAGAGATCGTAGCTTGTTTACGCCATACAGCCAATTCCTATGCAATATTAGTTAGTGAACTGAAAGAAGGATGAGAGGCAGCAGACATCTACCGTGGGCACCGTCAGAAACATGACGACCAGCTGCTCCTGGCTGAGGACTGGATGTCGTACGAGAGCATTGGCAAAGCGTGCGAGACCTCGCCTTCGCTTCTCCAAGAACATGTTGTCAGCTGCAATGTGGTTGCCATTGACTGTGGAGCTTGATAAGCGTAGGCCTCCTTCATGTAGAATTTGACTCACTGGCTACCCGCTTCGGGGGCAACAATGGCAATTGTCTGAACGGATATCTCTTATGAAGGCAGTCAAGCAGCCAGACAAAGTCGCTGTACCTTCGGATGACTTTACTGTTTCTCCTCGCGCTCGAAACTTGATAATTACGATGCTGGAAAAGGAATGTGCCCTCCTTTTCTGGCAAAGCAGTGACGGTAATGGCTTCTTCAGCACCATGACTTGTTCCTCGGTTACCTCCAACGGCTCTTCGTGGCGCACCACCATTGTTCTGTCCATCGCCTCCACCCGACGGGCCGCCAAACCCTTCATTTTCCAACGCATTACCCCAGCCGCCTCCTTGCCCTTCATTGGTCGATTGGTCGACCATCGTGCTGGAACCAATCGTGCTGGAAGCGGGGCCGGAGTCACTCAGAATAGAGTTTGTCGTGAAGGTACTGGTAGTCCTATGCGGCTCCGGATTCGCACTGCCGTTCGTCTGAGGATTGTTGGCTTCCATGTCTGTGTGACCGTGGCCTTTGTGCATTGCTGGACTGCCCCAAGGATCCGATTCTGGGATTCCGAATGACTGTTTGCGCATATTTTGCGATGATGGAGGCGGTGCGGCTGCGGAACTGGCTTGCTTAGACTGCGGCGTCGTGGGCGTGTTGTCTTCTTGCCTCGTCTCCGATTGTAAGGGTTTGGTAGCTTGAGGTACTTTTAGATTGGATAAACGCGGTTGGGGTAGGTCTTCGGTGATTGTGAGTCAGCCATTAAATACAAAGTGTTGTAGTGAGCTGGAGAAGAATAACATACTTCTCCGTCGTTCGTCCACACTGTCTAATGTTATGTCTTCTCCTTCCTGAGCCAATCCCACCAAAGCGACGAGAACATTAAACTCGCCACGCCCAATTCCAGCTGTGGATTCTTGCCCAGTAGGAATCACCAGACTCAGGATCTTCTGCTGCTCTTCAGACGATATCCCACTGTTCTGTAGCAGCCGTTTGATTCCTGTTAAACCGACTCCTCCGGCAGCTCTATCACCAGAATCCAATAACGCGTCGTAAGCGTCAATGTAGCTCTCTGGTACGTCGGTGGCAGGCAGGAGCGTCTTGACAAGATCACCCCTCCCCGTCTTCTTCGGAGTTGGGAAATTCCAAGGCGATTCTCCAGTCTCGCCGTCGTCGGCAAAGAGACCTGAGCCAGACTTGGCCGCGGGCGTTGCTCCGTCGTCGAAGAGCGATTGCTTGGATTGGGAAGGTGCGCTGTCCGGCTCGTCTCCAAAAAGCGACATCACGAGCACGGGATGAGTTGGCAAATCAGATCACTAGTCCCACAAAAATTTCGTAGCCGCAATCTTGCCGGGTTGGAGCTTGGAATTAAATGTTAATCGAGCTTGCATGCCAAGCTGAGCAACATGATAGCGGACTTCTGAGCTCGTGCCAACCGCCACATCCGGTTTACAGATTAATGACTCCACAGACAGGGATACTAGTAACAAGTCGTCATCATTTGTGATAGCAACAGAGCATCCCACATTTCTAGGCTGTAGGGAACTTTTAAGAAAATGTTTTTCTTTGTACACTACTCTGTACAAAGATACAAGTCTCAGGTACCAATGTCCGGCCCATCTCGTCCAGATCCAGTGACTCTCTCCCTTACCAGCCCGTCCCGGGGCATGTGCTTCCACCGCCTTACTACTCCGTTTGGCACCAAGGAAAACGCCTCGCTATGCATCGAAGCCCATATGTCTGGTATAACGCCGATTTCGAACCTCAGTTTGCCCTTTCCCAAGACAGTCCATCTCCTCAAACCGTGAGTATTCCACAAGATAGCCCTTCATTCGCCGTAAGATACCATAAAATATCTAGGAACGATTACTAGCAGTACCTCCCGAATCGTTTCCGTTAGGACCCACGTGACCCGTGGCTGCATTAGTTAATCTACTCTCATCGACGGTGGGGCGGCCAGCAGCACCGTTCTCTGTCGCCGGACTTGGAGCTACAGGAGACGTGCTTCCAACCGGTCCCCGAATGGCTTCTCCGATGACTGATGCTGTAGCCTCCGGAGTTGCTGGACTAGTCTCAGGCGTCGTCTGCGACGAAAGAGCTTCTCGACTTCTACTATGCACGTCTAGGTCTCCACCAGAGGGAGCATTTGCGTTTGACATCGTGCCCGGCTCGCTGCTGGACTCATTGAGCTGTAACGTTCCCGGAGACCACGTCCTTCCGCGTGGCTGTGCTGGAATAATCGTTACCGGAAGTTCAATGTCTGTCTGACGCTCGCCAACCTTGCCGCGCCATCGCTCTGTGCTATCGGCGGCCAGTGATGCAAGTTTCGACATTACATGCCATCGTGATGGACCACTGGTTGCTTGTACTTGCGCAGGACCTTGATGATTATTTGCCATGGCCTTGCGAACTTCCGGAGGTGGCGTGTCTCTTCTCCGTTTGAATTGATTTGCAAGTGCTTGCCAGCGAAGATTAGCGCCTTTGCGTATTGTAGCGGCATTGATCCCTCTGTTGTCATGATTTTCCGTAAGATTATCAATGACGGTTTCTTTCTCGTTCGCGGGTCCACCATCAATTTTGGAAGCCTCAATACTGCTCGCAGTGTTGCGACGACCCAGAGGTGAAGGCGTGTCGATAGGATGGTAATGTACGGCATATACAGTGCTGGCTCTGCCAGCGGTATCTGCAGAAGTTGCAGGAGAGGCTACTGCGGTGGGTGGTCTGACATTGTCTGATTGGTCTTGTCCTGGTTGCATAAGAGGTCTGTTAGATGCGTTGCTCGGCGGATGCTCGAGTTGATTTGTTTGTATATGAGGTATACGCAAACGTGATGCTGCGATGCGATGAGCAATATTAGTTAATCCATGTCCTCTTACGCCAGACGTGTAAGTTCTTGGTTGTTTGATGTTTTGGGCGCAGCAGTGGTCATCGTCGGAATCTTTTCTTTGACCTGGCCAACTGACCTCAGCGGATGGCGTTACGTCGAGCATCTCATCGCCATCGAAGACTTCTCTTCCAAGAATGCCATCTTTCTTCTCTTCGCGCTCCAGCGCTTCGATGCGTTCCACCCATTCCCAGACCAATACGCTTGCAGCTGTGGCGCCTACCCAACGGAAGTAGTCACCCCACCCGTCAACATCAGGTTGCGCTATATCCGTTACGAAGAAAACCACTGGAGTCAGTATCGCAACTAATGACAGCAATGCCACCAGACAAATGTTCTTCATTTTGGGGTGATAGAAAGCATATCTTCGCTTAGTGGCAACGTAGAAGAGGACCCATGCGCCGTAGAGAAGCTCCAGTGCCAGTTGGAACAAGTAACTCAACGCTGGTATAGCACTGACAAAATCCCGCGGTCGGTCGGTCGTATCAACTATAAAGCTATTGAGACAGCTGAAAACCGTATCAAGGACAATGAGCGCGAATCCGATCCATTTGATAAGCACCTTCTCCTTGTGCCGTGGGAATAATCTGATCAGCGTCTGTACTTGTGCAAGCCACAGGAAAATGTCCGAAATAACCCGGGTGATCCGAATCTCCATGCCTCCAACTACTTCGTTGCGCAGTGCACCCGCGTCCAGGAGGCCACTGTTGTACTGCGTTTCAGCGACTCTGAACGTATCTGCCGTGGCTATTGTCAACGATATGGCCACCGTCAGAGCAGCAACTTTTTGTAGCCATGGTCGTGATCCCACTCCGACAATCGATGGACTTCTGGACGATGCTTCCGCAATGATTCCTCTTCCACCTAAGACTCTACCTCCCCCAGCAGGGCCGCCAATGAAGAATGTGCGCGGTGTAATTATAAGCATGATTACCAGCATCCAACTTATGACGGTCGCCGCTGCAATCGCATAGACCTGCGGAGTGGTTGAGGAGTAGAATGGTTCATGTTGTGTCGGAGTATTCGTGAAGGCCGGGGATTTGAGATTCCAGACGTAGGATCCTGTACATTCTGGCTTGAAGACGACTTCAGTTGTCAACGTAGAAGTGGTCGAGGTTTGGTCAATGATCCTGTGGGCGGGGAGGGTAAAGGGAGTGCATTGCTGCAAACGCGGTCGTTAGTTATTGCCCTTTCCCCGAGTATTTCTGACAGATATTCTTACATGCGCATATGGGGTCGTTGTCGAGGGTCTGGTATTCCATAATTGCCGTTTATCTATCGCGGACATGCCTTCCCTTTCGTTTGGGGGTTATGGGGTTGGCTATAGAAACCTCCAGACTGGCGCTCCCGGACATTTGCAAATCATCGCAGCCACCAGACTTGGGCCCGGGGAGTATCGTCCTTCAGAGATCAGATAAACGGCTTCAGTCGGGCTTGTTCCAGTTGTCGTTGTATTTGTATGGCTGCGCGGAAGTGGGCGCATGGACGTCGAGCTGAATCGCTGCGGGTCTCGAAGTCGTCCTCAACGGGACAATTCTGATTGGCTGCTTGAATGTTCGTCGGTTAACCCTCAACCTCACCTGGTGGAACGAGACGTATTGCAATGTTTGTTTCAAGAACTGAGAAGTATGATGGATAACCTTGTAGAGAGTCTAGCACCCTGTGTCTATATCGTCGCTCTCGACGTCCTGCGTTGCATAGTCAGAGGGATCAAGCATCGAACTAATTCAAGAGATGGCCGGCAGACAGGTCGAAAAGCTAATAGCTCTCGTTCGTCAGAGAAGATCTCCTTGCACATGAGCTCACCTCGGGTTTCTGCAAATTACCTGGGAGCAGAACTTTTAAACACCTAAAGTTCATACTTAAGGATGATCAGTGTACCAAAATCAAGTAGTATAGGTATCTCCCCAATACCTCATTCTCCTCAAGACTCCAGAGCAATGCATAACTTTTCATCGCTTCGTCACGCGCTCAGAGCTTTGCTGAGGGAATCAATCTCCTGTCTCGTCAGCGAGACTTTCCGTACGGAGTACTCACCACTTAACTCATCCCAAGAGGTATCGATGAACATTTAAAAACACTCTTCAAGAATTCCACTCTGTTTTCCTTAGTTGACAATTTAAAGTTTCTTGTTGCATGCTTGCAGGTGGCGTTGTGTAGACGTCTCTCACACTCACATTTTACGCTCCACACTCCATCTTCATCACACACAAATTCACACATTCACTCAGACTCACATACACGCGGTGAGACACGTAAATATAAACAAAGAAAGACCGAAGAGATCCATAAGCGAGCAGCGCTTGTGGACTAGCTCCGTTGTCCAAGCATAAGTAAATTTCTCGCAGGCCAGCTTCCGTTCCTTTTTCTTCTTCCTCATCACACCCTTTTGCTGTCGATCATATGCGTCGTTTATGGCTGCCACATCCTTCAATTGGGTCGTCGAGAATTGTCAGATGGAGTTTGATCTTTTGCGTCGGGGATTTCTTCGGACTTCCCAATGGCTGCCTGTATCCTCCATGTTGACTGCTCGTCGTTAGTGATCAACGGAGAAAGGATGCCTCTGGCTGATCTCCATAATTTTTGGAACCACAACAACCAACCAACAAAAGCTTTTAGCTTTTCTTTTTCTTTTCATCATGTCTTGTGCCTTGCGCACGAGCTTGGGGAAAAGAAAGTTGACTTGTAGTCATAAGCTGCTCGGACATTGTTGTTGTTGTTGTGTATATGAGTGGGCGCGTCACTGTGGTTCTGCGATGGAGGAGGCGCTTATGGAGTAGCAGACGGTGGCTTGAGACTATGTTTTGAAGAGAACACACTTCTGTATAGTTCAATTGACCTAGTTTCCTAGTTCACGCGTGTCGTATACCATGAAATGCTGTGTTCCCTCCACGCCGGCTGCTTGCACACTGGCAGGCGGGCACGACGAGTGACAGCTAGCTGGATAATTGGTATGCGGCGAAATTTAACTTGGCTCTAAGCTTATTGGTTCGATTACTGCTCTGGTGTACGGCTTCCCGTCAACTGCGTAATTGCGCTGACAGTCAGCCAATGTTGTTGTTGCTGTCGTCTGCCAATATAAACACGACTTGCTCGTTAAGGGCATAGCACAAGAACCTACCTAAATTGCTATTAAGTGTACGTGCTTTCCCAAAAGGACTTCAATTAATATCCCATGAAGGGTCATCCGTCTACGATAGGCGTGGCACCGTCATCCTCGGCATATCGTACTGGAGCAACCATCGATCACCGAAAGCGTCCATTAAGTCTCAAAAATTGCATGCATCTGTTTAAGAAGATTTTGACAACTTTTGCTCATTGCAAGTCGTTCGTTATGGACATTCATTTCACCTAATATCCGCCCACGCGATCAAAGTTCCGTCCCAGATCCCCCAGTCCCAAGCCGCACCCAGAATTGCAAAAGATCAAAACTGCGGTTTCTACAACCGATGAAATAAAGACCAAGAATCGAAGGAAGAGGATGAAGTACAAAGTGGTGTAGGGACTTGTAGAAGAAGGAACAGATGAGCTGATAGGAGGAGCTATGTACGTGGTCCTCGACTTGCTGAAAGGAAATATCCTCCGGCGTCAATGAATCATCTTCGTGAAAGCAAAATTAAATATCAATCCTGTAGAAAGAACCACTCCATATGAGAAGCATATGTCCAAAGCGTCGAAGATATCCATTCGTAAGTTTTTTCCCTTAGCGCCAATATCACAGGAATAAAATCCAGCATAAGAGCCCAAAATGGCTTTTGTGATTTGGCACATTTTCCAGTCTCGTTTCTCGTGGTCGCTGACCCGTAAATCGTGTTCTTGTGTTGTATTATCCAAGGCGGCATCTACAGGCTTTGAGTGGTCGGTGATGGTATCGTAAAGTCATCAACAGAGCGTACGGAGTTTGGAGGTGGTTCGGATTTCGTAGAAATCATTTAAGCGTCTTAGTGTGTGGGCGTAGAAGCCCTTACTGTGCGGAAATGGGCGCTGATACCGACGCTTCGATTCGTTGGTCCATGTGTCTGGACTGGTACTCGAGGGCGCGGGCCATAACGTGAGCCACTGCGTACCAAGAACGTCAGCAAACGCGAAGACAATAGACAAAATCTGAGAAGAGATGCCTACCTGGCCACACAGGATATCGCTCGACCATAACAGCAGTAACTGCCAATATCTGGCTACCATACCCTCCCTTAAGCACACTCGGCATGCCATTGACAGGGTTTATTGGTGCGTTTGGATCAGCCATTTCGTAGGCCTTTGGCGGAATAACCTTTGCTTCGACACTATCAAGCCACGCCTTGATCTTGCTCATGAGGTTACAATCTTCATCATCAAGAAGCATGATTCCAGGAACTTCTGTAAAGTTGATGTTGTCTCGACCTAAAACGCCCAAATAACGCCCCACGCGCTCTTGCACTGTACAGACCCACTCGGCCAGAATTTGCGCGCAGTCAAAGGTACACATTGCCGATTGTATTGGAAGCTCACGAGAAGTCAGATCGGCAAAGGAAATTCCCATACCATCTGCCATGGTGAGAGAATCTGCAGCATACCAAGCTGCTTTGCGAAGGTGACGTTCGCGTTTGGAGGATTGGCCAGACTGTGGTGGTGGACCTGCAATGTGAGGATTGGCAGGAGTGGGTGTGGTAAGGTTGGAATGGTTGTTGGCAGCCGGCGAACTGTTCGGCGTGTTGCTTGCTCCGTTCTGGTCTGCAGGCATTGAGGGTGAAAACTCTGCATGTTGAACAAAATCGTGTCCCCGCGCTAGCTCCTCGGACATCTGGTCAAAGTCCCGGGCGAAAAAGGCCTCTTTGGACCGGCCCATACTGACATGTAGTCGCACAAAGGCAAGATCTAGAAGCGGTATGCTGTCAGCAGAAAGAGTACCGTGATGAGCTGGGCGATTGAGTGTGCGGTAAGGATTAGCGGCCCAGGCGGCCTGCCAGGCTTTCAGAGCAGGCTCGATGTGGGCAAGCATCGAGTCAGTCTCTTCGGTTGTCCACTGTCGTCCATGATGTCGCGATCTTGTTTCCCATATATAATTATGCAGGGCATTGATTAGGACCAAACAGCCAAAAGTACTTGGCTTCAAGTCGCTCTGTGGTAACTCTTCCAGAGGCACACTGGATCCCACTCGCTGGCTGTAAGGTGAGGACATGTATGGATCACTCGAAGGCCGTTGACTAGCTGTCAGCAGGGTGCTCAACGCACTTGCGAACGATATCGTGTTTTGCTGTGCACCAAGACCACCGAGATCGACCCATGCTTGTGCAGTGTCCGCGTTCCACAAGTCTTCCTCGCAAGGAAGATCGAGCATGATCTCAGAATTCATGATAGCAGGGGTCGAGTTGTACGCGATTACGAGGATACTGGACAAATTAAAAAGCGCGAACAAGGTCCGTTTGCGTTCCTCCTTTGCTTTCCATGCCAACCACTGTGCATTCAAATCCAGCATGTTAACTTGCTGTTGTTCATTTGGAATTCCGCTTTCGTTCATCTCAACATCTTCTGACCCATGGCGTTGAGCCGTCATGCTAACGTCTTCGTCTGTTGCTGGAACCGGCACATTGGCCGCTTTTGCAAGGCTCACAAGTGCGGCACAGTGCGTGCTTGCAATGTCTGCGGCAACCTTATCACCAGCATTGTGACCGTATATGATATTGAGCATCATTGCTTGTACAAGCCACAACGGTGTGTGATGGCTTGAGCTTTCGCCGGGAACATGGGCTCCGTTACCATTGGCTGCAGCTGAGACATCAATGCGTCGTCGTTCCTCGAGGTAACTCGAAATAAGTCTCTTGGCGGATTCGAAGAGTTCTTTGGATGCCTTTTGGTCAAACTCATAGAGCGCCCCGATCGCGGCCATCGCAAGGATGAGACAACCGCCTCCACCCACAATGCCCATCTGACCGGCTCCTCCGTGGACGTTCGCTGCCCTCAGACTGGTCGTGAACTCGGCGCTATCAAACGAAAGTGTCGGTATATGCAAAAAGGGAAAATGGGGATGAAAATAGGATATGTAAGCGCTTACAAAGCGCTGAAGATCTGACGTACTGGGGAAATTGGAGTTACCAGTACCCTGTGATCGAGGACCAAAGCCCGGGGACAAGGGTGAGCTAACTGCTGGTTGAGAATATTTGCGAGGACCGAAGCCGGTGTGCTGTGATAAGCTGGCCAAAAGTGCTTGACGAGTCGCTTCAGTAATGGAATCAGTTGAAACCGACGTCACAGAGCTGTGACGTGCACTGCCATTGATGGAAGATGAACATCCACTGGGACTATCCGAACTGAAGGCCGAAGGGGCATTGAAGTAGTGCGACTGCAAATTTGGTATGCTGGAATTTGCCTCCCCCATGATACTCTGCTGAGACTGGGGAAAATACGCTTCTCCACCATTAGGGCCCTGGAAAGATTTCGGTGACAGAGGACCAGACTTTGGGACAAACCCTCCCAATGTGCTTCCCATGCTATCAATAGAGAACTGGGCGGGGGCCAGAATATTTTGTGGCATCGCCCCATTCGACCATAGAGGAGCACTGGTGACCATTGCCTTGTTCGAGCCGTCCATCATTATTTCACTGAACCCGCTCTGGCTTGCCGTACTGATTACTGAAGGAGGCGACGGCTCATCCACGGCTTGCTCGTTGGCATTGCCAAAGGTCATCTGAGCATCAAAACCTCGCATCCACTCAAAATTGTCCTCATCGTCAATGGCTGGCACTCCTTGAGGGAATTGAGGGAATTGGTCCATGGGTGATATTGGAGTGCCTAGGGTATCACCAAAGTGAAGCTGCGCCGGGTTTATCGTAGAAGCTGAACCCGGGCTAAACATCTGGTCGACATCAAAGCCGCCCATACCACCAAATGGAGGTGCTGTCCGCAGAGAACCGCTGACGTCAGGATTAATTGCATTCGTATCCAAACGTGGTAGGTTCGGAAAGCTGGGATGGTGGCTGACGTGACTGGACATCCCCCGATAATCAAATCCTCCAGGACCGGGAAGTCCATTGAGACTTGCATGATGCGAATGTGCACCTGCAAATGCTGGATTCCTTCCGAAAGAAGGGTTTCCAGAACCTAACAAGCCAATGGCACCGCCATCAATGTGACTGATGGTGGCAGCTCGCGGTCTCATGCTTGCTGTACCTACACCACCAGACCCTCCGACTGCGCTGTTTGCAATCGAGTTTTTACGAACCCGACCAGCACCATTCGCAGGCATGCCGCTCGCGCTCTCTCTCCTTCCACTTCTCGGTCGAGAAGAAGCTGTCGCAGTCATGTGCAACTTCTGTTGATGCCGAAGGAGTAAGTCGCGGCGGGCAAAGCATCTTGTACATTCTGGACATTCGAACGGCTTCTCTTTCGTATGAGATCGCTCATGTCTTTTCAGGTGTTCCAGCCGTGCGAAAGATCTACTACACGTACCGCAAACGTGTGGGCGGGGTTTGTCGGTTTTCGGAGGAGGAAAATTTGCTGAAGGATTCTGAGAGACAGGCGGCTTTGCGTTTGTAGGGCGGACTGCTTAATGCATCAGTTAGCAACTAACAAATCCAATCCATACAGTTTGATCTGGTATATCACATTCTTCAGCACTTACCGCTAGCAGATTCAGATCGACCAGTTCCTGCGCTCGGGCTGTCGTGGGTCTCTGCAGGACTCGCGGCCGCCGACTGAGCGTTTGCAGCATCGGATAACATAATTTACTAGGTCGTCGAGTAAAAGATGTTCTATTAGATTTCAAGAAGTAGAAAATATCTTTGCCCCGATACTACCCGATAAGACGAGGAGCTAGGTGCTAATTGACGGACTGGCAAATGCTCAAGATCCCGAAATAGAGCATATACAAATAGATTGGTCATATACGAAAGTGTTCCAAAGGGGAAGCAGGTCACGCCGTACGTATTCGGTGCTACGTAATAGGTCTCGAGGGAGTGTGATATCTATGGTGGCGAAGGTCACCGGGATATATAGACCAATGTATGTGGCACTGTTTGTGACGTTAGCTTGTCAGTCTCGAGCGTGCCCTGGGACCAATTCACTCCAGAAGTACATACATGAAAGAGCTCAATGGACAAAAGCCAAGTAATAAGGTTGGGATTGGGTTAAAAGCAGGGCCGTGTGAACGCAGGTGTGCATAAGGTAGCCTCCTAAAGAAGTCAAATATCTTACAAGAGCCTCCCAATTGTCCTCTATACTGCCAAAAGTTGCAACAGCACAATGGTCTCTCTGCGGTCCTTCAGGAACGAGTCAACTTCGAACCGACTATCAAGATCCTGGAGGCCTTAGATGCTCGTATAATCGGGTGGGAGCCCGACAGAAAGGGTAATCCGGGAAACGGCGGACGTTGATTGCAATTGCTGAAGATGCTGTTGCGAATATCCCGAAATCTTCGCAACAATTGAAGTCCAAGGGAATGTCAGAATCAAGCCTTGATTCGACGGACACGGCCAAAGCAGTGGCGCTCCGAGAGTACCAGCGACTCGCGCGCAAAAGCCGGTGGGCAAAGGTACCTAACCTGGGCGGGATCCACTCCTATGCCTGGACGTGAACGGACGAGGCTGGAGCAACAGTCTTTTGAGTGATTAGTTTCGTCAACCAAGGGAGCTCGAATTGCGTCAAAGGGCAGTGGCGGAAGGTAACGAAGGCAAGCTCTCCCGCCGCAAGAAGAACTGGTTGGTCAGAGCCAACGGCCAAGGCTAGGAAAGCCTGGAGAGCGGCGGAGCTTGGGCGATTGGCGGGATGATGAGGGTCCAAGCCCAGGCTGGGAAGATTGGCAGAAGGGTCTGCTCTGCCTGCGCGTTACGGGAGAAATGCTGGACAAGGGCCCTAGCAGACGGTCGTCGAAGCTCGATGACGGGCTTGCAGCATGACAATCGCTCGGCAGGCCAAAGATCACCATGACTACGGACGGAGCCACCCACTCGAGCCGACGAGGACTTGCGGCAGGTCGTCAATAGCTACATTGGCTAGGGACACGCTTGGACGGGCTGGTGCTTAAGCAGCTTCAGCATTAGAGCATCCGCAGCATGAGAGAAAGGGTAACTTTAACGCCGCGCATGCAGCAGCAGAAACCAGCGGATTGGCTCTGTGGCCGCTGCGAGCGCCCCATGTACTGGTCGTGACCAGGATCACAGCGTTGAGACTTGGGCAGATCCCGGCCGGTAAATCCGCCACAGCTCGACTTTTCCTCATAAGCTTACCTGGCAAAGAAGATCTGAATCCGAGGAACGAGCGCTTGGTGGCCATGTACATGTACACGATGGGCTGCCCATCATCATTTCCACGACTCTCCGTGGAGCGCGCTTCGACGACAGCTTCGTAGGAATCGGGTACGTGTACATGCGGGCCCTGATCTCGATCCTGCAAGCTCGTTTCCTCGAGTGGCCGGTCATTGCGCTGCTGACCGCTAAGCCGGAATCGCTCCTCTGCCGGCAATAGCAGCCATCCCATCTATCGATAGGGTACATGCTCGGCACACCTGCTCCTGGCTCTCAACGCTGCCGAGGACGAGACGACAACGTCTCCTGCTCCATCGTAAGGTATCCACCCTTGGAGAGTAGGCTGGAGTCGTCCGACGCGAAGCGTGGGCCGGTCGCTTACGCAAAAATTCGAGATCTAGCCGTCCCCGTTTCAAGTAATGTGTGGTCGGGGACAAGGCTATTCAAAGGCTCCAGACTCCTGGTTATGCTGATCCATAGAGAGGTCACGAAAACGATCCCTCTTGCCTACATCGGGAAGGCTGCACCAGTCGAGGACCAAGGGCAATATCTGGGTACTGTACCTCTGTACTTTCATTTAACTAAGTCGAATGAAACAAGTCAAGCTCGACAAGGGATTTTGCAAAAGAATGTACGGCCGATCGCCGAAATTTGCCAAGAGACTCGCTGCTATAGGCTCACGCCAGCAGACCCTACTAGTCTTCTGCATGCAATGCCCGTTCACGCAGGTGACGGCACGGTTGCCCGCTGCAACCGCGATTAGCATCGCCACTGGTCGTTGGCTGGTTCCAGAAGATTTCTGAGCCGCCAGAATTCCACGGCGATGCTGCGCAACGGGTTCCAGGTCGGCTGCCGACAGCATTACAGTTATCGGCATCTCGTCAGGGAGACCTGAAGCCGCCGCATAAATTAAAAAAACCTGGGGAAACGGCCGTGGGGAAAGCTCTCACCTCGATTGCCGCGGGCCAGCACGGCACGTTCAGCCGGGAGGCGTTGCATGGTCCACTGCAATTTGGCAGCTTGGGGCTCCTATCCCCAAAAGCACGTCACGCCGTGAGGCCTGCGCTGCGCATCCCCAGCGCTCAGTGGTCCGGGCCTCGCTCGCCTGCGTGAGAAAATCTGGGGATGGTCATGCGCGTATGCGCGAAGGTCGGCACGCTAAAAGTTACTGTCGCCTTGACCAGGCCAGGCCAGCCTCTGCCGCCTTCCTTCCGGGTTTTGGATCGAGACAAGAACAATTGTTCCAAAATGACAAGACATTCTCCCACGAGCAGGCATCCATGACTTACCAGCTGCACAGGAATACGACGCCATGACATTAATGGCCATGTTATACTTTCCAGGTCGTCCACCCGCCGTTCCTACTGTTCCAGTCAGAGCCTCGGTCGCGAGGCCGTGCAGCAGCAAACGAGCTTGTATCCGTATTGCAGACGCATCCAACGCTCGAGGAGTCCACGGCTATCTGCCTGCCTAGCTTGGATTGTACGCGAAGAGCATTGGACCGATGGCACGACACAAAGCTGGCACGAGAGTTCTCCCATCCTATCGCGAGAATTCATGCACTTTGCCGGATGAATATTATGCCAACCAATACGAAGCTCTTTCCAACGGTCAATTCGTCTCCAGAAAGCCCCTTTGATGAGTTTGTGGTACATGCTCCAGCAAAAGCTCGTCGAGCTTGAGTGTTGCTTTGCAATAACTTGACCTACGGTTGTCATTGATGTATGCGGCATATTGGCTGCATCTTCCACTAGGCTTCCAAGTTTTACCAGCGCGGTTCGCCCTACACACCTTCACCCTGCGGTGTTGTCTGGGGTAACGGAAGGCAATCTTCATTCCATCATCGCGCATAGGAGCCGCATGGAATCGCAAACCGGCGTGGCTGCTTTAGATGGTCTTGCCAATCAATATCGCGGGCAAAGATCTTCAGAGACAGACTACTCTCACACGATCTCATTGCACTTGACTGTGGCTTGTTGCATGGCTTTCCGCCTTCGTAAACCTTATTTCTGCCTTTTGCATCCAATTGCGTCGACATAACATAGCAGCTACGCTGTTCCTATTACTTATCATTAAAATATCACTTCAACGTCGAATATACAGCCGGCAGAACCGAAAGGCTTGCATCGGACTGGAGTATGACTCAATTGATTGTCGCAACACTGTCCTTGCACATCTTTCGTCATGCCATAGAAACTGTGGTTCCTGCGCTTTGCCGCTCACTGGTGTCGATTGCAGCGATTACCCAAGATGGAGGCCGGTGGTCTAATTTTACTTGTTGGACGGTGCATCGACATCCCACTTCGCGTCGCATTTGCTGCCCCTCTTACCGTCTTTGGTCTAGCAGCCGTGCATGATCGTTGAGGTTCTGCACATCTGTGGGGACCGCTAACGTTCCCTGTACACATTCTCATCGAGGGACCTTGGCGCCTTGGTATCAATTAGGTACGTGCCTTGGAATAAGCGAATTGCCGGCGGGTTCGGGATTCGAAAACTCTTTTTGAAAACCGTCTCAAAGTCTGTCTCTATTCCCAAGCCTATACGAGAATACGATCGTCTCAACACGCGGCTACAAGTCCATGGTGGCGTTACGGACCAATTGAAAGAAGCCTGCGGTAGGACCTCCCTATACGGTATTAGGGAGCAAGCCACCAAGTCATGCAGCTACTCCTAACTGATCGCAATGGGGCGACCGGATGGACTTCATCGTCAACGTGACCTTGAAAAGCAACACCCTTGCTCATTGACCATGGCCTCGTGAAAATTTTCTTATATCCGGAATACACGGTGAGATAATTCATAAGGTAGTGCTGACAATTGTCCGGGGAATTTGGGACTCGAGTTGTAACAAGGATCGCGTGACGAGGTTGCAGAGGTAAGGCCGTCGAGCTGTGGTTCATAGCGCCTTTTCGGTACCCTCGACCAGGCCATTCTCTAACTTTCAGCGTCATGCTTTGATTGTCACCTTAAACACTCGACAGATCTTGGCTTTTCATTTGTCATCAATATTCCAAACCACAGAAATAGTAAGAAGCCGCTGTTTCAAAAACCTCGAAACCTTTCCTTGGGCCCATGTCTATATTTAGCTCTTTCGTACATATGAATCTTTACGGAGTAGGCGTGCGCCTTTTTGGTTCAGCAATTACACCCAACGAACACATACGATCATGGTCATCAAGTCTGCAGCAATATGAGAACAAGCAAAATTGAACCAAAGTCTTTGCCACATTCACCTAACCTGATGACCACAGTGCCGCGTACTTAAACAAAACCACATATGTAGTGTTACTTCCAGGTCAAGTTTTACCAGCGTTCCGTTCCCCAAGTTTCACAACATATTTCACATGGTGGCGCCCATAGTCCGCCTCCGATATCCATCTAAGTTGAACCCATCTTTTATTTTCAAGCTTGCTGGGTTATCAGCTCACATGATATCGGATTGACCTCAGCATTTCGCGCGAAGTTCCGGATTTGGCCCCTGTCCTTACCTCTCAGTGCATTGTTGAGAATAATAAGCGAAACCAAAAGTCAGACGTCTCACTAATAATGCTTATGGCCATTTTTGAACTCGGATCTGAGCTATGTCGCTCTACTACGCGCAAGAATGCTCTGGAGATTAAGAGTCGCATCGTGAATTCGGAAGCGAGAATGTTGGAATAGAAACCAGAGCCTTTATCCGACTATTTTACTAGCTCCAAAGAAAGGAGAGAAAAATGGCTTGGTTTGGGGGTTCGAAATCTAGAAAAGTATATCAAAATCACTCCCATCTTTGATACGAATCTTCTCGAATCGCTTAAATGACGAGGTATTCCAAGCAATTTCCCAGATTAGGAAACCGACCGTAGAGAATATCGGAACTGCGAGTCTCATTGCCTATGCTGACGTTCGGGACATACTATAACATGAGAGTAAATGCAGAAGAGTAACTGAATCAAAGATTAGGCTGCACAGCATCGTACCAACTTGCCCCCCATGACCCATAGCTATACAACATTAGACATAAATCCAGGGCAGACCAACCGCGCTATGCAATTGCACAAAACCCTCCCATGGAGAACATGCAATCATAAGAAAAGCTGTAGCATCTGCTTCGGCCCAGAAACCTTCTTATAGCATCCAGGGACGACACAAGATGTAAAGCCCGTCTTCGCACCGGCCTTCGCCTTGCCCTTACCCACTGGCTCCTTGCCCTTCTTTTTCGCACTGCCCCGACCATGCGCACACTCGCCACAGTAGACCTACATCCCCGAACTAAGTCAGCCAATCCCAATAGACAAAAAGATTACTATAACGAATGTCCATAAACAAAGAAAAGGGATTAAAGAAACTTACATGTCCACATAGCTTGACAATCCAAATCTGCACCTTCAGCTCCCCCCTCCCCCGTCCCCAACTCATCCCCGCAATTCGGACACAGCAGCACATCCTCCTCGCGCGGACTCCGCGTGAACCCGTCCCGGGCCTCCGGCGGCGGCGACGGCATCGCGCGCCGACTGTTCCGCAGCCGGCCGTCGCCCCCCCTTCCAGCCCGAGTTCGAAGCCGACGCCTTGGAAGTCCAGCTCCGGCACCAGGAGATCCGCCAGCACCGGGACCGCCGGGGTCGCGGGGCGGATGCCGACCTCGACGCCGCCGCCGCCGCCGCCCCGCTGGTGCCGGTTCTGACGATGATTGTCGCGCTGCTGATGGCGATGGTGGTGGTGGTGGTGGTGGTGGTGGTGCAGTTGGGCGCGCGTCGGCGGGAACGGACTGGGGTCGATGAGGTTGTCGAGGCCGTGGAGGTGCGCGCGCAGGCGCGCGGTTGGGTGGTGCTGCGACTCGCGGTCGAGGACGGCGAGGTGTGCCGAGGCATTGTTGTTGTTGTTGTTGTTGTTGGGGTGGGTGTTGAAGACGCTGAAGCTGCGCAAGAAGTCGCCAAGGCCGGGGCCGAGACGCCCGCTGCGGTTGGTGGTGGTATTGGCAGTGTTGGGGATTTGGCGAGACGAGACGAATTCGACTTCAGGAGACGGTGCGCGGGGGGCTGGGTTCTGAGTGGTCGAGACGTCATCTTGAGTGAGGTCGATGGGTTGAGGCTGCGAGGACGTTTGACTTTCGTGCATGCGCAAGTCATCTAGATCTATAATATCGCGATCGAAGCGAGGAGGTCGGGGGACACGGGAGGTGGAGGCATCGGTATTGTCGTTTCGCTGATCTTGCGGCGCTTGGGGTGGCGTATCTTCTGTAAGGTCGATGAAGTCTTCCTGGAGGTTAGAGGAACGCATTGGTCGTCGCAAGTCTAAGCCGACTCCAGGATATCTTAAGCGACCCAGCGAAGGGATGTGGGATTGAGAAGTTTGGGTAGGTGAAAATTCCGAATCGTTTGAGAACGATGGATCTTCGCTTGGCCAGCGAGTCGGTCTATAAGACGAGCCGGATCTATGGCTGCTCGACATTTGATCGAATGTTCTCTAAAAGATCCAGTGAGCATGGCTCCGTTCCTGATTTCGGCTAGTTGAGGAGCGGGTTCGTCTTACCTTTCCGCCAGTTGGAGTGTGCGTGTATCCGAACGGCAAACTGCTACTCGCCATGTTTTTCAACTCTAAGCAGGGCGCCAAAGCGTTAAAATGAAGTCAGAAGATAGCAGTTGAGATTCTTCGCTGTCACAGCACGAGTGACTGGTCTCGGGTGGCGAGTTGAGGTGAGCGCGGGAGGGGAGGTTGAGGGCTTAAGTGAAGTGAGGTTCTCTGGTGATGATGCACGGCCGGCAGATGGCGCTCGACCTCATCAAAGGACAACAAAAACACTGGGCGAATCCTCGAATGCGGACATCTCAATTTATTGAATGCGACCTATTTGAGTCTGTGAATGGACTGAATGGACCGAACAAACTGTGGAGATCTGATTCACAATAGGACAATGACTTTTTGCGAGCTCGTCAACATCCGTGACTAAAATAACTGGCCTTCGGCAAATTCTATTACGTTACAAGTTGGAAAAGGATATCGCCAGTTCCTGGACACTCCAACCACGACCACTCATGGATTTGATTCAATGGCACTCAAGACATTTACCGCACCGTCAACGCTAAGGACAACCAACGACTGAGCTTGTTGGCCCCATTCGACTGCAGACGCTGGAACCGCCTTTCTGAACGGCTCGGACCAACTCTTTGACGATTTTGCGTAATGCAGGACCGTCACTGAGCCTGACCCAGCGGCAGCGAGAAACTGTCCAGTGTAGTCCCAACTGATGCTGGTGACGACGTTACCGAGGTCATGTGTTTTAATTTCGTTTGATTTCCGCAAATCCCAGATTGAAATCGTAGTCTGGCCCTTTACGACCGATGCGAGCCATGTACCATTCTCTGAGAATGCTAGGGCTTGAATCGGTCCAGAGCCTTCAAAGGTCCCCATAATTTCGCCTGTCTTGACATCGAAAATTTGAATTTGACCCGTGGCTGTGCCAGTCGCAAACAAATTACCGTCAGGGTGAAACTTGGCCGTCGTGAGTTCTGTGGATGTGGTCAATAGTTTTCGGAAACGGAGTGGCTTCCTTGCTCACCTGAGTCACTATAGACCTGCGAGACAACTTCGAAGCTTGACAGGTCGTATAGGACATAGCTTTTGTCGACGCCAATAGATCCTAACAGATCGCCGCATGGATGCAGAGCAACTGCAGAGACGGAACCTGCGTGAGCTCGGAATTCTGCAAGTTGCGTCTCACTATCAAATATCTGGATTGCACCCGTTGAGTCCGCTATGACAGGCTTATCATTCCACCAGAGGCCATCTGTAACGGAACCACTGCACAGTAGCGATTGCGCACTCTGCCCTTCGTTAAGGTCATAGATGTCAGCATTTCCCTGTGGACCGGCGACTAAAGCAAGGTCACCACTAGTGGTCACTGCCAATGTTTTGCCGTTGCGATGAGCAGTTGGAATACTGGTCTCGAGATCAAATGCTGCTACTGTCTCAGGGGTTGCCCATTCATTTGGTACAGCCCGCTTCCTTCGCGTAGTCGAGAGTCTGATTAAACATTAGCGCCTCAGTCTATGGTGTTTTGAGAAAGAGGGGTTTAGATTTACTTCTGATAGACGTCGTCTATTTTTGCGACAATGTCGTCCGGTAACGGTTGCCCATCAACTTGCATGGCATCACCGTTACTGGTAGCAGCACCTGCACCACCGCTGACTGATAGCTTGGATAGTGCATCTCGAGCCTGGTCCCGCTCCTTTGTGACACGTGCAATCACCCTGACTGCAGCATCGTGTTGGTAGAGGGCTGTACTGAGTTCTTGCCGTGTTTGCGCAAGCTGTTGCTTCAATTGGTGGGTCTCGAGAACGACAGCATCCCATTCATTTTGAAAAACAGACAGCAGAGCGGGTATGGAGGTATGTGTTGGGGGTCGGGGGCGGACGACGCGTGCGGTTTTCAATTCCACTAAATCATCTGTAGATAGCTCTTCCCCATTCACAGGATCCGTGCCATGTTCTGATATGTACGCTTCTATTAATCGTTTCTCAAATACATTGCCTAGTGGTATATTAGCCGGAGTCAGTCAACGGGATGAGCGCCAGACATTACCGCTCTTACGCGACGCGACGGGTGCTTGAGGGGCCTCGCCCGAGACTAACACCTGTGGTTAGTTCTGGGAATTCAGAGCTGCCCGAGCACTTACTTGCGCAAAGCATGTTGACCCTTGACTGTCTGATTCAGCTTCAGGCGAAAGGCTCAGAAATCGTGTCTTGCGCTTGGTATTAGATCTTGCGAAATCTTTAGCTCCAAAGTTGCCGAAGTTGTCCCGTATTCTGCAAGGTTGGAGTTAGTAGACGCACAGGCCATTGGGTCTAAAACATCGGATGGACCCTGGTCATCATTCCCTCACAGCAGCCTCATGCATAAGGCCTTTACGGCGGTCCTGAAGAAATATGGCCCAAAGGAATACCTTTTTGAGTAACCCGCATTTGCTGGCTACTGAAATTTTAGTAGTGTCATTAAAGGTTCAGTTCTGGAGAGCACGAGATCGACTCGGCCAGGTAGCTATGAGGCCATGGCCGTAACAATATCATGCACGAAGCTTCTGTACGCTCTTAGATTATATGGAGTACCACTGGAGACTTCACCACAAGCTGAATCATTGGCGCACAAATGACCTGTGCCATGACCGATGCCTTCCTTCGCCGGCATTTTTGAGCTTGGTTGTTGCAGAGGGAATCACGCCTTGTGGGAGCTGCAGTTGGGCACGTCCGGATAAGTGTAGCACAAACCAAAACACCATCGAGTCCTCGCGTGCTACAGCTTTGCAGGTACCAGCAATGTCCTCGCTCAAGTCATACCGGCTATGCAGATACCTCGAAATTGCTCTCCCGCACAATAAATAGGCTGACGTCACAGTAACCAGCCACCCAACAGGTACTCACTACCGACCCCACACTGTTTCCCTGGAGCCATCCCCGCAATGATGATCAAGTTTTCTTCCGGTTCCTGGCAATTGAATTTAAATTTGCATCGGTGGAAAAAGAAGCGATACTAGTAACCACACATGCAGTAATTAGGTCCCGAACAAGCTTCCGAAAGGTAAGTGCCGTCATTGAAAGTTGCTTCTTCCGAGCTTTAAAGTCCTAGGCCATTCCACAGTTGTTGGTTATAAGCCTTCACTTTCCAAAGCTCGAATGTTCCATAGCTTTCAGCGCATTCACAATGGCGAGTGTCACTTCTGTGAACCTGCTATCTCTCGCAACTAGTCTCCCTTATGCGGTCCAGCTCAATTCAATTACGTCCAATGCCACATCTTCAGTCCAGTTTCTCTCCTACAATGATAGTTTTACCAACGACATCCTTGGGCCGGACGTCTCTCAACAGCTTATTTCTCAGCAGTCTTACCAAGCTTTCCATGAGGCTGGTATATACTACAAGGCCACCAACTCAGTCTACATAGCTTCCAATTGGCAATCTTATGACAACCCCATCAACGTCACCATTCTCAACCTCGGCGATAACTCAATTAGCACAACAAGATACCCAGGTCTGTACGAAGCCAACGGGGGTTGCCCCTACACTTCACCAGACAACAAGAGTTACCTCCTATTCTGCGATGAAGGCAATTTCCAAGGAGCTTCTGGTCTTACACTTGTTGATCCACTCACCAACACAACCCAGGTCATGGTGAATAACTTCCTTGGCCGCAACTTTTCCTCGATCAATGACGTGGAGTGGGTTCCAGATACCGGAGATGTCTGGTTTACAGATGCAGACTATGGCTATTTCCAGAGTTTCAGACCATATCCATCAATTCCTAAACAAGTGTATCGTTACGAACCTTCAACCGGGGTGATACAAGCTGTAGCAGACGGTTTCGTCGAGTCCAACGGCATCGAATTCTCACCAGATTACAAAACTTTATACGTGACGGATACCGGACAGCAAGAAACCACCAACGTGAGCTTGACGCGTCCCGCCAGCATCTACGCATACGATGTGGTCAATGGGAAAACGCTTTCAAACCGGAGGTTATTCGCATATGCGGACGTTGGAATTCCAGACGGCATCCACACAGACACGCAGGGTAATGTGTATAGCTCCTGCACTGATGGTATTCATGTCTGGAATACGGACGGAGTCTTGCTTGGAAAAATGGTTGTCGCAAATGGTTCCAATAATTTTGCGTTCATACCCGGAGGCCTGCTGCTTTTTAACGGAGACAAGTTGTACAAAGTTAACATGAAGGCTCAAGGAAGGGCAGTTCAACGAGATTTTGGACTAGTTTGTGAGGAGCATTACCCTTCGTGAGGCAGAATTTTCCCATTACATATCGTGCCTTGTATTCTCTAATGTCTATTTCGATACAGCGGTGTAAAGGTCGATTTTAGATAATTGCTTTACCTCAAGACACTCGATTTTAAAAAATTGAGTACTTTTCTACAGTTTCTATCCCTGTCAAAGGCTTGTTGCCGTGATTCCACTCTAGCCTTGTTCCTTTGTAATGTCTCGACGCACATCTAACAAGTCGTGTTGCCATTATCGAGATGGAAAACCCCCTCAATACCTTCCATGCTTATTTTCAAATCGGAGCCAGCAGTATGGAACTTCGAATCTCTTCACAAGTGGGTGGTTTGCTCGCTCATGGAGCCTATCCTCAGACTTCGGCAAAATCTTCGATTTCAGATCGATAGTAAGATTTTGCCACCGCATTATACGCTCAAGATAAGTCGTAAACCGGCCTCCTATAATCCAATGATGCACATGACGTTAAATCTCTTATCACCACGGATGCCGTCGAAGGCATGACTAAAGTTGCTCGGACAACCCACCCGGTAGCTTCCTATCTTTGGCACGAGTGAGATAAATACCGCCGAGTTTGATGCAAGCTCCTTGGTGAAAGGCCTGCCTTGATTGATGCTAAGGATACTAGTAGCCGAAACAGTGACGTTTGACCTGTTGAGCAGGAGAGGAGAGATTGAAAGAGATTGGGCCAGCAAGAGTGAAATGGAAAGATATATCAGAGGAGCCTACTTTCGAGCCTAAAGGCTGCGACTGCTTTCAGAGTCGAGGATGCTAAGAACGAGAGAGTGTTCGTGATTTTCCCTTTGTAATCTGTTGGGGGAGGAAATAATAGGTTCTATTTGATGATATATATTGTACATCAGTGGCTACACGTTTTGCGTCGAAACGCTATTTGGAGAATTGGATACTGAAAGAGTCTCGGAAAGCTACTTTCGAGCAACGCAACAAACGTTATCCATGCAACAGCTCATTCAGCGTGTCCAGCTGCTCTATTGCATGCGCGTTCTCTCCGATATGCAATATGTCACACCGACAAGTGCACGTCCGACTTGGAGCCCTTGAAACGGTTGGGGTGCATGGGCGCTTCCATATCCTGTGCCCATATTTATGAGTCTCTTTTGTTCAGATCTGTTTGCGCGCTTCGCGCTCCTGCTTTCTTTCCTCCCTCTTCATGTCCCTCTCAGCATTGAAAATAGGCGAATGTCGTCGAACCGGGACTTCGATTTGTGGTGGTCGCCATGGGCTTGGCGCAGTGTGCCGCGCAAAACCCATATGAGTATGTTGCACTGCCGGTGGCCAGCTTTCGGCGAATTCGGTGTCCATGACATTCGCCCACGAGATCTTGACGCCCTCGGAAGAATAGTAATCGACCTTCTTCGGCAAGCTGAGAAGACGGCGTCGGCCGAAACGCGGAGGCGGCCAGCTCCCTTTGATGATATCTTGCTCGTAGAGAACCTGTTTCGACACTTGGCCTTGCAATGCACGGTCGATCATCTGCCTCGTCACTCTCCTCTTCGCAATGTCGGAGACTGTTCCGTTTTGGACGGCCTCTTGTGCCCGATTGAGGCTGTTCTTCAGCTGCCGCAATTCGAGAATTTTCTTGGCCATGCCTTCCTTTCGTCCTTCTCCAGGAGCTGGCTGATTTGGAAACTTCTTTCCGAGCATGTGGGCAGTCAGGTTTTCGATCTCTGCCTCTACTTCTGCTGCTTCGCCACGACCGGCTCGGTTAGCGAGCTCTTTGAGTTCCGACTCGACCTGTCTTTGCTCTTCCGCAGTCCTGGTCTCCAACTCCTGCTTGACACGTTGTGCTTCTGCCTCAGTTTCTTGACCAAATTTCTCTTGTCTGTGTAGTATGGCAGCAAGATCCGCTATGCTATTCGCTTTTTGATCCATTAATGCTCTCTTTCGCCGCTTCTTTTCTGCAGGCATCCATTCCGCTTCTCTATCCCAATTGACATCACGTAGCCTACGGTACTCCCGCAGCTTGTGGTAGGCGTCAAGACCTTGATTTTTGTGTGGAAAGGTGACAGAAGCGAGAGGGGCCCAGACGTCTTTGCGCAGTTTTGCAGGAACGGACTTTTTGCCAAAGTATGCTAGTTGCTTCAGGGCATCGTTGTTCTAGAAAATATGTATGAGTATGTTTTTTTCGACGTCTTTTGCAGATAAGGGATACTCTGTTGTACCTTCATGGTTTGCGAAAGAGAATATACAACCTGGTTGGTCAGGAGATTATTGTAGATGAAAACATATCGGCCATGATTTTTTGCCTTCCTAGCCGTAGCGACGGCTGCGTTTGGCTTCGCGCGCATCGGACTGGTTTGTGTTGAACTTCTATTCTATCATGATGTAGTGTGCTTATAGAAAGCCCTTGGTAGAAAGCTTGATAAATATCGGCAGAGTCACTGGAGAGTTAGTACCAGAAGACGACGTCTGCGCGTTGACGCGGTCTTGGCCCCGGCCCTGGCGAAATCTCGACCAAATCTCAAACTACCACCGAGCTGCTTTCACACCCCGCTTTGATGCTGAGCAGAAGCTGCTAGTACCGTGAATAATGAAAATGAGCTCTTGGCATATGCATTCACCCCGAGAACCAAGCCAAAGTTTACTGAGGGAATGCGTGCCATGTGAAGCGACGTAATGGCTGCCAATGGTCTCTCCGTGACATGGGAGGACCAAGTAGCTCGCCGGGGAAAACCATGGCTGCTCCCTTTTGTAAGTGTCTTCTACGATGTTCTGTTGGCGGAGGGCTAACACATTGACTCTTTGATTTAGAATCGTAAGCTTAGGCATCTTCAAGGCATTTCCGTCCGGAACATTACCCTATCCCAGACCTCGAGTCGGCCGCGTAGGAAGACAATTGACGACGATGTGCTACCAAGTACGCATAAGTCTCCATCTAAAACCATCCTCCAACGCGAGACCAAGAAACTGGAGCATTCCCGTTCCTCGTCGAATCTAAAGCCAATTCACGAATCCTCGTTTCGAGATGAGGAGCTTCATCGTACTGAGAAGAGCATTTCAACGCCATCGAAAGAATCATTGAAGCGACATCGCAGAAGAAGCAGTGCTCATTGGACGGATGCTGCTCCACAGGAACGGCAGAGAAAGCTTGAGGATGTCGCTGCTGGCCGATTGGTGGACTCGTTCTTCTCCTTACACGTCGAAACTTTAGAGGAGCCATTGTATATTAGTGAAGTCGTCGACAAGGCCATGAACCCGAATTTCCGTCTCTTTGACCTCAACGGGTGCAGCCCGGATGTCATCCGGCAAGATCAGCTGACGGTCAAAGTCTGGGCCAGAAATGAGAGCATGCAAGAATATCAATTCTTAATTGATTGGGACATCAGGCTGCCGCATTTACAATACGTCGGCAAGACACTCGAAACCTTCGATCGCTCGCTTCCCGCCAATTGTGTCTTGTTCCACCTCCCGGATGGCATTTACACTAGTTTCACCTCCTTTCCCCGCGTGGAACTCCCAGCGACCTTAGTGACCGATCCGCAACATCCCAACGCATCACGGGCTGCTCCGACTGCTTCATACGAAACCCTGATGCGTCTCGCAAACTTGGACGACTGCATCCAAGATGCTCTTGTCGCTCGTGAGAAGCTCACATCAGAGATTGATCAATTGCTCCGTGAGAACAAGGGCGCTTTTGCGGTCCAAAACGAAATTGGAGAAGCGCACGAGTCTCTCGAGTCTACGAAACGTGCTGTCGAGGCCGAGAGCAGACTCGTCAATGGTGGTCGGAAAAAGCGCGACAACCTGCAGACAAGCATTCAGGCTCGTCGAGACGCGATGTGGGAAGGCCAGAAAGCTGAAGGGACTGCGAGAACTCGTATGCAGGAAGATGGGACAAAACTGCAAAAATTTAAAGATGTACGTCATCAGGTCAGCGAAGACGCCACCGGACAGCGGCGGCGTATATGCGAAGATCTCGTGGCAATCTATCCCATCGAGGCAGTGCCCAATCGCTCTCTTGCGTTCACCGTCCGCGGACTCTATCTACCAAATTCGGAAAATCTCGAAGATGCAGATGCGGACGTTGTTGCTGCAGCTCTCGGACACGCAGCTCAAGTCGTGCACCTCCTATCTTTCTATCTCTCCGTTCCGTTACCTTATCCTGTACAACCGTACTCGTCAAAGTCAACTGTCTCCGATCCTATATCGATCATCAAAGGCAATGAAAGCCGAGAATTTCCCCTCTTCACCAAGGGTGCCGTGAGATATCGTTTCGAGTACGGCGTCTTCCTTCTGAATAAAGACATTGAGATTTTGCTCAACCGGTTCGGTCTCCGCATAATGGATATCCGACAAACATTGCCGAATTTGAAATACCTCTTATACGTTGCCACGGCGGGCAAAGGAGAGCTACCAGCGAGGAAAGCTGGTGGTGTGCGAGGCCTGCTCAGGGGCGGCAGTGGGGGAAGCACGCCGATTCTGTCCCGCCAAGGGAGCCTGGGGAGTGAGGGCTCTGATGAAAACGCTCCGCAGGGAAAAGGCAAAGGCTTTCTCGTTGATGTGGCTAATGGCAAGACGACAGTTGGCAAAGGAGCATCGAGATCAGCTGTTGGATCTTTGCAGAGCTCTTTTCAAAAGAATGCAACCACGCAGTCTAGCAAGCTAAGAGACGTATCGCGATGAGGAAGCTGCTCACGTCCTACACCAGTCCGTTCGTCAAATAGTATGGAGTGGTGCCACATGGGAGAGAACAAGAGGACTACACTTATTTCAGTGGAAATACAACACCTGCACAACGGACAAGACCAAAACATTCTACATTCCCGCAATGTGTGAAGAGAATTCTTTCTGGGCTTAAGACTCATCTTTAGAAACCCTGTGTATAACGTAAAAGTCAGAGATACCCAAGACCAATATCATTCTTGTATGCGCAAGCGTCACCGACTACCTTTAATTTCCCAGCTGTTGAAGGCTTGGACTTCGTCAAGAAGGGACGTTGACGATCCGGAAATAACCGAACGCCGCTCTTCTTGTTGAACTCAACAGGTCGCCGCATATTTGGTAAGAAGTTGAATTCTATTACCCGACGCTTGCACCCATCGCTACCTGGAAGAAGTTTCTGCCGCTTCGGAGGCCTAAGTTTGAAGTTGCTCTCGTCCCAAGGATTATGATAGTCACACTGGCAGTAATCGACTAAGTCAATTTTGCAACAGTGCTTGCAGAACGAACCAAAGAAGATATCCGGGCCATTGAAACAGTCCTCGTGAATTTGACCCTAGAGATGCCGACATTGTACTGGAACCGCCGAAGCATGCCGTCACAGATTACTGTGGACAGCTGTGACTGGTTGAAAAGATAGGATGCCGTCTTGTATGTACCACCTCGCAGATCCAAAAGCTTCTGTGCCCTACCTCTCTTTGGTGTAGGGAATACCGGAGGTGCATCGGGCTTACTCCCCCCAGGGTTTCGCGTCACTTCTCCGCCCTGATGGGACATCGTTCGCGAGGCTGATTTTGCTGTAGGATCTTTGACGTTCTGGTGTAAAGGCATTCAAACGCGCTATTTAACTGATGAAATTGTCTGCGAAGATTATTAGCAACTCCATCAATCGAAAATGAGACTGTAAAAAAGAGACCTGGGTTGAGAGCGGATCTACTCTATTATTTCTGCTTAGCTGGCGGCGGTGGCTGTGTACGCTGATTCCCAGTCGAGGCAGACTCTGACCCTGCCTTGGTGCAAGGTTCCATATCGGAGTAAATGATGATAGGCTCTCTAAAACCCCTCAAAAGACACGTCGAGAAACTTCTCAATAGCTTTTGGTCTTGAGATTATACTATTCGACACTGTGCCGTTGAAGCTTGGCTTCTTCCATTCAGCATCCCATTCTGTGCCTCCCATGACCTGTCCTGAAGTTTTAACATTAGTGTGAGCGTGGAGCACAAAGGATTTGCTTGTGCTTTGGACGCACTTTTAACTTCAAGTATCAGCCATGAAGGAAGCAACAGAAGAAGCACCCATTCCGCCCGACTATAACAAAAAGCCTTGGAAGTACATTGGTTATCGCGGCTTTTGCGACTTTGCAGCTTCGGACGATGATTTCCTCCTCCTGAGGCGATTCAGTGGAATTGCGACAAGGAGCCTTCTTGCGTTACAAGACGAACTCGTTGAGCTAGAAGATCAGCTTGAAAGCCTAGAGGCCCAACTGATGCAGAGTACCGGACCGAACGTTCACCACGGATCTTTTAGGAGGGAAACCCAAGATAAAAGAGTTGAATTGATCAAGGAGATACAGATCAAGCTACGAATCTACTGTAACGGGCTCTTACCAAGTACAACGCCATATATGTTGATAATTTCGCAGATGATTTCATCAATCAATACTCTCAACTTCGTTCGCGACCTAAAGCGCCACGTAAGAGTATTAAGAATATATCAAATTGGTTTGCAAATCACGGAAACGCAATCTGGGAAGAGGAAACGAATTATATTGAGAAAAGGGATGATTTATTTCAAATAGTTCCGAAAGAGACTTCGCCACTGCGTGGACTTCTGGAGCGGTCTACTCGTTTCCGCCTTCTGGAACTCTGGAAAAAGAACTCCATCGAAAACAATACAATACATTATATCTCCGACCGCCGCATCGACTTATTCGTTAATGCAATGATCACAATGATAGGATTAGCGATGCTGATCGCACCATTGTGGATCCTTGCATATGTGAAGTCTATGTCGTCTAGGCTGGGCATAATTACCTCTTTCATCTTCGTGTTTTTACTGCTGGTCAGCTTTCTATCCGTCGCCAAACCATTTGAATTACTTGCCGCGACTGCAGCGTATGTATCCTCTGGCAGATCTTCGGTTCTGTCAGTTTAGTTGCTGACACCCTGTAGTTACGCTGCGGTGCTGGTTGTGTTCCTCCAGTCTGCCTCTTAGGGTTCTAAATAGGAAGCCGTGAAAGAGGCCACGGGTATGGATCCAGCTAACAAAGCTGAGGTGGTGTAGATACTCCGAGAGTCGTAGGTAGGAAGTAACTAGATAAAAGAAGTCAGGGGGGAGCTGAGCGGCTCGGCCCGCACTCCGCAACCTCGTCTCGTCTTGAAATTTCTCAACCCGTGCAAACACCGCAAAGTTAATCAAGCCTCATTTTCCAACTTCCCCGTTCTTAATTGCCCGCCCTTATCTCCACTCGCACCAGCACAATGGCCGACTCTTCCCGTCCAACAACTCGACCCCCTCCCTCGCAACCCTCATCCCTCAAAACCGGCTACCTCACCCTCTACAACTTCATCTCCGCCGTCCTCTGGTTCGCCGTACTCGGCCGCACCCTCTTACTCGTCCCCCTCGTCGGCTACGCCAACATCTACGGCGGCGTCGGCGACTTCGCCAAATGGACGCAGACGCTCGCCCTGCTCGAAGTCGTGCACAGCGCCATCGGTACGCTTCACCCCCAAACCTCTTCCCTCCTCCCCTTCCCAACCCACACCAGACAATTGGAAAAACCAACCTCCCCTAACCATCTTACACCCATTCAACAGGCCTCGTCCGCACCCCGCTCCCCACCACCCTCCTCCAAATCACCTCGCGCCTGCTCCTCGTCTGGGCCATCGTTGCGCCCTTCACGGAGACCACGACGCGCTCCCCGGCGTACGCGTCTATGCTCGTCGCGTGGAGCGTCGCGGAGACGGTGCGGTACACGTATTTCGCGTGGGCGCTGGGCACGGGCGCGGTGCAACGCGTGCCTGCGGTGCTCGGATGGCTGCGGTATAATCTGTTCTTCGTCTTGTATCCGCTTGGGATCGGGAGCGAGTGTTGGTTGGTGTGGAAGGTGAGTGCTGGGCCGGCGGCGAAGGTGGCGGTTGGGGGGAGGAGGGTGGGGGAGGTGGTGAGGTTGGCGTTGTGGATTGTGTTGGGGGTGTATGTGCCTGGTGAGTAGTTTTTTTCCTCCCTTTTTTTCTGGGTTTACTTAGGGGTTGCCTTTGGGGGTGATGGAGAGATGGAGATGTGCTGATTATGTGGTAGGGTCGTACATTTTGTATACGCATATGATGGCGCAGAGGAGGAAGGTTATGAAGGGGAAGGCGAGGGAGGATTGAGAGGGAGGATATGGGAAAAGTTGCAGAGAGAGAAAAAGCGTTGAGCGTTATGCAAAGCAAATGTATTATTCCTTTTGATAGACTAAAGGCCTTGCCGCTTGGGAAGGTAAAGTGCTGCCTTTCAGATGCTGTCATTCTGGTAGACTTGATCGTAGATGCATGAGCCAGTATCGTCGCCAGATCCACCTAGCGTGCGCATATCCATAGCATATGACCTCAGCCACCAAATTTCCCCTCCTGGACTCCATCGCTGATAAAGAGAGCAATGAAACAGATCATACCCAGAATGGCGCTCACCAGCATGAAAATTAACGGTTTGAGATAGATACCTGTCCGAGTCAGCCGGCTAACAAGACGCGCCGAGTGGGAAGCTCGCGAAAGGCGGTTTCAAATGGGTTAAAGGAAAAGGTCAAGAGCCACTTCTGCCGCTGTCTGTTGCAGAGCAGCAGATGGAGTAACTCCTGTCTTTTACTCGAAGCAGCAGATGAAGCAATGGACTCGCAACGGAACTGGGGTATCAAAGTGCCGAATCTGCCACAGGCAGACAGCCGCAGAATCGATTTCGCGTCGAAAATCATATGTCGGTCTTCGAGGTCGTAAAGTCCCATAACATCTTGACGAGGTTGTCCGGAAGAGTGTAAAGATCGACATGGAATTCGCCATCTTGTACGGCGCACGTCAGTTCTTTACTCCAATACATGTGCTCGAGTCTATAAAGGAAGACAGAAGCTGAATAGGAGGCTGGGAACAGAACCACTTACTCTCAACGTCATTCTTGGTGTAGGTCTCCGAGGTCTTGTTGTCGTGGACGAGCTGGACGACATGGAGTAGATCGTCTTCGTTCAGCCGCTGTAAGCCATCTGCCAGTTTTTCCATGTCAACCTGTAAGCGGATACTGTTAGCTTGAATGTGAAGACACGTTGCTCATCCGTGGCATTCGTACGTTGCCCGCTTTCCTGCTGCGCTTCTTCGCGGAATCAGCGGTCTTGCTCCTTGCGCCATTCTCGTCGCCCGTCGGACCCGATTCTCGCAAGCGCTCCATAAGTTCTGGCTTGGGGTTGCGAAAGGTCTATACGGACGGCAGGGCATCAGAAATCACTTGGGCAGGGCACCGTGAGTCAGCTATAGCTCTTACCACTACGTGCTTCGCCTCGTAACGCTCGCTACCAAAGTTGAGGTCATGCTCGATCGTGTGATCGCCGCCTTTGTTGATGCCTGTAAGGATGACCTGCAAGTCAAACTCTCCCCAGCCTTTTTCTTGGATGCGAAACGGTGGCTCTCGGAATGCTAGAGCACACAATAGGTGTTAGTGAATGTTATTGAACATGGTATGAGTTCTAGGCAGCCTTCACGCACGCTTTGTACGCGTGATCTGAAGGGACTTTGTAACATACTCTGAGTGGCGCGTTTTCCGAAGGTCGGATGAAGCTTGTAGGTGACCTTCTCGAAAATGGTCGCTTCGACATCATTGCCCATTTCGTCGACCAAGTAGACGCTGATGTTCCACATGCGCATCGGGAAGCCTTCCATCTCCTGCGGCTCATCTCTGTTCAGGAGCTGTCAGCGCTTTCGAATACATCTGGTGAGGATCGCAGAGGCCAGTGATTTGCATCTATAAGGTGAGAGTAAAACGTACGGAAGGATTCGCTGCTCGGTGACGAGCTTGACGGTCCGCTTGACCTGGAAGTGATGGTCAGCACGAATTTCAAGAAAGCAGGGATTTCCACATACGTCTGGCATGGTTGCGTCTATGGGAGGAGATTCGTCGCAACCAATTTGTGTCGATCGACGTGGAGGACCTGTGGTGTAGTAGAAGGACTACACTGGCGCAGATGTGAACGAAGGGCTGGAGGTCGGGTTTGATGTGGAGGGGCCTGGAGCGCACTTAAGCTAAAGTAGCCGAGCCGAGTGATGGATGGAGATGGTCCCTTGGTCCAGAATCCCTACACGAGTGGTACTTGGGTGCTTTGCTTCCGGCTGCTATGGCGGTCCTTAACGAATATCTCTCAAAGTACGTAATTCGCCAATATATATTTCGAAAGGATTACTTATTTTCGTTTCAGGTTTCATTATTGGTTGATAAAGCAGTTTTGTAGACCCTGAGATCGACTGCCCTAGGTGCACGTCCATCCCAAAATGGAATTGTGGGCCAATTCCATTCCATACCGCTAAGGCTGTTTTTACCTAACCGAAGAAAGCCAAATCTGGATGAATACACCTTGCTATCCGACCTAGCATAGGCGAAACCCGGATTGACTTGCCCACTCGTGATCCCCTGGGATACAAGTCAACGTGCATGATCCGAGAGTCTTCTGTTTGGGTAGCCTCAATCAAACCACGAGAGCACAGATCATCAAAACCTAGATTAGGACATGGATAGGATCACTTTGTCCTCAACAATAGTTCCATAAAAGCTAAAGATTATCCGCAAGCTGCTCAGTACAATGGACGAACATCCTGTGTTGACGTATTTTCCCTCTAAATTCCTTTAAACTTCGTTCGAGTCGATACCACCCTTTTGTGCACCTTTGCGCGACTGTTCCTAGGAGATATATCTTCTGGTCGTCCCATCAATAGCTAGCGATACCATAAGATCTTCCGATTGCCATCTCATCCGTCGGATTATGGCGCTGCGCCAACGAATCGAATCTGTCTGATACTTCTCTCAGTGCACCGATATCTGCCTTGAGCTGCCACTTGCCGTCCTCGGAATGTGACAGAAGGCGCTCCGCGCTGGCTCTCAGCTGAGGGTCATTGGTTCCAATCCACGCCACCGAGAGGATGACATGAAACCAGAAAGCCCCCATAGGCATGAAATACTTTGATTGTTCGGCATTTTCGAGCATCTCTCGAACGGCGATTCCCGAATCGGCTACAAGCTCGGGATTATTAGGATCAAAAGCGCGTAAAGCTCTGTTTAGAAAGATAAGGAAAAGCAAGAGTACTCCATTGGTCTGCCAAAGCATTCGGCGGGTGACGTGGTCTGGAGACGATGTTAGAGGGACGTCAGAAGCGGGCGCCGACAATTGCTTGATCTCTTTGCACAAAATTGACTGACGACGCTTCAGTCTTCGATAATGGACCCCTATCTCCCCTGGAAGAGTGAAATATACATCTGCGGCGGCTGACGCATGGTCGCCGTACATCAGATCTCGAATTTGGGAGAGGCATAACAGTAAGCGGTTAGCCTCGCCTTGTTCTGGGTAGCCCATGTTGAGGATAGTTCTCCAGTCATCGGAGGTCACTTGAACGTGAGGATTGAAGAAGCCTCCGATCACCTTAATGTTTGTCAGACCTTTAGCACAGAGCAAATGGGGTGACCGACAGTCGTTGCTTGTAAGGAGGTGAAAAGCTCACGCTCGAAGTCGTCCTGAAGCTTTTGACCGCCTCGTAGTTTCAGCATAGTTTCCATGCCAACGAGATGCGTTTTGGACGTTCCGCTGGGCGTTCCGTGAAGGCTCTGACGTGGTTTAGCGTAGATATTTATAAGAAACTAAGAGAAATACCTGGTATATCATCATAAGGAGAACGGCGCACAATGTCTCCGGAGCACTGGCCTTGCAAGGATCATTCATTGTGGCTCGAATCGCGGCAAGTGCTTCGGAGGACGCCGCCAATCCTTCATTCGTGGGCGTCTGATTGGTACAGAATGTATGATGAGCGTTCGTCAGAGCCTTGACGGATGCATCAAGGGCTTGACTTCTTCCGAGTCGCTGAGGAACCAGGCTCAGGTATGGGCCAAAAGACCAGCCAAGATTAAATCGCGCGTTTGTTGACGGCTTAAGAGTTTCTACGAAGGAATTGACGAGATCGAATTGGCCATTTGTTGGGATTCGTGTTATTGGCAGGACGTATTTCTCATCGTGGAACTTTCGAAGTCGAATGACCAAAGTATCTGTTTTGGTATCCTTGGCTATGCTCTGCCCAACGAAGACGTATCGCTTCTGCCCGGCTCCAATACAAGGGAGGTGCAGGCGTGTGCATCTCGAGCATGCAGGTTTCACCTCGTCACACTTCGAACGAAGCCAGTCAGATGGCATTTCCAAGCGGAAGGATGATGAACACACCTTCTTCTTCTGCTTTCGACAGGCTTCGCAGCCCCGACTTAACGGGACGCCTGGCATCACTGTATTCAGTCTATTCCGCTGCAACGAAAAATCACGTAGGACCTTGAAATGCCTCTAAAGTGGCAGCGACCAACAAAATCGGACTGAGCGCACGGCATATACATCTTCGGAATGAAGACCAAGATCTCAGCAGTAGCCTTCAACTTTCTTAAGCGTCACCTGACGTACCGCAGCTGTGGTAGCTGAAGAGTTTGCCGGAATGGGATGAAAATGGGGTTGAACGCCAACCGCATTTGGCGATACGCTGCGCTGTGGCTGATGAATCATGCTTGGCGTCTCAGGATAGGTAGCTCGACGTCAAAGCTTGTACGATCACCAACTCGCGCCTTTCCACCACCAGTCAATAGCAGAATTTCATCAAATAATTGTCTTCATCTTGACGCGGCTCATCAGAAGCTGAAGTTCTCTCCCAACCGTTCTGCATGGACCCGAAAGCTTTGGTGATTTCCTTCTCAGCACGTACCACCAACTTCATCTGAAAGATGGAGGACTTTCCCTTCTCTGTGTAGTGGATCCAGTCCTTCATTTGACCATTTCCTATTATCCTCACGGCAATAGTCGCTAAGGCGATACAAAGGCTACAGCTGCAGCGGGAGCCGTTGAGCCTGAGTCAAGACAACGCTCAATTGGACCTTGTCCAGCGTAAACGGATCCAGCTGTCCTATAGCTATACCTGACATGTGAATATAATGGATTGGTTCCGTAACAGCCTCTTACATCATTGCTATTATGAGCTTCAGGGCTTTGGCGAATCTGCCGAGATTGGAGCGCTTCGTCCAACCCAATTAAGAAAAAGGCTGATTCTTAGTAGAGGCGAGACAAGGATCACAGCTTTCTCAGGTGTCGTTCAGACGAGTATTGTAGATGTATAAAAGACCGCCTTGTTGCCATCTCCCACTTATACTGCCGTAATTGTCAACGATTTCTCTCCTTATAGCTTGTTACTTCGAATTAGCCATGTTCTTGCACGGCATCTTGTCAACCAGTCTTCTCTTCCTAGCATCAACTCAAGCTCTTCCGACAGACGATTGCCCCATCCTTGGTCCAGTTTTCCCCTCAAACTTTGATGTTTCCACTACCGCCACTTTCCGCAATACTATCTCCACCTTTCCCCAGACCATCGAATCTCTCTTCTCCTCAGGCCTGGTGAACCGCACCCACACCTCCTTCGCAATCGACGTCTTCTCCACGTACACCGAGAAGTCGATCTACAGCTTCCATCATGCAGCTTCGGGATTGAATGGGTCTTTAACTGCTGGGGTGCTGGATGACAAAACAATCTCCCGCCTTGGCAGTGTTTCTAAGCTATTCACGACTTATGCACTGGTAGCCCATTCGGGTTTGGGCATCTTGGATGAACCTGTGACGAAGTATCTGCCAGAACTCGCAGGCAACTCCCGAGACAAGCCCCTAGACCGAATCATCTGGGAAGACATCACCATCGGAGGCCTTGCCTCTCACCAGGGTGGGACTGGAGGTGCCCGTAAGTAGTTACATCGGTAACACGCGCTAGACTGGTCGAGCTGATTTTGTAGCCTTGCCGCTAGTACTATGCCTTGATGAGACGAAGCCTGGATGCACTCGTAAAGGTATGTCTATCCTCGATTTATGATCTCTACTGACATTACTGCAAATGGAGATTTTCTCGAATTCATGCGTACAAGTAAGAGGCCAGTTTTCGCACCATACGGCACAACTATATATTCGGACGCGGGATTTGCTACCCTAGGGCTAGTGCTTGCGAAGCTCACTGGTCTGCCATTTGAAGAGGCGCTCCAAAACTTTATCACCGAGCCACTGGGCCTGAATAGCACATTAGCACGAGCTCCTACCGGAGACTTCAACGGCATCGTAATCCCAGGCGGCCCGACCGAGAGTAGTTGGGGCGCGGACAACCAGCTTTTCACGCCTACAGGGGGTATTTACTCCAGTACTGGCGACCTTCGCACTCTCGGCCTATCTATCTTACAGTCACGCTTGCTCTCTCCCGCCACGACACGCTCGTGGATGAAGCCTCACGGACACACCGCTTCGCTAACAACCTCTGTTGGCGCACCGTGGGAAATCGAACGGCTCCCCCTCCCCATCTCTCCGAACTCGACTCGCACCCGCATCTCGGACCTCTACACCAAGCTCGGTGGAAACGCCGGCTACACGGCCGTCTTCGCACTCTCCCCCGATCACGGCATCGGCTACAGTATCCTCATGGCTGGAGCAGGCGCCACCGCCGCTCGCAGCCCCCTTCGCGATGCCGTGGGCACGGCGTTCATAGCCGCAGCCGAACACGCCGCATTGCAGAACGCCGCCCAAAATCTCGCCGGCACATTTGTCGAGTTTCCAAATGCAGAAGGCACGAACCTGACATTGACAGTGGATCAAGGCCGTCCGGGGCTCGGTCTCAAGGAAATGTTTGTGGATCATGTCGACTGGCGTGCAGGCATATTGGACGGAGGAGATCCAGTGCCCTCTGAGGGAATTAGTGTCAGGCTTTACCCGACGAACTCTGACCCGGCCCCTGAGGCGTTTTCGGCGTGCGGAGGAGGCAAGAAGACGGAGAAGATCTCGTTTCGTGCGTATGGGACCGCGATTCCGCCATCGCTTCCGCGGTCTGCGGCGGAGGGTGGACCAGGCTTGTTCAACGATGGATGTACTGCTTGGCAGGAGGTCGGATTCTATCCTACGGACGAACTTGTCTTCGACATCGTAAATGGGCGTTTGGAAAGTGTTACTAGTATTGGGGCGAACAGGACAATGAGGCGGGTTGACTAAGGTTCCTTTCTGATGTTCGATGATATGGTTAAGATATTTTGTCTGTTTTTGCGTTTTTCTTTGCTTTACATTTCTTGGGCATAGCCTCCATTGTCCTAAACTGCATGTTTCTAACAGAAATAATTTTTTCTACCTTTTTTTTTTTTAAATTGAGCCATATAACTCAGTAATGTACGACTTTGAGTAATGATACTCTGAAGCTTTCCAAGAACTCCAAGCGCACGGAAACTTTCATCTCTTTCTTTTTATATATTCTCATCCCATCCCTCTTCTTGGGTTTCTTTCTCGTCGTACTCCTCGTCGTACTCTTAGAGAATTATGTGGACACCAAACTCTGGATGATTTTAGACAGTATCGCTGTAGTGGTGAGGCAACACAAAATGGCACAGCTGTGGAATACCTGCAAGTATTGAAGCCAACGGGCAGCAACAGTTACCGCTCACGCAGCTTCCGGAGGCCTTGGTGAGCTCCTGGAACTTGCTCAGGTAGCGGCAGCGAGCACCCAGGAAGCAGGCTTGATCAAGAGAATCGAATTCTCAAGGGCGCTCGTGACTATCTAGGTACCTTGGAATTTATCTCATTCTCACTTGTTATATGGCGTACCATACATAGGATAATTTCTTGAAAACCAGAGCCTTTGGCAGAGACATAGATGGTTCGTTACACGAGCAATCCGAATGACCTGGGGTATGCATATTACTATCTACCTAATGGTTTATCGAAAACCAGTAACTACTTAGTTTGGGACCATCCATTCTCGAAGCAGCATTTGGGGTGGATGCTCGGCTGTGTCTTTGAGGGTTGACATCCCCTACATGAATGCATGGGTGACTGGGTCGTGCCAATGTCATACAAGATCGCCGATGTGGTGGTGGGAGTCTATCTGGGAGTGATTTCGTGCTGATCGTGCTGATTTTTCGCCATAGCAGGTATTTTTATCTTCTTCTGCAAATGGTCTGGCGGGAAAGATGGTGTGTCTGGGGGAGGTGTGGGTGTATGCTCCAAGCGGGAACCCTCTATTCCTTTGCGAAGAGAGCTTCGTTCTCTTGCTGAGCTTTGATGAATGCCTCTTTGAAGAGGTTCGCGTCTGGAACATAGTTAGTTCTGAAAATGCCTTTTCAGAGACGAGAGTTTTGGCACGTACTCTCGCTGTTTGCAAACCGAATAGCCAAGGTCTGTGCCTCAGGCTCGCCCTCACTGACATCTGCAGCAGCATTCCATACCCAGCTTCGATCACTACCCACATTTGGCGAGAGCTTCATGTCAGGAACGACTACAATGTCGTCAGTATCTGAGCGATCCGGGGTATCAATAAGCCAACGCACCATAGTGGTTTGCGCAAACCTTCAACGTCTTGTCCCGCCTCATCACGAGCCTCGTCTTGCCATTCTCCTTGTGCTTGAGTAATCTTACATCACCGGTACCTCGCTCCTTCCACTCCCGGCTCTCACGATCGAATTTGAACAGCTTGGCGCGCATCTTGAAGGTCTGTTCTTCGAGCTCCTCATTGGTCTTTGTGTCGATTTTCTCGGTAAGGTGGACGACGGGCTCGAAATGGACCTCGGGTGATTCAGGTGCATCCTCGTCCTACAGAGTGCCGGATCAGCTTTGCGAACGATATAGGAGCCTCGAATAGTGGCCTCAACACTGAATAAGTAAGAATGCAACTCACATCGTCCTTCTTCTTGGAGCTGCCCGACGGTTCATCGACATCCTCTTCCTCTTCTTTCTTCTCCTTCTTGGGACCGCCACCAAACATGGAGAAGACATTCTCCTTCACTGCAGAAGCTGCATTCGACGCCTTGTCTGTGACAGTCTCGCCCGTGGAGCCCTCATTTCCCGCAGTAACGCCTGTGGTGACTTTCTGAGTCTCGTCTTTGGCGAGCTTAGGCTCTTCAGCACTGGCGGCTTGTGCTGCCGGATCCAGCTTCGTGTCGGACTCGGCCATTTTGGAAAGAAACTGTTGTGAGTGGGAGAAGATACGAGTTCAAATCAAGAATATGCAGAAAAAGCTTGTGCGACTGCGGAGGTTTGGTGGCTTTGTCCTTGCCCCTCGTATGGGGGGATTTTGACAGCGATGCCTACCGAGGCGGTCAGAGCTTGGGCCAAACAAAACCGTGTTTGGCCGGCAACACGCATAAACAACTAATTTTTTTTTCCCTCACAAATGCTGTGTGAACACATAGAAGCTACTTTGAATTGGTCATTTGAATTTGCACCTTATGCAAGCATCTAGGCTATCGTAAACGTACATGCTCACGCATGCTTATCCCATTATCTCATCCAGTCAGGCACGATTCTCTGTTGAGTATCATTGCTCTCTGCCCACAAACGCCGTACCCGACACCGTCCTGGTCTCGAAAGAAAAAGAAACTGCTCCCATACATGTCACAGAAGCGCCATCCCATGTTTAAATCGCCGGCCGAATGATGCCCCTCGGAGCCTTCCGGTGCTTTGCCAGCTTACGCAACTCTTCCGTCTGTTTCTCCATCTGTTCGCCTAGCTCCTCTACCTGAACGCGCAGCTGCTTTTCTTCTTTTACTGCCTTCCGGGTATGCTCTTTGCCGTTCGACTTGACGTGGACAAAGCTTTTTCCAGCATTCACAGACTTACCTACCCGCTTGTCTGAGAGTGGCGCCCCGAGAGCCTTGGAGACAGACTTCTTCCCGGATACCTTGTCCCAGATGCCGATAGCATTGTTCCGCATCTTTTGGAATGGAATGCCCTTCTTGGCCAGATCCGATGGCCGCAATGAGGGAGCTCGAAAAGTTCCAGAAAGTTGGTCCAAGAGCTTGGGTAATCTGGAAATGTCGTGCTGGGCTCTCGAAATCTGTAAACTCAATGACTCAGTGGCCTTATCCAGGCTGTCCTTCGCTGAGGCTAAGACCGAACGAGTGCGCCCCGAGAGTTTGCCAACCAACCACTGAGAATGTTGGAAGGCTTCACGAGGTCCAATAGAATTTGATAGGATTGCACAGGCGCGAGAGAGCTCGGTGCTAGCAACAGTCTGCGCAAACTTCATGGTCTTCCACGTGGCAGCTCCAGCAGCAACACCGGCTTCACTACCGGATCTTGCTGCATCGACAATGACTGGCTTAATTTTGCTCTTGGCATTTTGAGCGTCAGCAGTAACCCTGGCCATCCAATGGTTTGTGAAGTTAGAAAAGGATGACCGTAATGTTTCGGCATCATCTCTGCCTCGGGCAAGGCTGGCTTCAAACGCAGCGCTCACAGCGGCGCTATTGCGCCAGAAGGAGCCAAGATTTACCCCAATGCTTTGCTGGATGAGAGGCTTTGTTTTGGTAAACACTGTGAGATTGATTTGTCCAAAGCTCTGCTCTTGCTCCAAGGTCACAGCATAGTGCTCAAGTACCAGTTGGCTGATGTTTGCTTCCAGCAATTTACCATTTCTGCTCGCGTTGACGAATAAGCCTGGTGCGTCCTTGAGCCTTGTGAAGCCTGTTGGTGCTTTGATAGCCACGAAATGATCTGCAAATGGGTAAGCTTCGAATTTCTCTGTACCGTTTGCGATTGCTTCAGATAATCGCGATTGCGCGGCGCGTTCTGATGCATCTTCTAGGGGTTGAGTGTTTGAAAGTAGGGAGCTGAAAGGCGGAGCAGATATAACCGTAGTACAGTTGGTAAGCTTGACGAGCGAGGAATTAAGAGCTGAGGTGCGTCCAGCGGAATCCTTTTGACCCTGTAGGGCTACTGTCGAAAGGTATGGCCATATGACGAGAAAGTTTACGATCAAGAGTGCGATCGAAGCAAACACGAATTTTTGCTTGACAGACCAAATCACTGGAGGGACTGCATCCCAGAAAGTCATCCCAGGCTCAGCTGAATAACTGTACCGACATACGCCTGACCGTACCCCTTCCAGGAAAGAAAGATGACGGCCAAGCTGGCCGTTATGTAGTCTAAAGAAAGTGTTCAGATCAACCGGAGAGAAGGCCTTGATTGGTGCCCTTCCTGCAGTCATTTGGAGAAGGCCACTAGAAGCAGCATTCGGGTGGTCAGAAGCCCACCGGGGTCGATGTGCAAGATGGATAGCAGGTACACCGCGGCGGTACATTTCCTCTTCAACATCCCAAATCCAGTTGTTGTCTTCCAACGGGGCCTCGGACTGCTCCGTCGTTCCATGAATGTATATGGCAAGATGTGGAGTATGCGGAAGGTCTGCACGTTGGCGTCTGGGCATACGCTTGGGCGTTCCCAATTCCACCCACTCGTCATTGATCTCCGCTTCGAGGGCCAACATACGGTGACTCTTATCACAAATCCTCCTCGATTGCGTGCAGGTCTCGATTGACAACTCTGTACCAGTGCTCTCGATCACGGCGACGTCAGGACAGCTTTCATTTAATCCAAAGGTCGATATTGGAACTACATTGAGTCGAGTTGGAGCAGATGGGTTTGCCGCTCTAGATACCTGACTTGCTGCCAATGCCGAAGCAATTTTGTGGACCAATGTATCCTTCTTTGGGCCAGAGAGATCGCCGACTAACATAACACGAAAGGTGCCCTGTGGATGCAACGGCGTTTCAGATAGCCTCATCCACAAGCTAATAGGAAATTCGGAATGTGACTCTGAGTCCTGCAATTTCGCAGAGAAGTCCGCTGATGAGCCGGTGGCGATCTGTTGTTTTGTAAGAGCTGTGCCGAGCTCTTGGCCGATCTTGTCATATTTTGTCGGTTCCGGAAATTGGATGAGCGTCGAGTGGGAAGAGTTTACTGGTCGGACAGTCGTGGAGCTCTCTTCAATAATACTTCCGCCTTCTGCCTCCTCGTCACTTGCTGCCGGAGTCGGATAGTCTCCATGGGATAGGGAGGCGACTGAGGCTTGGTTATCCACGTATTCTTCTGTATCGGCTACGCTCGAGACATCGCAGTCGGTAGTGTTACCTCCACAGGAAGGGAGGGACTCTGACTGCGCCTCTAACTCGTCATCAGAAACGAGGTTCCGGGCGTCAACGACCTCGTAGGTGCTGTCCGCGAGGGATGTCTCGACCTCATCCGCAGATTTGCTCGATGCTGATGACATGCTGCGTGAATGGGAGACGAGTTCGTCCAAGCTGCGGACCGTGAATATTTTGGGGAGGCTTAGAGTAGGAGAATTTGGCTCCGTCTCGTCCTCGGCGCCGTGGTCCTCTATAGGCTGCATGTTTTATCAGCGTCGGCTGGGTGGTTACGTTGACAATATTGGCCGGGTATGTGGACGTAGCTGCAAACAAGATTCGACCCCCTCGAGCAGCCGGGAAGTCTCCTTGAGGAAAGCTGCGAAGATAACGTAAACAACTCACTCGGGTACTTTCAGCGCGTAAGGCTTGCTCGGTGAATTACTGGCTGCCTGCGAGCTCGACAAGCTGCGCCAAGGCCCCACTACTTGCGCAAAATGCAGAACCGGCCTCGTAGATGCGAAAGTTTTGCTTTCAGAGCTAGAGAATGTATTTACTTCATAGCAGGGAGAGGAATGACGAGGTGAGACAAGGTGAGGAGTGGGTAGGCAGCAGGGTCGAGTAGATGGAGAGTCACAAGGTGGGGCACAACCCACTTGGGCACAGCCCAATTGGGCCATCAACCCGGGAAGCTATGAACAACACGGCTTCTTGTCGATAAGCTCACCTGAATCAGATCACAGCAATCTCCGGCGAGGATTGCGTTCAGATGTCATTGCAAGAAGCCCATAGATTCAACGAGGTATTACCCATGATGCGATCCACTATGCAATGCTCCTCCATCGCTTTGAACGCGCCTACGGAACCCCACCATCCACTATTCCAAACATTCCTCAAGAACGCCGTGATTCCCTGTATCGCTAGACCTTCTGTGTAGACGATGCCGCTAACAAACTTCGACATCAGACATAAGAGTACAAGGGATGATCTACAGAAAAGGATCACCGCTATGGTGACGCCCAACCGCCAGCAACTTCGACCCATTCGGGAAGACAGCTTCCTTCTTTGCCTTCGACATCTACAATATCAGTATCACATCGACAGCGACAGCCGACACCGTTTTCTTTCTCGGGGTCTGGTTGCGCCCAATACTCGTCCTCTTCGATCCGTTTCTTCTCATCCACGGTCGTCTTCTCTAAGTACGGAATATGAGGCAGCTGACGGGCGGGAGCGTTTGCCGGACAGTGCTGTATGGTGGTATGTCTGTAACCAAAATCTCGGAAATAATGGATATCGGAGGGCGACAAAAGCGCTCCAGCGGCCAAGGAATGAATAGGGGCATCTCCCCACTAAGCAGAACAAGTCAGCATAGTTGTCGTCGAGCGAGTATCAACGGTATGGCCTACCCTCTCCATCCAGAAGCCTCCACTTCGATCCATCATCTCGAAAAAGTCGCTGTATTCCTTGCTTCGGAACCAGTCCAGACGTGCAATCTCGAAGTTGCTCCAAAAATGGCACATGTTGTAGATGTCTCCTTCCATGGCTTCGGGATCAGGTTCGGGTAGGGCCCCTGAGCCAGGCTCGGTATTCAGAATCTCGTCTGGTAGCGGCTTCTTGTATTTCGGATCATCCTTTGGCAGCTCCTTTTCTTCTTCTTCTGGTGGAGGCTCGACGAACATCTCCCAAAGACCCTGAGAAGTCAGATTGTTGACCCGTTTGTATGCAGATGCGTAACGGAAAATGTTGGGCACGGTTTCCTTGAGTTCCTTGACGGCTATCGTAAACCCGTAGGTCTTATTGGCGCGTTCCATGTGGATGAAGGGATCACTGTACATTGTTAGTTGGTTTCGGATATGGATAAAGAATGCAGTCATACTAAGTAATATCACAGAAGTATGTGATTTCTGGCTCGACCCGCCAGTACCACGTATACTTTTGTAAAAGTTCATGATTGTAAAAGAAACTGTTGAACAGACTTAGCTCTGACACCAGGGCATCTTCGAAATTGGACGTTGAGCGCATACCCAGAATAAAACCGGCACATATGATGGTAGCTCTCCATCCCACCATACATAATAGCTTGATCGCCCTGCATTCGTATGCCTTCTTTCGCCACGTTCTCGTCAACCCAGTCGGGGTAACCCCACATGCTGGGATCTATCTTTCCAAACTCCACTGGTGCGCTCGTATGGTTGACAACGGTCTCTTTGAATGTGGAGTTGAAATCGCCGTCGTTCAGGAAAACGTAGGGGTAGTGAAACCAGCGATTGAAATGTCGCTCGACCGACTTTATCGATTGGATGACGCCTTCTAGCTCCTTATTTCTCGCCAGTACGACAAATACTGCGTTCGCTCGAGGTCCGTTGATTTGGGGTTCTAGGCAGCCGGGTACAAATACTTTGTCATGCTTCTCACTGATTTTTCTTCGACGGTCGTCAGTATTATTCCTATCTACTCGACCTGGCCAACATACCGTATTGCCGGAGGCGTCCCCACAGGCATCAGAAGATGTCCTGAAGAAGATGGGTGTTGTATGAAGAGGACAAATATTAATATTATTACAAAACATGGGAAAAGAAGCACGAGCCCGAGAGGTATAGATATTCGCGAATTCGCTTTTAACCGTACGGGCCGTCGAAACACTGCCAATCTCGGAGAAATCTTCTCTGCCGTATGTGAGACATCTTTATACGAGGGTAACCGCGGTGGAAACTGAGCCCTCTTCTTCAAAGTTTGTAACCACCCCATCTGTGTATTCGAAACGATGACACTGCCACTGCAGTGAGGAACCCCACCGAATCGTACTTGTATTGCTGGTCGCTTCTCGAGGACAAGTAGAATAGATGGAAGAAGAGCGACCTGCAGCAGCTAGGATATTCAAAAGATCGTGTGATCAAGGGTTGGAGACAGTCCCTCTTGAAAGCTTTCGCAATGTAACGAGCGGCTGGAGATAGCCCTCCGCGAGGCGGCGACGACGTTCACAACAATCGCATCAGCTGCTTGACAAAGACTCTGTCGCACGAGCAGAAGACGGACAATAAAGGCGATTGGAGAGGATATTGGAGCGCCGGGGTGCGGTGGAATTGACTTTGGGGGCTGTTTGCGGAGGAGATGAATTTAGGAGGCCGATTACTTGCAGGGGGTCTGAGGATTCGCCGCTGAGATGCGGAAGCTGCTCATGCGCCTCATTAGTCGCCACAGCGAGCACCCTGCTGTCAAATAGGAGACCGGCCAATCCAAATTTTGCCAAGACGCTCATCTTAAGCGTTACGTCCATCTCGGCACGCTCGGGTAGGCACCTTAGGTAGCGACGTTGTCTACTCACGTGTCGATGTTTCGTTCTCTTGACGTCCAATCAAAGCTCCAGCGTCTCCACTTCCAACCAAGAGTTATTTCAAAACAGCAACATGCATGAAGGCATTCGTTAAGGATCCAATTCGTGAATTGAGAATTCTGACTGTCTGGCCAAGATGCCATCCAATCTAAAAAATCTCAGTTATGGTATGCTATTAGGTCGAGTACCCTGGAAAATTGGAGTACTGACCAGCCCAAAGAATCAAACGAACCTAGCTTTCTCCGCAAGCTAAGAGCAGAAAATGCTGGAGTGACCTCAGACCGACAGGAGCGCCCCGTTGCTCGGCCGAAGCGCCCCAAAAACGCTGATGACGACGATGGTCCTACCTACGTTCTCGAGGAAAGCAATCATACCCTATCCAAAGCTGAATACGAAGCACTTGTCAACGAAGAAGCGGAATCTCACCAGAACAAGACTGCAGAGGGCACAGACGCTACTAGTGACGAGCAGAGCAGGGCCGGCGAAAAAGATCGGCAACTCCCAAAGCAGCAGACAACAGAAATTGGAAAGCCTCAGAAGAAGCGCAAGCTAGGCAAGGTGGTAGGAGCAGAGGAAGTGCAAGAAGGCACCGCAGAAAAGAAGGCCGACAAGAAACCCAAGAAGAAGGCAAAGGCTGTCAAGCTTTCTTTCGGCGATGACGAAACTGGTTGAAAAAGGATTATTATCAAAACTCTATGTCTAAAAGAAGTTTGATATCAACCATTGATAGAGGCCCATGACCGCTAGCCTTTGCTCAAAAGCTCTCTTCCGACCTCCTTGACGAGGGCATCCCCACCACTCAGCGCCTCCTTATTCTGAATCGTGGCAGCTGCATCCATTGCTTTGCACATGTCAAGAAGTTCGCCACCTAAGGACGCAAAAAAAACAAGAAGCCCTATCGCCAGTGCTAGTGCTTTTACGGTATCCTTGCTCTCTTCTTCCACCGACAGAGTCTCCAGGAGGGACGCGGCGAGTTCCACTTGATCACCTTCTTGTAGAAGGTCTTGGCCCTCTTCTCTTCGGACGCGGTAATTCAACGCGGCAAGGTTGAAAGCTAAAGATGCGGCCGCGGCCCGAAGACTTGGGTGCTTGTCGTCCAAAAGGCTAACTGTGATCAATTGAACCACGAGCGAACCCTTCGTAGGGTCCGATCTAATGGTCTTTGACCAAAGAGTCGATGAAAAGAGATTGCAGACCAGCTGGATTGTGACAAGTCGCAAATTGTATGGGCAATCTTCCAGAGCAGTAACGTGCTGGATAAGCTTCTGAAGGATCTCCGGACTGTCCTCGGCGAAGAAGCCACTAACACGAGCATCGACCATGGATATCCTCAGGAGGTCCACTGCCGCGAACATGGTCTCTGAGGGAAGTTTGTTTATCGCGGCATCCAGGAAAGCAGCGAATTGAGGCAAATTGGGAAGTGGCGCTTCACTTGCTCCGTCCTTGTCTCGCTGCTGGATGAAGGATCTTAGGGCTACGACGGACTGCTCGCGGCCCGCATCGCCCATCCTAGCGATGAGTTTATCAAGGGGAGGTGTTTTCCTGTACATCACAGGGGCAAGACTCGCTCGCTGCAGATTTGGCAAGTTGAGCTTCGCATGAGGATGAGGTGGGAACGCCGTTTCTAGAAGAAGCCTGACATTTCCTCTCAGCTGAGCCTCGTTGGCACCCGACCATTGCTCCTGCTTCTCGCCCTTTAGGAACGACATGAAGGTGGGTGTGGCGCGGACGTCAAATTGCCGGGCAACTTCATATGCCTGGTTGATGTCTACTTTGATGAAGACTGCTTTTGATCCCGCTTCGGCTGCGAGCTCGTCGTAAGGGGCGTAGACGAGCTTGCATGGGGCGCACGTCGAGGACGTGAAGAAGATGACGGCGCAGGTTTGGGAGGCGCTGGAGAGGAGTCGCGAGATTTCACTGGTAGACGTTACCTCGTGCACTTTGCCTTCGGGGATGGGCGTTGAAGTACCGTTCTTGGCATAAGTCGTCCCTGTCGCTCGCCCTGAGTCGCTAGGCTGACTTTGGGAGCTTGGCTTCGCAGCTTTCCTCGGGTCGACCTGCTGCTGTGGAGGGACGGGAGCTTGAGTCACAGTCCGCATTGTTCGGTCGAGCTGAGGCTTCAACATTTGTCCGAATGGTGTGTTGAGAACAGTCTGCGGAAGCGACGTAATGTGCCCTGGAATTCCCTTGCCCACAAGGAACATGGCAAAGTCGTGGGAGAAGTTGTTGCAATTGTGAGAAAATAAGTCGTAAGACTAGGAGGATAATTAGATCGCCCATCTGGCTCTTTGGACTTTCCGCAGCCTTACCTCGGGACTGTACGTTTCTTTTAGGGCTTCTACATATTCGAGAATCACCTCTGTTGGTAGCTGTGTAGTTCCAAGACGTATCTTCTCCATGGGTGCGCCAAAGACAGTTGAACCTGGTCTGCACGTGTTGATGCCATGACCGAAGAAGTATTCGACGCCCTCGACAACGATGGAAGTGTGATAGACAGCATCTTGCAGGCGCTTATATTAGTCTCATGACGGATTTGCCACAATAAGTAAGAGACAGACCAATGTAAGTTCCGAGTAGATCTCTCGATAGCTATCATCCTTCGCGTTAGAACTCCGGGATCCTTTCTAGCAGTCTGGAGTTATCTGCATCCATACCTGTCGGGCCAGACCCTGGTAGGAACATCAGTACTCGACCTTGAAGCAACCTGGTCTTCACGCACGTGAAGATCAACTACCTAGGTAGAACGTACCTGGGAAAGGTCATAGACGTACAACTGCACGTCCATCGCGACTGCTTTGATATTGGTCTGACTGTGTGTTAAGAGAGTATCAAATTTGGTGGAAGAAGCCTTCTAAGCCATAGATGGCCTTATATAAGGTAGCGTTGGCCCCGTCGGAACCTGAACTTCTTCGAAATAGGCATGCACAATGACGAATGGTGCGGCTCTGCGGGATGTGGCAAAGACTGTGGCCACGGCTTGGCGCCAAGGACGAGACGGTAAGGTACCGGGTACCCCAGCCAGGAGGTCCAAGGCACAAAGGGGATCCCTTAAGCTTTCGTAAACCAGGGTCTCCAATTGCTTATTTTGGGACTTATAAATAGACGTGTGGAGCTGCGTACTTAGGTTAGGTAGAATGACCATGGACACGAAATCACGCTTGCAATACCAATTCCACATTCATTTAGTATAACGTGAAGTTGTGGCCCCCAACACCGCATTCATCTCGTCCGTTCAGCTAGTGACCGGCCAAATTTCCAGGCGACGTTGCGTTCCTTCTGACCAACGTGCCAGCTCATCCCCAACTAAGGCCATCTACTCCATGTCCAGCGGAACGGATGCTCGAGGGCGCCAAGGTATATGGTCTTACCTGAACTTCAAATCTGCCGCTCGACGACGAGCCTCCGTTTCTCTCCCAACCCTCAGCGCCCCCAGCAATCAAGTTGCGGAAGACCCTCATGAAAAGCGCGATAGACATCTTGGGGACGAGCCACCCATTCCTTCGAGTTTTTGGAACGATATACGGATTGCGTGGATGAATCACGGACAGCGCTCCAGGTTTTTGAAGGTCGGAATCATATTATTCTTTATAATATGTGTGGCGCTTTGGCTATCACCCGGTAAAGAATATGTGGGAGGTCAGTCGATGTGCTTTTCCCACTCACGGTATGGACTGTCTGATAACCTTTGCGCAGGGTATTCGCCCTTCCATAGAGGAGACCAAACTCCTGCTGATTCGACGACCGGCGGCGCAAAATGCACAAAGCCACACTCATCGTCGAAGCCTTTGACACAATATGCGCTCATGATTGACGCCGGGAGCACAGGCTCGCGCATTCACGTCTATCGCTTCAACAATTGTGGGCCCACTCCTGAACTCGAGGATGAGATATTTGAACAGACGAAAAAGGTCGAGGGAGGCTCATCCGGGCTCAGCGCGTACAAAGGCAATCCTGAGGCAGCAGCAAAGAGTTTGGACGTGCTCATGGAGGTCGCCGTCAAGAACGTGCCAGACAAGCTCAAGTCTTGCACGCCTGTTGCCGTGAAGGCTACAGCGGGTCTACGAAAGATTGGTGCGGAAGCCAGCAATGAAATTCTGAAAGCGGTGCGCCAACGACTCGAGAACAACTACCCGTTCCCAGTGGTCTCAGAAGCCAATGGCGGCGTGGAGGTGATGGAGGGTACAGATGAGGGTGTCTACGCCTGGATCACGACCAATTATCTTTTGGGGAAGATTGGTGGACCAGATCAGACACCAACTGCGGCTGTCTTTGATCTTGGAGGTGGTTCAACCCAGATCGTTTTTGAACCGACATTCAAGAAGAGCCCGTCTGGTGGCATGCCCGAAGAGCTTGCTGAGGGTGACCACAAATACGAGCTCGACTTTGGCGGCCGAAAATTCACCCTCTACCAGCATTCCTACCTTGGTTATGGACTCATGGCTGCACGAGAGAGTCTGCACAAAGAGGTGTTGCTTTCTGTCTATGACCAAAAACCTCATAGCAGTACCTCGTGGCTTGGGGAGCCCTTGCTAAACCCGTGCCTTACCCCTAACATGACGAAAGAAGTGGAGGTTGCCCTCGGCGATAACCACCCGCTCGGTCAGTCCGTGACCGTTACAATGGCCGGCCCATCGGACGGATCGCCAACTCAATGTCGCGCATTCGCCGAAAGGATTTTAAAGAAAGAGGCCGACTGCAAACTTTCACCGTGCGCATTCAATGGGGTGCACCAACCGAGTCTTGAGAAAACTTTCTCACGGGAAGATATCTATCTCTTTTCGTATTTCTACGACCGCACCAAGCCGCTTGGAATGCCCGACTCGTTTACGATCCGTGAGCTACAAGAATTGACCCACCGGGTGTGCGAAGGCGGTGACGCTTGGGATGTTTTTGAAAGTGTAAAAGGTGCCAAGGATGAGCTATCGGATAGGCCAGAGCATTGTTTGGATCTAAATTTTATGCTGGCTTTGTTACACACGGGATATGAAATGCCGATCCATCGCGAGGTTAAGATTGCTAAGAAGATCAAGGGAAATGAACTTGGGTGGTGTCTGGGTGCAAGGCATGCTTCCATTACTTCGATTCTGGCTCCACAAAATCGGTCTTGCTGACATAGTACAGTTTACCGTTACTCAATCAACAATCTGGCTGGAAGTGCAAAGTGAACGAGGTCGTAAAATAGACACGTAATATCACTGGTGGTTAGGCATGAGAGGCGTTAGCACGAAGTTGTAGCATTTTAGCGATTCATTCCCGTCAAAAAAGCTTTGATTCTATATATGAGCTGTGTAGGGTATCAAGATATTATAATTTGGTACGACGATATCCATGATGGCTCCAAGACGCCCCTGAAGTTGCGCCCTTCCGGTTATTAAATATCCATCTCCTCGATACTGGCGTTCGACTGCTCTCCCGAACGACCCATGAGCCTCGCCAGTACGCCGCTCTGGGAGCCCTTTTCCAACTCTGCTTCGTGATCGCTAGACGCATTGCTCGAGTTACTCTCGCTCATGTCCTGGTCCTTGTGCTCAAGCACACCTAGCCCCAAATTCTGTAGAGAAAACATCAGTGAACGCTTCGAGCTGAAGCTCTGCTGGTTTCTTACCATCTCGATATAACTATTGCCCCCTTCTTCGTCTACGTCTTCAAGACCCTGCCCGTCGCACGTACCCTTTCGGCGCTGCTCTTCGATTTCTGCGTTCGCCAGGGCCATCTGCGGCAGAAATTTGTTCAGGCGTTCCCGTAGGTTCAGCATGTCCCTCCTGCCCTTCATGGCTTGGATCCGAGGTTTCTTTCCGATCCTCAGATTCGTAATTCCCGCACCATCAACCTCGCCATGGACTCGGTTTTGCTGATATGAAGCGGAGGTAGAGCTAGAACTTGTAGTGGCCACATCACTCTCGTCCTCGTCATCGCTATCACAGTCCGCATCGCTGGATGCTGAAGTTGATAAGCCAGAAGAGTCGTATTCGTTTTCGTCCGAGGTCAGGCTTTCACTTTCGGCGAGGTTGCCTTCATCGTCGGTGGGGACGAGAGCGGACGCTTCTGATCGTGGAGGGGAAGGGGTAGCACTGCTTCCAACAGCTGAAAGCTTGCAGCGCTTGGTCGCCGGGGTTTCAGCCTCTTCGTCTCGAGAGAGGTCGAGCGATTCGATGACTTCGATGGCACGTTTTGTCCCTCTCGGCGGCATCATGGCTCCGCTCAAAAGACTGGCCAAAGGCTCGTGTTGGTAATCTCCTGGTGTAAGGAAAAAGAAGTGAGAAGGTCCGTAAGACGTTCGATGATCGGCAGTCTAGCGGGTTAGAGGGGTCTGTAGTGGGGCCCGTGCGTAAGGCTCTGATGCGAGGCTACGGCCAGGGAACGCCAAGGAGCTGTGGCCAGATTGGTTTCACCAAGGGTCCAACTGTGTCCAAACACTTAACATGAGTGAATGAATCCTACGACCTACCCAACTCATTCTTCTGTGCCTCTCCTTCCTCTCCTTCTTCCCTCTTGACTTGCTCTTCCTGATCTTCACGGCGTTTGGCTTTGGAATATTATTTGGTAAGTCTTGATTTTCTCACTTTATATGTGCCTTGAAGGCGGTCACCTACTTGAAACGCGTGTTGGATACATTCTCACAATAACACAATCACTATTTACTATTGTCTTTCGTTATCACACTCAAGAGTGAATTGCCCAACTTTCACCATTTCTATTCGTCCAGCCCCCCGGAATTGGATTCTCAATTGTCAAAAATATCTATTGTCATGGCTTGCGAGCTTTTCCATCTCCAAGCATGTCTACCAGTTTCTCTTCTCTTTGCACTTCATATTTCTCTTCTTGTCAGTCCTTCTGCTCTATTTGAATCACATAGCCCAACTTTTACTCTCCTTGAACATCATGCATTATTCAACCAAAATAGACGAGTCTGCTATTTCCGCTTTGGAAGAGAGCTTGCCATGTCCTTTGAAAAAAATGAACGAAACTGCCTTTTCCGCCTTCCAAGACTTCATGTCGCGTACCATTGATAAATTCCCTTTGACACATTCCTACACCTTGCAATTTCCGCATATGCTGGACTCCCCCTTCACGTTGTGGTTTACCAACAGACAAGAATGCTTAGGAACGATCGAGGGTATTCAGAAACTCATCTCCAAGTTACCCGCTGACGCGTAAGTTATCCATGTCTCTCTCTGGGAAACTTAGAGTGACTAACTGTTTCTAGCCCTTTCATTCCGGTGTGGCAGGAAGTAATCGAAGTTTGCGAGGAGCAGTACGAGCACCTTCAAGCCATGGCCAACGCTCCAAGGCTCACTACGAGCAACCTTCCGCCGCTTTCTGAAGATGCGACCTCGGCTACCTCATCGCCAGCTCGTGGCCGCGAGATGCGTCAGAACCTCCTTGGAAAGCTTCGTCCCCCTCCGCTCGTGCACTCCTGGGAGTTCTACCATGACCGTCAAGATCGCAAGAAGACCACCTCCCAGGAGGAGACTCCGGATGATAGCCTGCAGAGCTACGAAGACAGACTTGTCAAATTGACTGATGTTACCGACGTTCGGGAGTTTTGGGAGACTTTCAACAACTTTGACATCGCTCGTCTTCCTCTTCGCGATAGCATTCACCTCTTCCACAAGGGCGTCAAGCCTGTTTGGGAGGACCAGCGCAACCTGAAGGGTGGATCCTGGACCTTCCGTGTGCCCAAGGACAAAGCTCCTGAGTTTTGGAAAGAGATGTGCATGATGGCGATTGGAGAGAAACTGCAGACAGCTGTTGAGAGCGATCGAAAGAGTGAGTCAATCAATTCTACACTGTTCAATCCCGCGTTCGTCATCGCTAATTTTGACCTAGTATTCCGAGACGATATCTGTGGTATCTCCCTCTCAGTCCGCTATAACAGCAATCTTATACAGGTCTGGAATCGCGATGGCAAACATGAGGCTGCTATTGAGAAGATTCGTGCAACTATTCTTGATACTCTGCCGGAGGAACTAAAGCCGAAGGAAGGGTCTTATTACTACAAGAGACACGAAGAGCATACTGGCTACAAGAAACCCACAGAGGAAACGACGTAGTTCGTGTGAATTGCGAGATATCTGCAGAGGCTTTCCGAACTCTAAATCTGTACTTTTAGTGAGATGCATACCACGGCACGGATCATGGCTTTCCAGGCATTAGCGAGGATACTACAGGGAACTGAAATTGACAACAAAGTTTGAGCAATATTTCATGTGCATTTCGATACGAACCACCAGCGCCATGCGCATGCATCCGTAACCCAAACCTACCCGAACCCCCAAAGTATATTCCTCCCTAATTGCTATCCAAAGACACCGGCCCTCCTCATCACTCCCTCAAACTCTTCCATGCCAACTCCCTTACTGATCCCTTCCCCCCCATTCGCCTCCGCAATCATGTCCCTCAAGACCCGCTCGTCAACCTCTTCTCTCAGCTCCCTCGCCACCCGCCGCAAATGCGCCAGCGTGATCGTCTCCCCCTCACCTCGCGTAAACAGCCTAAACGCGGCGCCGACCTCCTCCGCAATATCATCCGCCGTCGAGGCCTTGCTCCGCAGCTTCAGCGCCGCGACGGCGAGGAAGTGCGGATACGTGACGAAGCCCGCAGCGGTCGGGTCGAGCGTGGCTTTGATGTCGCGGAGTTCGGAGGGTGAGGGTGTGATGTTGAGCGCGCTGGAGAAAACGGTGTCAGTACCCGCCTCGCCGTCAATGGCTGGCGGTTGGAGAATTTGAAAGTCAGAGCGATGTTCCATCGATAACGTACATTAAGCAGCGCCGCACGTCTTGGATGGGCAGGACGCCCTCCTTCTCTTCGTAGTCATCGTGCTGGACGGCGAACAGGGCGAAGGCTTCTTGGATTTCGGTCTCTTCCTCGGCGCTGATGTTATTCTCCTTGGCGAGTTTGGACTGGCGTCTTTTGACGGGCTTGTTGTCTTGTGGTTGGGTGCGCCGCTTGGGAGCCTGCGAGCGAAGTCAACGAAAAAGAACGAGGCGTTTGACTTGACATGAGCGCACCATGTCACACGGACATTGATAATCAGTAGCTTCTGCGGTCCGGCAAGAAGTCTGGTGATTTGGTAGGTTCTCCGAGCTTTGTGGTTATTTTTCGAAATCGCTTGGGAAGTTGTAAACTAGTTCCGCATTAGGGAATGTATCCCTGTAAATTTTCGTATTAGGGAAACGGTTCTGCTTTGATATTCTGTAATTAGCCGTATCCGGTACTTAAATCTCGACACCTAGTCATTAGGAACATTCAGCGCAAACCTAGGCATTATAGATTCCAAAATCCACATATCAAGTAAAATCCCGAAGATCTCTTATATTGGCGCTGTTGGCTGTACGTATTGCTTGCAAGTTCTCATGGCAAGGCGTTCCCCTATCTATTTTTGTCCGTTATTTTGTTTTGGTATGACGTAGATCCATAGCAACAAGCACCAGACCTTGCTGGAGCTGTGTCAAAGCTTTTGGGCAGCCTGATTGTCACAACCGGTGCAACCTTCGAGCTCGAACACTGCCGCATCTTCTCCTCCTACTTGTTCACATTTGTCCATCCTCTAAACCCCATCCCGGCAAGCCACTTGCCAGGCAATCGATTCTCATCATGGAAAATCCAGTCCACGATATTCCAGCAGTCGTCCACCTCCTCACCCAAACTCCTCCCTCGATCCAACGCGATACTCTCGAGCACTACTTTACGCCCAATTCCGCCTTCAGACATCCCTTTTGTCGGGTCGAATCCTACTTCCCATTCTCACGGTCCTTGATTAGCAGCATCTTCCGATGGTACAAAATCTTGTCGCCTAAGATCCAGCTTTCAGTCGACTCTGTAGCTTTTGACGAGCCCAACAATCTCCTTTACCTTGGCATCTCCCAGCGCTTCGCGATCTGGTTTGTTCCCTTGCATCGCGCCGATGTCAAACTCGTCACTGTGCTGGAGTTAGAACGTCAGAAGGAGAATGGGAAATACTATATCAAAAGCCAGAACGATCTGTACCAGACAGATCAAATCATCAAGTTCCTACTGCCCTTCGGTGGGCCTCTACTAGCATGGCTGTTGCAGACTATCTCGACATTTGTGTGCTTCTTGCTGGCGCTATTGTTCTGGCCGGTAACGGCGTTTGAGGAACATATGCAGCCGCAGTACACTGTCAAGAGATAAAAACGAAGCAGCATCTTGACTATACTTTAAGAGAATTATTGCTATTGATTTGAAAACATGCTTGGCCATCTTGAGGCGGGAAAACTCCTACACCCGATCATTAGAGACTGCAACGCTCAATACACACAACCCAAGGTCGAATGAACGAAGTTTCAACATTGACGTGGAGCGAGTGGGTACGTGGCAGAGGTATTATCCAAATATTATGCATTCAAATGCATTGAAAGTTCGTCTCGTCGTGCCATGGTATTTTCCACATACGGTCAGTAGTTGGGATGCAATGTGGAAGATTTATGTCAAATAAATTGAGGCTAACTATCTATCAAAGGGGCACGACCCAATACACGCCAAGCCAATTGTGCTGGACAATTACGCTGCGAAAACGACTCGGGCAATACCCAGGGAATGGACATGGACAACTTTTCATGGCGTCTCATTTCGACTATTTAGCATCGCTATCATAATCTATTGCTTCGCTTATCCAGCATCTGACATTCATGCACACTGGTTCTCTTCTCGGAGTGAACGCCTTTTCCGACCGCTGTTCTGTCATGATTGCTTGTCAGCTCCAGACGGATCGTCAGTGTTGCCCAAATCCAGGCTCTGCAGGACAAAATCGAGCAATTCCCTAAGACTCATGCCATTTGCACATTGGTATCAGCAGGAACCAATTCAGCAGGCATACATGCTTGGCAGGAAACCGTTTTCATTTGTTGGGGTGCCAGTCGCTTCGCATGAGTCCCGCCGAGTGAATAGTGTTAGCCATAGACTACCCACCCATGGTATTTGCATTTTAACTTTCGTCTTCCCTCTCTTAGTACAACCTCTTATGCTGCAGGCGCCCTTCAACGAAAAGTATTGAGTATGATTTACAGGCTTTAGCCGATTCTACAGCCAGTCTTTCACCTCGGATTACTCAGCGCTTATATTTGGTCGTAGAAGTGATTTTTGACCTTGGAGATTAATTGTAGCCTGGATATGAATATGCTGCTACTTTGCCAATTACCTTTGAAGTGCAAACAAGTGGCGATAGTTCAGGTATTTTTGCTCCGCTATTCCTACAGTCACTATTGGTATGTATAAGAGCACGCCATCTGCATCTAAAATGGCGCATCGCGATGTGCCTCCTCGTTACCAACTTGATACGGAGCAGAATGCTCCGCATTACTAAGACACTATGTCTCTAACCACTCTCTGGATCCCAACTCTACTGAGTTTAGTCTGCTGTATCTGGTTGTAAAATATCCATGAGTGTCTCTTCCATCAAATCCGTCGCCATTATTGGCGCTGGCGCTTCTGGTGAATCTATTGAGCTCGATCACGTAGCTTGTCTATACTAACTTTTCTTGTAGGCGCAGCAGCTGCAGCGGCATTTACATCTGAGGATGTATTCGAAGTTGTGCGCGTATTCGAGCGTCGGGGGTCTCCTGGAGGAACTTGGTAGGTCGACCTTAAGTTTTTACCTATTCATGAAATCATGCTTTGAATATTATTCTGATAATTCTTTATAGGATATATGACTCTGATCCACCAGCGAATATGAAGATATATCCTGGAAAACTTCCCCCGGAAGCTGATCCCCCTTTGGGAATACCGAAGGAGTTACCCCAAACCACAACACCATCCTCACAACATCGCTACGATAAAACCCCAATTTATGCCGACCTTACGTAAGTGGATCATTATTAACATCTAGGTTCTTATAGTATGTTAGCTTACATGTGAGTAGTACTAATGTTCCTGCCATTGCAATGGCTTTCTCTGATAAACCATTTCCCTACGGCCCATTCGTACCGCACTGGGTGCCGAAACAGTATATAGAAAGCTATTTTTCCCTGCAAAGAACTGATTCCTGTCTCGTTTTAAATACTACAGTTGAGGACGTCACCAGAATATCTACGAAAAGCAATCATCACGACAGATGGAAACTGATCCTAAGGCGGTATGACCCGGCGAGACATGTGGATATCTGGTGGGAGGAGGAATTTGATGCTGTCATCCTTGCCAATGGTCACTACTCTGTGCCATTTGTACGTACCCTGTTTGTGCTTCTGGCTTACTCAGTCTCGTTTGTCTTGCTGAAAGCCGTGCATTGTGCTGATTTCTTGACACACCAAGGTCCCTGATGTCAAAGGCCTGAACGAATACATGAGCACTTTTCCGAAGAGAGTCTCACATTCCAAGACTTACCGCACTGCCGACCTATATCTCAATAAACGCGTGCTTATTATTGGAAACTCCGCCTCAGGAATCGACATCACAACCCAGCTCGTAAAATCCGGGAAGCCAAAACTACCCGTCTACCAGTCGCGCCGATCGCCGTCTCGTTGGGACGGGGCCGAACCTCCGCCAGGGGTCCAATGGAAGCCAGTAATTGAAGAATACAACTCATCAACCGGCGAGATCGTTTTCGCAGATGGCACCCGGCTAGCTGATATTGATACCGTCATTTACTGCACCGGCTACAAACCCTCGTATCCTTTCTGGAACGAGCGTGCCAATGGCGGACCAATCTTCAACTACAGAGAAAATCGGCTGGTGAACAACTATCAGCATACCTTCTCTCGTATCTTCCCTCGTTCTCTGGGTATAATAGGCTTGCCACGAGTCCTCACGTTCCGGTCCTTCGAGTATCAAGCCGTCGCGCTTGCACGCCTGTTTTCAGGCCGTAACGCCTTGCCTCTGCCTCCTCTACCGGAACAGGAAAGATGGGAGGCGCAGAGGGCCGAGCTAGTGCGGAGAGAAAAGCGAAAGTTCCACGACATCCCGTGGGACAATAACGAAACGATGGACTGGTTTCGGGTGCTGTTCGAGATGAGTGGGTTGCCGGTTCTCGAGGGTTGGGGAAGGTGTCCGCCAGTGATGGGAAAGGATACGAGATGGGCTCTTGAGCATATCCGGAAGTATCCAGAACCTGGTAAGGGACAGGGGAACGAAGGGAACGAAGATATGGAAGAAGAAGGGGAGTGGGTCGTTGTCGAGTCCGCAGGGCAGAAGAAGGATAGCTTGCACTTTATCTAATAATACACCGTGCCTAGGAAATGCTGGTGGCCCCGATAATGTTTGGTTTATAGAGGAAGTCACGGACGAACGATGACTGAATCCATTCTCGCTCCCATCCCCACGTTTAGGCCTGGTTCATATGTAAGCTACTCTTGCAACTCCACAACGCGGGATTCGCAATGATTCCAACACAGCATGTCCTATTTGGGGAAGCTGCCTACTGGTATAGTTTGATATGTTGCACTTGCGCCAGACACGTCTTCACAAGGACCATGCAGCTAGCGGGGCAAACATGCAACTTCCAATCAGACGGCATATCAAAGGTACTGTGAAGCCTTTTTAAGCGGAGGAGAGTTTGATAGACACGGGACAAGGCTAGATTTCTACGAAAGGAGGTCCAAATTGGGTTGCCATACCCGATTCGCAGTCAATCGAAACTTACCCGAATAGGCCTACAGGCGCTGCCCCACGTTGCCCCGCTGATGTACTCAACAACATTCTTGCTTGACAGACGAGAAGTTCCACAGTCAACCAGTTCTCTTGGTACCTATAGTATACCTATAAATATCCTATTAGTGATATGTGTTGTAGGTCATCTTCTATGATCTTGCCGCGATTAGGTTCCGCAAAGTCAGTTGCTATGTATAGCGGTTTACGCTACAGTTTTGTACATCGTCGCCATAAATTGCCCATCACGATGACGTCGTTTTTTCTTGGATGAGACGACTTTGAAGATTTGAGTAGTACCAGGCTATTTGACTTTGACATATCTTTCTAATCTTCCTCTACTCAGTCTCGTAACGACAAAATCATTCTCGTAGCTTCGTGTCTCGTCTATAGATTATGGATGCCATACCTGTATCGAACGCGGCTCTAGGCCACCCGGAGTCCGCGACGAACAAAGTCCTAGAGACAGGAGCAGGCATAACCCAAGACCTTGGACCGACCAAGCGTATCTGTGCGCACCTGAATGCCTTTCACGCATACGCATCAGAGCCAGGTCGCTGTGTCGAAGCAAATCACTACTGCGCCCACCTCAACAATGGTAAGATCTTTTCCCTATACCAAACCAATTTTGTACCTCGAACTCACATATCCATTTTAAGACGTCCGCCAGTGCGTGCTCTACGATAGTCCCGGCCCAAACGCTCGTCTCATTGGCATCGAATACATGATCACGCCCGCCCTCTACGATACCCTTCCTACCTCCGAGCGCCGGCTCTGGCACTCGCATGTCTTCGAAGTCAAGTCCGGAATGCTGATCATGCCGCGACCGACTGGAGTGCCCACGGCGGCGTGGGAAGTGGCGGAGAATAAGGAGATGGAGCAGGTAGTGACGCTCTACGGGAAAGTGTATCACCTTTGGCAGACGGACCGCGGGGATAAATTACCTTTGGGGGAGCCGCAATTGATGACAAGTTACACAGAAAAGGACCAATTTGACTTTGAGAAGATGGTTGGGGACAGAGATGGAAGATTTGGAGAGGACAGCGAGAGAAAGAGAGAGGTGAGGAGGTATATTGAAGAGCCAAAGGTGCATCAAGACGCGGATGCGACGTGGAAAAAAGGATAAAAGGTGTCGCGATAGTGGCTAAGATTGACTGAAGAATACCTCCTGAGACCTTCTGTATCTCCATTTGAACCCGGCTCTGAGACGGGGCAATTACCGTCGAAGCATCATTAAGCCGTGTGGCTCCAGAGCTTTCAAACAACTTTCGCTCGGTCTTGTTTGTCCTATTCCCCGTGAACATGATCCTTGGAAAAATGTGTTCCTGGCTCGCAACCGCCCAATCCCATGGGAGAGGGATGAGGCGGAGATAGAGCTGGGAAACTCTGATAGGCTGTGCCTAGAGAGATGGCTTTTTATCTTGCTTCCCTGTCCACACTCACTCATCCTGGAGTACGACGATGGTGAGCTCTAGCATAGATAGAAGCTGATAGTGACCATGTTGTGTCTGCTGAAGACACTTTGGAGCATGCAAGGAAAGGTCCGGTCGTTTGTGGAACCACATCTGAATTGTCCTTTAGGAGACGATCGGTCTATCTATCGCGCCAGCCCTGGCGAGTCGTGTCCTCATGAGCCCGATAAAGAGAAAATCCATGGTACAACCTGAATCAAACGCCAACATGCTTCCCCGAAGAGCAACGATTGCTCGGGCGTGTATTCATACAATCGTGACATGGGATGCGTGCGACAAGACTCATCGCCGTAAGCTGTCCAATCTTGCTTGCAGGTCCTCATCACCGGCGTCTCCCCCGCCTATTGCCTGTGCCACTTTTCCATCAGAGACCGCCGTCTTCTGCAAACCCGAAGGAGTCTCGCCAAGCTAGAAGAAATTGCGTTTAGCCATCTGCTGACATGACCTAGGCCAGGGGCACTTACCGATTGGCCCAAGTCCACCCCAATTTCATCGAGCACCTGGTTGACGACCTCCTCTCCTTCCTCCTCATCCTCGAGTCCTGTCACGTCATCGACGGCATCATCCATCATTTCTTGTCGTTGATCCATAATGTCGTTCTCCTTCTCGAATTCCATAGCTATCCTCTGAAGGGCAGGGAGGTTCATTTGTCGATTCATGCTACCTAATAGAGCGGTTGCTCCTTTCATCGATTGCATCATCTGTTCATTACTTCGTACAGTCTGTGGCAGATTTAGACTTGAAATATTCGAGAGGATTCCTCCAGGGGCCGCACCTGTATTCGTAAAGAGATTGCCTGTAGCTGTGTCCGCATTTGATAGAACTTCTGGATATACCTTGCATAGCATTAACATTTTAATACTCCGCATTCTCTACTTATAGAGGTTGCGCACCGTCTTGTCCGAACGAGATCCTTTGCTTGTATCCTCAGAGGACCCATCTGGCCATTCTTGGCGCTCTTCTTAATGTCTTGTACTAGCTTCTTCTCTTGGTTCTCCAGTTTGGTGCGCTCTCGATCCAACTCTCTTTGGGTCTTTTCCAGTGCCCTTTGATGCTTCCGAAGACGCTCTGCGGGTGTCATGCGCTTCCCGAACGCCCATTCTACAATCTAAGTCGACACAATTAGTTCTACCTAGCCATTCAAGTCGCAAGCTGAAACTCACATTCATAATGTTTTGATGGTGCAGATATGATGATAGAAAGCGTATGAAGCGACGAAGGCTCTCTCGACAGAAGCTCTGGAAAATCTCGAGTAAATAAATGGTGGCCTACTCAGTCAGTATGCAAGCAAGATGAAGTGTGACGATTTGCTGGTGAAGGGGGTCACTATCCCGTTTAGGACTAGACCGAGAATCTTCCGTTTTTGGTTTAGCTCCGTGCGGCAACTTTCCGGGGAAACGATTAAGTCCTTCGGTCATTATCCCCATAACATTTTCTACCACCACGTACGCGACCTAAGAGCTTCTCAGCTATCTTACGATGATCTGACGAGAACCCAAGTCCGTTTGAACATAGCGAGTGCCGCGGCGATGAATTCGAACCAACCTTCCGCGAGTGGCAGCTTCACGCCAGGAAATTCATCGCGTCAATTTCCCGGAAGACCTGGCTACATGACCGTTGGATCTGGCTCAACCTCTGAAAGCGCAGCACGACTTCAAGCAATGCTTGACGATGATTCTGGGTATGGTGGCAGTATGGCAGATGGTGACTTTGACAGAGGATGGCATCCAGGCTTGACTTCGGATAGCCCAATACCTATGGATGTCTCTGGGGAGGGGTCTGAAAATGATCGACGCATCCTCGCCGCTCATGTACACCAACTCTACTATAATCAAAACAAAAACACGCTGGGTCGCGCAATCCATCGGACAGTCGAGACGCTCAAGAATCTACAGCAAGTGAATTCTCAATGGCCTGCCCACTATCCTTCTGTCCAAAAACCCGAAAGTCCTACATCGTCCATGACCGATTCACGGCCAAGGATCTCCCACACACAGTCTACACTTGAGAGCCCTCAGCAAGCTGAATTTGCGCATCCGCGGCCGCAGGCCTTGAAGCGTGCTGGCACATCTTTGGGGGATGATGGGTCAAGAGCCGAATCAAGTGATACTGCAGCTCAACGCCCACCAGCAGAACCCAGGTTGGTAACCCCACAACTGGCGCAGGACTTTTCAATCTTGAAAATCGATTTGAAGATGGGGGGCCTTTCCCAGACGGAGTTAGTCCATTCGCTGGAGAAACAATCCATTGCGTCCCTTCTCGACGGCCAGATCGGCAAGAGCATAAGACATCTCTTTTCACTTCAAGAACGGATAGAAGACACTTCTAGTAAAGTCCTGGTAACCGGAGATCTTAACGCTGGTAAATCGACGTTTTGCAACGCGTTGCTGAGAAAGAAAGTCCTTCCAGAGGATCAGCAACCCTGTACCAGCATATTTTGCGAAGTCCTTGATGTAAGGGAAAATGGAGGTATCGAAGAGGTTCATGCGATTCCTGCAAAACCGGAGGGCTTGGTGTACAACCGGAATGACGAGAGCACTTACTCTGTCTTCTCATTAAAAGAACTGGAGACAATAGTGACAGATAGTGAGCGATGGTCTCAGTGCAAGGTCTACGTCAAGGATATCAGGACTGTCGACGAATCCCTACTCAACAATGGCGTTGTTGATATTGCGCTCATTGACGCCCCAGGTCTAAACAATGACTCTTTAAAGACTACTGCTATTTTCGCACGACAGGAGGAAATCGATGTCGTAGTCTTTGTCGTGTCTGCCGCAAACCACTTTACTCAGTCTGCCAAGGAATTCATTTTCAACGCCGCACGGGAGAAGGCCTACATTTTCATGGTCGTGAATGGCTTCGATAATATTCGCGACAAAAAGCGGTGCCAAGAAATGATTCTCAAGAAAGTCGCTCATCTAAGTCCAGCTACTTTCAAAGAATCTGCAGAGCTTGTCCACTTTGTGTCCAGTAATGCTATCCCAGTTTCAGATCCAGAGAACACTGGAGGAGATGGCGGCGGCTCAGCATCCTCTTCTGGCGGACCGAGCGAAGATCCAGACGATGATGGGGATGACGATGATCAAGACGGCAAGCACGGTGAACCTGGCTCACCTCCAGACAAGGGAAAGGGTAAAGAAAGAGAGAAGATCAGAGATTTTGGAGAATTGGAAAGCTCACTCCGACGATTTGTGCTCGAGAAACGCGCTCGGTCCAAATTAGCTCCCGCAAAAACATACCTCATGAACCTTCTTGGCGATCTTCAAAATCTTGCTTCTGTCAACCGCGATGTCGCTCAATCAGAGTTGGATCGAGTCGTTAAGGAGTTGGAAGACCTCGAAGCTGAATACGAACAGGCGAGAAAGGCTCGATCTGAGGCTGGGGAGAGCGTCGATCAAGCAACCGAAAATACGGCATCAGAGGTATACTCCTACACTCGAGAAACTATCAATTCGACAGTAAGTCGAGTTGGAGAACGGGATTTGGGAGTGCCATATCCAGGCTTATTGAGCGCCTACCAATTTGCCGACGATGTCAAAGATGCCATGCTGTATCAAATCGCCGAATCCGTCGGAACGTGTGAGGAATACGGTAGACAGAGAACAGTCCAGGATTACAGTGGAATCAAGAGTCTTGGCTTGCTTCACATCGGAAATGATTACTCTAACCTTGTTCTGCTCCCTGAAAAGATGTTCCAAAAGAAACGGGATGCGCTAGCCCGTCAGGTTGACGTGGATGTTGACTTTTGGGACTTCTTCGATGTCACAAGCCTCTGGGAGCGTCAGGAGAAAGTCGCGGGTACAGGCATGGCTGTCACTGTGGCCGGTGTCCTTGGAGGACGCATGATTGGTGGTGTTGGCTGGGTAGACGGGGCGCTGGGTGCAGCTCGTGTCATGGGCTCAGACAATCTCCGTCGTCTCCTCATTCCAGGCCTCATCGCAGCCAGTAAGTTGATTCGAATCTGCATTCTATGTGCTTCTGTTAATTCGGACCAGTGGTTATCGGCGTCTCCTATACACTGACCGCCATTCCTCAATCCCTTCCGAAACGCCTCAGCAACAAGCTCTCTGCCCAACTGGCGGCAATGGATTATACGCATGCTAACGCCGTCAGAATCAGTTCTGAGGTTCGCAGAGCACTTAAGCACCCTAGCGACAAGCTCAAAGTGGACCTGCAGCGAAATTTCGAGGAACTTCAAGGCAGGCGACAGAAGACGAGCGACACTCGAAATGAGTCCGAGTTCGCAAGAAAATACTTTGGCAACCTGATTCGGGAAAGCAACGATATCAGGCACAATGTCGACAGAGTGGATCTTGAAGGACCTGCTCCAGGTGTTGCTGCTAATTATGACTTTTGAGCGCGTTTCGAATGACTTGGTCTGCAATTCGCGGAATATATCCTACGGAGTTTGGGCGGTAGTGCCAAAATAGCATGATAAGATGGTTTTTGGAGGGGTGTTCAAGATCTCGTGCTATACAATATTCCCCTCGGCCGTATTCTAGATACCTGCGTAGCTCAACCAATCGATTTCTCCTATATCCCCAGTGCTTGTCTTACCAGTGCTACATGGGATTGAAGCAACGATAAAGACATGGCAAATGTTGATAGCAAAGCGTATTTGGAGGCCTCCCCAAGCGACTCCTTCATTCGTCTCAATTAACTCGCAGCTTTCGTACAGGATCATCACTTTCTTCAAGAAAGGCTAAAGAGCGCTGAAACTAGATGAACATGTACATCGACATTCACATCTTTTATCTCCGTACTCACACTGCTGCTCCCCGTCCTGCAAGTCCTTCGATTCCGCAATGTGAGCAAAGTCTTGCCAGCTGCGACACGTAAACTCCTCATCAATCATATATTCGAACCTATCAGCTACGCGCTTAATGAACACGGGCTAAAACAATGACATGCATAGTTCTGGCATCAAACTGTTGGGATGACTGCTCCAGCTGTCAATTTTGAACCCATTCTCATCGAAGCTACAGGAATGGATGACAATTGTATATCGCATTTATAGCAGTTTTTCATACCCAAGAAAGGAACAATAGGTTTATATTATTGGAAGGTCTCACCCTTTTCGTTTCGCAGGGTCAGCCCAGCAGTTCCAAATAAAGAACGATTCCTTTGACCAATATCCTGAGGTATTGGTATCTCTTGACGAGCTTCGGGCTGGCGATCTCGGTACACGGTCACCGCCCCCGTCCGTTACGGCATCGAGCACCCGCAGGAAGGACCATGCTAGGCAATGCAACAGCTCAAGAGAAACAAAAAGGCCAGAAATTCAGAAAGCAACGACAAGGCATTGAAGAAGGTTGGGTCCTGTCTTGTGAACGCAGATAAAGGATAAAGACAATCTTCCAAAGGGGTTTAAATAATCGAAATATCTCGGGATTAATGAAATAGTACTCTGTGTGTAAGGTATCATTTTGCCATACTTTCCCAGAAAGACTAGCGGATCCTACGTGCTTTTTGTCGCACGATCTTAAAATATTCGTAGGGCCAATAGCCAAATAAATTTCGTTAAAATGCCAAATTTAAATAAAACTAGAGCGAGTTGTGGCTGTCAGGCTGTTTATCTGTTGTTGGCCCGAGTGTCAATTTCGGACTTTTTTAGTGCCACGTGCGGGCACTCTTCGCATCGATTAAACTTGCAGGTTCTACGAAACACTTACATGTCCTCTGCTGTGTCACAGGCAAGAATGGGAGTCAGAGACGGTCAGAGTACGTAAGTAGCCTGACTTCGTACTCCATGTTTCGTATAGTCTTCTGGATTGCACTTTGTCGACGTATAGAGTTGACGAAGAATCATAAACCCGCTTCAGCTCTGGCAGCAACGTCACGGCATTGAGCAGGAGGCTTATGACGTGCTCCCCTCTATTTTTCAATCATCAAATCGGGCTTCTCCGGACCACTTCAGCCTCGTGCTTCAAAACTTCCTGACTCTTCGATCGAAAATAGATTAGCTCTCTCCAATGTTACATCATTAAAAATACACCACAATTCCAACAAATACAAGCAGGCAGGTACGATTTTCGATCTCCTTGGAAGGAATCCACCTGTTCACTTACTTCGAAATAGTCGATAGATTCTACAATATCTGATTTCTGAAATCACAAGCATAAGCGAGAAAAGGAAGAATAGGTTCAATCTAGCCTGAATTCCTTTTGCTACGCCACCATCTCTACTGCTACTGCTTCTAACCAGACATCGCTATATTTACAATTAGATGCGCGGTACAAAAGTCTCGATCTTCTATCTAATGTAAAGGTTCGTGACCAAAACAGAATATCGCGAGCCAAGCTGCCGCGGGCAAGTAACTTGGGATTGGTCGGAGGCCGCCGTTGTGGCGTACTCTGCCACAGTCGAGAACTACTAAGATGCAGTCATCAAGCTCATATTATTAGATATCGATACTCAGAGCCCAACCGCGAAGAGTAAAGCTATCTATCGAATCTACAGCGCTCTGCTACAGCTGAAAGTGAGCTGCAGTCATCAAGCTCACAGTATTAAACATCGATATTCAAGAGCCCAATCGCGAAGAGCAAAGCTATCTATCGAGTCTATAGTGCTCTGCTAGACTGCTACGGCTGAAAACTGATAAGCTGCAGTCATCAGGCTTGCAATATTAGATATCGATACCCAGAGCCCAATTAGCGAGAGTAAAGCTATCTATCGAACCCACATTGAGGAACATACAGACCGCCCTAGAATCGAATACAGTGGACCTGCGTATTTTCGGTGACATCTGGTTTCTCATCGTGCTTGATGTTGCGAGGCTCTTTGTGAAATTCAGCCTCAATATCAGCACCAGCTGATTGACAAGTTCTGCCTCGGGCGCAGCAGTAAAAGGTGAAATGTTCAATTCGTCACTGTGTTCATATCCGTTTTTGACAATTTATGTCTTTTCTGTGTCTCACGATATTGAAATGACAACTATCATGACAAGCCCGATTTACTATGCTTCAAACCTCGCTGATAGGAGCAGACAATTTCGAATTCTGAATTTACTTCCCGGTCACTTCGACACAGAAATTCAAGTCGAACTACATGTGATGAGTCTTAACGACTGGGCAGCCGAACATTATGAATGCCTTTCGTACGCCTGGGGTGATCCGACTGCCACCAACGCAATACTTGTCAACAATTATCAGGTTAAAGTAACAACAAATCTTTACGATGCGCTGAAACACATCCGAAAACGCGAAGAATCGGTCAAGATCTGGGTAGACGCCATCTGTATCAATCAAATGGATATCAATGAGAAGAACTCCCAGGTTTCTCTCATGGCTGAAATATATAGGAGATGTCAATTAGTGAATATTTGGCTCGGAAGGGAAGCATTCACCGGTGTCGTCCACGGGGATCCCTTCCGATATCTACGTCATTTCGAAGAGAACAAGCATTATCACGAATTTCCCGGCCTGTACCGCAATAAGATCAATAATGTTCCCGTATTTGAAAAGGTTGACGAATTCATTTCGATTGTGGATGACTTTCTTACCATGGCAAATTGTCCATGGTGGACAAGAGCATGGACTGTTCAAGAATCCCTCCTCCCCAAGAAGGCAAAATTCATGTATGCCCATTGGTGTGCTCCATGGGAGACGTTTACAAAGGCTTTGATATTCAAGAATTGGCATAGTAGCAATTGCTGCCGTGATTTTTATGAGAAGTTGCCTCCGGTGCAAGCTGTCGCAATAGACAAGTGGCTCTTCAATATCGAGTGGGCAACTGACACACGCTTTCGGATACATGAGACAAGTCAATCATCAAGCGGATTCATCCGGACTGTTCATACGTTCTCAAGCCGGAAATGTGTGGACGCACGCGATAAAATATATTCCCTGCTGGCTCTTGCAAATTCCCCGCACTTTGCTGATTTCAGACCAGATTATCGACAAGATATTGCGGCTGTGTACTTGGATGTGTTCCGCCGTATGCTGGACGAATCGTCTTGGAATTATTCTTGCTTTCTGGGCGACGGGTTTGGCTCCGACCTTCCAGGTCTACCTTCTTGGGTACGGGACTTCTCCATCGTGGTGCAAGTCGACGTTGTAGGTTCGCAGCAGAGACGAATGTGGTTCAACACAATCTATGGAGCATCTCTAGAGCCTATAGGCAACATCAAAATTGTAAAAAGTACAGAGCTGCATCATCGAGGTTATTGTGCTGACAAAGTCAAACTTGTGGGACTGCCTGAAGGCACGCGTAATCTCTCAGATGTCGAATTATTGAGCCAATGGATTGCGCTTTGTAGAGATACTATTGGATCTGTTGCCGAAGATGTATTACGGCCAACATTTTGCCGTGTCATCTGTGGAGATGTTATAAAAGAACGCAACGGGAACAATTTCCATCGGGTATCATTGGAAGAACTTCCCAACGACATTACCTTTAAGCGATTTATGAAGGGCGAATTTGGGACTGCCGACCCGGACGGGTTTGGGTGGGGCGTGGGCTTTGCAAGGAAAGGACGAAGCTTTTTTACTACAGAGTCTGGAAAAATGGGGTTATGCTCGCCAAAAACTTTACCGGGAGATGAAGTTTGGATCCTTAATGGGTTCCTCTGCCCTTTCGTCGTCCGCTCGCAAATTTCTACCGAGAACAAATTCTCAATGATTGGTGATTGTTTTCTGCAAGGTATAATGGACGGTGAGGCCAGTGGGCAGGGCGAATGTCGGACCATTATTTTGATATGAATATATGAAGGCTGGAATACCACCCAGTTCGTAGAGTCGGCAAAGTCGGTCATGCTACCTTCAACGCCGCATTCAATAGGACTAGGATAGAATGCGCTATGAAAATTTTGCGTAATTACCAGGTACTTACAGCATCAGTAAATGCAGCGATGCGCGCTAACCCATTTTGGACCCATCTCTTTCACGGGTACACGATATTACCTACCTAAGGTACCTACGCAGAGGAAAAGCGGCTGAACTCGTCGCTGTTGGTGCTTGTACCTCCCGGGAGTGAAACCACACGCAAGAGTAGAATACTGCGACGCTCAGAAGTCTGCCTAGCTAAGACGATCGGAGCTGCATTTTCAGCTCTTCACACACGCGGGGTATTTGCAAAAAGTAAGACCAATAATGATGCACACCAACCACGGATGCTCACCTAGTTTTCTGTTGGTGGCTTTTTCTACTGAACTGGTATTCACTCTCTTGCCGTTTGCATGAATGCCGATCACTTTTGAGAGCGAAATGTCGATGCGCATTCGGAATCTCGATCTGCTCTTCCTTTGTCTTTATGCTGCTCTCCAGAGTCCGATGTGAGTCCACAGCATCGCAGCTCGTATCCCGCGTGGCCTTCTGCCTGACCGGCTAGTTATTAGATGTACCGGCCAAAGAAGAACACAACCGGTAAGCGGACGGAAGTAAGCAATCCAATCATTTCGTGTGGAACATGAACCGTAGGTACGAACATGTATCTTTTGTCTCAGAGCTCTACGTCTGTAATCACGATCCAGATAAGCCCAAGATTTCTTTTGCACTTGCAGGCTACAATGAAGTTATATAGCCACGCTGTCTCGTAGTGAAGGCTTATTGCAACCTTTTAGATTTCCGAAAGGAAGCTTGGTCCAATCAAGATTTTTGTTTTTCTTTGGATATCCGACCTTCAGAAGTATTGATCTACTATGGGTGGACAAGAACCCCCTCCAGGTCCGCATGATGACCGTAGAACGGGTATTGTCGCCACTGCCATCCTTCTTCCTATTCTTGCGGCAATCTTTGTGGTTCTACGTCTCATTACGAGGATCTGGATCATCCGAAAGGTCGGCTGGGATGACTATACCATCGTTGCAGCTTTGTTGGGTGTCACTAGTGGTTGTATTCTAGTCATAGTTCAGGTCCACTATGGGTTCGGTCTACACAGAGAGTCCCTCTCTCCAGATGCATATCTTGAATACGAAAGATATTCATATGGCGAATGGATCCAAACCTTCCAGACCCTAATGTTCACCAAACTGTCCATCTGCTTCTTTCTTTTACGCCTCCCGGTGGAGAAAAAGTATATTCGACCAATCCAGGGATCCATTATTATTCTCATCGTCAGTAATATTATTCTTACCCTTCTCTGGATTTTTCAATGCTGGCCTGTTACACAAGCGTGGACCAAGGAGATCAACGACCACGCCCATTGCATGACGAACGCCCAACTGCTCCGAATCATTATTTCTCAAGCCATTATCTCTATTATTTCTGATTTCATGCTTTCTCTTTTCCCCATCGTGATCCTTTGGAAAGTCCAAATCTCGACCCGAATCAAAGCTGGTCTTTGTAGCCTAATGGCATTGGGTCTAATGTAATTTTTTTCCCCTGAGTTTTTGTACTGCCACTGCTGACCTCCATCTTTAGTACTGGAACCCTCTGTATCGTCCGCACTGTTCTTAACTGGGAGAATGTCAACGCGGACGCCACATGGGAAGCCATTGACAACTGGTACCTCAGATCCTGGGAAGTTAATATCGGAATCGTCACAGCCTGCATTCCTACTCTGCGGCCGGGCTATCGCGTCGTTACCAACTCCATCTCTTCTTATTACTCGGTGCGCTCGTCGTCGCCGTCGCGCTCCAAATCCGCTGGTCGGCGTCGAGAATATGAACAGTCCAACCAAACGCGAGACATGGAGGATAAGGCGCACCTGGCGAAAGAACTTACGCTTCCCGGTCAGACAGCGAAGTATTATCCTGCGATGCAGGCAGCGGCACGTACAGCACGCATCGAGGCTGACAGAGGGGCCGAATTCGGCGTTGGAGAGGAGCAATTCCCAATACAAGGGATCAAGGGAGATGTAAGTACGATGGAGCAGGGTATTAAGAAGACGACCTGGTTTGGGACCGAGACTGATACGGAGGGGAGTCCGGACCGGTACAGACTGTAAAGACACGGGGAGTAGGTACTGAGAAATGGCGTTAGCTTGGAGTTGCAAGAGATATACCTTTCGGCTGCCACTGCCATGAGGATTTCCGATTTTTTCCTTTCTGTAAGAGTATTCTCGGAGGCATGTCATTTTCAGTTCAGCTTCTGCGGACCATGTGACGGGTTCGTCGAAGTACGGTCCAAGACTTCATGATCATCAATGTGGCCAAAGTACGTCATAAATACTGTTGGCTTTTGTAGATTTATGATTAGACGAGACAACTTTGATGAGTACCTTTGATAGACGGATACGGAGTATCGGTGAAATGACCCCGACAAGAGCCACCTTCGATGAGCCAATTAGGATACCGCCCTAGATTCGAAATAGGAATAGCTCAATCTCGGCTCAGCCACTACTCAGGCTCTTCGCCGGCTGATACGGAGTACTGTATTTACCTTTGCACCTTTGATCGATCCCAGTTCCAGGCTGCTGACCTTATTATCTGCCATAGCCACGGAGTTCTATTCTAGCTATACCTAAATGCTGTAAAAGGTACATACATCCATGCTGATTCGACCGCCGCGAATGCATCCGGCTGGATTTGGCCGATCTCTGTCCAATCACTTTCCTTTTTTCGATTATTAGATGGGTCTTCTGCCAGACTATCGATGTCATTGGGCACAAGGCTGATTACCTATTCAGGTCCAATGTGGGCACAGCCTTACGTTTGGACAAGAGTGCCGATGATTGAGAGGTCTGCAAGTACAACGGAATGACAACTATCGACGCTCTCTTTCAGATTGGTTCGTGATTGACGCAATCCCTTTTAGACATATAGACAGGTTTGCTTCAAAGCCTTCAATGGCGTTGGATCCGCAATTGTCGCTCCCGGTAGAGCTAACACCAGCGATGGCTGCTGTGCAACTGACAGTTGATTCGTTAAAGCACTGCCCTGATTTTGCAAGAGAGCTCGAAAAAGCAGGTTTAGATATCGTTGTAGAAGAGGATTTGGCGGAAGTGCTTCGACAGAACAGAATGGACGCAGCCTTCGAACGTCAATTCATGGCGGAGGTAGCCAAGGTTCCCGCTGGTCAGCCCACCTTACTATCGCCATTCCTCCCAATCGCCCTCTTCAGTGGTGCAGGGCTAATACTGGGAAGAGCTTTTGGAGATTCTTCCTACCTACCAATAGTGGTGCATTTGTGTTTAGTATGCGCTTCACATGATCTGCAGTCTCTAGCGGAGGGTCTGGAGGCGGCCCTCCGCCTTCACCCAAAGGACCAGAACGCTGGTGGTGCTCCCAATTTTGACAGTGCGGCTGGTCAACTTTTCGTTGAAACTTGAGTCTCATTCGTCTTCAGCAATTTGCCTGAAAAGTGTCTCGGGTGACGTCCAGCTGCAACCTCAATCTGCAGGAGAATCAGCGATGACCGGCGTGTCTTCAGCATTGAAGATTCCAGAAGCTGAATATGCAGGACGAAAATTCTTGCGCTGGATAGTTTAGAGCTCAGACCAGGCGCAGTACAAGATATGATTCACTACAGCGCCGCCTTGGCAACTTTGCTCGCTTCCAAATCGATGACATCCATTAATCCAGGACTTTTACCCTTGAAAGTACGATGTGGTCAGGGCCGTTCGTCCATGTCCAGACAGCTAGATCTGGTCAGAGCTATCAGGTTGATACTCGCCCCAGAATGTTGTGAGAAACATCGGATCGGGAGCCTGGTGAGATTGTTGGGGAGGCGACGCAAGAATTGGGTGCGACTCCTGGCTTGCCCTCTGTAGCAAGCCCTAATTTTCGTCCAGGAAAATCAGAGGCGAATGACAACCACTTCCTCGTCTTGCGTGATCTGTCGCTAAATTCATATTGACATTCGCAGCAATGGGAGACTTTGATCATTGCCAAGACATACTGGTGGTGAATATCTCAGGGAAGAGTTTGAAGAATGGCTCACTCTTGAACTCAACAAATGGGATTGGACGAGACCGTGAATCGTGGACTTTATCTTTTCGACAATGAAGCGTTTTCGAGCCTAGGAAGATGCAGAAACTCAAGGTAAGCAAGGATCCGAAGATAGTAGTAGTCTGATTGCCTGAATATTCCATAAATAGTTTGTCTCCCTCTTTCCTGACTGTCAGGTTTATTCTGTTAATCAACTATTAGCAGCCGTCTCACTACTCCTCGTTGAATTCATTGCTGGGCATCATCGTAACGGTTTCTACGAGTACACTTGAATGGACTTGAACGCATGAGAATAAAATACATAATCTACGCATCTAATTAGCATCCTTCCAAGTACGTATTGCTGTTGTGTTCTTTTTTATTTCTGAAGGATTTGACTGGATGTTCTGACCTAGAATTTAGAAAAAGGTTTAAAAATTGACCGCCCTGCACAGGTTGCCCACCAGGTGCTACACAAGGGCGCTTTCGGGAACGGGGAAAAGGCCCGACGCAAGAGCATTACGACGTTGCGAGATCACCATGGTAATCACGATATGTGCGAGCAAAAGCCCATGCATCTTCTGTTACATTTCCCGCTCTTCACAAATGTAAGGAAGCTCTAAGCGGGTCTGCTCATGACGTGCGGACGGGATCTACATCCTTTTAGTGGCTTAGAAATGTGGTCGGATGGGTAAGGTATAATGATGATATCCATCCTGATCGCGGAATCGACGGATCAGACAACTGCACAGAAAGTGAGGGTGGCAGAATCGTGTTATTATGCAATTCCAAACTCTGTCTCACTAACGAATAGCGTATTGTAGAAACGTGCCGGCTGCGTATTTTGTGGGATGAAGCGGAGGGTGGTTAGATGTTCTGGTCAGAATCAGGTGAGAAATCAGGCCACTTCTTTCTTTTTGAAGGTATTTCCATTGCTCTTGCCCACGGACATGCGTTCACGGCGTCGGCCTTTTTCTTACGTGCAGGAAAAGCCACACAATGCCGCATATTGCATGCAGCACTGTAACTTATGCATACATTATGCTGTAGCATAGTCGGTTACAGGAAGCTTTCCCAGGGCGTCTCATGCCGTGGAACATTCGGCTACACAAGAACTTTTGCTTTTTCTGTCGTGCATTTCAACGGCGTCCCGAGCGAAGGGTACAATTGTGCCACGATCTTCCCGGCAAGTTTTTAATGCACCATACCGGCATTTTCCCTGCGGCGGTGCAGTCGTGGTCTGTAGCTGGATTCCTTTTCTTCAGAGGACGTACTCTAGACTTGGGACACACCCGTTGCACCTCGGATAACGATGTGATTGTTCAGGCCTTTTCGCTTTAATTCACAACGCAAGTAGTAAGACTCATGGATTTGGGTTATGAACCAAGTCACAACCTTGACGACTTGAAAATGGATGAAAAATGGCATGCTAAGATAGTATGGATCTTGAATAGACAGTAAGATACTTTGTCACTTTCAATGATGGCTATAGAAAAGGGCGAGGCTTGTAGTGTAGGTCTACAAGAGATCACAGGACGTTGCCGTTAGAATATTTTGGGCGGTGACACGATGCAGAATCTCAGCAATATCCTGATCCTGGTCGCCCTTGCTACCTTTTGGTTTCGCGGCCTTCGCCGTACTCCGTACTCCGTACTCCGTCTTCACGCCCTGATAAGTTCGTAAGTACAATATCGAGCCAACTGGAATGGGGTGGACATGAACGCATGAGAACATCTCATAAAGGCAAAATAAAAGCTTGACAGGTTTTACCCAAATTATATTAGCGTCTTGGTATTCCGAGTTCGGCATTCAGATGCGGAGATGGAACTAATTATACTAGATCAGCCCTAGTAGGTCTGCCCTTGTGGGTAAGTATGCCTCCTTGTTTCACTTAAGCTTCCTTGGCCTCTTTAATGAGCCGTATTGGCTTGGCTGGTTTCCTTGGCTTCCACCGCTTCCGGCGTCCGCCTCATCCTTGGCTTTCTTAGCTTATATAGTGTTCTCCTCACCGAATACCCGATTACCCAGCCGACCCATAGTCTTGCCAATAACCGAGTATTGGATCCTCAGGCGCATCAGGTAAATACAGCTACTATTTATGTGAAGATTAGCGAACGATAAATTGGCAAAGGAAGCGTAAGATCACCGGTTTATCGCCTCGGTTACCAAGGTGGCAATTACACAAAGCGTATGAAGTCTTGCCTCAAGGCTTGCACACTAATCATTGATTCTAGGGGTTCGGTGCAGGAGCTTGGTCAGATGTAATGAGAAATTGCTGAATTGTCTCTAAAAATAAAAATTAAAAAATAGGACCGTTTTGCCGAATTTGGTTTCGCTTTTGTCCTCATCCTTTCAACGAATCTTCGCTTCTGGCCAAATTCAATTGCTCTTTGAGCTCTCGTAGAGTTGCCTAAATCGAGACTCGCGCTCAAGCAAAACGTGCGGCTGGTCATATTCCACCAGTCGCCCCTCGTCTAGAAGGGCAACGCGATCAAAGTCCAAGATGGTGTCAAGCCTGTGCGCGACGGCAACGATGGTATGACGCGCAAACCTTTGCCGGATGACGCGTTGCATCAGAGCATCAGTGTGAGCATCGACGCTGTTGAAGTTAAACAGTCAGCCAGAGCCCCTGAGTTGTACTTAAAGAGTAGAAGATAGACGGCCAAAAAAGGAGAGCGTGTGCCTATCAAATGGGGATAGAAGAGGTGGCCCAGCGCTCAAGTCATCGTGGGAGAAGTGACTCACCTGCTTGTCGCTTCATCCAGTGCAAGAATCGTGCTTGGTCGGAGCATCGCCCTGGCTAGGCAAAACAGCTGTCTCTGACCGTGCGACAGAAATAAAGCATCGATTTGTGCATCTAAGCCACCCTTTTCCCGGACAACATCCCACAAATGAACGCTTTTCAAAGCATCGATAATGTCTTTATCAGAGACGAAGTTGTTTGAATCGATGTTGAAGCGTACAGTGCCATGCATCAAGTACGTGTCTTGCGGCACACCAACGAGTCTTGATCGAATCTCTTGTCGAGGGATGGTAGAAATGTCCAGCCCATCCACTGTGATCGTGCCTTCGCTCTGCTCGATCATGCGGAAAATACAAGCAATGAGAGAGCTCTTCCCACTGTAACAAAGATGTTAGCTTGTATCTTCGCATAGTGCTGTATTGTTGGCTTCAACTTGCCTTCCTGTCCGTCCACAAATCCCAATTTTCTGGCCGGCTTGTATTGACAAAGAAACATCTTTGAGTACGAGCTCGGGTAGTCTGGTATAGGAAATATTAGCGAGAAGACGGAGTGTAGATAACATTCAATTTACCTATAACCCGCGGACACAGACTGGAATTCAATGGCTCCCTTAGACGGCCACATGGCGGGTGGTGTATTTTTCTCTTCCAGCAAGTGTTCTGGCACGGTGTCCCGAGTGAATGACTTGATCCTTGCTAGAGCGCCAATATGGGTCTCCAGCGTTGTCCAAAAAGTGAGCAGAAGCTTGAGGTATTGACTGAATAAGATGACGTTTACCAACGCCACGCCAACAAATCCAGCGTCAAGCTTTCCGCGAAGCTCGACAACAAGGACTATCAGCATCACGGCAATAGCCGCGACAACTAAGTCCAGCACAAGGGTTAGACAACGCTGGATGGCGTAAAGAAGGTAGAAAGGGCGCTGAGACCGGTCCAATAGCATGCGGCTCTTCTTTTCGAGAAGACTCTGCCATCCGAATGCACGTACTGTGGCAAGGCCGTTCAGACACTCAACAAATTGTGAGTATAGAGGCGATTTAGCTTCGAGGTCTAGGAAACGCAGCTGGCGGGAGGTGCGGAGGTAAAACTTCTGTATGAAGTAAAGAGAGAGGACAATGGCGGGGAAAGAGATAGCAGCGTAGGTAGAAGAGACACCGATAAGAATCATCTGCGCGAGACAGATAATGAAGGCTATGGACGCAAAGATGTTAGCATGACAACAAGCGCAATGCTGCCGAATGAATTGAGGATGGAATATTATATCACCACGAAGAACGTACTTGCGGCGCAATTCAAGGCAGAGATTGGTAGGTCCATATCTATGAGCTGAAGGTCCTGGCTGAATCTATTGATCGTAATACCAGTGTCTGTTGTTGCGAAAAAGGACATCGGAGCGCTGAAATACCGCAAGATTAGCTTTTTGGAATTAGAGCTATTCAGTACAAGGAACGATACCTCAAAACTGTTGTGAGTAGCATCCGGTGAAAGTTCTCGGCAGACTTGGGCACCATGGTTATAATCAGTTGCCTATTCAATAGGAATTTAGCAAGTAGATTCTAGGATGGGTGGAATTCCTAGAGCTCACCAGCAACTTAAGACGAGGCAGATCAACGCTACCGCTCCTAGAAGGCCATATATTCCCAGCCAATAGCCCAAATTCTGATTTGGGGCATCTGCATTGGCGTCAGACCACCAATTCACCCAGATGTCTATGGTAAGTTATTAGCAGCTACGTTGTGCTTTTGTTGGTTATGTTGGGGGCCGGGGGCACTGACTTGGAAACGAGATGCCGAACACGTAGCAGGATATACACACAAGAAAAATGGTCGTTGGAATCCATCCTATGGCCTGGACGTAGTATAAATAAACAGACGCGTCCCCGGTGCGTCTTGTGCCGTCGACTTCAAGGTCGGGAGTTTCTGGTTTGGCTTCGAATTGCGCAGGTGTTTTGGAGGGCTCGATTTCCTGGGATTCTTGTGTGCAGGGTCCGTGAATGTTCTTTGACTCGGCTGATGAAAAGGAAAACGTCGACGCGTAGCGTCCATTCACTTTCAGCTCCTCAAAACTTCCTTGCTCGGAGATTTTGCCATCGCTGTCAAGGACAACAATATGATCGGCGTCTTGAAGACGTTTTGCTGCAGAAGTTGTCAATGAATGCAGGAAAATGAACTGCGCACGACGGAGTCGAATAATGCCCGAATATCTTTAAAGGAAAATGGACTCAATGCTCACCTAAGGAAGAAGCCATAAGCACAGTTGTGTGCAGTCGGCGCAGCAGGCCTTGCTGGCCAAGAAGGCTGTGGAACACTTGGTTTTCGGTTTCAGCATCAAGTCCACTAAGAATATCATCCAAAACAACAACTTCTCTCCTTGCATATACAGCCCTGGCTAGAGCCTTTGAAAATAATTAGAATTTGTTCATAAGGACAAGTACGACAGAAGCTCACTAGACGTTGGCTTTGCCCACCACTAAGCGCAATTCCTTTACTTCCAACAATTGTCTTGTCTCCGCGAGGTAATTGTCGCAAATCATTCTCCAGAGCACAAGCACGAATCACGGACTTATACCACTTCTCGTCAAAATCAGAGAAGGCCGTAATGGTCTGCTTTACAGTGCTACTCGTGTGCCATGGAGTCTGATCGCAGTAAGCAATGCTTAAAGACGATATTTGCACAATCCCCTGCACTGCAGGGACTTCGCCAAGAAAAGCTTTCAAAAGCGTCGATTTTCCGCAGCCTACGGGTCCAACTAAAACCGTGAGTTTCTCTTTAGGAACGCTTATGTTAATGGATTGCAAGAGCGGATCCTTCTCCTTGTCCCAGCCGAAACTACCATCACGTATGGACATGGCCGTGTTGTTGGGAAGAAGGTCATACTTCGGATCAATGACCATTTTCGACTTCAATTTCTCTGATTGAGTGTCGCTCTCTTGAGAAGAGGCCATTTTTTCAGAGTTGGTGTCGCTTTCTTTGGAAAGGGGCAAAGTATTGGAGCTCTGGTACCCAGTATTGGGCTGGAGTTCCAGTGGCCTCTCTCGCCTGTCCTCTCGTACATCTGTATGCAAGAACGCTTGAATTCGTTCGAAGCACCCTGCAGATCCCGCAAATGTACTTATTGCCATGATTAGAGTCGAAAGCGGATCGGTTAGCAAGGCAAAAAGCGATAGCGACGTGAAGACTCTTGCGGTGTCCAGAGTAGTGTCACCATGCTTATTTCTTGCCAGGACAGAGAAGACAGTGAAAGTTAGTACCGGGGCTACCACAGGACTGAAATAAGCTGCAAGTTAGGGTAAGCAAATCTTCACAGGCTTTTCACAGTATTGCAAGGATCCTCACCAAAGCCTAGATTCCAGATCAACAATCTTCTGAATTTTCTGGATATGCGAATTTCCTCGAGTCTCAAGTTTTGCAAGTTTGAGTTGAGAGTCTCTGTCAGACCACACATCTTGACGCTCTTCATTGCTCCGAGCATGGCAGTCGTAGCATTGATGCGTCTCTCAATTGCTTCCAACCACATAGCCTGACGTGACATTACAAGACTGGTGGCGACCAACGATCCCACTAACGAAGCTGCACATAAGGAATATTAGCCCAACTTTGAATAATACTAAATCAGGAGAGAACGTACCTATTGCTACTGCAAGCGGTATGGCACACGCAGCACCAAGTTGCCGCTCCAAGAGATAGATAGCTAACGCCACTTCTATAACATTGGCCCAGATCTCGTGCATAGTCTGCCAGCCTGTTACAATACGCTCGATATCGGCGCTCATTAGTGTTAATGAGGCGGCCGGATCTACTGCTGTCATGCTGAGTTTTGTCATCTTGTTGTAGATCATGGAGATGAGGCCTCCCCTTGCCATTGTTATTGCCCTGTACGTCTGATGCTGGTACTGGCCCATAGATACCTGCAGCATGGATATATTAGCAAAGCCAAAATCAGACGTTGGAGAGGTACTCACCGCTATTCCCAAATATACCAGAATATACGCGCCAATGAGCCCGTATCCATCGTTCGTTGTTGGACGGTCCACGGGTGTCAGAGATAGTGAGACCGCGGTATCGATCAAGAAAGGCTGACAGTACATAAATGCAGTAAGACACAGCCGTGGGAGGATTCCAGACAACAATGGCCATTTCAAAATCCTGAAAGTCATCAAGAGCAGTGAACTGGAGGGTTTGTTACCTACAGCTGGAGAATTGCAGTTAGCTACAGTCTATGGGAGTTGCTGAGTACAGGGAAGGATAAACAAACCTTTCTCCCAAGCTGAATGGAATAGGTCTTGCAGATAGTCGGAGCCCAAATGCTTGTCAAGTGTGAACAGGTCATCGACTGCAAGCGTATTCGAAAACCCTTTGCGGAAGAGGGGCCATTGCCAGGAGAAAAAGCATTTGCTAAAAATGCTACTCGTTGCTTCCGGTGGGTATGCTTTGTAAGGAGCCTTTAAGATCGATCTTTTCTCCGTCGCTTCCAGTAACAAGTTTGTACATTTGAGACATACACCAGTCGTAAAGATAATCGCAAGCGCGTAGTCATCATGCCGTAGCCACAGAGTCCTGGCACGCGCGACATCGAAGAGAAGAGAGAAGAGCAGATAGGTATTGAGGATATCAGACGGTCGGACGGAGCGCGAATGTTCGAGATGTGACAGCAGACATTGTACTAAAGCTCCGATGAATCCGATCACCGTAGCCGCGACGGTTGCTTGGGTCTTGAGACTCGTGGCTCTTGCTGCGACGACAAGAAGAGTTAATTGCAGAGCTGCAAAGATTGCAAACGAACCCTTTCACATATCACAGAGACGTCAGTAACAACAATGCGAAAACGGATCAGACTGCTCAACCAGCACAGTAAGCGCGCAGATATATCGCCAACCAGGTATAGTGCGACATTCACGAAGGAGTAAACTTTCGCTCATACTGTGGTAGGATGTGCTCAGTCTCACATGACGTACAAGTTTCAAGTGCTGCAGAAGACTCGGGACAACTTTGATCTGCCTTCTCGCGAGGTGGAAGAGACGGAAAGGTGCAACGAGCAAAAGAAGAACAAGTGGGACGATGAAGAGGATTGTTTCTTCAAACAGCAGAGTGAAGTCGAAACTCCCTCTACAGTTGCCCGCATACGGACCAAAGCTATTGTCTCTGCTTGCACAGAGGGAAGACGACAACTGCGCCCTCGACGGCGGGGAAAAAGAATTCATGACGACATGGGATTTTGGTTTGTCGAGTAAAAGTTCCGCGCGTCCGGATTTGACGCAGAATTATGCGAAGCGTCGAGAAATCAGGACTGGAAGCAGTATATTTCGCTCGAACTCATAAACTGTTTGCCTCCAACATTGATCTTCAAAGGGAAAAGCCACAAATGCTCTAAAGATGGGAATTCATGCAACACAATTCCATGAAACGGTGACATACCTGGGCTCCCTTTTCGGCAGTAAAGCTTCAGATTCTAGGCCGGAAACGTGCAGGGTGGCGTGCTCTCAGCTTGCCATAATCTTGTCCAGGGTTTCCAAGTCTGCCCCTTATCGATTGCTGGGCTCCCAAGGAAGGCGGGGCCTTGCAGGTCGGTATTCCATGGCGTCCTTAGCTCTTCGACTGGGTCCTCAGGGTACTGGAAGAATTTTGCATGGCTTACCTCAAAACACACTTTTCGAAGCGACCTGCGAAGCGACTTGCTATTTTAAGCCTGACAAACCTGATTTTCAACGCGCTTTACCGAAGCGAGCGATGACACTTGGAGCGGCGGTAAGCTGAGCGAAGGTATCATGAAGGTAAAACTAAGCATCATGCAAAGGCCTTAGTGATCCGCGAAGGAGTTACAGGGGAGAGCGAAGGCCTTCCCTTACGGGGCTGCCGAAGACGGGAGAACAGGGGCGCATGGAACAAATGCGGCTAGTTTGGATCTACAGCGTCGATCCGCTGACCCTAAGCGATCGAATACCGGCAAATTCCCATGCTCAGATCCGGGGAAATCGCCAAGATGAGACCCTGGGGCCCCCTGGCTCTCAACAGTCCCTTGGGCCACCTTCAGAACGGGACGACTACTCGTAAAAAACAGCACAACGACAACGGATTTTCGAGATACAAAAGCAGTTGCCGAAGTGCCGAGTCTAGCCATTTGATTGAGATGTGGGGCTTTCTGACAGCATGACGGCGGCCACAGCACGCGTCAAACTCTTAAAAATGGGCCGACTTTCTTCTTGTAAGTGCGCGTGGCCCAAGTAGCCAGGGCGCCGGGGCAGTTAGGGTTCTAACGGGAACGCTAGGGCGACGGGCCCGGTTCGCCGAGCGGCTAATCCCATTAGCTTCTATCCCTCCTAACCTTTCGAGAAGACACGACTCCGTTTTCGGCAAGTATCCACCTCGCGATGTCTGTCACTCGCCCTAGTATGGCTGTGGTGCCGCCAACCATCCAACGCCAGCACTCTACAAAAATGTCACCGTTAGCGTAATGCTTCGGTGGCTGAGGCAATTTTTCCAACCGAGTTTGCTCTGCTAAAGGATTCAGTGAGACACTCAGCTGATGACGAGCGGGCGGCCGCGGATTGAGGCCTCAATGCACGCCGTCTACGTCGTGAGAGGCACACTAAGGCACGTAGTCACATGATCGGAAGGACGGTACAGATGCAGAGTGACACTTCATCATGCAAAACCTCCTCTTCTACCTTGGACAAATGGTTTCACGTCTCCAATCAAAATGGTCCCGGCCACACGGATCCTTGCCTACAACGTGCCGCCTCCATTCTAGCAGCCCTCATGACATGACTAATGTGCATAACGCAGCTGCGAAGAGGATCTTGACGCAAGAAGCACGGCATCGTATTGCAGGAGCTCTGCAGGTCTCCCTGCATGGACCGTCAAATCCTGCAGATCCCGCCCCGGAGCGTAGCGGTGGTACCGAGGTTTTGGCAAGATTTAGCGCCCCTTAGTGCCATCTGGGAAATGGACGACGACTCGACAAGAGAACTTGAGCCATTAGATTGCCACGCAACTCCACTGGAAAATTTGATGATGGTGATGGTCCGCTAAAATACATGGCGGCGCTGAAGAGTCGGGAATGGCCGCCCCTATGCTGGAAATGGATGCTTGACCCTTCCCTTGGCAGTGGTCTGATGACTTGAGGAAGTCAAGGCCCGCTCTGTGGGGATGTCTCCACGGGAAGTGACATGCTGGCTTGAGCCAGTAGACGTTGCACGGCATCGTCGAAGGTCGACGGCTGAGACATGACCACTGGAATCAACCGTGTGAAGCTATTTGCTGCGTTGAAGATGCTACAGCGGACGAGTGTCATGAATCAGCGGGCTCGCCGTCTCCACAACGACTCAATAAGCGGCGGTGGCTCGAGGTCTACTAACGACGGTGGCTCGTGAGATCTGCGTAATGCCTTTCTCTTTTCGTTTCTTTCTCTCTCTTTCTTCCCAGGACAATGCAAGCGAGGTGGAGAAGGTAGATTACCAAACGGCAAAATGAACCAGTGCCTCAACGCCTCGTTGTAAACGATCCTCGTTGGTAGTCCGTGCTCGTTCCTGAACCCCTTGTTTTTGGATTGGTTCAATAACGTATCTCATCAGATCAGGAGCGCTAGCCTGGAAAACGATGGCTCGTAACCGAATCGCGTGCTTGCCGAGGATAATCATTCAAGCGAGCGCTGTTCATTGCATGTAAAAGGTTACATGCACAGCAGCCTTGATTGGGGCGTGGCGTTCCGTTGTGCTCCTTGTAGTCGGTAAAGAGAAGGTAAAAAGGACACTATGATTCATTGGTTGCAGTTGACCTGCAGCAAATATTCCCAGGGGGAGCCTCAGCTCGTCCACAAAGCCGCCGATCTCGTCATAGCAGGGTTCACGCTTCCAATACCGAGGCAATGGGAATTTTGCAAATCAGCTTTCAAGCTATGTCATAACCGCTGGAATTCTTGAGCATCCGCACTCTGAAAATTTCCGGCAACCAGGAGTCGCAGCTTTCGAACAGCCCAATCCAAATCCTTGGGTGTGAAACTCATTTTCTTGTGATTCCTTTGATTCCTAAACATTCTCATCAATTGTCCAGAGAAAATCGTAGTCGCTATTATATCGCCTCCTTCGACGAAATAAATTCCAAGAAAACACCGACGAGAATGGAAGGAAACAAGCAAACGACTCTTGCTTTTGGCAACCAGGGGAGTCTTCTTGAAGAAGCTCCTCCTTGTTTTTTTCCTCGCTACGGTAATGGCAACAGTGACCAGAAAGAAGTTTCGGCGATCGATGTGAAGCTGGAGCAACGTTTGAAGCTGCAAACCCTTGTAGGAGCCGGCAAAGGCGACCTTGAGAGCGCGTTGCAGACTGCCTGGGCTCTCTTTCTTCGCTGCTACACGGGTTTAGACGAAGTTTGCTTTGGCTACAGAGAAGCTAGAGACAGTGCTCCAGATGCAAAAATTCCGGGGGTAGCGGGAGGTGAAGTTAGTTTGATGTCTGCAGTAAGAATGGGCTTTGAGGATGCTACTCAGCTCCACAACTTTATGGATATGGCCAGAGATTCATATCTTCAAGAGCTCCAGCATCTGGAACATGGAGAGGGTTGGAAATCCAAGCCACCATCTCCGCCAGAAGCACAACTTTTCAACACAACCATTGTTCTTGAAAAGCGACTCCGCAGTGACTCAAGCGATGGACCAGGATGCCAGAATTTGTTGGACAGATTTGGAACCTCTGCGGGCGTGAGTGCATCAGTCTTAACCTTGTAAAGCATATCGTGTTAACTTTTCTATCAGGGCGACATTTGCCTCTATGTCAAGGTCTCGGAGAACTCCTTAGACGCTCGCTTGGAATGGTGGAGTTCCGACATGTCCAGGGAGCAGGCTGCGAATGTGGCGAGTACTCTCGATAAGACACTGAGCGCGATTCTACTAAGCCCAGACATGGGAATCGCGGATTTGGAGTATCTCAGTGAGCTAAATAGGCAAATCATTTGCAGGTGGAATCAGAATGATCTCGAAGAGGAGCAGAAATGCATCCACGAGGTCATCCAGAAACAAGTCAGCTCTCGTCCAAATGCTGATGCGGTCTGCGCATGGGATGGCAACCTCACTTTCATGGAGCTCTCAGTGCACGCATCCCGTTTAGCGCAGCATTTGCACGATCTCGGTGCAAACACTGATACAATTATTCCTTTGTGTTTTGACAAATCAAAATGGAATGTTGTCGCAATGCTTGCAGTCCTAAAGGCTGGAGCTGCGTTCGTGCCTTTTGACCCAACTCATCCCCGATATCGGCTCGAGTCCCTAGCTCAAAAGGTTGGGGCTAAACTGCTATTGTGCTCGCGAAAGCATGCTGATATGCTTGCGGGGGTAGCAGATGATATTGTTCCCGTGGATACCAATTTACTGGATCGGTTGTCGGCTACAACAAAGGACCCAATATCTGGTGTGACGTGTCACGAGCGGGCGTATCTCATATTTACCTCTGGAACGACTGGTGAACCCAAGGGGACGATCATATCCCATTTAGCATTCTGCTCTAGCGCAAAGGCTCATGGACCAGCTATGCTCATGCATTCTGGGTGCAGAGCACTGCAGTTTGCCGCGCATACATTTGACGCTAGTCTCGTTGAAATCCTGACTACGCTAATGGTGGGCGGATGCGTGTGCATACCCAGTGAGGAGGCTCGCCTCAACGACGTTACAGCAGCTATCTCTGCCATGCGCGTCAATTGGGCCGTTCTCACACCATCCTTCATTGGATTTCTCGAGCCTTGCGCTGTGCCTGGGTTGACCACCCTGGTCTTGGCAGGCGAGGCGATGTCACGAGACCAGATCACTACATGGTCTGAGATCAACCTCGTTAACGGTTATGGTCCGAGCGAGTGTGCTGTCGCTTCGCTTGTCAACTTTCCGGTGACCCATGCGGCTGGGCCCACGAACATCGGCCGGCCGGTGGGGACTCGTTGTTGGGTAGTAGATCAGTATGACCACAACAGACTGGTACCACTTGGCTGCACAGGAGAGCTTCTCATTGAAGGACCTACGCTCGCTGAAGGATATCTGGATGACGAGCAAAAGACTTCTGAGACTTTCATCGAGAGCCCAGCGTGGGCAACATTGACTGGACATGCGAGACAGTCAAGACGAATGTACAAGACTGGCGACTTAGTTCGACAAAACTGTCTCGACGGCACTTTCAACTTCGTCGGTCGCAAAGATACGCAGGTCAAGGTCCACGGCCAACGCGTAGAGCTAGGTGAGATTGAACATCACTTGAATCTAGAAATCAGTGTTCAGCATGGCATCGTGCTCTTTCCGAAGGCAGGACTCTGTGCCAAACGCGTTGTTGCTGTTGCTTCTCTTGACCCTTCTCTCTTTACAAGAACAGCAAAAGCGAGGCGCTCGCTTCATGTTGTCGAAGGTCAAGAGAAAGACATCGCGGCGTCGCATGTCGATGTGCTCCGCCAATCTTTGTCACGTAATCTGCCCCCTTATATGGTTCCGTCAATCATCCTCGTTGTCGAGTCGATTCCGCTTCTCTCATCCGGAAAGCTTGACCGCAAACAGGTGACCAAATGGGTTGAGGGGATCGGGACCGAGTTGTATCGCTACGCGACTAGTACCCTTGGAGCAGAAGAATCTGTTGCAGAAATGGGCTCATCGAGTATTGAGCACAACATGACTGAGAACACCATCCAATCTGTCTGGAGCCACGTCCTTGGCCTGCCCGCTGGTCACATTAGCTTGGATCGCGCTTTCTTGAGCCTTGGCGGTGATTCCATCTCGGCGATGCAGGTGATGCGTCAATGTCAGAAGAAGGGCATCAATCTTACCGTACAAGACGTAATTCGCAGCAAGTCGATTAGGCATTTAGCACTTTGTGCAGGGGAAATGCAGTCCCCATCCCAGTACACCGAAGCCATAGAGCAGGTGTTTGACCTTTCTCCGATCCAGAAAATGTTCTTCGATCTACCCGGCCAAGGACAAAGCCATTTCAACCAGAGTTTCTTTCTCCGCATAACCCGCGAAGTCCGTGAGGAAGACATGCGCAAAGCTATCGAATCCGTGGTCAATCGCCATGCAATGTTACGTGCACGTTTCTCTCAAAGTAGCACTGACGGTACATGGCAACAGCGAATTACCAGAGATACCATCGCATCCTATCACTTCAACAGCCACCATGTTGACACAGAAGACACGGCCACTTCCGTAATAGAACAGACCCAAGCGTCCCTCGATCCAGTGAATGGTCCTTTGTTTGCTGTTGACCTCTTCAACATCGCTGGAGGCAATCAGCTCGTTTTCATGGTCGGACACCATCTTGTCATCGACCTTGTATCATGGAGGATAATACTCGAAGATTTTGAAGAACTCCTAAGTAACTCTCAGAGCTCTTCTGAGGCCGTGGTTCCGTTGCCGTTTCAAACATGGTGCCACCTGCAAGCAGAGCATTGTCAATCACTTCAGATCGACGACGTCCTGCCAAACCACGACGTACCAGCAGGTGATGGTGCATACTGGGGAATGGTCAATCGACCAAACCTTTATGGTGATGTTGCCTCTGAGGGATTTGAAATAGATGCCACCACCACTTCAAGGCTATTGTCGGAAGGCCATAAAGCCCTGCGAACGGAAACCGTCGACCTCCTGCTGTCCGCACTCATCCATTCTTTCACACAAGTATTCACTGACAGGTGTGCACCTCCGATATTTAACGAAGGCCATGGGCGCGAGGTCTGGAAGTCCGACATTGATTTATCCAAGACTGTCGGATGGTTTACCGTGATGTATCCTGTTTGGGTTTCTCAGGCTGCCGCAAAAGACCTCGTGGAAACAACTCGCCGCGTTAAAGACCTCCGCCGACAAATATCTGGCAATGGAAGGCCGTATTTCGCTAGTCGTCTTTTGACTACTGCAGGGAAGGACCGGTTCAGGGATCAGTGGCCGCTAGAAATCACCTTCAACTATCTTGGTCTCTATCAACAAGTCGAACGTCAAGATGGACTCTTCGTTCCTGCCGAGAAAATGGCCGGAGAGGCTCGTGGGGCTGGTGGCATCGCTGATGTTGGCCATAAGACGCCACGCTTTGGCTTGTTTGAAATCTCTGCTGTGGTAGTACAGGATCAACTCCGGTTTTCTTTCACATTCAATCGCCACATGAGCCACCAAAAAGAAATCAAGTCTTGGATCCGACGCTCTGAAGAGACATTACGCATCCTGGCCGATGAATTAGCCCAGAAGATGCCAGAGCGTACCTTGACCGACTTCCCGCAGTTGGCACTCAATTACGACCGTTTCCAGATGATGACCAACAAGCTGAAGAGTATTGGAGTACCAGATCTCGATACAGTGGAAGATATCTATCCTTGCTCCCAAATGCAACAGGGACTTTTGCTAAGCTTGACCAAGGACACTGCCTACTATGGCGTCCATGTCGTTCATGAAGTCAAGCCAACAGAGTCCATCCAAGTTGATTGTCAACGTCTGATAGAAGCATGGAAGCAGGTTGTGGATCGGCATGCCGCGCTTCGGACCATCTTTGTGGAAAGCCTCAGCCGAGACAATGCAATGTATGACCAAGTAGTGCTGAAACATATCAGCCCTGACATTGTACGTACAACACGTGGTAGCGGCGAAGAAGCAGTAAAATACCTCAGCGAACTACAAGTTGCAGGCGAAAATGACGGTCGACGTCCGCCTCATAGATTTACGGTCTGCCAGACATCCGCCGGAACCGTATTCTGCAAGCTTGAGATTAGTCATACCATTATGGACGGCGCGTCTATGTCCATCATCTTCCGGGACCTTCAGCGAGCCTATGGATCTCTGCCGAGTGGACCAAAGCCTCTATACGGGGATTATATTGCATATCTTCGAAGCCAGCCCTTCGATACGAGTCTAGCGTTTTGGCGTTCCTACCTGGAAAATGTGGAACCTTGCCTCTTCCCAGTCCTTACCGGCGGAGTATCCGTCGAAAAGGAGCTCCATTCGGTACACATGACGTTCAAAGAATTGCAGCAGCTGCAAGACGATTGTGACGAGAACAATGTGACCCTCTCTAACGCAATCCATACTGCTTGGGCTCTAACACTGCGCTGTTATACCGGATCGGACAGAGTTTGCTTCGGCTACCTAACGTCGAACAGGGATGCGCCCGTTGATATGGCTGAAGATGCAGTCGGGCCATTCATAAATATGCTCGCTTGTCGTGTGGATATGGCCAGCGATTCTTGCCTCAGTAGTGTCGTTGATCAAGTTCAGACGGATTACGTAAACAGTCTGCCGCATCGGAACGCCCCGCTAGCCGAGGTCCAACACGCGCTGCACTTATCCAGTAGCGCGCTTTTCAATACTTCCCTTTCTTATCGACGCCTCCCATCAGCCACAAAGGGCCGCCAGCCAATAATTTCCTTCGACGAGTGCGCACCTATTTACGATCCTACGGAGTACAATGTATCGATCAATGTTGAGGTTTCCGAAGAAGCGGCCTTTCTCACGTTGGATTACTGGACAGATTGCTTGTCAGATGGGCAAGCTGCTAACGTCGCCGATACATTTTTGCAGGCCTTACACAATATTACCTATCATTGGGATGAAAATATCGGGCGTTTGAACTTCCTAGGCGAAAGAAGTAAGAAGCAGATATGGAGCTGGAACAGCGATGTACCAGAGAGGATCGATGATTGTGTAGATGAAGTCATTCAACGGTTGGCCATCTCGCAACCTGACGCCCCTGCTATTCGTGGATGGGATGCAGACTTCACCTATGCGGAACTGGATTCGCTTGCCGAACGCCTTGCGCATCATCTTGCTGATCTAGGAGTCGAGCTTGAATCTCTGGTTCCTATTTGCTTCGACAAATCATCATGGACCATCGTGGCCATGCTGGCGATTTTAAAGGCTGGTGGCGCTTTCGTCCCACTGGACCCGACGCACCCAAAGAGTGCGATTGAAAGGCGTGTACGCAATAGTCAAGCCCGTCATGTCCTTGTTGCACCAGGTCGTGTCGAAATCTTTCAAGACCTCGTCCCTCATATAGTTCCAGTGGACTCATCCCTTCTACAAAGGCTCCCTAAGATTGGTGGGAGGAAGTGCTCCAGAGCAGATTCCGACAATGCTTGTTATGTGGTCTACACTTCCGGCAGCACAGGTCAACCCAAGGGAGTTGTCATCGAGCATGGTGCTTTGGTCACGAGTGTTGAAGCTCATGGACCTGTCTTGGGCTTCTGCAAAAGCTCTCGTGTCCTACAGTTCGCCGCATACACCTTTGACAATAGTTTGGAGGAGATTTTCACTACCCTCATGTGTGGAGGATGTGTTTGCGTGCCGTCAGATTACGATCGTCTGAACGACCTGGCTGGAGTAATCAACCGCTTCGAAGTCAATCTGACCGACATCACACCTACTGTTGCAAGCTTTTTAAACCCTTCGGAAGTCCCAACACTGAAAGCTCTTGCATTTGGTGGCGAAGCAGTCAACCAGAAGGTTCGGGAACTTTGGGCCGGAAAGGTGAAACTGCATGGCATTTATGGCCCAACTGAGTGCTCCATCAATTGTGCTTGGAACGGTGAAGTTGCAACATGCGCTGAACCAACAAATATCGGTCATGCTATTGGTAGCGTCTCTTGGATAGTCAATCCGTCAGATCACAATCAGCTTATGCCAATCGGATGTACCGGTGAGTTGCTGATAGATGGACCCATCCTTGCGAGAGGTTATTTCAACGATCCGACGAAGACACGAGCAGCATTTATCGAAAACCCTGCCTGGCTGAATGAGAAATCCCCCGAGGTCGACGAGAATTCTCTCTGGCTTGGTGAGAACGCTGCCTGGATCCGCGAAAACCCCGCTTGGGTTGTGGGAACAACGAGCAACAATGGATTGGGCCGGCGAATGTATAAGACTGGCGACCTTGTGAGGTATAATGCCGATGGCACGATGACCTACCTGGGTCGCAAAGATACCCAAGTCAAGCTCAATGGTCAGCGTATCGAGGTCGGAGAAATTGAGCATCACGTCAAAATCAATCTTCCGCCAGAGGCACAATCCGCTGTCGAACTGGTGACTATCACTAGCAACCAAAGATCTGCAAAGGCCCTGGCTGCATTCTTCTGTGTACAGTCCGATGGCTCGGTCCCCTCTGCTGGTAATGCTGATTTCATCCTACCCATGTCCGATTCTTTGTCAACAACTGCCCGGGCCTTGGAAGCTTCACTTATGAAGGCACTACAGTCTTATATGGTCCCAACTATATACATTCCTGTCCTACAGATGCCGATGACATCGTCGGGCAAGTTGGACCGGCGAACCCTCCGGGTCACGGCTGAAGCTCTTACTGAGGAGGAACTTGCAGCTTATAGGCTTGCAGGGAAGAATGGACGAGCACCTGACACGCATATGGAGAAATTGATTCAGCAGCTGTGGGCATCTGTATTGAGCGTTCAGCCCGGTTCGATTGGGGTCGATGACAATTTTTTCCGACTGGGTGGAGATTCAGTCAGTGCTATGCGATTAGTTACTGCTTCTCGCCAGGAAGGAATCCTCCTCTCGGTAGCCACTATTTTCCAAAAGCCAACGCTTGTGGACATGGCCACGCATACCCTTACAACGTCTAACGGAGCTCAGCCAGACCCCGTGCAGCCAGCGACACGGCCGTTCGCCCTCCTTAAAGGCATTGATTCTCTCCATGACTTTGTTGCAGACCTTGCGTCTCAGTGCCAAGTCGACAAAGATTGTGTAGAAGACGTCTATCCATGCACCTCGATTCAAGAGGGCCTCGTTGCGCTGTCAAACAAGGAGCCCGGAGCTTACGTTGCACAAAATATTTATCGCCTCTCGCCAAAGATTGATATCAACAGATTTAAGAAGGCCTGGGAGGCTTTTGCTGTCGAAGAGTCTTTACTTCGTACCAGGATCGTCTACACCAAAGCCTTGGGATTCCTACAGGTTGTTGTCCGCGAACCGATCAAGTGGCATGATACTGTTAGCTTGCCAGAAATGCCGGAAACTGATCGCAAGATCCCCTTGTATGATGGCGGTCCGCTCACTCGTTATACCATCGTCGGAGAGAATACCAACGATGCTTACTTCGTGTGGACCATCCATCATGCGCTGTATGATGGTTGGAGCATGCCACTGATTCACGAGAGGGTTCAAGAATTTTACAGTAGTGGAAAGTCACCCAATCAAACACTTGGCTCACCGTACTCCCGATTCATTGCCTATTTGGCAGGCCTTGACGCTGATGACTCTGACGCCTTTTGGAGATCAAATTTAGCCGACTCTTCGTCACACCAATTCCCTCAGCTCCCCTATCCAGCTTATCAGGTTCCGAGCACTACAACACTGAAGCACACCGCCCACGTTTCCAAGGGCACCCGGACAGATGTTACCATGTCCTCCAAAATTCGGGCTGCGTGGGCTCTGGTGGTTGCAGCATACTCAGGTTCAGATGATGTTGTATTCGGGGAGATGGTGGACGGTCGCGATGCTCCTGTCCCAGGTATAGTTGACATGATTGGGCCTACTCTGGCTACAATTCCAAGGCGATTGAAAGTCGACCGTGACTTGGGTATCCAAGACTACTTAGGAAACGTTCAACAAAACTCTGGCGAGGCAATGCCATATCAACAAGCTGGGCTGCAAAATATCAGAAAGCTGAGCCTCGATACCGAAATAGCCTGCGGGTTTCAGAACCTGATAGCTATTAACTATGGGGCCAATGATTGCGATGAGAGTTTCTGGAATCCCCAAAACCTCGGCAAAGTTGGGGACAATTTCTTCACGTATCCACTGACGCTTTCATTCTCCATCAACGACGCTGCAGTTGGTATTGAAGCTCACTACGACCAAAATGTCCTACCTACTTGGCGACTCAACAGCCTTTTACGATGCTTTGAGACTGTCCTCGAGCAGCTGAACTGTACCATGAGCGATAATGCTAAAGTTGCAAGCATCGAAATGCTGAGCACCGAAGATCGAGGAACAATCTCACGCTGGAACCATGAGCCATTGCAAGGACTGAATCAGTGTGTCCATCACGTCATTGAACGACAAGTATCGTCACTCCCAGAGGAAGCGCCTGCCGTTTGCTCTTGGGATGCGAACTTCACCTATCACGAGCTTAACAGGCAATCGACTCGCTTGGCCCATCATCTCAGCGAAAATGGTGTGGGTCCGAATGTGTTTGTGCCCCTCTGTTTCGAAAAGTCTGCCTGGACAATTGTTGCTATGCTAGCGGTACTTAAAGCTGGAGGAGCCTTCGTTCCTCTGGACCCTTCACATCCAGTAACGCGCCTTCAAGGAATCATCCAGGACACAGAAGCAAAGATTGTACTTTGCTCCCGTCAACACAAGAGCCTTGCGGCGAGGATTGCCACCACCGCTTTGAGCATTGATCGACACTCATTAAACCGACTGCCTGTCAGGAATGCTTCACTACCTTCTCGTGCCAGCGATAGCCCGGCCTATGTCATCTTTACCTCCGGAACCACCGGGAAGCCCAAAGGGACTATTGTCAGCCATGGAGCCTTTTGTACAGGTGCTATTGCTCATGGTTCTGCTATGGATATGCAGAAGACATCACGAGTGTTGCAATTTGCATCATACACTTTCGATGCTAGTATTATGGAGATCCTAACGACCCTCATCTTTGGAGGTTGTGTCTGCGTGCCAGAGGAGAAGGATCGCCTGAACAATATCGCTCGCACGATCAACGATCTTAATGTGAATTGGACCCTCCTAACACCTTCGTTCGTGCAAACTATCGATCCATCATCAATCCCGGGACTTCAGACATTGGTTCTGGGTGGCGAGGCCATGTCACAAAGCCATATTACGACGTGGTCAGAGCGCGTACGATTGATGAATGCTTATGGACCCAGTGAGACGGCGATCATCGCTACAGTCAATCCTCACGTATCGTCGACAACACACCCTGCCAATATGGGCAAAGCGGTGGGAGGACGTTGCTGGATCGTGGATCCGAAGAATTCCGATCGCTTAGCCGCCATGGGATCAACTGGTGAGCTCTTAGTTGAAGGACCAATCCTTGCACAAGGCTATCTCAAAGAGGAGCAGAAGACTGCTGATGCTTTCGTGAAGGCCCCTGCGTGGGCTCGAGAGAGTATCCAGACTGGACAGACCCTGGACAGGCGCTTTTACAAGACTGGAGATCTCGTGCGATATAATGAGGATGGGACCATGGTATACCTTGGCCGGAAGGATAACCAGGTGAAGGTTCGGGGCCAACGCCTTGAACTTGGTGAGGCGGAACACCATCTCGCCACCGATCCATCTGTCAAGAATAGCATGATAATCATGCCCACTGCAGGGCCCTGTGGAAAGCAGCTTACTGCTATACTGTCTCTGCAAGGCCTGAATGTATCAGAATCCTCTAAGACTAGACTCCATCTTGTTCATCAAGAAGACGTGAGACGGCATTTGCCAATCATCCGCGAGCGGCTTGGCTCGTACTTACCGGTGTATATGATACCGGCCAAGTGGATTTTCCTTCAACAACTTCCGTTGATGCCTTCTGGAAAGCTGGACCGTAGGCAGGCCACGAAATTTGTCGAGAATATGGATGAAGTCACCTACCATGAAATCTGCAACAGCGAACCTCAGCAAAGCGACCCAGGCCGACACGCAACTGGTATTGAGAAACAGCTGCAAACGATTTTCGGCTACGTACTTAACCTTCCCGTTGAGAAAATTGGGCTTCACCAATCATTTTTACATCTTGGTGGGGATTCTATTACAGCCATGCAAGTCATGGCTCAATGCAGAGCCGAAGAGCTTGGCGTAACAGTACAAGATGTTATTCAGAGCAAATCTATCTCAGATCTTGCATCTCGAGTAACTTTGCCAAAGAAATCTGTGGATTCGATCGAAGAAGTAGACGTTCCCTTCGAGCTTTCGCCTATGCAACGCCTTTATTTCGAATGCATGGGCAATAACCCGAACCATTTTAACCAAAGCGTCCTGCTTCGATTGACGCACCACAAACAGCCTGTGGATATCCTGCATGCTATTGAGGCGATAGCCAATTCCCACACGATGCTCAAAGCGCGTTTCTGCCAGAACGAGTTCGGAGATTGGACGCAAATGATAAAGCAAGATGCCGCGGGATCCTATCGCTTCCGTACACATGAAACTACCGAAGACCGGATAGCATCTATTGTGGAAGAGAGCCAAATCAGCCTTGACGTGCAGAATGGTCCAGTCTTTGCCGTGGACTTGTTCGAAATTGGCGGCACTGGAGGTTGCATGCTGTCTGTGGTCGCACACCATCTTGTGATTGACGTCGTGTCCTGGCGTATCATTCTCCAAGATTTGGAAGATCTTCTAACGACCAAGAAATCGAACAAACAGCGTTCTTTGACTTTCCAGGCATGGAGTCGCCTACAGGTGGAGCATACCCAACTCGAGAAGGCCAATAGACTCTTACCGAACATGAATGATGTGCCAGTTGCTGACCTTGAATATTGGGGGATGGCCAACCAAAGCAATGTCCATGGTGCAAGCATTGACGCATGCTTTGAACTGGATGCAAAGACGACCTCGCTTTTGTCAGGAGCTTGCAACAAAGCCCTTCAAACCGACCTTGTCGACATTTGCCTAGCTGGAATATTCCAGTCATTCCGTCGGGTTTTCTTCGACCGATCAAGGCTCCCGGCAATCTTCAACGAAGGCCATGGTCGTGAAACCTGGAATTCTCACCATGACTTGTCGCGGACTGTGGGCTGGTTCACAACAATAACTCCGGTCTATCTGCCAAATGTTTCAATGGAGCAACCTGACATTATCGACGTTCTGCGTTGGGTCAAAGATCTGCGAAGACGCGAGCCAGACAAGGGGCGAGAATATTTCGCGTATCGTCTCCTGACAGAAGAGGGTAGACAGCAATTCAACGGACACTGGCCGATGGAAATCACTTTCAATTACCTTGGGCAACTCCAGCAATTGGAGAGAAAGGATGCGCTCTTACACCCTGTCCACGCACTAGCTGGACAATCGATCAATACAATATCCGATGTTGGTAAAGAGGTCGCCCGTTTTGCCCTTATCGAGGTCTCCGCATCAGTAGCACAAGGCCGTCTGAGGTTTTCTTTCAGTTACAACAAAAACATGAAGCGACAAAATCAAATCACGGAATGGGTTGCTGAGTACCAGAAGACGCTTGAGAAAATAGCCGAGCGATTGCTGCAAGTGGAGGCCGAGCCAACTTTGAGCAATTTCCCGTTGCTACCACTTTCTTACGATGGACTCGCAAACCTTGCTCATCAGCTTCCTCAGCTGGGGTTGTCTTCTTTCAACGAATTAGAAAATGCTTATCCCTGCTCGGCTATGCAGCAAGGCATCCTGTTTAGTCAGTTGAAGAACCCTATTCACTACAATTATCGATCCATTATAGAGGTACGGCCAACACGAGTGTCAGAAGTTGTCGACATCATTCGCTTGGAAGAGGCTTGGCGCAGCGTAGTCCGGCGACACCCATCTTTGAGAACGGTCTTCATCAACAACGTATCACAGCAAGGCTTGATGGATCAAGTCGTACTGAAAAAGCCGACCACAAGGGTGAAGCTGTTGGAGAACTGCGATGACACAGAGGTGCTGAAGGAGCTGAATGGACAGCCGCCTGCCAACTTCCATGACTCCAGGCCACCTCATTACTTCACCATTGCAAAGACATCTGCCAATCGAGTTTTCTGCATTCTCGACATAAGTCATGCTATTTCTGATGGTGGATCAATGCCGATATTGCTGCGAGACATTGCCCAAGCATATTCTGGCCAATCGGCGTTTGACCATGAAGGCCCTCTCTTCAGCAATTACATCTCACACATTCAATCTCGTTCTTGGAAATCTGATATGGACTACTGGAAAGCATACCTGGCGGATATTGAGCCTTGCTTCTTCCCTGCACTTGCTGAGGCCAATCATGAAAAAGAAGAAAGACAGCTGCGAACATTGGTCTTGCGACTATCCGGTGCCTCCAACTTACCAGCTTTCTGCACCAGGCATGGTTTGACTGCGTCGAACGTGCTGCAATTTGTGTGGGCTCTGATTCTACGATGCTACTCCAATTCAAACGATGTCTGCTTTGGGTATCTGGTTTCGGGACGTGATGCTCCGGTCAAGGGTATCCAAGATGCCGTAGGCGCATTCATCAACATTCTAGTATGTCGACTAAGCCTTGGCGATGATGTCCGACTTGGCAAGGCTCTGGAGCAGACACAAACCGATTTCGTTCAAAGCATGTCTCATCAGCATAGCTCGCTAGCAGATGTGCAACATGAGCTTCGACTCTCTGGAAATCCACTGTTCAATACTGCCTTCACTTACCAGAAACGCTCAAACTCCCAAGAACAGACAAATCATGCAATCTCCTTCGATGTTCTCGACGCACATGATCCCAGCGAGTATAGCATTACGGTCAACATTGAAGCTTATGAGCATAGCGTGGAAGTCCATCTGAACTATTGGTCGGACGTGCTTTCCGAGACTCAGGCTTCTAATATGGCCAGTACATTTGATCATATCCTTACCAGTATTATTGGCTGTTCCAATCTCGAGCTGCCAATTAACGAGCTTGATCATTTCAGCAAAGAGAGCCGGCAGCAAGTCACAGAATGGAACCAGAAGCTGCCAGAAACAGTTGATCAATGTGTGCACAAGGTCATTGAACAGCAGTCACGCATCCAGCCAATTTCCAAGCATGCTATTTTTGCTTGGGACGGCCACCTTACCTACAAGCAACTTGATCGATTGGCAGCCAGGCTAGCCAGCCGACTTACCGCACTTGGTGTCGGATTGGAGACATACGTACCCATCTGCTTTGAGAAGTCTCTATGGCCAATTGTCGCAATGCTCGGCGTTATGAAAGCAGGTGCTGCGTTTGTTCCCTTGGATCCCACCCATCCGGTCAGCCGCTGGAAGCATATCATCGAAAATGTCGACGCCAAACTAGTGCTTTGCTCATCACAATATCAAGCAAAGCTTTCCGAAGCAACGGAAAAGACATTTGTCGTTGACAGCAAATCGATTGGACAGAGAGTGAATGCCCCAATCAGCTCACCCACTCAAGAACCGTCACCGACTAACGCGGCATACATCATCTTCACCTCCGGGACCACTGGTCTGCCTAAAGGCACAATCATTGAGCATGCCCAGTTCTGCACGAGCGCAACTGAGCATGCCAGGGCCATGTTCATGCGCTCTGATTCTCGTGTATTCCAGTTCGCAAACTATACGTTCGATGCAAGTATCATGGAAATTCTCTCCACTTTGCTTGCAGGAGGTTGTGTTTGTGTGCCAAATGAGCAAGAGCGCATGAGTGACATACCTGGCGCCATTGAACGTATGAACGTTAATTGGACACTGCTCACACCCTCTGTAGCCAAGATACTAGAACCCGACAGCGTACCAAGCTTGAAGGTGCTCGTGACAGGTGGTGAAGCAATGTCTCCCGGGCATATCGACAAGTGGCGAGGCAAAGCCGCATTGATCAATGCTTACGGTCCGAGTGAGACCTCGGTCATTGCTGCGACAAGCACCAAAGTCGACGAGGATGGTATGGAAGTCAACAAAGATACTGGAACTATCGGTGGTGCTGTAGGTGGCCGCAACTGGGTCGTGAACCCACGCAATTATCATCAACTCACTCCCGTCGGTGGTGTTGGTGAGCTTCTAGTTGAAGGGCGACACGTAGCCCGAGGATATCTCAAGAATGAGCAGAAGACTACCGAAGCCTTCGTTGCAGAGCCTCAATGGAGCAAGAACAACCTCTTCGGAGATCTCGATAACCGAAAGGAACGCATGTATAGGACTGGTGACCTGGTGCGGTATAATTCTGATGGCACCTTGACCTATATCTCTAGAAAGGACACTCAAGTCAAGTTCAACGGCCAGCGCATCGAGCTCGGCGAGATTGAGTCTCATGTACGAACAAACCTTCCAGAAGATGTACAGTCTGCGGTCGAACTCGTCGTTCCTACCGGTCGGAACGCAGCCAAAGCCTTGAGCGTCTTCTTTTCTCTTCCTAAGGATCAGTCTGAGGCCGAAAGTCAGGTTACAGTTCCTCTTGACGAACTATTACTACCAATGTCAGATCAACTACAAGCGAGATGCAGAGCGCTTGAGGGTGCACTCACAAAAGTGCTGCCCGCTTACATGGTACCCACGATCTTTGTGCCTCTTACCAAGATGCCCTGGACTAGCTCTGGCAAGCTTGACCGGCATAGATTGCGGCAAATCGTCCAAATTATGTCAAGGGACGAAATATTACCGTACAAACTGGCAGGCTTTGCCAAGAAGCGAGCCCCCGGTACGGCGATAGAAAAGAAGCTGGCTGCGCTATGGGAGAAGATTTTGAACTTACCATCTGGCTCCATTGGCCTCGAGGATAACTTCTTTAAGCTCGGCGGCGATTCGATAGCGGCAATGCGACTCATCAATGTTGCTCACTCCGAGCACACCGTATTGACAGTGCTTGCGATCTTCGAGAAGCCCAAACTATCAGACATGGCCAAGGCCTGCACTGCTTTAGAAGGGAATACTCAGAAAGACTTGAAGCCCTTTGGCTTGCTTGATAATAAAGAAGATTTTGCTGAAGTCATTGAAGAGTTAACAGGGGCATGTCAAGTTGACAAGGACATGATCCAGGACGCCTACCCATGCAGTTCACTCCAAGAAGGTCTAATCACGTTATCTATCAAGCATCCAGGCTCTTATGCTGCCCGTAATGCTTTCCGACTTGGTCCTGAAATCGACCTTGATCGGTTTAAGGCGGCATGGCAAAAAACGGTTGATGAATTAGACATTCTCAGAACTCGTATTGTCCATATGAAATCTTCTGCTTTTCTCCAAGTTGTACTCCAGGGTCAAACAATTACCTGGCACACCGCACAGAGTTTGCCAGACTTGTACAAGGGTGTACTAGTGCTACCAGAACATAATGGTTCACCGCTTACCCAGTATACGATTGTCCAAAGCAAAAACTCCACAGAATGCTTCTTTGTCTGGGCTATTCACCATGCCTTGTACGATGGATGGAGCATGCCCATGGTCCTCGAACGGGTCAAATCTAACTACAAGCAAGGTGTTACGTCTGTTCCAAGGGCTCCGTACGCCAGGTTTATTAGATACCTGTTGGAAAACAAGCCTCAGACATCCGACACTTTCTGGAAATCAAGACTAGCAGGGGCTTCATCTGTCAATTTCCCACAAGCCCCCCTGGAAGACTCACAGCAACCTCAGAATACCCAAACGCTTGCCCATACCGCAACTCTCTCTCGCAAGCTTACCGGAACGGAAATTACAATCTCGACGATAATTCGAGCAGCATGGGCAATGCTTGTGGGTGCATATACTGGATCGGAGGACGTCATATTTGGCCAAACCCTCGCCGGACGAGACATATCCGTCCCAGGAATCACTGAGATCATTGGCCCAACTCTGACGACCGTGCCAACGAGAGTGCAAGTCAATCGTTCTTTGACGGTGTTACAGTATTTGCAAGCTGTTCAACAAATGACAGCAGACACAATACCCCACCAACATGCTGGATTACAACATATCAAGCGACTCAGCGCAGATGCCGCAGCAGCCTGTAATTTCTCAAATCTGCTCGTCATCCAACCTGCAGAGGAGACGTCTGAAGATGGGCCAATGAAGCCACTAGACGAGGGCACAGGAATGAACTTCTTCACCTATCCGCTCATCTTAGAATGCAAGTTCACAAATCTTCGGGTCGAGATTCTAGTCCACCACAACGAAAACGCAATCTCTGCATGGGAAGTTCAAAGGCTTCTTCATCAGTTTGAAACAGTCCTCAATGATCTCAACGATGCGTCAAGAAGTAATGACAAGAAGCTCAGTGAAGTCCAGGTGTTTAGCGCCCATGATTCAGAGATCCTTCGAGCCTGGAACCGAAAGAATCAACAATCAGGTGTAACATCGAGGATTGCACACAGCCTCAAGGACACCAATGCACCTAATGAAACTCGAAGCTTGGGGACTGGTTTCGCATGGATTGTTGATCCGATGGACCATGATCGTCTTGCTCCCGTAGGATCGGTGGGTGAATTGGTTCTGGAAGGAGAGAGTCTCGAAAAAGCATATGCTACCGCCTTTTCAGATTCGCAAGCAACGCACGTTGAGAATCCAAGCTGGGTCACAGCTTTTCCAGAAAGAGCTCTGGCCACACGACGAATGCTCAAGACTGGCTGTCTCGCGAATTACGACCACGACGGGATAGTAGAGCTCCGTGGAAAGAAAGAAGACCAGGTGCAAGTGAACGGCAAACGCCTGGATCTCAACGAGATGGAACAATACCTCAACCAGCAATCTCAAATTCACAATGCGGTTGTGCTTCAGCCTGCCAGTGGCCCATTCAAGCAGCAGCTTGTTGCTGTCTTGTCATTAAAAGACACTGTGCAGGAAGGTGCATCACCACCAGCAAAGACTCTACAACTCATCCCAGAAGGATCGATGGAAACTTCGCGTTCACAATTACATGAATTACAGAGTCGGCTCTCTGCACACCTGCCGCAGTCCTCGATGCCAAACAGATGGGTGATTGTACAAGGGATTCCCTCAACGCCTTCTGGAAAGCCTGACCGAAACTCTGTTTCTGACTGGATTGCCAACGCCGACGAGAAGACATATGAACAAATCATTGGCCAAGAGAGAACGGAGAAGTTAGGCGACGGCGAAGAGCCTTCAACCTCTTTTGGAAGAATCATGAGGGAGATCTATTCTCGTGTTCTCAATCTACCAATCGACGAAATTAGACTTGAGCAGTCCTTCCTCAATCTTGGCGGTGATTCCATTACAGCAATGCAGGTCATGGCACAAGCACGAAAAGAAAAGATCGGTCTTACCTTGCACGAAATTATCCGAAGCTCCTCTATCACCGATCTCGAACAGAGCGCAGATCTACATACTTTACAACAAGGCGATAAAGGCGAACAAGATGAGAAACTCGATACCGTTTTTGAGCTTTCTCCCATCCAGCAACTCTACTTCCAGTCCGTCAAGCAACCGAAGCTCGGTGATCGCTTCAACCAAAGCTACTTGTTACGCCTGGGGAGGGACTTCGAGGCCGAAGAAATCGATAATGCGGTCAAAAGCATTGTTGGCCAGCACTCGATGCTTCGAGCACGCTTTACCAAAGATGCATCGGGTATTTGGAAACAGCGCATAACCGGAGACATCGCCGCTTCCTATCGATACAAGGTGCACGAGGTCAACAAGCTCGGTGACATCAACCCCATGGTCTCGGATAGCCAGAGCTGTCTCGATGTCCAAAACGGGCCACTTTTCGCGGCAGACTTCTTCAAGATCAAAGGCCAGTTTGGAGTGGTGTTCCTTGTCGCTCACCATCTTGTTGTCGATATCGTTTCCTGGAATAATATTATGCAGGATTTGGAGGAGTTACTCGATACCGGTGCACTGATGGGTGATAAGCCATTGCCCTTCCAGCACTGGGCTTCAATGCAGGCGGACAATGCTCAGGAACGCAACGCGAGCGGCAACAGCCAAAAGGTCCTGCCATTCAATATTCCGTCTACCGATCTGCGCTATTGGGACATGGTTGGAAAACCTAATAAGTATGATGATGTGGTCCACGAGTCCGTCCTGATCGACGAGAGCATTACTCAAGTAGCGCTCGATGAGTGCCATAAGCCTCTGAAGACCGACATGGTGGACCTATTCCTAGCAGTCCTGGCGCACTCATTCAGCCGCACATTCAACGATCGCCAGGCGCCAACAGTATTCAATGAAGGCCACGGGCGTGAGCCTTGGGACCCATCTATTGACATTTCGAGAACGGTCGGATGGTTCACGAGCATGTGTCCTTTCCACGTTTCAGTCGACAAGGACAGAGATGATGTTATTGACACAGTAAAGCGCATGAAAGATATTCGTCGCAAGGTGCCGGAAAATGGTCGACCTTACTTTGCTCATCGATTCCTAACCATGGATGGGCGCAAGCGATTTAAGGATCACATGCCGATGGAGGTAGCTTTCAACTACCTTGGTCGCATGCAATCGGTACAGCGCGAGGATACTCTGCTCCAGAAAATCGAATTTGATACGGATGAGGATTCTGCCAGGATGGTTGCCGATGTGGATGGAAATGCACCGAGATTCGCACTTTTCGAAGTATCAGCCTATGTCGCTACCAAGCAGATCCAATTTACCTTCAATTACAATCGGACTGTCAAGCATCAAGATCGCATACATCAATGGTTTGCCGAATGCCGGAAGACATTTGCGGAAACAGTCACGAGATTGACGGAACTGGCTTCGGAGCCTACGCTCAGCGATTATCCCATCATGCCAGTCGGCTATGACAAGTTGGAGAAACTGACTGGAGAGATTTTCCCTAAGTACGGAATGAAGCACCACGAAGAGGTTGAAGACGTCTACCCATGCTCGCCCATGCAAGAAGGTTTACTACTTGCTCAATTCGTTGATCCAAATCGCTATCTCTGCCATACCGAGGTGGAGATCAGGCCAACTCGCTTCGGAAAAGACTCTGTCGATGCCCAGAAACTCATAAGCGCCTGGCAAAAGGTGGTGGATCGTCACGCGGCCCTCCGAACAATATTCATCGATAGTGTGTATCAAGGGGATGCTTTCAACCAGATAGTGGTCAAGCAAGCGCCCAGCGGTGCGATACTCATCGAGTGTGAGGAAAGCGAAGTGTTAGACCGCATGGATACGGTCAATCTTCGCGAGACTAACTTGAAGAACAAGCCACCGCTTCCGCACCAACTAACAATCTGCCTCACACCAAACGGAAAGGTCTTCCTCAAGATCGAAATCAACCATTGTGTCATCGACGGCGAATCCGCTTTTATTCTCATGCGTGACCTGGGTCTAGCCTATGAGGATAAGTTGCCAGAGGGACGCGGGCCATTATACAGCGACTATATCGCGTATATCAAGGGCCAGCCGCCCAGCGCGGATGTCAGATTCTGGAGGACATACCTGAAGGGAGTACAGCCGTGTTTCTTCCCTGTATTAGCCAATCCTCCCCCGGCCGAGAAACGTCTTGGTTCAGTCCACTTGAAGTTTGATCAGTTCGTTGAACTTCAGGGCCTATGCAAAGGCCTCAAAGTAACGCTATCTAACGTCATGCTTGTGGCGTGGGCACTGGTCTTACGAGACTACGTTCGTACGGACGATGTCTGCTTTGGTTATCTGACCTCGGGCCGCGATGCTCCAGTCAGCAGTATCCAGGACGCTATCGGCGCTTACATTAACATGCTTGTATCCCGCATCAAAATTACGGCGACATCCTCTCTTGAAGAGATGTTCCAGATGGCACAGGACGACTACCTTCAGAGCTTACCGTACCAGCATTGCTCTTTGGCCCAAATGCAGCATGACATGGAGTACTCAGGCAACATGTTCAATACCGCCGTGTCGATCCAGAATACTGGCGCCGAAGGTGAAGCTGCAGAGTGTGCTCTCGACTTCATACCTCTGAGAGCCCACGATCCCAGCGAGGTAAGTTTCCAATACACACACAAAAATAGAGATCAAAGCTAATTTATATTCATAGTACGGAGTGACTCTTAACATTAGGACAACCAAAAATGATGAAGGCGCTGTACTCAGGTATTGGACCGATCACTTGTCACCTGAGCAAGCCGAAGAAGTCATGGACAAGCTTGCTCGCGTGCTGAGCAATACCGTCTCCGAGCCAAAGCAAACTGTCATGCAACTCGACAAAGCTAACAAAGCACGTCATATGGGGACCAGTCAAGAAATCCAGGTGGAACAGCCGGCCAGCTCTGGTATGGACCGCAACATGATCATGCAGCCCGTTGCTCAAACCTACCATCCCGACATGATCAAGCAGCTTGTTGCTGAATGTGTCCACCGCGATATGTTTAAGCAGCTCGTATCTGAAACCGTTCAAGAAACCATCAGTGCACTCTTCAAAAACGGCAATCTTGTTCCATCTACCGCTGGCAATCCTAGGAGCGATAATTTGATGGGCCTTATCGGCTCCAAATTCGATCAGGTGACCAATGACAGCCCAATCCAAGGCAATGCGACACAGGAAGGGAACAAGATCGAAGAGGGAACACCTAGCAAGAAAATCTCTTCCGAAGACTTGGACGGGAAACTATTAACTTTATGGAGCGAAGCACTAGACATGCCCAAGGACAAGATAGGAGGAGATGACAGTTTTTTTCAATTAGGTGGAGACTCGCTTGTCGCGATGAAAATGGTAGGGTCCGCACTTGAGAACGGTATCGCTTTGACCGTGGCAGACGTATTCCTGAACCCCCTTTTCACCGATATGCTTCGGCATATTCGTAACGCTGCCGGCAACCAAGAGACCGCGGTAGGCAACGACAACGAGGCCGAGAAAACACCACAGGACCTAGTATTTGACGCCCTGGTCGAGCCATCGTACGAGCCCTTCTCGCTTCTTAAGACCAAGAACATCGAGGCATTCCTTCAACAGCATGTGTGCCCTCAACTCAACGTCTTTAGGGGAGGTATCGAAGATGTGCTTCCAGTCACCGACTTCCAAGCATTGTCAATTACCGGCTCTCTTCTAGAGTCCAAATTCATGCTCAACTATTTCTCCTTTGACGGCCAAGGAAGGCTTGACCTGGGAAGATTGAAACAAAGTGTTTTCGAGGTCGTCCGAGCGTACCCGATCCTTCGCACCGTATTTATTGCTCACGAGGATCAATTACTCCAAGTCATCCTACGAAGTCTTGAACCCGATTTTTCTATCTTCGAGACCGAGCAGGATCTAGGCGAATTTACCACTTCTTTGAAGGAGCAAGATCGCATTTACGGAGCTCCACTTGGCGAGTCCTGTCTAAAAGTGGCACTGGTGAAGAGAAAATACAGTGATCACCACTGCATCATTGTGCGAATTTCCCACGCGCAGTACGATGGAGTTGCGATGCCCATGATTTTGGAGTCGCTGCAAGCTGCTTACAATGGGAAGCCCCTCTTATCTGGGACAGGATTCTCACATTACGTCAATGCTGCCACGGAAGATCCATCTGATGATATGCATGAGCACTGGAGAAACTTGCTTAGGGGCTCCTCAATGACCAACATCGTGTCTCGTGAGAAGCCGAACTACAATATGTTGATGACTGAGAGCACAACCTTAAACAAGACTGTCAAGCTACAATCCCTCTCATCCAAAAACATCACGTCGGCAACCATCCTCAAAGCAGCATGGGCAATGGTCTTGATTCAAACAACGGCGAGCTCGGATGTCGTCTTTGGAAATATAGTCAATGGGCGTAATGCCTTGATTCCGGGCCTCGCTCACGCCGTCGGACCATGTTTGAACATTAACCCTACCAGGGCTAAGCTCAAATCCGGTTGGACGGCTCTCGACCTTTTGCACGATCTCCAAGGGCAACAGGTTGCCAGTATGCCACACGAGATGCTCGGATTCCGCGAGATCATCAAAACTTGTACCGACTGGCCCGACTGGACAAGCTTCTCTTCAGTAATGAAGCACCAAAACTTTGAAGCTACGGAAGACTACCGCTTTGGCGACGTCGACTATCACGTCAGCGCCTCTGGTGCCCCAGGAGAATTGGCAGACATCAGCATTGTCTCGGTCCCGCAGAACGGCGACGATGTGGAGATCAACCTGTCTTTTACTAAGGACAGTGCTGTTACTTATAGCTTTGCTGAGCGGCTTCTCAACATGCTCTGCACTACAGCACAAAGCATAGCTTCCAATCCAGACATGAAGCTTCCCTCGCCGGCGCAAATATCGCGCATGCCACGGCAAACTGCAGATGAGATCGAAGTCGCTCCAACCGTCTCCTCCGCCTCTCCGTTCGATGAGGGACTGACCGAAAGCGAGGTTCTTGCCTTGTCAAACGCAGTGACCCGCACTTGGCAGCAAGTCCTTCCAAAGAGAAAGGGCAGATCAGTTTTCGTAAGCCCAGATGACTCGTTCTTCGAGCTCGGCGGGGATGCGATCAACCTTGCACAAGTCAAGGTACTCCTTGAGAAGGAAGGCTTCAAGCTTCGTCTTGAGGACATACTTCGTCATCCGGTCTTGTCTGAGCAGGTTGTGCTGTTGTCGCGGCAGTTCGCTCAGGCCCAGGCCAGTAGCAGCGATCCGTCTAGTTCGGAGGAGGATCTAAAGTTGACATCCCATGTCGAGGTTCAAGCTGTGCAGGAGCAGCAGCGGAAGTTCTGGAAGAGGTCGATTCATCGTGCGAAGAGCTTCATGAGACGTGGAAAGGTGGAAGAGATCTAGGCAATACATTTTTGTTTCAAGGTTTTGGGTATGGCGTTTTTGTATCCCGACCATGTTATCGACAGCAATATTTCATTTGTATGGAGGTAATTCGATGGCGCTACAGGTCAATATCTTGGCATAGTACATGTTTAAGTAGAACTTCACTCTTTGGGTTTCGTTAGACCAAATTCATTAAATCGATACTAAATCCAATTCTGAATGCTATGTGCAAATTGCATCGTGATTGAGAAAGACTCGATTCCGTGCATCCGGGATTTGAGCTAGAGTATTTGCCACACCAGTTTGGCTCTTCGCTCAAAGCGGGTTAGGCTCCAGCGCTCAAACCACGCACCTGAAGCTTTTGTCACCACCATTGCGCTTTTGTCCAAAACTTCGCGATGGCTGCCCAGCGTTCTATACATGGCTGAACCTCGTGCCTTCTTACTCGTCCTAATTCTTCTATTCCTCCTGCTTTCCCCAGAACCTCAGCAAGGACCGCTGGGTCAGAGGCGGTATGAACTCAGCGCCGACGTTGCGGACCAGCAGGTAGCACTCAATGTGCTTGGTTCATCTCAATATGGAGAATTCGATCCGACTCAGGGGCGTTGGCTGAATCTCACGGGCTTGAGAGAACATGATGATTTTGCGTGGGATCAGCTACCGCTCGTCACGCAACGTAGTCGAGAACAGATTCAACATGCGCTGGGCGATGGCAATCTAGAGAAACTGGAGAAGTTCACAGATACGTCCATACCTTTATTCCGGAACATAACTGGTTACGTACGGGGTGACTGGGTGCGATCCAAATTGGAGCAAGGGTTCGAGAAGTCACCTGATGATAAGACTGCGGAAGAGGATCCAGAGTCCTCGCCTGAGTATAACCGGAATGTGACCGGATTAGAAGGAAAAGTCCGTTTTCGGTTCAGCGAGCGAGTCGATGAGCCAAGTGCTCTGCAGTATGGGCAGACTTATCCCGTGACAGCTCACATGGCCATCCAAGATGAGAACTCCTATGGGGACGGCTGGGAGTTGACATTGCATGGAGTTCACTTCGCGGACTTTGGCGGTGTTCTATTGACAACTACGAGTGATAAGTTCACTGGCATATTCGCTTTACCCCACCTCGCCTGGTCTGGATACACGTCCGAGCGAGCAAAGCAAACGCTAAACCAGACATTACGTGACACCATTGAGCAACAGAAGATGAAGACAAATCCGACACTGAATCCTTGGTCTTCAAATCCAGAAAGTAATGGAGATGCCATGTCAAAGACGCCGAGCTGTGAGCTCTTGATCTATTTGCAGCAACATCCCGTGTCGCCAGATGCTGGTCAAAGCAAGCTAGTGCTCCAAGATAGTGGCTTTCTCCAGTCCATCGAGACAGATCTTCGTTTTCCTCTTGGGATGCCGATGCCGGAACTACCCAAAATCAGAATGTCAATGACTGCATTCTCGCCGGATTGTCGGTTTATTGTCGAATCGAAGGGTCAACCAGACTACATCCCTCTGGAAGATGACCATCTGGAAGGCCCGAAAGTGGAGATTATTCTCAAGCAAGCAAGACAATATACCCTTGTGTACGCTGTGATCCTTGGGCTACAATTGATTCTCTCTTTGAGGCAGATGAAAGATGCATCGACTCCGTCAACACGAAGCAGGATTAGTTTTTTCACGATTGCTGCCCTCGCCATGGGTGACGGGTTTGCTTCTCTGACGTTTCTTACTCTTGCAGTCTTCCTTGATCCAGTCTGGCTGGTCTCAATGGCGACTGCTTTCCTCGCCTTCATGTCTAGCTTCTTTTGCTTGAGATTCCTTATGGACATTTGGTCGGTTCAGGCTCCAGAACGGCGGAGGCAACAAGTCCAGAACGCGAGAGCGAATGCGACCCCGCAAGCGGCAAATCCAAATCAAGCTCAGGAGTCCAATACCACGACTCAGTCTACACCTTCTGCACCGATGATCACGACAGCAGGCGCTGACACCTTACCCTTACCTGCTATAGCTCGTCAAGCAACAAATTCGGGAGCAACGCCAATCATTCTACCACCTGATCAAGACGAGGCTCCGGGTCAAGACGACGAACCCGCTGGTGGCATCAACGCAACCCCCACAGCCACCGCTCGCCAAGAGTTCGGATCGCTATATGTTCGCTTCTGCCTCTTACTTTTATTCATCTCCTTTCTCTCCCTCAATGCCACATCATGGCCCACTACTTTGCGCTCCGCATACTCCAATCTACTATCCTTTGTCTACCTTTCCTTCTGGTGTCCACAGATCTACCGAAACATCATGCGAAACTGTCGAAAAGCACTACGGTGGGAATTCGTCATTGGGCAGAGCCTCTTGCGTCTGGCGCCTATCATGTACTTTTACGCCGTCCCCGACAACGTCCCTTTCGTGGAGAATGATCTTCGTGCTGCCTCGGCTCTGACCGGGTGGGTGTGGGTGCAGATTGTCATTCTGGCTTGTCAAGAAATCGTCGGCCCTCGGTTTTTCGTCCGTGAGGGATGGGCGCCTCCTGCGTATGATTACCACCCCATCATTCGTGAGGACGAAGAAGGGGCAACGATGCCGATCGGCTTCACGCAAGCTACCGAGGGTCCAGATTCACCGGCTGCGATGAGATCTGATGAAGCAGGGGGTAAGAGTAGACGTGTCTTTGATTGTGCTATTTGCATGCAGGATATTGAAGTTCCAATGGTTGCTGCAGACGGCAGTTCGACTGATACAGGGGCGACTGGTTTGGGCAGCGGATTTTTAGCAAGGAGGGCGTATATGATGACGCCGTGCAGGCACATATTCCACACTCCATGTTTGGAGGGCTGGATGAGGTATCGCTTGCAATGTCCGATATGTCGAGAGACATTGCCGCCGCTATGAGAGCGTCTCGTCATTGTACAGATGAACATAGATTAATATTACAATGGTTCCGAAATGTTCTCGTGACGCCTCGCTTTATGAGAGGGATGGTCCAATGCACCCAGATACTGTCACCCTAGAACCCCCAATATGCGAAATGCATCGTATTCGTAAGAGATTATGACTTTTCCTCCCCGCCCTCCTTTTTCTCCTCCGCCTCCTTCCCCTCACCCCGAAACACCTCCCGAATCTGCTCCATCATCACCTCTCCATACCCCTTCCCCTCCTCCATCGCCTCCCGCTCCTCCCTCATCCTCCTCTCCTTCCAATTCTCATCCTCCCTACCCATCCAAATCCTCCCCAAAACCCCTCTCTTGTCTTTCTCCCCTTCCTCCTTGCCACTCCCACCCCCCACCATCCTCTCCTCCCTCAACCTCCTCCGCCGCAGAAGCTCTCCCGTCCCTCCCACCCCCTCCCCTTGCCCCTCCCCCTCCACCGCCTTCGCAATCCCCAGCGACCGCCCTTCCCGCGGCCCCTCATGCGCCAGCGACCGGCCCAGCCGCTCCCACAGCGACACGCCCGTGTAGTGGTGCGCGACCGTGTCCGCGGACCCGACCCACAGCAGGCCGAGGCCGAAGGTGAAGACGTCGAGCTTGCGCGGGGGCAGCGCCGCGATGGCCGGGCACACGACCAGGCCCGCGAGCGAGAGGTTGCGCATGATGCGGGCGTAGCGCTGGGCTTCGGGGGTCGGGCCCGGGATGTGCGGGGGTGGGACGGGGGGTTCGGATTCGTGGGTGGACATGGTGGGTTGGGAGTTATGTATATATTCGTGGGTGCGATGCGTGCGTGCGTGCGTGCGTGCGTGCGTGCGTGCGTGCGTGAATGGTGGTGTGGAAGTTGGAGGTGGATTATGGAGTTTTGACGTTGGTGGATTGGATTCAGTTTGTCAGAAGGGATTGAAGCGATTTTGGAGGTTCGTAGAGAGTCGTATGAAGAGGAGTCGTTGCGAATGTTGAAAAAGTGCGAAATATTGGGGTGTGAGTGGAAAAAAGTCGATGAGGTCAACTCTACGGTGCGCGACTGGTTGCATTGGACAGACGTAATGGTGGGTGGGTAGTCTGATCTACTCAATCAAGCCTACAGCCGAACATCTTAACGGGGAATTCTTAGACGTTCTTGCTCTTACTCTAAAGCTATCTATATTATTTAATTTTGTACACGAATTCAGACAATACGCTTTTAAACCCCCTTTACAAAACCACGCTCAAAATGCAAACCAGAAGCACCCCAATACAATGTCCAACCAATCCTAGGCGTACGGACAGATCATTCTTCACGCTAGCACCCGCTCCAGTCGTCGCCGAGCTCGTAGCGGAAGCTCCTACGTTCGAGTAACTGGGGTCCTGCGTGGTATGTCCACTCCCAGGTCCAGATTGAACCACAGTAGAGTACGCATCCGTGACGGTGCTACCGCCGCTTACAACGACGAGGCCAGAGGAGCCGGCGCTAATGGTCTCGCCATCGATCGTAATTGGCGCACCGCCTACGGTCAGGGTATGGCCATCGATCACTACAATCGCAGGACCGCCAGAACGGCCCGGTTGCTCGATTGCAGTGACGACGGAGGAGCCGAGAGTAATCACGGCTTCGGTTGCAGACGTGGGTGTGGCTATGTCTTGCGCTGCAAGTGGATTTTGGGAGGTGGCAAATGGTACAGTAGTCGTGTGGCCGTTGCTGACTATGACAAGGCCAGATGGAATGGCGCTGATGGTTTCGCCGTTTGTTGTGATTGGTGCGCCGCCTATTGTAAGGGTCTTATCACCTATGACTACAATAGAAGACCCGTCTGGGGATCCAGACTCTTCTATTGCGGTGACAACGGAGGAGCCTAACGTAAGGACTGCTTCGGTTACCACGGCGTCGGCAGAGACAGGTGCAGGGACCAGTGAGTAAGGTATCGTTGAGGTGTGTCCTCCCGAGATAATTTCAATGCCCGAAGCTGCTGCACTAATCGTCTCGCCATCATACACTTGTGCTGGACCTCCAACGGTCATAGTAGAAGATCCTAGCACCAAGATATGTTCACCGTTGGGTGCAGTCTGCTCAACGGCTGTGATAGTGGAGGAGCCAATCGTCAGCGCCGCTTCTCTCATAGATCCTTGAGTCGAATCTCCTGTAAGATCGCCCCCAGGGATGTTGGAAAACTGAATGGTCCGGTCTCCTGCTACAATGCCGTTCGAATCGGCACTAAAGACTGTACCAGAGATTGTAGCTGCAGGTCCACCTTCGGTCAGGGTAGAACTGCCCAGTATCGCAACATGTCTTCCGTCCGGTGCGGTATCCTCGATGGCCGTGATTATAGACGAGCCAATCTTTACTGCCGCTCCTTTAACCGAACCTCCAGCTGGATCTTCTGTTGGATCATCTTCACTATTCCTCGAATAAGGAACTGTTTGATCTCCTACTTGTACGCCATTTGGAGCAGCGCTCAAGACCGTGCCAGAAATCGTGGATGCCGGCCCACCCTCGGTCATAGTCAACGGTCCTGCGACAAGGACTGACTTACCACTTGGCCCGGGCCGCTCGATGCCAGTGACAACTTGAGACCCTATTGTGAAGACCGCGCTCCTCCCTCCAGTACCTGCATGCGCGGGGTTGTTTGCAGAGCCTCCTATAGGATCGGCCTGTGAATCACTATCTACTTGCGAAGGGTCGTTGACGAAGCTGGGGTCAGAGACAGAGCCACTTTTCCCTGCGTTGGGAACTGTGAGGCCATGACTGCCGACAGAAACCGGAGTTCCATCGATAGTGGTAGCTTGACCTGGATATATTGTATGTGCTCCGATGATGTACGCACCGGAGCTTCCCTTAGCTACAGGTTGGCCTGCAATTACTGCAGGAGGCTCCGCACTTTGTATGGCCGATGGGTGACCTTGCACAGGAGGTGAGTCAGCCACTGGCGAGGGTCCCGGAATTAATGGATCAGATGCTGCAGGGCCACTCAAGATAGATAAGACCTGACCGGCCAGGCCATTTGAGGGTGGTGAATTTGGAGGAGCATTTGGAACATTTGGGTCATTTGAGTGTGGAGGGCTCCCAAGGACGCCTCCAACTATTTTCGAAGCTGGATCATTTGGCGACGATTGCAAGGGTTGAGAAATCACTGGGTCCCCTGGAGCAGTAGCTTGAGCTGGAGGAGGAGCGTTCGATCCTACTGGATCATTTGGCGGTACCGAGTATCGTGGAGGACTGTCAGAAGCAGGAGGATCGTGACTGGGCAGCGACGGGGATCCAGGCGGTGAGGCTGCTTTTGATGATTTTCCTGTCCCTTGTCCTGGTATAGGGTTATCTTTAGGTTGTGACGCGGGAGCAGTCTGCGAAGGATATGCTGGTGGGAGACCGCTTGCAGGAGTGGCAGGCGCTGTTGGATCTGCTTGACTCTCTACCGAAGGGGTCATTGGACTTGGGGCTGGAGCTGGAGCTGCAGCAAATAAACCTTGACTAAGTGCATAAGGCGGATCAACCACTCCTCCACTGAAGTCGCAATTTGACCAGGCCGGATCCAGATCCGTGAGGAATTGCAGCACATTCTGTCAAGTATTTAGCAAAACGCCGTTTCCAAAAGTCCACTTTCAAGCACTTACTATTTCCGGTGCATAATTCGCCTCTGTAATTGTAGCGCAATCTACAGGAGTCTCGCCCAAGTTATTAACACATGAAGCCTGGCCCGACCACGCATCAGCTGGCAGTGGATTTGGTGGCAAGTCTGCAAAGTTGAAAGGGGCGAGGGACGCATATTCAGCCTCGTCGGTAACCGTAGGGCCTGGAGGTCTAAAGCGATATGAAGAGACGCTCGACGAAGGCACAGCGAAGATGCCAGAAGAATGCACTTGACCACAGGGACCTCCAGGCCCTCCGGCGCTAGCACCACTATAAGATATATAAGCGCTACCGGAGGTAAAGGTAGTCCCAAGGGCAACTTGTGTAATCAAACTGGAAACATTTGGCGTCACTGTGTAATCTATCACAAGATCAGATGGATCCAATTGAGCTGACGATAAAGATGACTTACAATTCCCACAAAAGTCTCCAGTCATCGATACTGGGAAATATATCAGTTGAACTGTATTCACATAGACAGCACATTGACTATTGCATCGCGAGCCGGTCACTGGCGCCGTCCATGCGCACGGAGGCGCATTCAGGGTAACCGAGCTGTTGCCTGTGTAATGGGAGAACCTGCTTTCGTATACATCCCATACCCGTGAACAATATTGCGGTGCAATACTGCATGTCGGAGTTGTTATCGGTGTTGCCGGAGAATTGCACGAATAGCCAGCCAAATCGGAGACAGTGATCGTGCTGAGGACAATGGAGCCAATCGTCCTTGTCGGAATCCCAGTAAGCGACACTTCGGAAGACTCTGTTGCTGTGTAGTGGAACCAACTCGTATCGGATAAGGTGACCGTCTGGTATGAATATGGGTGGGTCGAGTTTGAAACGACTGCACGAGGTACCCCGTCGCACAGTGTGTATGCATCATAGAGGGTTTGAGGATACGAGACTGTCTCTATTACGGTGCTTGTTTCTGAAGAGAAGCAGATCGTGGAAGACGTCGAGTCGCTGTACGCGTCCCATTGATACCAGCAATTCAAAGCTGCCTGAAAATCTGTATTGTTTGTAGAATTTACAGATAAAGATATCGGTCTGGCTATGGCAGAGGTTGCCATCGTGGCGGATATCCCATTGACGGATGTATTCGATCGAGGATCGGAGACGCCAACGCTCGTTGAGGATTTGTTGATTGCCTGACCAGGAGATCCGACATATCCACTAGCATTTAATAGTGGTGTATCCAATGCAGAATTCTTGTAGGTGCCACTGATGGTACTACTTGAAGGTGTCAGTGTGCCTGATGTTTGGCTTGTGGCCACTCCGGATGTCGTCGGCCATGCTGAGAGCCCCTGGTAAATGTAACTACCAAGTTGCGGGCTTCTGCTGCCAGATACGCTGCTCGATGTGGTTTCTACCTCAGGGGAGGGCAGTTGACTTGATTCCGCAGATGCCGATGACAGAGAGCTGGATGAAATCTTGCTGGTTCCATTACTAGTGAGGTTGCCGCTCTCTGTATTGCTCATTCTTAGTACCCTCGGCTTAGAAGTGGTATAGAGACTCACGTATCAAAGCGCTTGTCAGAGACGCGAGATATACGACATGTAGAAGAAGCATATTAGATTCTTGGTCATTTCATCATGAGAAATATATTTTTTTTGTACACTTTGAAGAAAAACATGATAGACTGCACGACCATGTGGACTGCCCGCTGGATCAAATGAACGGTTGCGTAAGCTTAGCTGAACCTACCCGGTGCTATCATTCACACTAACAGATTGCCGAATGAAGGTCATGTATCTAGACGCTGAGATTCCAGCCTGGAACGCAAGCCAGAGATGTGCGTCGGCATTGCACCGGGTGTGGTGACGTGCTATTGGAGGTTTTCCCCGGTCAGCTCTTGGGCGCCCTATTCAGCAGCACGGGAGAACTGAGGCCCTAAGACTTAGTGAAACGCAATCGCGGCAGAAATTTTGATTGCCACGCACACCAAATTTTGGCCCCATGCATTTCTCAGCCCTGGCCGATCTTAGCGTACTTTCCCACGTTTCCTTGAACGATCCATACGAATTTTTGGGAGTCACTTCCCAGGGCTGATCTTTATACATGTACCTAGGGTTCCGATCATCGTTCGATCGGAAGGAAAGAGCAGAGATTCGATTGGGACGTGATATCGCTCAAGACACTCTGGATCTAGACCAATCTAGAATCTAAGGATGAAGCTATACTTCTCACCGGTAATAGAGCTGTATAGGCATTTTGCAGAACTCTGATCTGCCGATTTCTGATGCCGTCCTTTACTCTTATTTGTGACCTAGGGGTCAAGCCATATCGTATATATACATGAAGAGTAAAATCAAGACTCAACAAATCTTCAAATGGCTTCATACGGTGGCCAGCAAACCTAGATACACGAAAACCCAAGACCTCCTTTTCTAGGAATGTCCACGTCCTTGCGCGGATTAAGACGGTCATCCAATCAAAACCACATTATATAGATGCTTTGGAAAAAGATCCTCCGTGAAATGTGGCGGCGAGTGCTTCTCGGGAGTGGACTTAGCTTGATTAATTGCTTATATTTGGATAGTTGTCCCGACGTGGTTGTTGCCGTAGACTCGGGTCTGTATCGATGTCTACCTCCAGCGGAGTTTCGTAGGCTTGGAGCATCCCTCAATTGAACCATCAATTATTGATTAGGAAATAGAATCCTGCCTACATCGTGCGCCTCTTTTCCTTTTGGAAGTGTGCTAATTTTCTCTGTGCTGAGGACCTAGCTGTAGCTGGATTACAATATGCGGTATCATTCATCCATGCACCAGGTAAGTTATGGTACCCGAAAGCCTCTATAATCACGACGGATTGTGTTATGGGCTGTGTGCTCTCGATCTCCGGTGTCTTACATTCAGGGAATTTGTTTCAATGTTGAGCAAAGTCACTTCTTTCTTTGCTAGTCAAGGGTTTTAGCGGCATTTGCGAAGTTATGGACAGCTCCAGCCATCCGACGGCATATGTTGATACTGAATTCATTAAAACTCAACATTATGACTATCTTTGCCGAGGCTTGAAGTGTCCGTCGCCTCTTTGCGAATTATGTACAAAAAGCAAGGAGGATCTGGGCGGTAACGTGCCTGACGATCTCACTGTCAGGACTTGCCGCAAGCTCAACTGCGGCAAAGCCAACAAGTGCGAGGTTTTTCGGCTGTCTGGCAATTCAGAGTACTCTTGACATTGATATTCCAGAACAGGCCCAGCTTTTTATCATCCTCCTTCCATCCATGCAGCTAGAGCAACCAAAAGAGTGCGGCAATCCCAAACACGGCTCCCAAGCTCCACCTTCCAGCCCTTACACTTGTGACGCCGCTTTCTTTCTCCGCCGCTGTGGTATGCATGACGCCGACTTGACCGGTGATGGTTCCCAGTCCAACTTCTCCACTGGCGGCGCTAGGAAGCTGGCTCGGAACGGAGGCGAATGTTTGGGTGTATACAACTTCGACATATGGCGTTGAGGAAGGATTGATTGCGCTGGGAATCCATTCCGTGGTGACGGGATTTTGTTGCGTGGCGGCAGTGGTTGCTGCCACTCCCGCCGCGCCGGGTTTTACGGCTTGACGAAGTCTGAGGGGCTTTGCTTAGCGGTTGTGCTCCAGACTCCGAATCAATAAAGACTAGCTAACGCTTGATGGTACTTACTCGAGAGTATGCTCATCGGAGATTGGAACGGATGAGGCGGCCTCTTCTGAGCTAGCAATTACTGCACTAGTCTGGACGCTGGCTGATTTGAATGACTCTTGCGCACTTGAGACATCGTTGCCGGACGAGCCAGGTGAGATCGCAGAAGCAGCGGCGAGCGCAGGGAGAACGGAGGTGGAAACTCTCGAGAAACGCATTGGAGGCCGATGTGGATGAGATTGAAATCTCTGTCCTTAGGATTATGTTGCGATAGAGTGTAGACTAAGCTGCAATTGAAGTTGCGGGCGTCAAATCGTGATCGGATCAAGTATGGACGGATCGCGTCAGTGACTGAGAAGCGAGCTTTGCTGATATGGTAGAGCGATTGTTTGTATATTTGTCGTTGGTATTATGCTCTGATGCGCATGTACTACTGCTCTTGCAAGCAAAGAAGGATCCAATCTTTTGAGACGCCTCGAGATCGAATTCCTGTCAGCTATCCTGGGGACAGATTCTGCGAAATGAGTGGCTGGGTGAACCAAAACAATTAAAGAGCGACTACGGTAGGCTAAGCAGCAAGAAGAATGAGAGGACGGATTTTACTAATCCAAGCGAGTAGACAGGATCAACGATCTCGTGCAGGAAGGAGTGACCGAGAAGGTGTATTAGGTTGAAGGTGAAAGCGAGAAAGGAGTACTTAGCAGGGTGGAGACTTTTTGATGGTTTACGGAGTACTCCGTGTCTGCACGGTCAAGTGCATTCGGTGATTCAGTCGACTAGGGCCATGGGGCCATCGTAGGAAGGCTCACCGGACTGGCCGAAAAGCTTAGGGTGTTCGACCACCATCATGCTCTGGTGACCTGAAGCGAAATAAACTTTCCCAAAACCTTCGAATGCCCCTGCTAAAGCTCAGTGCTATCGTGGCTCAGGGGAGATGGTAGCCCCTGTGGGAAGATAGTCGAGAGGCTCTAACGAGACCCGATGTTTGTGGTGCTTAGCTGGATAAGGTTAGGTCATCGGATATTGAACAGGAACCGGAAATGAAGTCGCGACGATTGGTGAGCCTTTTCGACCTCCTCACATCTGGGTACAGCTGGACCAAGCGACCACGAAACCTGTTGGTGCTGGTTCATGCTCTTTTAGCCCATTACGGGTTGCTTACAGTTGTACTGATTCTGAAGTGTGGGTGGAAAAGGCGAGGAGCTTGCTTGGTAGAAACGGTGGAAAGTTAACCGGTAAGGAAAATTGCAGTCTTGCGCCCCTGGTCTGCATAAGTAAGGGGCCAAAAAAGGGCCGCTCCACCCGGCCGTTGCAGACGCAGATCTCCTGAACCGGTTTTTATCCGTGCTCAATGCTTGTTTTAATGCACGTCTTTCGCACGCAAAGACAAGAGGTGGGTTTTTCGTGGGCCGCTCCCCAGATCAGCTGGTTTCTTTTGGCCTTTTTACCATCTTGCGATTTGCTAACGATTACTGAGATTGAATTATGTACAGTTCATTCAAAGAATTCCCAATGGTACATGCCAAAGAGAGCAGAGGCATGCTTGATTAAATGCAAAAAGACATTAAAAGGATCAGTGAAGCTGCTAAAGTGGCCGATATCGAGAATTCCGCCATTCTCGATGATTCTCCATGCTTTCCAGAATTTCCGCCAGGAACCCCTGCAGGATAAATCGTTTGATTGACGGTCATGTTGGATTGCTGAGTAAAGAAAAAGGTATGTCCTGTACTGTTGCCATTTGTCCCTGCCGGATCCGGCGCAACTTTCTGGTCAGGAATTTGACAGATCTGGGACGTTACTTCACCACCTCCACAAGCTCCTGCATACTCATTGTTGCGAGTCTCGTTCGACGTGTTGAAATAGGCCTTGACATAGGAAACCGTCGTCACTGCATCAGACCTTGGTGGCCCACCCGACCACTTTGGATCGCCATTGCTCCAATGATTGAGAAAGAGGCCTCCTGCTGCATTGGGAATAGAGACGTTCATATCAACAAGCCAAGATCCGTCCCCGTAAAAGGAAATCCGATCCGGAAGCCAGTCGAAGCGATATTCATGAAAAGCATCATCGGGAGCAAATGGCAGCGATATCACATGATAGCCCGGTGTGCCTGCAGCGTTGAACCCGGCAGCTTGAGATTCTGGAGATTGAATAACGAGGTTGACCGAATTGTTCTTCTGCACAAAATCTCGGGATAGAAACTCGACATCTATCTCTCGTGTATTGTCGAGGTACTGGACCATGATCTCGTCAGACGTTGACGATATGAGCGCTGAGAAAAGGTGCGACTTACCCAGAAGAATGCTGCACACGTACCCGCCACGTTGGACACTTTCATGCCAACCCTGATGCTTCCGTATAGAATGTCTCGTCTTTCTGTTGTAATTTCTCCCATACCTACATATCCATCTTGGATAACAGCTCTCACCCAAAGTTGTAGTCCCGGATCACCGCCCTTTACGCCGTAACCTCCCCAGTCGAATTGGTTCGGGATGGGGTTGGCAACAACGTTAGCCAACGACGCGCTCTTTCCCAATGGGCCGCGTGCCGCAGCGGCAGAAACATTGTATGCTTGGGGTCCCCAGCCATCGTGGCTTGAGACATTCTCTAGATGAAGAAAATCGGTCTCCAACAATTCGGTAAACACCGCATTTGGCAGAGATGATGTGCTGTTGACGAAATAGCCGCAGTCGCAGCCTGCCTGGGCTGCAGCGAACGTTAGCGATGGCAGACGCGAGATGGCCGCAAGAAAATGCTTAAAACTGAGGAATTCTACAATCTACTTACCGGAAGGAATGAAGACTAAGTTCACGAGCAATAAAAAGAATGGCGCAAGCATACTGAGAGATTCACTGGTTTTGTTGGCAAACGAGGGTATGATGACAAGAGAGCGTGCTGGCCCCCATGTCCCAAGAGCGCAACCAAGTCAGTGAATGTGATGACCGCAGCCAGGCTGTGTCTAGTAGCTGCATCCGTGTGGGTCATGGGCACGCGACATAAAAGTGTTATGAGGAGAAGCGTATTCGCGTCGACACCTGCACGAAGGGTAACACATTGAGATACGTCCAGGACATGGCTCATTGGATTGAGCTCTCGGTAAGCGGAAAGCCCCCATATGAATTACAGCTATGTTGGATCGATGGTTTACAAGCTTTTCATCCTCGTTGACAAGAGGGCCCGCAACTTGGGGACCTCCACGTTAGTATTTTTGGTGTTTGTTGAGCTAGTACTTGGATTTAGAGTATAATCACATCTCGACGAGGAGATGGGTCAAAATTATAAAGCAAGCTGGGGAGCACCCCGCCCCAATCCAGTGTTCGAAGTCACGATGGCTTCCCAATACACGCCAGATATCGTCCCAGAATCTATGGCATGTATGAGTACAAGCTTCCAAAAGAGGAGCCCCTCATGAGTAACATGTGCAGGGCGTTCTGGAGTTGAATTCCATTTCACGAGAAACTAGATCTAGAAATTGGAGGCCCGTAAGAATACATAGTCACGGAGCAGATACCATGGTGTTGTTAATCACGGATGCATATTTTGTGCGACAAATGCTCACCAGTGGTAGGTGGCGACCTTGTGCGCCGTCGCTTGTACGCAAAGGATTGCACTCAGTAGAAGAGTCATCATTACAGCAATATCGTACCTCATGATAATCTATTCAGCATATGACTGGAGATTAGAGCCTCAGCACCCAGCTCATAAATAAAATCTTTGGATGATTGGAAGAGTTGAACACTACGCCGGCAAGCTAAGCTAAGGACTCGCCCACCATCGCTCCGGCCAATGTTTCGCCGATATCGCCCGAAAGTCAGTGCTGAGCAGAATGTCCATTAGTGTCCCGCTCTCTAAGAAGGTAACGTGCCAGAGCAGAAAGAAAGCATCAAAAAAAGGGTCGAGGACTGGATGCTTAAGATTTCGTGGGTATCGTCAAAGGAAGCCTGATTCAGATAGCAACCTTGGTTGCACCGGTCAGCAAAATCAGGTACAAAGTTCGTCTGTTGATGGACCGTACCGAGCGATCTTCTCATCTTCTCGCTCCCTTGGTTCAACGGCAAGACTCCTCTCGTACATCTCATGCACATCGCCTGCAGATTGCATATTTGTAAGGATGTACTCTTGCAGTTCTGGGAGCGGTGCCAGCTGATACGGCACATTCTGATACTGCTGGATGTCACGAATCACTTCAGCTGTCTTCGCGCGCTTGGCAAAATTGATGTGATTGTTCTTCTTGATGACGGACGGAATGCCGTCTTCGATGAAAGTAAGATCCGTAAGATAGACGCCTATAACCACGGTCAAAAACCAGACAGGCAGATGCTCAGTATGCAAGCTTACCGAAAAATGGTATACATGGTGGATTCGCCTTGTGCAACGTGTCACGATAGTCCGCAAAGTTTTTGGTGCTGGCCATGAGCTTTCGTAGACTTTCCAGGACAGTGCTTGTCTTTTGATTGACTTGATTCCATGTCCTGTTGAGACGATGTATCGGTGCAGTCGATAAAGCAGAGATGATGGAGGTAAGTGTAGAGAAATTATTCAGTGTACGGCATTTCTATGCCCATTAGTATTTGAAGAAATCTCCAGAACATGAAGCTTACATCGGCAACTGCAACGAAATGCTTGATGACTACTACTCTTCGTTTGACGTCCGACTGGGTCAATATCATTTGGGCCACCCAGTTCGTTAATTGATTTGAGTGCAGAATCAGTGCTTTTACATTCGCTGCTGGATCGGGCTCGTCCTTGGCCAGCTTTTTCTGCCAAGTCTTATTGAGGCACTCAGTCGGCTTGATCTTGCCATAAAGGTTGGATTCGATAATGGTCAACTGGCGAGCAAATTCGACTGGATCAATATCGAGAAACTTCAGCTTCTTCCTATTCTTAGGCAAGATAGGTTGCGGCGCCTGAGATGGATTGACGGTTGGCACCATTCTCTTATGAGGTACGTCTTGGCCACGTAAACGCTGCTCGATGATAGTAGTGAGGGGGCCCGCCCCCGGCGTACTTGTTCCTGCGACAGTGTCTCTTGCAAAAGCTTGAACGCGTAGCATGAGCTCTTGGCTTATTTCGTCGTTCCCTTCCATCCAGTAGCTGTCAAACCAACTTTTCAAGATATTGACGACGCGAAATCGTATGGGCTTCTGCTTCTTGTCGACCCAAGTACGATAATCGTCATTTGCCAGACCCGGCGGAGGCTGGATACTCCATCTTTTCACCAGCATTTCAAAAAGTTCTGAAGCTGTTGTAAATGAGCGGTACGTGAGCAAGAAGGTGTTGTTGAAAGAGGAATCAAGACGATCATGTCGAGTAAGCTGCTCAACCAGACCAGTCAATGTACCTCCACGAAGCTGAGGAGGACTTGTCTTCATATCATAAGCAATCTCGCCTTCGTGGTCTAATCTTAGATATGGTGGTAGCTCTTCCACTTCTCTGGCTGGCATGATAGGAGCAGGAACCTCGCCGAAAAACTTCTGGACCTTAGAGACAGAGACAGATACATCGCCGTTCCGATGAACCTCGGTCGCAGGATCAACACCTTCTGAGAAAGACTGGGATTGACCGATGTTTTCTAGCAGGGGGCGTTGGATCTTAGCCATATTTCGAGCGTGTTGCTCATACGTCGCTCCACCATCCGTGTTACGGTTACCATCTCTCGCCATGGCCGTGCTTTGGCGCTGAGGAATCCCCTCGGATAACTTTTGTACTGTAGAAACGAGCTGTGTGGTCACCGTATCGAGATCTTTGCCCACTGATCTGACATTGTTCATTCGGTCTTCCAAAGATTCACCCCGAATTTCAGCCCATTCATCGCTCAAAGGACTTGCCACAGCCTGACAAGATATGACGAGCTCAGAAATGAGGTCATAAATCTTTTGCTTTTGGAAATTGAAATCGATCATGGTGGTATTCTGCTGACTGGATCGGAGCGAGGTAAGATTCATGGATTCAACCGTCGAGATCCAAGGGCGATAGAACTCAACAACTTTACCACCAGCTTTGCAAACATTGTCTGATAGGATCTGATGCCGCTGAGCATTGACGATTTTGTCTCGAAGCACAAGCTGTTCGTCAAGCCTGCGTATGCTTGACGAAATCATTCTCCTCAATTCTTCCAGTCTGTCAAGTAGCCTTGCGTCAAGCTCTGCAGAGGGCTCACCCGACCCATCAAACTCGTCTTGCTCAATAAAAGACGAAGTCATCGGCTCATTTGTAGAAAGGCCGTTGCTTTGCCAGTTTCCGCCTGTATAGCTACCAGCGACGAACCCAGGCGTAAGTCGAGGAATATCTTCTCCACGTTGCTGTCTTGCGACTTCGACATATCCATAAACTCCATTTAGAACGCCATCAGCCTCTTGGAGGCATTTCGTGTAGGAGTCTGGGGCTGGCCAGTCGGCTGAAGCAATGTGGGAAGAAAGAACCAATTTCGAGAACCGTGACATCATCTCTCGGAAATGAGGATAAAGTGCCTTATTTGTAGAAATGATTGACGGATTGCCAGAATGATTGTCTGTCGTGCCAGAGCCCGCAGCGAGAAGCAGTCGCAAGTGGTCCGAAATATCTTCAGCTCTTTTGACGAACTCAGATCGCTCGCCGTTATTGATTGCTTGGCGGTAGCGCTCCACGGACCGTCGCATGTCTTCTACCATTCTGTTCCAAGTCAATGGGACGGCGTGGATATCATCGTAGAACCTCCGCGGAATGTACGCATTGACTGGATTCCCAAGTGAACCGGTTGTAAAAGACGTCATTGTTGTTCCATTGAGAGGCATTGTATGCTGTGCTAAAGAAAAACTCGATTCATTCAATTCGCCTCTTGATCTCGTCAAGGGAGAAGCCGCGCTCATTGAATCCATTGAGGTAGCAGGAGAGACGCCATCAGAAATGTACGACCGGCGTTTGTGAGGCTGCTATACTTCCGTTTAGCATAACAGCAATTGAGACGAGTGCCATACATACTTTGGAGTAGGGCTTGCCTTCGGCCTCTGAGGCCGAAACGTCATAATCGGTTTCTTCATCACGCTCGAAACCTCCTGCCATCTGTTCTGGTGGAAGTTTGGTATTTTCTGGAATTTGAACATTAGTCCGATCTCGTGGGCCAGTCTCCATCAGTGATGTCGGGTTCTCAAGGGGGAGTTCCATGGTGCTAACGCCGGTGAGCGTATTGAAGTAGTATAGCCGGCCGTCTGAAGTGGCCTGTGGTATCCAGAAAGCCGCCTCTTCCTGATCATTACCACCAGCTCCTTCAACAGACATGTTATAATTTCCATCCCTCAAGCCCCCGTTGAGTCCGGATTCGGCATAGTCATGGTCCGTATACTCCTCCGTTTCTTCCCCTTCCGTGTCCGGACCTGGCTGATCCTCGATACCATTTTCTGCCGAGCGATGCACGACGGTGCAGTAATTGCTTGGAAACCATCCTCGAATGCCATGAATGACTCCATCCCACCATCCGGATTCGAGCTGGGTTATGACCTGGATGACATCGCCTTGGCGGAAGCTTAAGCTAGTGTGATCGTCGGTATCGTAATCGTACAAGGCGCGCACGTACAGTCCGCCCGGAGGAGAGACTGTGCCCGAGTAGCCGTTCATGACAGTCCCTCGTGAGGAAAGAGCTGAAGGAGGGTGAGGTGGCCGGAGATCCAAGTGTACCAGTATAAAAGCCCTTGCAGACGACTCCCGCGACGTAGATCGTCTGGGGAATAGAGTCATTCAGTAAAGCTTGTGGCTGGCGCGAGGACTCGCGGTGGTCTCTGGAAAGGACACTCCGGCATGCGGGCTTGAATGGAAGTCAAAGTCGTCCCATGTGATTATTGCTATGGAGAGACTTTCTTGAGGCATTGCAGCTGGAGCCCGGTAGGCCCACCTGGAGTACCGCAGGTATGCCCGCCGCCTGCCTGTTTACACGTGACCTGGGGTGCCGCTGACCGCCCGCCTCATCATCAGCTTCGCGGGGAGAAGGATGATTTCTTGCCCCGCAAACCAATCGTCAATTCTAGACTCGATTCCTTGTGTCTATAGAATTCGATGTCTCTATCAGGGCAGTCCTTTTACCTACATAGCCGGTAAGAGATCCCGTAGCAAATTCCTGCTCTCCGCATCAACTACCCTCGTCTCCGATTTTGGAGGTCCCCGAATCTTTGGGGATCCTGGTCAAATCTCCGACCAAACGATTTACGGAAAGGCGTGAAAAGCGCTCAGTTAAATGCATGAATTTTGGCACGAATCACGCATGAAGCGAGAGCGTTGAGACCTCGTGGCAGAGAGCAAGCCGTTAGACTTGCATCATCCTGATACCGGAAGCTTCCCGTACTCCGTTTAGCAATCGTAAGGTTCTGGACAAGCCAGACCTGGTCAATTTCATTTTCACGCTCGGCGGGGAAAAATGCCCCTCTTTTGCACCTTCCAACTCTAGAATCAGCGCCCGTTCGGGCATTGCTTGATACACGTCAGGCTACGTATGGTATTCGTTACTCTGCTTTTGTGTCTCGACTGAGGTAGTACATTCAATGAGAGGTGGTTCTTAAATGATCATGCTACGTAAGGAAACGAGAGCTTTCAGCAAGCCCCCGACCGGTACGTGGTGAGAACAGCAAGTTGTCGCACTACGTCCATGAAGGCCTCCTTGAGAATAGAACTTCGCAACTGTGGGCTGGTTGTCACCACAGAATGAAGTGTTTCCAACGAATCATTTGATGGAAGGCCTCGCTGCTCTCGGGAGAATGTTCGATGCTAACGACCCGAGGAAAAGGGGTTGGAAGGAAGCCGATCGAGTCAAGTCAAGTCAAGTCCAATTCTCAGTTGTTTCCACAACTTTCAGCTGAGACCGGGGCCAAACATCCACATGGTCTACGTACTCCCTGAAGTGCCGTAAAGCCATGTGGGCAGGCTTGGGTTGATTCATACTAGTGTATGCATCTAACGCGTCGCGCGGAAGCGGTGCGAACAGTGACGGTAGCTTCAAACACGCAAAGACGCCGACTAGCCCTACACTACCGGCTGTAAGGTTCAAGACCCGAAAGCCAAATCATTGGGAAGCATTAACGAAGGAATCTCATAGCGAAGAATTTTTAGAGCAGGGTAGGTACGAGGTCGTATGTGAGATTGTTTCCCGGTGCAGTTTTTTAAGGTAAAACTTTTGGCGATAACAAGATAGTTTCACGTCTACGGAGTATGAATGTGTAATAGTGAACATTGATAAGGAGAGATCAGAGCCCATTGCCCACATTCCAGCAGTACAATCAAGACGTATCGCATGTTCAAGGTTCGCTAGCCTCAGCCCGAAGAGCTCCTAAAGATGACAAATATGTGATCCCAAAAGAAAAGAATAAGGGGTATTCAAAGAACAACTGCAACTCGATGAGCGAAATCAAATTCGATACTTTTTTTTGGTGTCTTTGCAGAGGACCAGAGAAACGCTCTGAACAAGCGGGCAAGTCAAAAAGCCAGCGTCGACACGGCCGCGAACGAAACTAGTCTAATGCTTTATGTGTGATGCGTGATAGACTAATGGTTGGCTACAAGATTGTGAGAGTCTCTTGTCTCGTCAATGACACAAACCCCAAGGCACGCATAAGCTGTAAGCAATTAGCAACAGCAGAAGGTGCTATGAACAAACTAAGAAGCAAGCACCGCCTGCACAAGAAGATCCATCATCTTCCAGCCATTTCTAGCGGCTGCCCGGCAAGTGGGTACCGGAGAGCCACCAAGGCAGAGGCTTGACCGGGAGCCCCTGCCGCTGAGTGTCAGAGTTCCAGGAACAAGATGGTCCAAGGGAAGACCCGTCCCAACGCCCATGGTTGATCTTCCAAGGCTTCGAGGCGACGATTATTATGTCACTACCTCGGCGTGTTGCATCATGGTGTCTGCCTTTAATGATTGTTTCAGCTGAAAAAGGGGGTCTGCAGTGGCTGAAAACATGGGAGGCTTGGTCCTTGGACTCCCCCACTATCAAAACCGTAATTCTGGACGTTTCAGTGTTAGTTACGGTTGGGGCGATCCAAATTCAGAAAGTTGGATAAGCGCTGTGGTACTCTGTACTTTTTTTTGTGAACGGTGAGCTGCCCTTGTTGTGTACATAGATACATGCACGAATGATTCTCGTCAGCTATTTATGCAAACTCGAGAGGCTGAAAGCTATCGCCACGCTGCATATGGGCGGTGACAGCGCATCGAGCATGGCTCTTTGCGGAGGGCAGAAGATGTCGGTCAAGACCATGCCACGTTCTCGGGCACCGCGGGGACGCTGGTCGGGTCAAAGCATAGGGCGCAAGAAACGCCTTCGCAATGAAAGAGCCATACTATTGCCACCGCGCAACGTTGACCATTCTCTGCTTTTCCTACGGCATGGTGGGCAGAAGTTGGGTTCCACAGCCAGGCATGAAATGCAGGAACGGCGCGGCGTAGATATCGAATGAGGTTCTCCGGAGCACCTGAAGGAGACACGAGCTGCACGTAAACGTAAGATGAGATGAGGAAGGGCGGGATAATGAGGCTGGAAATTGGTGGTTAGCGGTAATTTTTGGGTTTTGTTACGGACCAGCCTGAAGTGGTTAGCCAAACTCAGTCTCTCCATGGTGCTCCTTCCCCCTCTCCCTCCCACCAGATCAGGTCCGTATACACTGTGTACTTGGGCACCCGGCGCTCATCCAGCGTCACGCTCAAACCACGCTCTCATCTTGCCGAGTCAAATTCTCGCATCGTATCATTGTTCTCGCGCCGCTTTTCGTTCTCGCGCATCTCCCGACACGCCATTTCTCCCGCTGCCTCTCCTGGGACATCGGTCAATGAGCATACACCGGAATGCAACACACTCGTCAGATCTCCATCATCACCGTCGCGAATTAACACTTCCGCGCTGCGGCTGGCAAGGTGAGGACTGACACCCTTTGTGAGCGACACGAAGGTCCAGTCCTCGATGCCCGCCTCAGCCATGACCGTCCTGCCCGCCACCTCGACATCTCCTACGACAAGTCGGAAAACTTCAGCTATGGCGCCCGAGAAGAAATACAAGTGCCAGTTCTGCAATCGCGCGTTCAGCAGAAGTGAGCATCGGAGCAGACATGAACGGTCTCGTAAGTTTGATCAAGTCTCATTCGTGTCGCCGCCGTGGTATCCAAAAAGTTCGGGTTCCTCGTCGCGGTGGGGTTCGCCAACGCGGGGAATATCAGGCTCACACTTTTTTATTCATCCAGATACCAAAGAACGTCCCTTCAAATGCATGAAGTGTCGAAGTACGTTTGTACGCCGAGATTTATTATTACGTCATGACAGGACTGTACACGCCAAAGATGGAGGTGTGCCGCTCCACAGCGACGTCAAACGGCGGTCTGGCCCCAAAACTTCCCCCCTCGCGGGTCCATCAAAGCCTTCTGCTGGTATCGATACTGCGACACTGGAGCAAATAGAAGCCAGCACTGATGGAGACGTGGACCTCGAAAGGGCTGCGCTGCTGGTGACGGATTTTCATCACAAGGCAATGGCAAGCCAGGAACCAGAAGGCTTTGGTGAAGCGCCGGAACCAATCATCTCACCAAATGAGCCTGCCCTTCTTGAGCCCTCGGTTGCCTACAACGCTGCGCTTCCACAAATGCAATGGGAGAACTTCATGACCCCGTCGGTCACGGAGCCCAAGGCTCATTCGATCTCATCGAGCATATCCGGTTCTCAAGACTCCTTGCAGTTGTCCTTCAATACGTCAACCACTGCTCAGCCGCATCCGAACCAGCTTCCGCCTATTGTCGAGGCTCACAACTCGGTCGGTGATGCTCTGGCTCCAGCATTCCAGTCCCTGAATAGCTCAATACCGGTCTCAGGATTTGCAACGCCAGAGGCTTTGTCACCGTATCCCTCCATGTTAGGGCCTGTCTCTCCTGTCGACTATCGTCGTTCGCCAGGTCCTTCCCAGCCGCTTACGGTCGCTAAGGCTCCACAGCTCACCTCGGAGGAACAGTGCACCAAGTTATTCGAAAACATCCAGAAATGTGATGGAGAGTCTGCCTTGCTCGACACCTTCCGTCTTCCAGGTATGGCCGTCGTCAACAGATATCTTTCAACATATTTCAACCTGCTGCATCCGCATCTGCCATTCCTGCATCCTGCCTCGTTTATCCCAACTGAAGCGTCGGCTCCTCTGCTCCTTGCTATTCTGTCCATTGGAGCCCTTTATACGTTCGAACAAGATCATGCATATATGTTTCACATTGGTTCAAAAGTGCTCGTGAATCAGTTTTTACAAAATAAGGAAAACTTCAGCTCGCGGAAGTGTCCGCTGTGGGCAATGCAAAGCACGCTCCTGAACATGACCTTTGCCAGCTGGAGCGGCGATCCAAAAGGCCTTGAATGGGCATGTTCTGTGAAGAGTCTGGTAGCAAACGTAAGTACCTAATCTGACATTTGCGCGATCTTTCCCTAACGATTTACAGATGGTCGCTGGCAACAGATACGAGTTAAAGAATCGCAGCGAAGCGCGCGAAGGCGCACAACCTACGCATGAAGAGTGGATTGAAGACGAGGGCTGCAGGAGGACCTATTACGCAGTCTATATCTTTTTTGGCCTTCTGACCATGACTTACAACCACACGCCAGCCATCAGCTTCAATGAATTCGACACTCTTGAACTCCCCTCCTCTGAGTCGCTTTGGAGTCTCGAGCCGAATGACGAAGACTCTTGGCGAGAGGCCTTGGCAGCTTCTACCATCCTCACGTTTCGAGAGGCCCACGACAATCTATTCCAGGGCGAATCAGTGCGCTACAGTGCATTTGCCACACGGGTAATGATTAATGCCCTATTTCTTGAGGTGTGGTATCACAAGCGGAGTCCTGAGGCCCTTCAAGATGTCGTTACCGAATACAAATTGCGGCTAGCCCTCGAAACTTGGGAGAAGTCAATGGAACTCTGCGAGCCTGAGACGGTCGTTGTCCAGCTCAGTGCACCGCACAAGGGTCACCCTCTGATTTTCAATGCTATGGCCCTATACCGCAATACTCGCGCCCGATTGTTGGTCGATCTCAAATCTGTTCAAGAGGCTTTGAGATATCACGACTCGTATGAAGTGGCAGCTGCCATGACGAGTGCGCGGGATAAAGTAAAGCGAACTCAAGAAATGCTCAAAGTCATTCAATTCTGCTTTGACTGCATTGAAGTAGCAGCTGTACAAGGTATACGATGGGTGGCCAGGACTTCTGCCACCAACTGGAGCGTTGAACATCCGCTCTGCGGTATGGACCTTATGGTCATCCTTACGCTCTGGTTATATCGACTGGAACACGACGAAGAGCCGGCGACGGAGGAGGAACTGTCTATGTACAACAAGCTCCGCAATCTCTTCGATGATGATTCTGTCAACGTTTATGGTGCAAAGCTGAGCTCCGTTGTCGCCCGGTTGTGGGGCAGTATGATTGACGAAGTTGTCGTCTGGGGGTAAGTTATTCGCTTTGGAAGGCAAACAGCAGCATAAGTCGCTAACCCTCTGCAGGATCACCAAGCTAATGGGCGAAGCATTTAAGCTTCACTCCCAGGCCCTAATTGGTTACGAGGACGATGTTTCGTCTCACTCTGGATCCGCCACTCCGTCAATGGCATCTCATCGTATCGAGGCACTGGAGATGCAGACAGCTTACTGATTTTTCACGATTTGACGGCTGTTTTCTGTGTCGCCCTCTGTTTCCATTGCTTATACATAGGTTGATACCTCTTTAGTTCTTTCTCATCTCCTCTCGCTCCTTTTGAAGACTGGGCTCGTTTTTCGTCTGGAACCTTGCTTCAATTGGTGCGAGCAGGGCAAACATTGGTCGGGCCGGTCAGACTTATACCCTCAGATCATCCTCGCGGAAATCTGGTCTCTCATATCGTCTCTCTTGACATCATATACCCCACACTCTATCTCGTCTGTTCTTGCTTTCAAAATCTCGACACAATCGACTAATCACACTACCTCTAAAGACCGCACGCTGGCTGGCCCCACTTGTGTTGTTCTGCAGTGTCTTTCTCGAGCACTTGGCTTGGTGGTGTTTGGTGGAGATACACCTTTAATAGTCCTGTTATTTTTTTTTCTGCAATGCTTGTATCATCTTCCTTATTAGATTATAGCCTGCTGATCTTTCTCCATGTGAAAGTCGTCTGGCAAAATGTCGTATTTGCTTGCATAGCGTGGATTTCATTGGTTCGATGTGTATCATATATACTGAATAAATTCGAATTTTACCCGGTTATACAATTTTTGCGAACTATTATCCTCCTGCATTGCAGTCTTCGTGAAGCAGAGTCACTACAAGTACCTCTTCGCAATCGGAGCTAATCACTAATGATGATGTCGAGCATTAAAGACGTAAACCCCACACAAGAAATCATCCTCGACAATCAACGATCCTTCTTCGCTCATGCCAAAACTGAATTGCCTCAATATTTACACGTCGCCACAAAACCAAGCAACCATCCCCGGACCTCTTGATTATTACCAGTGTTTGATATTCTTCCCAAACGCCCTTCCCAATGCAACCAGTCCCACGCAAGAAGACTGTCGAAGCTTCGAAGTAGAAAGCGGCTTAATAATGGCTTCCATATTTCGAGTTCCTCTCTGTTGATGGAAAGTATGTGCTGCCTGCATACTCAGAATCCTGGTATACCGTGGTTCTTCGTTCATCTTCGGGCAACAGCTCTTTGACTTCCCAGTTATTTTGCTTGGTTCCCACACTGAACTCCAGGTCTTCTTTGGTGATGGAGTCCCAATACTGTAAAATCAATTAGCCCATGCAATTTCTTTACAAGACCGTAACAGCCAGGAATCAAACGACATACCTTGTAGACCATCATGACCGCCAGCAAATTGCAGATCGTCGCAATAAACAGCCCATCCACATAATGCTCCGTCCCCTCGCACAGCGTCGCGCTCGAGACGTACAGAATGACCTGACCAATGACGAAGAAGAAGACGCCGAAGCAGATATCGCCCAGCGGCCACCGGTCCTGCAGCGTGTTGCTCACCAGCAGCACCTGCATGACGACGTAGACGAAGACGAAGATGGCGTTGAACATGTACAGCACCACGAACAGGCCCGTCGTGTTGGTCGGGCCCAACCCGGCCCAGCCCTTGAACGTCAGCAGCGCGACGGCGCCCGTGATGATGAAGGCCGCTAGCGACGACAGCCGCAGCAGCCACACGGATAGGGTGGTGCCGTCTTCGTACAGCTGGAAGCCGACGAAGCCGTTGATCATCAGGCACACGCAGGTCGAGGAGATGAGGGCGGCTTGGAGGGCGGTGAAGTAGGGGAACGCGCCGCCGCCGGGGGGGATGACGCCGGAGTCGAGGATCAGGCTGCAGACGGTGAGGAGCATGTAGAGGTAGAAGAAGGTGGTGATCTCTTTCCGGCCTATGAAAGGGTGGTGGTGGTGAGCAAGAGGAGAATGACACGGGATGTATAACTTGGGGGGCGTTCTGTGGGCAACTTACCAACGGCGGTAAACTTCGACCGTACGTGAATGATCATTATGACGGTCATTATGAGGGCGATTATGTGGATGAAGCTTGCAGCACCTTCAAATATGATTGTGTTTGCAAGTTCGATGGATCGCGCCGCGCATTTTGCCTGGATACCCGTCGCACCGGAGAGAGTTGATGGAGGTCCAACCAGAGTGCAGAGAGGTAGCGCCGTCTTCTCACATATTGATGAGAAGTCGCCGAAACCCATCTCGAACGATTTCAAGTATGGGCGTCGACGAGCCTATCAATCGATGAACTGAAAGTAAGGGCCCAAAGTAGCGACAGGCCGTCAGTGCAGGCTCAAATGCGTAAGGTAATAAAAGCGAGTGTAGGAGAGGGAGTAAAGGGAGCGCGTCGCCTGTGAGGTCAAGCAGAGAGGAAGAATGGTAAGGATAGCGATGGTGTTTTGGCGGAGTTGCTTTGTCGGCCAGGCCGCGCGCGCCACAGCAACCCCTGGCCCGCCCTCCTCCTCCATTCATACCCTATTCGGAAGAGGCTTCTATTCGACATAGCAACACATCGCTGTGCCTCTTATGACCCTTTTTTTATTTTCAGTTTTATTTTTTTGGGTATGATCTTGCTGAGTTCTAATCATTTGAGTGCATCCCTCCAAAGGGGCAATTTGGATTGACTATGGATAAGTCTGACTTCTTCCTGTTCACGGAATTTCATCTGTTTGCTACCATTCCTCAGATCACTTTATTTGGGCATTGGAAATGCGTCTATGAAGGAGACGAATCGTTTATTGAGAAGTCAAAAGACCGTGGTATTTGAAGAAACTGTGATGCCACAGACATTGTTATTTAGTTTATTGGTTCCTCAGTGAAGTTGAACCTGCTATCACAGGGAGGTATTAAAAATTCCTCTATGAAGAAGCTGATAAAGGGATCAAAATTCCTAAATATGTAAAAGCGTGCTTCCACCGTTTGCAACAATTGGAGTTCGTTTCAATCGACAGTGATGCGAATGTATCTAAGAGCTAAACCACATCTAGCGCAGCCGAAAGATGCCATCTCAGCCAACCGAAGCTTACTCACCCTTGCCAATGCATTACCTAACTCTCTACCATCAGGGTTTCCCTGCTTGGATCTTCCGCTTGTATGCGGAGGAATATGTTACGCGTTCACTCTTTACCATAAAATCTCCTCAATTGGTTTGTGGGGCCCTTTCCTTCGTAGCAAAATGGCTTCATCCGGTCCATCCACTTCAATGAACATCTAGAGCTCTTCCTTATCTAGCCAGGACCCTCGAGAATCCCAGGACCTTTGCTTAAATATTTTTTTTCTTTTTTTGGAAACACTCTAATGACTGATGAATGATATCACGAGAAAGGTATTCTATGGTAAAGACGCCAGAACTAGTCAATATTGTATAAGAAACTCTTGCTGCTTGGCTGTTTGATGTGACGGACGAACCAGCATGGCCGATAAAGACACTACGAGACCAGAACCGTCTTCGCAGAGCTCGGAAGATGAGAAAATTAATGAGAGACCGACAGCGGCAGAACCTGAGAGCCAGCAGCCGCGCAGGTCTTGGATCAAGTCAACTTGGAGCAAGACGGGCCTGGATATTCCAACCGTTCTCCTCATGATGAAGTAAGGCTCTCTTTCTCAAACAAAGATGTTTGCTCACGTTTGGTTGCAGAGGTGCTCTAGCTCCGACCATTGCTCTGTCAATGTAGGTTAATTGTCCAAACCCCAACTTTGAAGCTAAACTTGCCAGTTATCAAGCGAACGCCGTGGCAGCAGAATATACGACTCTGGGTTACTTAGTAGGCATAATATCCATCCTTGGTTTCCCAATTATGCCACGTGCAAAGTTTTTGCAAAATATCATTCTGAATGTCATCGCTGTATGCTTCAGCACAGCAGTAGCCATTCTCGCTTTGTGGTCGTCGGTCCAGGCTCGAATTCATACCCAGGTCCGAGTACGACCGGGAACCGGCGGTCCAGGTACTGTGGGTACACCATCGCCGGGTGCCCAGACTGGGGGTTACAATTCGTCCCAATCTGCTGTCTGTGCAATATGGCTTATCTTCCAGATCTATGTCATCAATTCCTTGAGATCCAAGTATCCGCAGCTCAAGTTCCCCACAATCATTGCGTCCATCTTTGCCGTTGTTTCAATGTCTTATGGACCCAATTTCACTACGACGGCACAAGCCCTAAGTTTTGCTCGAAAGCTTCTATTAGCATTCTTAACAGGCTTTGGTATCGCGTTTGGCGTTTCTTTGGTCGTTCTGCCGGTGACTTCGCGAAAAATAGTCTTCAAAGTGATCCCAGGATACATTGGCGCACTACGGGGAGCATTGAAAGCTCATGCCCAATATGTGGAAAGCTTAGAACATAGCGATATGTTCTCGCCTAGTTCGTACGCAAAGGAATCGGAAACGACCGCCAAGAGTGAGAGAAAGCCTTACGTGACCCAGGCAATGGCATTCAAGAAGGCTATCGGAGCTGTGACAGCGCTCAACGCAAAATTACATGGAGAGCTTCCCTTTGCCAAGCGCGAACTTTGCCTTGGGAAATTGGGACCGGACGACCTGAAAGAGCTTTTTCGGCTTCTGCGAGAGATCATGATTCCCCTCACGGGCCTTGGATCGGTTGCCGACATTTTTGAGAGGACTTCGCACCGATTTGGATGGGACTATGCACCCGCATCGGGTGACGAGCAAACCTCCCAGAAAGTGAATTCAATGAAAGAAGACTCTATCCATTCTTGGAATCAGCTTGCGAAGCTCATGCATGAACCTGTCGCCCACTTGACCCAGATTATGGACGACGGCCTTCACCATACACTGCTAAGGTTACAGTTCGTCAAACCACCCAAGAAGCCCAAAGCTGCAAATCCACCATCTGAACCTGATGTAGAGGCCAAAGGAGACGCCGTTGAGCCAGGGGACCCCAACTTTGCTGACTACATGGACGTGAAGATACAAGAATTTGAAGCGACCAAGCAGCCCATGCTTCGAAAATGGTGCGAGCTTCAGGGAATCGAGCTACCGGTAGACTTCTTCGAAAAGCCAGCTGATTCTCAGCTGCCTTGGTCGACTGGAGAGACCGAGTTCGACCAACACAGACGCAGGCGGCAAATGTTTCTTGTCCTATATATCGATCTCCTTCTTGTATCCACCAGCCGAGCTGTGTTGGAGTTGGTCTATTTCGCAGACCTCAAAGTCCGATCTGGAAAGATGGACAGAAATCATCTTATCGCACCGGGTTACAAACGAGTCCGGAAATGGTTACAGAGTATCTTCGCCCCAGACGAACAAGACTCGTCTGATGATATGAACAACGCTATGAATGAGAGTAATAGTACAGGTTCAACCGTGTCGCTTGGTGCAGCATACCAAAAAAGAAAGGACCCGGAGCACTTACCTCCACAGAATAATTTACAGAAGATCGGGAATTTCATCAGGATTATCCCCAGAGCTCTGAGATCATCACATTCTTCTTTCGGATTCCGCGCTGCCTGCGCCACCATTTCGATTGCAATTGTTGGTTTTCTGAGTAACACACATGTTTGGTACATACAACAGCGTGGCTTTTGGGCTGTCATTATGATAAGGTAGAGCAGTGTTCCCCTAACGTTTACCAAGGACTAAAACTAAGATGGCGATAGCATTTCCATGACGCCCACCGCTGGACAAAGTCTTTGGAACTTCTCGCTTCGAATAATCGGAACAGTCATTGCTATGGTATTGAGCTATGTCGCTTGGTATATTGTGGATGGCCATCGAGCAGGAGTGCTCGTCTTCTTCTGGATCTTCTGCACCATAGGGTTTTACGTACCTCTGAAACAACCACGATACGCCATTGTTGGGGTGATTTCCATCGTCACGCTGACATTGATTCTCGGGTACGAACTCCAAGTGCAGAAAATCGGTGTCACAGTCAGCATTTCGAACGGCCAGCCGTATTATCCTACCTACAGATTGGCTCCTTATCGCCTTGCTACCGTAGCAGCAGGACTATTCGTGGCATTCATCTGGACCATCTTTCCGTATCCCATGATGGAACATTCCCAGTTGCGAAGTCATCTTGGCTCGTCCTTGTACCTCCTTGCAAATCTATATTCCATAGTTCATGAGACGATCCGCAGTCGCATCCAAGGTGAAGAAGGAGATATGGGTTCAAAGGAAAGTCCAGGGCGCAGGTTAGAAAAGTCGAGGATTCTCGTCTACACAAAGCAGACGATGTTACTTCAGCAGATGCAAGAAGTAACAAGCTTCCTGAAATGGGAGATTCCAATCGGCGGACGGTAGGGTCGTCCCATCGTCGCAGCTATCCATGATATACCTAACAGCTGGGCAGATTTCCAAAGGAGACTTATACGCAAATTCTGAAATGCGTCGAAAAGTATGTAATCTTCTTGAAGTTAGGTTACGCATCGCACCTAACGTTGCCTCTAGTATCCAAAACTACACTGCGCTCCTAGGCTATTCTTCAAAGGCGTTTCGCATTGTCAACGGTCCGGACGAGACGGAGTGGATTCAAGACTTCCGGGAGCTCCTCAGAAAGGCTTCGCTTACATCCAACGAGATCACCTCCCTTCTGAGTCTTCTATCCTCGAGCATCACCACGGCCCAACCACTCCCACCCTATATGAAGACACCGACGCCGTTTGCGCTCACCACCAGGCTCGAAAATATAGACGGGGACATTCTCAGCATCAGACATCTTGCCGAACCTGGGTATGCGGCTTTTGCCATGATGCAGATAACGACGCATTGCATCATATCTGATATTGACAAACTGCTTGAGTAAGATATACTGCTGTCTCGCTCGGGGCCTGAATCTGCTGACATCCGAAATAGTCTTGTCAGGAAATTGATCGGGGAGATGGATTTCTCTTTTCATACTATTAGCGTGACCGACGAAAGCCGAGGAAATAGCTCCCAAGATTCGCTTTCAAATCAGGCGGATAAGGGGAAGCAAGATTAGGAGTAGTTTGACCCTGGTTGGAAAACAAAGGTCTACGGATTTTGGACAGGAATAACATTCCATTGAAAACACATTACTGTATCTCATGACTGTTCGAAAGTACCGACATCTCCGGAATTATGCATGTGAATGTATGACAGACACTTGAAAAGGTTTTCTGAACAAAGCGTTTTAGGTTATATGTATATATGCTTTTTCTATATTGAAATGTGGTCATAAGGTAGTTTTTCCACGATAGGAAGTCTTGCAACTAATTGCGCTGGCCGCCCGAGGGGCAATTCCGTTAAGGTGTATGTGGAATTTCCTATATCCACTCGACACTTCAGTAGCAAGTAAGAAGGCAGATCGAGAGCCTTGGTTCTGCCATGTAGTTAGCATTTGACCGTGACCGCTACCTTGGTTTCGTATGCTCACAGGGCTGCACGGGTTTATCTGGGGATTATCGTGACTATCCTCCCTTGGGTCGCCCAACGCAAAGCATTCGAAGGCATTTTGAAGAAAAGTGCTCATACTAGCATGGCTCCAATCATAACATTTGGGCATCAATAGGGTTTCATGGCCGGGTCGTCGGATCAAACGTCCCACACGAAATTAACGGATCTCATCCTCGACAGCTTCTACAGAACGCAGCTCAGTGGTTGGAGCAAGCTCTTCAGCAGCGGGCTGTTTCTTTTCGGGCATTGTAACTTCCAAGCTGTTTTCTGGCGGTGAATCTACCATTGGCTCATCCCTTGCATCTTCTACTGTCTTTTTTGGCCCAGTCGGCTGCTTTTGCTTCGCGATCGCACCGTTGAGATCATCCCAATTAGCCTATACCAGCATCAGACATATCCATAGATTCACAGAAGCCAGAAACGACAAACCCGGCGCGCTTTGACTCTTTTTCCCTTCTCCTTGCTGGTAGCGAGTTTTTTATCAAGCTTATCTGTATTCCTATCTGCTCGTTCTAGCCCTTTCTGTTGGCGGAGTCGCTGCTGACGGCTCATGGGCTTCTGTTTCTTCTTCTTTGTAATGCCGCCATTTCTCAGACCAAGTACGTTCGCCTGAAATTGCGCGGTCTCGACTGGAGGCTCAATATTCTTGAGAGATTTGTCGGTGTCGATGGAAGGAGATGCGCCTCTTCTAACGGCGCGGGACCGTAACGAAACAGCTGAATCAATAAGCACTAGGTAATTGGAAGCTTCGGAAATGAATGAACGTACGCCGCTTTTTGAACTTGGGAGTTTTAGCCATTATTATTTCGGGCAGGTCTCAACTCCAAGTGGGGTGGAATATTTGGCGTAGAAAATTTGGTGGGGCGTGCGGCGAGTTTGCGCTTTTGCCTGCGTCAAACAAGCTGCACCTCTCACACGCACTCTCTGTCTTCGCAACATAAAAAGAGCCCCCTTGACTACGATCCTGATGCTTGCTTTCGGCCTACTCTATCCTCGCGCCTCTCGCAGACATCGCGGCCCTCCAAGCTCCTCATCTCTATCTACAGAACACCATGACATTTGCGGCGGAGCCTCCATCTGAACCGTACATCAGACATTCTGCGCTGGACAGTGTACCCGGCACTGCCCTCGCATTCTCCCTTCTTTGCACATACATTCTCGTTTCCTGGAAAGGCCCTCAGTGGGCAATCATCTCCGTACACTCCCTCATATCACGCTTATGGAACAGCTTCGTCAATATGGTGCCGCTGAGGATACTCCCGAAGAAAGCATTTGGCTTGGACGCGCAGGAGCTTTTGAAAGGCTTGCAACCTGACAGCTCTCTCGGCGCTCTTGGCATGCTAAAAGGATCTGCGCGATCAGATATCCTACCCGGACTTGGCAACTGGGATAATTCCTGCTATCAAAATAGTGTCATCCAAGGCCTGGCGTCACTTCCACACTTCAGTACTTTCCTTCGCCAGATTAATTGCAATACCGAGACGACTTCAGAAGCGACCACCGTGGGTGCGTTACGAGAAACCCTGTTAAAACTCAATGATCCATCGAGAAGAGGACAAGTGCTATGGACCCCGCCAAAGCTCAAATCCATGAGTAGTTGGCAGCAACAAGATGCGCAAGAGTACTTCTCAAAGATCATAGAGCAGATGGAAAAAGATATCGCAAGTATATGGAAGGAGCCAGTTATTGCTAAAGGTCTCGAAGCCATTGGTACTGTTGGAGAAGATCATCTGGAAGGACAGACTGCTAAAGAAACTGGTGACACAGCATCTCAGTCGAACGATATAAGTCAATATCACTTGGTTGCCGAGCCTCATCCAGCAGACGCAGCCGTCAGTCCGGTAAAGCCACAAGATCCCCTTGAGGGCTTTTTAGGACAGCGGGTTGCTTGCATGACTTGTGGCTTCACTGAAGGATTATCTCTGATTCCGTTCAATTGCATTACGGTTCCACTCGGTGGTCAAGAAAATTACGAACTCCAAGAATGCTTAGACGAGTACACCAAACTTGAGACGATCGACGACGTGGAATGCACCAAATGCACACTTCTACGCAATCAACAGGCATTAAAGCAACTCCAATTATCATTATCGGCACGCCACGAAGAGAATGAGGCGTCTAATCCGCTCCTGGACTCCACTTGTGCTCGCTTAGAGGCTGTAGAAGCAGCACTTAAAGAAGACGATTTCTCCGACAACACTCTTACCAGGCGCTGCCAAATATCCAAGAAGAATCGAGTCAGCAGTGCAAAATCGCGCCAAGCAGTCATTGCCAAGCCACCTCGTAATCTCGTCATTCATGTCAATCGAAGCGTCTTCGATGAACTTACTGGTGCACAAAGAAAGAATTACGCCGAAGTTAACTTCCCCAAAGATCTTAACCTTGGCTCATGGTGTCTCGGAAGGTCATCCGCGGACGGAGAAGATTTAACTGAGGCCGATCAAGAATCTTGGTCTTTGGATCCGCGACAGTCTATGCTTGCTGGACGGACTCCCGTATCTGCATCTGCGACAGGCCAGTACGAGCTCCGTGCCGTAGTAACGCATTTCGGCAGGCATGAGAACGGTCATTATATCTGTTACCGCAAACACGCGTTACGAGCTGAAATTGAGGGACAAGGACAGGAAGATTTGACTTCGAAAGAGCAAGCTGAAGAGGGGTGGTGGCGTCTCAGCGACGAGGACGTGTCTCCAGTAAATGAAGAACTCGTGTTAGAGCAAGGCGGAGTCTTCATGCTTTTCTATGAGCGGAAACCTGCAATCGTCCCAACGATATGTGCACCCCCAGAGAAGGAAACCACTGAGACCCTGGAGCTCCCCGAACCTCAACCCACGGAACCCGTAAAGGGGAATGAGCAAGAGCAAATCGTCTCATCGGACTCCAGGTCGAGCGCGGGTAGCACTCGACCTGTCGAAGCCGAAGCTGAAGCCGAGGCCGAAGAGCCAGCGACCGTTCAACCTCTCCCCGACATACAAGAGGCCGACATTCCAGACCAGAATCACGATGGAGACGCGTCATACTCTTCAGATGAGCAGCCCGTAGATCACGAATCCGCCACCACACCATCAGTCAGCGATGATGCAGCCGGGCCGCTCCTCGAAGTAGAATCGGAGTCGACAGCGCTGCCACATTCCAACGTCGTCGCACCTCAGCAGCCACCGCAGATGCGGACGGCAAGATTCGGTCAAACGCAGCGGAAAGACGGCTCATTTTCATCTTCGCGCGCGCCCATGGTCGCAGCTACTTGATTATTGAGTAGAGAGAATATTGGATGTACTACGCGGGGGAATTTCCGAGGGTTTGGAATGAGGCGCATGGCATGTCTTGAAAACTTATGGATCGGACAGGATATTCCCATCGAAGCATAGCGACTTGGTGTTTTTGATGGATTGGCATTTCTCACGGCGCGTCATGGTTCTGGAGAACTTGGGGGACTCTGTGAATCTTGAGGGATTGAGGGTGCGCTTGACCGGGTGTCTTCTTCGGCATAGGAAATATGTACCTCCTGTGTGTTCAGTCTTGAATCAAAACTTTCTCTCGTTCGAGAACAAGGTCATCACGATTTCAAATGCTTTAACTCATTGAAAGGATGAAACCCGTTGATGCTACGTGGAGCTATCGAACAGCAGCCGCGCCCGTATATGAAAATGGAACCCCATTCAATCCCATTCCCCTCATGATTCAGTCGTAACCTTCGCCTTTCCATTCGTGACCTTCACCCCCAATTGCTTCGCCCTCGCAATGATCTCGACCCGCTTCCGCGATGAAACAGCGTGAGCAATCCTAATCACCGTTCGTCAGTCTCCATTATCTGACTTGCTCACTACTCAGTCGAATACGTACTCTGCTGCGAACGTCCGGTTGTGCATGAGCAGAACGTCCAATTCGCGAGCGTTGTTGACAAGAAACGCTTTGTGTCCCGACGGCATCAGATGTCGCGTCTTCTTATTCGAGCCGTAGCCAATCTAAAATCGGGAAGAGCGTTCGTTAGCCGGATGTGTTCCCTACTACCTCCCAAGAGTAGTGCGTCCTCAATTCTCATCCTGAATCCTCTCCTTGTTGCAACTTCAAATTTTTTTACTCCACCTCGTTTTTTTGCATGAAAACGAATGATGCCTTCGTATGAATTCGACAGCGTACCTTTGGCATAGCAGCCTGGCCCTTGAATCGTCTCCGCACTCGATTGTCAATCCCTTTCGGCTTCCTCCAGTTTGAGGGAACGCATTTAAAACGGTCGCTCTGGTGTCGGTTGAAGCGCGCAGTGCCTAGAAATCGAAAAATAGTTAGATCAAATATATTTGCTTGCAAGAGACATGCCAGGCTTTTGGGCGAAGTCGAGGGTCGAATCGAAATCAATGCCAAAAACTTACGCTTCTTGACGATGCGAATGTGCTGCTTTGCGGCCACCATCTGGGAAAAGCATTTCCGTTAGCATTCTTTCTGCTCCTACACTAAAATGATATTCGTTTGAGAGAGCGTACCTTGCCGGTATTGGATATGGTAATGATGGAAGGCTTGAGTGTCGCCGTTCGATTGTCGAAATCAAAAGACCCCTGTCGCGTGGTCGCGGCGCTAACGGCTCGCTTGCGGATAAACTATGTTCCAGGTCCGCTCCTGCTCTATCGTAACCGAGTCTGGCGAAGGACTTTACAGTAACATTGTAAGACAAAAACTTGGCTTGCTTGCTTGCTACCTCGAATTATTTTCGGCACGTACTGGCATTTGGTCTCTATGGTCCGCCGTAGCCTGGTGACCGGCAGCGCAGATGAGCTACTTGCGCAGAAAACGGCTCTATGGTGGAGCGCATTGTGGTGATTGTTGTCCTTTGGTTCCGGACTTTCAGATTGCAGCCGCCTCCCAATATTATCGAACTTTACGCCCCATGATGAGAGCCTGGATATTTCGCAATGGTCAAGTTTCGCACCGTTCGGAGTAGATAGAGCATAGTACCACTTTTTCAGACCAGAAGATATCGCACCAAAGGGGAAACTTCGAAATGGTTCCGGGTATTAATCCTTCGCATTTTCTACTATGCTATTTCTCGACTAATGCCCACGACAACTGAAGTAGGAACCCGTTCTGCACAAGGATGGAAACAGTAAGAATAGTGATAGACGTGTCACCACCGACCCTTTTCATACTGCCCCATTATTCCCCGACAAACAAGCCCCCTTGAATTAGGTGGCCGGCACAGCCGGCCTTTTGATAGTACCGCATAACCACGAATTCCAGAGCTCCACCCGACTCACCACCGCCACAACAACAACAGGAATGAAATGATTCTACCTCAGAATGGTAGATCTCGAACAGAAGAGAAACGGGAGTGAAGGCAACAATAACAGACAGAGCGAGGTATCCGACAAATTAACACCGATCATTTCCCCATATGTCCTATCCAAAGCACACTTTATTTCGTCATTCAGCCGGCGCAGCCCGCCTCAGTCCTTTCAGTCAGCGCCTTCCGTTGTACAGAGGCCGTTACTAGAGTGTGTACCCATCAGGTCCAGCTACCACCCCTATGAAATTGCCAGTTTATTACGCCAGAGAACCCCTTGGAGACGACGCATCAGAGATAAGGAAAAGCACTCATATGAGCTCGCAGATGCGAAAAAATGGGGAATCAAAGAAAGAAAAATAGAAAGAAAAAACAAATCGTAACTGTTCGCGAGATGGCCATGGTCGAGAGGTGGGGGTTCAGTATTAAGGATGTAGTGAAAAGCTGCAAAGTAGATACGGGCCCGGATGAAAGATCGTAAATATCGGTAGGTAGATACGACAGGGGTTACATGTTGGAGCGACCAGGACTCAGACCTGGGCTCAAAGATTGTGGGTCAATGGTGCCGAAGGGGACGAGGTTCTGCATATCGATATGGTGCTCCTGGTGCTGACTCTCTTCCAGGGGTCCACGGAAGGGCAGCGTCATGCTTTGTTTTCCATACATGTCATTGATTGACAGCCCAGCATCTTCGCTGCCACCTTGTTCATGATGCATTGCGTACAGATCTCCATCATGACCGGAATGATCAAGCGAGCCCAATGGAGGCGATTGGTTGGCAATGACTGGATCACCGTGTGGGCTGACGGCACTCAGAGGAGACACCGAAGGTGCCGCAACATTGGACGGGTCAACCATGGGGGACAAGTAAGGCAGGCTGTAGGGCGTCTGCGAGTGGGCAAATGTGGACAAGTTGTCAGACGGTGCAGAAGACGCGTTGAAGAAGGCGGGTGTGCCGTATTCTGAGGGAGAGTTTGCTGTTGTCGCCGACATCGGACCGTACTGCTGGCGGTAATCTAAGCCGTATCCAGCAGAGGTGTCGATGCTAAGATTGGGGCCGATCGGACCAAATCCATTATGATGTTGTGGAACCGGGGCATAAATATTTGGGTCAGGCATGGGTGCAGGCGTCTGCTGGTGCTCAGGCTGGATGAAGAAGGAAGGCATCGGACCATTGCGTAGCATAGCAAAGTCAACAGCCACAGGGACCGACCGACTGCGCTGTCTCTTGTGCCCGCGTGGTGGTCCCATGCTCATCGCATTGTTATCGTGGAACATATTGATCGACGGAGGACCCATCTGGCTAGGCTGTGATGCAGGACGATTGCCCACCGGCGACACAGGGGCAGACACCGGGAGTTGATTCGGATCCTGAAAATGTCGATTCTGGAAAGACTCGAGCGAGACCAACTTGGCAAGCTGACCACTCAATACCTTCGGATGTCCGCCGAGGTGATGAGTCAGGATTTGAGAGGCTTGCTGGTCCTCAGTGAAATCACCACATTGATAGAAGCCACCAGAACCAGAAGAATCCATGTAAAAACACGGCGGCCTATTCAACTCGACCACGAGACCCCCCGGTCGCTGCGCTGCTCCCTCTGCATTCGACAGAACGTCACCAGATTCAAGAGTGATGTTCTTGACAAATGAGAATGGGTATTCGATCTTGTACCCAGCAGAATCGTTATTGATATAGTACGTGATAGTAGAGCGGTCGGGTGAGTAGAAGATGACGAGGTCCATGGCTGCTTGGCCAATGCGACGCCACGAGCCGATGCTCAAGGAACGACACGTGAAATGCTGGATCACTAGTGGTAGTCAGAACATATGAGTAGCCCACTAGGTGATTACAATCAACACTCACCAACTTTGCCACTGCTATTTTCAGGCAGAAGCATGGATCCACCGCTATAGGCTGTGTAAGGACTGCCGTTTCCACCGAGATAATTAGCTCCAAGACCCTTTCCCATTTCCATGGCTTGCATTGCAAGATACCGGCGCATTGAATCGGGAATGTTGTCACAGTCCTCGCCAGTCTCAATACTTCGCTTCGCAAGGGTCTTTATCTTCGCACGCCTGACAAAGGGTTAATGAATGAATGGGCAAGGGAAACCAATATGTAACCAACCGGTTCTGGAACCAAATCTGGACGGAACGTTCCGTCATGTTGATCTCTTGGGCTATCCGCTCTCGCACGATAGCAGTCGGCGTGGGGTTTTTGTTGAATTCCACCTCGAGCGTCATCAACTGGTCCTGCGTGGCTCGTTGACGCTTTTGGTTCTTCTGCTGCTGGGTGAGGGTGCTCTTTCGAGGCGGTCGACGAGATGTGCTGCCATTGGTCGTCGGGGTATGGGTGGGAGTAGTGGCAGAGGGGGAAGGCGTGGAAGACATATTCACGACCTCGTCGTTTTGCATCTTGTGGATGATTGAGACGAGAGTAACGGGATGAGATAGTTCCCGTTACCGATCGAACTCGTCTGAGATAGTAATTAAGGTAAGGCTATACCCGAGACCCGTCCTTGGAAGTAAAAGGAGGGGCTAGCTGGGGCGTGGTGGACAAAGTTGAAAGCGAACAAAGCGGGACTCAAAAGGAACGTCGTCAGTTGGTCAACACCGTCCAGGTGGGTAATTGAACAGGAATTTCGCCTTGTTACGGCAGGACGGCGATAATAATCGACCACGGGCAAAAGTCGCGAGCGACAGAGCCAAACAGATGGGCAAAGGAGTGACTGAGAAATGGGTGCCAAAGGAGAGGACCGGGACGCTGCAAAGGAGCGACAAGAGGGGAAAATTAGTGCTAAGGAGCGTGGGCGGAGTCGCAGTCACCAGCAGGACGCGAGCTCCAGAGATGATGAAGAGGAAATAAGAGGCAGAATTGAGGCGATTGGGGATAGGAGTGAGGAAGGCACCACTCTCACCAAGGGGTGGAGCGGGAGACTGTCAGCTCGACACTCAAAAGGGGCAGGCACTCGCTAGCCGTACCACCGCAGGCCCAGGTGCCCACACGCCCAGTCGCCCCAGTCGCCCACCAGCCGTGTCTTGGTTTCGGCAACGGCAAATCCCTGTTAGCTCAACAGCTGCAGGTCCAGCCCGTCGCCGTTTCATTCTTCCACCACCGCATTGCCGCTCGCTCTTTCAGTTGTGTGAGTTGGTGGTGGAAGGTACGTATCTGTATTCCGTAAGGTACCTAACGATATCAATCCTCAGCTGCCTCACGCCCTCACGCCCGCAACTGCCGTCGCTAAAACCTTCGATTCATCCCCTGTCCATGAATCCAAACACCGCAAACATCACGCCTTGTATGATCTCCCTTTAGCGTCACCGCCTGTCTTCGCATCCTTCGCGTAGTCTTGTCGGCCCAGGCTTGCCCGAAAACGGCGCACGCTCAGACTCCTGCATTAGACGGTTTTCCTGCTGGCCATTCTCTAGCTCACGCTTTCCTTTTGCGCTCGCTTATCAATTCCGCAATCCCGCGTTTGCTCGTCAGGCTACGGCGATGATTGAAAGCATGGACTCGATTCGCCCAGATCTATGACATTTGACCAGAAGTCCCCGGTCAACATTCGCAAAAAACCACCGGACTCCTCCTACAGCTGCAGTATCATACGATGTCGGGACACGTGCGGACCCAACAATCTTCCTTACTAGCAGCAAGTCACCTTCTGGGACCCAGGCCAAGTTTGGAAGGGGTTTGGTTCGTGCAACGAATGACAGCATCTGTCTTGATTCTCCAAAACAATGCCGTTAATGCCAGCTATTTTGGTCCTTGGCGTGTCTGGCTGGGGCTTGTCAGAGATCTTATCGATGCCGCAGCTTTCCACGACCGCCCTCATCCGGGTGCGGCGCTATTATTCCCAACTCGAATGCATGTTCAGGGATTCAACCACTCTCACCCATGCCCAACGCGCTTCTTGCCATCCGACCGACCACGCGTCCGATGCCACTTCCCCGGTAGATCCCCGGTAAGCACATCTATACCACGCCACGCCAGGTGATTCGAGACGTGATATCTTGCGTCGGACTAATTTCTGCGTCTTATCCGCCCAATGCTAGAAAGTTTGGTCGTCATGACGAGTACTGGATTTCAAGTCCTACGGCGCGAAAAATCTGCTCTCTCTTTCTCAGATCAAAACCCGCGCCAATGTTGAACAACAATTCTTTGATTCGCCCTTCCCAAAGCACCCCAACGTTCCAATTCTGATCAACCCTGGCTTTCAGCACACCTGTGACACCCTCGCTTGGCCGTCTCTGCTTTAACGAGTCCAAGTCTGCCAGAGACTCCCGGTCCTTGGTAGCCTCCGTAGCTCCATGTCCTCCGGAAATTTTGCCAAGGGACGTTCGTTTCAAACGCCAGATTTCACACCCAATCTGTAGCTCGCTCTCATACGAGTATACATTAAAGTCAAACCGAGAACACAATGCAACATTGTCGCCCGCTTTGACGGCATACGTCGAGGAAAGATTTCCCATAAGTGGGTTCAGGGTAAGCGTCATGGTATATGGGAAGCCAGTATGAGCAGGGAGAGTCGAGAACCGGATCCCACTACTCAGACCTCCCGAAGCATTAAGCGCCCCATAGTAAAGTTCGGCTCCTGCCGAAAAGCGGCCATGGGGTGGTCGTGCATCGATTGGGATACTGCCGTCTGCCAAGCTGCTGCTAGACGAAGCCGAGACATTTGCGGAGGTATAAGTCGCCGGCTTGGAAGAAGGGCCTGGTGGTGGAAAAGCACCGAAGTTATAGAGACCGCGTGCTCCAAAGTACCCACTATCCGTACTATACAAGAACTCTGTACTATATCTTCCCGCATCTGTCTGCAGCAACGCTAGAAGATTTCCGCCATGAGGGAGACCTGAATCGCTCACGTAAATCTTGAGCTGCCGGGTAGGTGAGATCCGGCGTAGATATAGGGCCTCCAGAGTAGATCGCGGAAGGTAGAGTCTCCCGTAGAGCAGCGCATCTGTAAAGTTTTAACATGAGCGCGCGACCTTCTCACCTTGAATCAATATACTATACTTTTTCGATCAACACGCTTTCCGCCCTGCCAGACTTCCCACCACCAAGGCTCGTCTGGCTTTCGCAGGTCTTGCAGGTGACGGTAGCCTTGTATTACACCTCTTAGATCAATGGAACTGCTTCGAGACTCCGTTCGTAGTGGAAGCGACGAATACAGGAAGGATAAGGAGCCATCCACTACACCGGCATTGCTCAGGCTATAGGAAGTCGCGAAGTTCGGAGAAGAGAGTGAAGAAGCATTGAGACGCAAGCCCTTTGGAGTATCGAAGTCAAGCAGAGCTCAACAGTCAGTTAGTTATATTCATAGTACTGGCAGAAATGAATTCGAGGAAGCCAATACCTTTCGCTGTCGCAGTAAGGGTGCCATAGAAATTATCCTGATTCCAGTACGACTTTTCGTAGAAGGCATTTTGAACAAAGTCCATGAAATCCCTCATTTTTCCTAAGAAATGCCATGGTCCTCAACTGTAGCTCAGGCCGGATTCATGTCGTTAAAGAAAATGAACGATCGTCGGCATCGGGTGCAAGAGTTGCACCTACTGCACTGAAGCTTGGGATCGGGGACGGCTCCGAAATTTAAGAGGCGGTCCAAGCTCCTGACCCAGCTTCTAGAGATTTTTTAGAAAATGTTGTGCGCGCCAAGTTAACATTTTCTTGTTAGCAGCGCAGGATGCCTAAATCGAAGCGTGCCAAAGTCGTACACCTGACAAAAGTACAGAAAAAGGGGAAGGAACTGTCAGAGAAATTATATGCCGCTGTGCAAGAAGCAGCCGAGCAATACCAATACTGCTATGTCTTCTCCGTGGATAACATGAGAAACAACTACCTCAAAGACGTACGGACAGAGTTTGCAGATAGCCGGTATTGACTTCAACTTTTTGCTTTATGATCCAATGACAACAGCTGATTTTTGAGCCGCGATCAGAATCTTTTTCGGTAAAACAAAAGTCATGGCTGTCGCCCTTGGCGGAAATGCCGATAGTACCAACGAGCCAGCTTCTGGCATCTCGTCTCTTTGCCCGCATCTCTCCGGCTCAGTAGGCCTCATATTTACTCCTCGTGAGCCATCAGAAATCCTCCCCTACTTTGAAGACTTTGCGCCCTTGTCATATGCTCGCGCCGGCACGCCTTCCTCACGGTCTTTCACGATACCCGCTGGCATCCTCTATTCTCGTGGAGGCGAGATTCCAGAAGAAGATGATGTGCCAGCGGCACACAGTTTGGAGCCAACACTGAGGAATTGGGGGCTCCCGACACGGTTAGTGAAGGGGAAAATCGAGCTAGACGGGGACTATGAGGTCTGCAAAGAGGGTGAGATACTGGACAGCAGGCAGACGGCGCTTTTAAAACAGTTTGGAGTCCAAACGAGCGAGTTCCGGGTTAAAATCAAAGCGTGAGCATACTATCTGGTAATTGAGTAGAAAAATGCTGTATTGACACGACCTTAGTTACTGGAGCTCTGCGACGGGACAAGTTACTGTCGTTGACGAAAAAGAGGAAAACATGGAAGAATAAGCTTCGGTCACTCACGCTTTGGGCGAATAAATGACGGAATACCATGTTTACGTATTAAACGAATGGTGGCGTTTCGGTGCTTCTGAGCATTTGTGCAAGCAGGGGAGTCAACTGTGGAAATAGAAAGTAACTTAAGACCATGAAGAAGCGATTTGCTAGGGAGGATCCAGTCATGAGGACAGTGTTGTAGATATCATGATACCCATCTTATTTTCATAAAACGTGCGGTGGATATAGAATTTTCTGAAACATGATTCCGCATCATTTGGATTGCATCAGACAAACGTACCAAGACTTGAACGCGGAATATTTGAAAAGTTGAAAGAATTACACCCTCAGAGCTGTATGAGTCGAAACATTGAGAAGAAACAGTCTAAGCATCCGCTCCGTCTTTTGCACGGTCCGTGACCAAGATCGGCAATTATTTAGAGGTCAGGGAAGAGGACGGATTGTCCAGCTGTCATATGAATCCAGATACAAGAGAATTTACCGGCTCATTACTGCTGAATGGGAAATGGAGTGATTCTTGGGGCTTATCAATATTATCGCTCTTAGTGCATCCTAGAGTACTTACCCCATTGGTAGATAGAGGTCGAAGGTATTTAAAGGCATAGATCAACCCTACAATTCGCCCTCCAAGTCACTGAACTTTCTCAAATCCCCGTCAATTGATTCATATCGTACCTCCTCCATCTCCATCTCAAACTCAATTCTCTAAAAACAATTCCACTGTATCTCAACAACCCACCATGTCCTCCACGCTCCTCTCCGCAACATCCGCAGCATCCACCTCCCAAACCAACCAAACAACGACCACGACCACGACCACGACCACGACCACCTCAACCACGACCAACCAACCCTTCCCCTTCCTCCGTCTCCCCCCCCGAAATCCGCCTCCAAATCTACCGCCACCTCCTCCTCACCCACCCCTCCCTCCCCCCCCTCCAACGCCTCTCCACCCTCGGCCACTGCTCCGACTACGTCCTCCCCCCCCCTGAACCTGACCCCGGCCCTCCTGCAGACCAACCACCTCATCCACACCGAAGCCACGCCCATCCTGTACGGCGAAAACGTCTTCGCGGCGCACCCGTCGCTCCTGACCTCGCTCCCGTACCTCGTGCGGCGCTCGGCCCCGATCCGCGACCCGCGAGCCGCGGCGCGCATTCGGCGGTGGTGGGTGCATGTGCGGCTCGATACGGATCCGGCGTATGAGCGGGCGGAGGTGAGCAGGGCGTTTGCGGGGGCCGAGGAGGTTCGGGTCGAGGTGTTTCAGGCGCAGTTTGGGAGTTGTGGGTATGGGGTGTTGGAGAGTCGGTTTGGGGGGGTGAGGGGGGTGCGGCGGGCGAGGGTGTTTGGGAGTGTGGAGGAGGGGTTTGCGAGGTGGTTGGAGGGGGTGATGATGAGTGGGGTGGGGGAGGAGGTGGTAGAGGGCTGGACGGGGACGGAGGGGGAGGGGGAGGGGGAGGAGGATGGGGTTTGGAGAGATGGGGGGAGATGAGTGGGAAAGGGGGGGTTTGAGAAGGGGGGATGGGTACGGGGTACAGAGCTGTGGACTGGTTGAACTTGATTCAATTCACGTGAACGTAAGATCTAGCGTGACATCATGATGTCGCATTGTTGTGTCTGCAAGGGACCATCTATTTTGCTTGAGACGATGAAAACGCTCGTGTGAAAATGCCCCAGTCTGCCAGCAAATGGTTGATCATGCAAGGTAGCTGTAGCTGTTATTCTCCTCCCGCTCCATATACTCCTTTTCGATGAGTCTATAAAAAAGCTGTTAGTCAAAGTCCGATATCTCAAATTGGTGATAGCAAGCACTGACCTATCAATATTCACTTTGATATCAGCCACATTCAACTGTCCTCTACTCTTAGTAGCCTTGATGACTTCGGCAACCAATTCCGGATGACTAATGAGCTTCCTGCTCTTCATGATTCGCACGATTGCCGCTTGTGTCTCAAACGCTCTGTCTGCCGCCACTCTTTCGTGAGTTTCCTTGTTTTCCTCCTTGGTCTCTTTCAGTTGCACTTGATTGATCTTGACTCGATACTTTTCATGCGAGAATCCTGTATTGACGGTGAAGGTATCGTCGTCATTGATTTCTCGTCCTTTAGGATGTTTGGTGAGAGGGCGCAGCTTCGCGCAGGCAAGTGACTGCAGGGTGCGTTTGACCTCATTCTCGGCTGTCGAACGTCAGCGTTTGGGTACTCAGAGATTTTACAACTGTCACTTACGTAGTCCTGTTGCGGCCTTGATATGTTCGTAGCTCAAGTGATGATCCGAGCTGATGCCATTGAACAAGAGGAGGACAATAGCCTGGAACGAGCTGACCACAAGTTCTTTGTTGCTCTTTGCAAACTTTGCTTTGATTTGACATTGTGCAAGCGGATGTTTCCAATCGAGTTTGCGACCGCCGTGCTTTGACTTGTAATGTCTGGTGAAATTGTCAAGGGCGGCATTAACATCGGTCGGTACAATGACAGGAATATCGGGGTACGTGGGCCATGCTGCAGCAGAAAGAATGTTGACGTTGAGGTCAAGAGAGGGTCGCACATCTCTACCCTCCATTATAGTCTTGTAAGAATTCATTTCCTCCCGAGAAAGCTCAATGTCTTTGAACATTTGCTCTAGATTTGAGGTAAAGCCAGCACCACATTCCGTCTTCAGCCGTTGAAGCATGCTTCTTTCTGCGTCTGCGCTGGCACTGCGGCCCATAAGAAGACGGCGCGCGAGATCCTTTTTATAAAAGGCCTCAAACACAGCTTTCCCATGCACGAATCGGAAGAGGTCCAAAACTTGATCGAGCTGTTCGTTGACTTCACTATCTTCATCGATAGCACCATCTGCGTCCTCTTCTGCAGCGTCCAATTTGGTACTTGAGGACGACAGAGACACGGGAATTGCCTTGGCTCCACGCTGTAGTAGCCCGTCTACGTATTTGGCAATCATTTCGCCAGGTTTGGAATTATCGGTATTCCAAGTGGCGCTAGTCTTCTTCTGCTTGTTTATAAATGCCTCAAATGCTTCGCGAAGTCCATGACCAAGCTCTTCATCCTTTTGGAAAGCAGTTCGCCAAGTGACGTCAAGCTGCTTCTTTAAGGAGAGCAAATTTTTAACCATTTGATCCTGTTGCTCCTCGTCAAAGACAATCAACTCCCCGGTGGACTTGATCCAGCTTTCGAAGGCAGACCTGAGCTTGAACCCAAACCTTCGTCGTTGGAGAAGCGAATACAGTTGTCCAAGACTTTCCAAGTCATTCCTTTGAAGTAGTTGCCCAACATCCGGGCGTACTACTATAAGAGCATTAGCGAATATAATTTACAAGGGCAATATAGATAATATCAATACTCACCCAACCGAGAAAGCCTCTTTTCGATAAGGAGATTTTCCAGAGTTACCAACAAGGCTTTTCGCGTCGTTGTATCAAGCCCAAAGAGTTCGCAACGCTTGATCTCACGATCAATAAATCTTATGCATTCACGAACGTATTCCGCAAGTTCCATGTTGTCGCAGGCTTGGTCAGACCATTGTAGGATATAACCTTGTGACAAGTCGAGCATTTGAGGCTCAAAGCTGCTAGAGTACGCGGACAATTCGTGAAACATGCTGATTGCCTGGCGAAAGGTAGACTTATCCAATGCTTCTTCATTTCTGTCCGCAGCGATAAGATCACAAGCACCAGCGACGATCTTGGGTTTTAGAGTGGGGTCATTGAAAATGCTAGTCCGGAATAACTCAATCGTCATTTCTCGTAACGAAGGCTCCGATGATTGGAGGAGATAGGACCGGTCCATGTAGTAGAAGATTGACTGTACAGTGACCTATGGAGAAATAATGTTAGTTCAAGACGCGTTCTGAATTGCCAGATACAGCTCGAGCCCACCATTTGAGTCTTCCATCGAGCCCATGCAGCAAGCACAGTCCTTAACACATCCACATTTTTCTCGCCCGTCTTTTCGACGACTGCAGCTTTCAAATTTTCCGTGGCATTCTTCTTGCACCTTGCTTTGAGTCGTATATGAATGGTCGATGCATGTCCCTGACGGCACACATTCTCTACTCCCCGATAAAGCTCTTCCAGAGGAAATGTCACTTTCCCCTCGTTAAAAATCAGATCCAGCGCTTTATCCAATTTCGACCAGACCTGCTCTAGGTAGTCTGTAGGATTTGCTTTGGATGGTGACCTCAAATTCTTGACAACGAGCTTCTTAGGCCCAGTATGTGAACCAGCAGGTCCTTTGGAAACATGGAAACCATTACTCCTGCGCGGCTTAGGACTCCCATCGGGCGAAGCAGTCAAGTCTATGTATTTTGCAGCCTGAGGAGATTTCTTCTGCGGGAAATTGTACATCTCGGCAGTGGCCATGGTCTTGGGCGGAGTCTGAGCTCTGGGGGGAGTCGAGGAGGATGAGTCTTGTTTGCGCCTCTTACTAGAAGGACAGAGTTCTGAGTTATTTTTGAAACTGGATGCCTTTTGTTGGGAAGTAAAGACGTCGGGAATAGACTGCTGTCGAGCTAGAGAAGAGCTACTCTGAGCTGCTGGCTGCTGACGGGTCTGGAGCTTCCGCTTCCTGCCTGCGGAAGAAGAGCGATGAACTTCGGGAGGTGGACGCGAGTGCTTGCTTGAATGGGGCATCGAAGAGGGTTCGAAGCTACCGCCAAAGTGAACTGGTGGAGCATAGGGTGAAGTGTAGAGTTGAGTGGACGACATGGCGGCATTGTCGATAAGGCTCGCTCCGACTACCGGGCGATGACGATATACATATACCCACCTACCCACAGTCTCACACCATTAATGCTGCCATACTCTTTTTTTTTTTTTTTTTTTTTTTTTCCCAAGTTGGCGTTTCAGCCAAGTTTTCACTGTCCCAAATCTGAGACTAGCATTTCAACGTGGTCTAGTTGATCTCCAGCAACGAGTGGAGTGACAATCATTTAGCTATCCAAAAATGGTCTCGCTCGCTTCACGCTCGCTTCAGCCGCAGGAATGTGGTATCTTTCTATTCAGACTCCACCAACACCACCGACGCCCACTTAGCCGCGGGCTTAACCTAAAAGAGACTCCACCTTTCATTTTTCCCCTGACCAGTTTGTGACCCTCGTATTGACCTTGGCCCATGGCGCTTCTCCCTGGCCTCAATCTGCCTTAGCGCTTCCATCTCCTTCAAGACGTGCTCAAGGAGCTCCTTGCGTCGAACAACTTCTAGGTGCCGCCTAATCTTAGGATCTTCCCGAGCAAACCGTTCGATGTCGGCTTCCGACAAGCCTCGCCCAAGTCGGGCATCCAGCTCTCGTGGGAACTGCGATAGTGTTAGGCGTATTTCGCATTGTATGCTGGCAGACTTACATTATAGTAGAACTTTGAAAGCAGTTCCGCATCAAGGAACAGGTCCGCTGTTGACGTCAATTTGTCCGCTACGGCATCTAGGAAAACCTCCGGGCAGTAGTATTTGTTCTTCCTGTTCGCACATTGCTTTGATTGCACAGCGGCTAGGCGCAGTCTGATGATGTCGGCCCGGTCGCGAAGAAATGCGGCTTCCCTGCCTGTATCATGGTGTCTATTAGAAAATGCATTGAGACCAGGAAGTTGTGACATAACATACCTCTTCTCAGCAGAGCGGCGCTAAAACCCCCAGCCCCAGCAGTTCCATCACCCTCCAAAACGATCTCACCGCTCCGTGCACGATCGATGAATGCCAAGACATCTTTGAGCTTCTTTCGTCCACCAACATCGCCTTCCACGGACTTGACAGCGGCTTCACAATCCTTCAATTCGGCTTTGAGCACCTTTGCAATGGCCTCTCTCCCCTTTGCCCACTCTGCATCATCCAGTTCAATCCGATATTTGTAAGGTTTGACACAGATTTCAAGCTCGTCGCTCGTGTCGTAGGATAGATCTTTTAGGATGGATGAAGACGCGTCAATGACGGCTTTTCGAGCGGATGGATGCGCGGAAAACGGTGAGGAAGCCAGTAACTGTTCGACATTGGTCTGCACTGCGTTGGCAACAACTGCGGTTGCGAGTCGTCCGATACCTAATTTGGTCAGGGATGCAGTCGAAGCATCGAGCTTCAAATGCCAGATTGGATTTTCTGGATCTGCTTTTGGTAACTCGCTCAAAGGGTCTGTCTCTGGCAATTGTGGAGAGAGGTCCTCGAGCGGTTTGTTCCAATACTTTTGGGCAAGCAAATTCATAACTTGTTGATCAAGCTCTTGCTTGACAATGGAACGGACTTCTGCTCGTCCAAAATTGTCTGAGAAATCCTTGAATGAGTGCTTAAAGGTGTCGAGGCTTTCGGCTAGATATGATTCTGCGCTTAGAGGACGTTCGTTGTATTGAACCTTGTATTCGTATGTGGCTTCGGAGAGCTCCCGATGGATCGCCTCTCCAGTCGTTGCCAAGCTTGCAGCCATTGTCTGCTCAAGAACGAGCATCAATTTCTTGCGCAAATTAGTCGTCCCCAAGAACAGGTCCGACCTTGGCCCGAACTCCTCTGGATGTGATGAGAAATAAGCTTTCTCGTGTCGCACTATTGCATTTGTGATATTCGAATTACCGCGGGAGAAAAGACCACCAGTGCTCTGAGGAATCTTGCATACAACGCCAACATAGCCTAATCGTAGTGGGTATTTTTTGTCGCTCAAAATGCTAACCCCTCGCTCCGGTTCCACAAGGTCCATTTTGGTGATGACTCCAATTGTCCTTTCGCCGCGTGGATCCACCCTTCTGCTGGCCCGAAGGGAGGTCGAGTTGGCTAGGTCTACGTCGGCTGCTGAAATGGCTAGAATGACATTAGGAGGCTGAATGTATTTGTCGCAAAGCTCCGTTATTTTCTGCTTCAATTCAGTTGGTTGGTCATAACCAGATATTTGAATATACCCGGGTAGGTCAATCAACGACAAGTCCGGCACATTTGGAGAATAAATACGGAGTTGAATGGGATCGTCGGAAACACACTCTTTTTCGGGCACAGCTAGATTGAGATCTGTGAGGGTTTTCTGAATTTGTGAAAAGTCGGTTACTTTGCCTAGCCCTAAGGCCGGGAATTCTCCATATTCTGCACGAGCCTGCGGTGTATTGACCAAGGTAAGTTCTATCGGTCGCCGGGTCACCATATTGGACCCTTTTGGGAGAAACTCATGACCGACAATAGCCTCTAATACCGAACTCTTCCCAGAGGATTGGGATCCAATTACAACGATAGAAGGTAGCGTTAGGGAGTCTGACTGTCCTACAGTCTGTAACAGACCTCGGATCTCGATCATTTTCTTGGTCAACATCATCATTTGATCATCCTTCGCGGCGTGTTCGTCTGGTCGGTTATCATCTTCCGAGTCGGAGTCAAGCCCAAAAGCTCCAGTAGTTGCCGCTCCTACGGCTGCTGCACCGGCGCCAGCCTTCTTGGGAGAGCCTCGAGGTCCGTTTGGTCCACCACTACCACCTGATGAAGAACCTCCTTCAGATTCGAAGATATTTTTGTACCACTCTGATGCCTCAATATCCCGCTTGGTTTTCTCCCAGCCCGTTCTTGTCTGTTCAAAGATCCCTTGTGCACCGCCGTAAGCCGTTCCTGCAGCACCAGACGCCGCCTCCACTGCTTGGTTGAAGACATCTTTTGCATATGTGCCCGCCTCTGTTCCAGTCAGCAATTTGTTTAACTCATCTGTCCGCAACTCTGGACGTACGCTGTGCTTGGTATTGTATGTAGGCTAGACCGGCGATGGCAGTTGCGCCAAACAGGGCAGGAATCCGAGCAAGTTTTAAAGCAAGCTGGGGGAGAATTCGGACGAACGAGATTGATCGGGTGGCCGGTAAATTGTGTAAAGAATATGCGCGCGGTGGCCAGGTGCGCTGTCTTGTGACCCTGAGACCAGCATTTGTCCGTAGGAGACCTCCAGCAGCAGAGGTGGAGTAGGAGGTCAACCTTTGCACAGGGCCATGAACTCGCCGAGGAGCAGATGCGAGACGTGCGACGAGCACCCTCCCGCTCATGATCCGGAAAATGGTGATGCGGGTCTGGAGAGCATGGAGGTTATCGTTGGTGAACGGCGTATGTCCACAATCAACAGTGCGGTAGCAACCTTGGAAGATATGACGAATAGGCTTGGGAAGGTGGGCTACTGCCGAAGCGGTTCTTCCTGCCCGCCGTAGGATATTATCCCCTGCACCCCTTGAGATAATCCGCAACTCCGACGAGCCTTGGCTTTGTGCTTATAACCTGTGACTCAACAGAAAAGATATTTCTCAGGTAGCGATAAAGTCACTCTCTTAGCTTTGTAATTACCGAGCAGCTTCACGAATCGCCACGCGGCATTTGTACAAACCTTGAGCGAGCACCACTCGTTAATGGTCGGAGACTGTCCCTAGTCATGTGCAGATTTCTTGTTCGTACCTTGGCACAAATCCTCTCCCTTGAACTGGATTAAAATGTATTAGGTCTATAAAGGCAAAGATGAGATCCTTCTATCGAAATTGATCCTTGATCCCACACACTCTATCCTCACCCAATCTTATGACTCTCGTTTGAGACTGGTAAGGATTACGTTCCATGGCTGATTTCTTGTGTTTAATTTGGACAGGACCATCGCCGACCTCACAACGGCGACGGTTTTGGCGTGGGTTATTATACTGATCCACGGTTAGGACCGGAGCCGTGTATCTTCACCTCCACGATTCCAGCATGGAATTGCATCAATTTGGAGCGTCTGGCCTCTAAAACCGTCTCTTCCCTCATCTTTGCTCACGTCCGCGCTACTACGGAGGGCAATCTCGCTGATAGTAATTGTCACCCCTTTCGTCATCGTAGCCTGATGTGGATGCACAATGGGGGGATCGGTGGTTGGCGTCATGTCAAGCGTCGACTGGCTGCCTCTCTTGGAGACGAATGGTTCGTGAACGTCCAAGGATCTACAGATAGCGAGTGGGCTTTTGCTTTGTTCCTCGACAGCATGGACAAAATGGGCTTCAGTCCAAATGCTGAGCCCGGAGACAACGGCTTCGGTCATACAGTGCTTAGAAAAGCAATGCTAAGGACAATTGGACGAATCAACAAACTCATAAAAGAGATACCGGACGAACATAAAACAGACGACACTCGAAGTTTGCTCAATTTTGCCGTCTCAGATGGCCATAGCGTTGTCTGCACGAGGTATGTCAGCAGTCAGACAGATGAGGCAGCAAGTCTGTTTTTTTCATCAGGGACAAGTTGGAAGGAGCAGAAGCAAAACTCGAGGAATGGTGACGAGAAGGGTGATTACAAAATGGAACGAAGAGACAAGGGTGCAGATATTGTCCTTGTTGCAAGCGAGCCGCTCACATTTGAGAGAGGTCAGCTAATGAGCCAGAGATTCCGCTTAACTCAATTTTATCATTCTGACATTTCCTTTCGCAGACAATTGGGTTACGGTACCTACGAACTCAACTTTGACTATCCACAAGCAGACTGTCATGATCCACCCCATCATCGACGAGTTCTACAGCTATAATCCGTCTCACTCTCGATCGTCCAAGTTCGCTGAGACCAAGGGACAGATGAGCCCTACAGCCACAAGAGCAGCCCTGGACCCCGTTGTACATGAGGAAACCATTCCCGATGATTTCAAAATTGATATGACGCGCGACCAGCTTCGTATTTGAAGCTAGAAATCGGACCCCTTAGATTCTAGCGACACACCATGAAACCAATCAGCCTCTTTGTTTCTCTGCATCGTATCTTATCATCGACCTGCCGGTCGGAGCCTGACAGGGCCCTTATCCTTTTCCTTGCCTGCCAAGCTTCGGGGGATCGGGCACACCCAAATATCCGGTCCTTCCGTTTCCTGCCCAGCCGGCTGCTCCTCGAAGGCTTTATTGAGAGCTTTGACCGCTACTGCATTTGATGTAATCGTTGTTTGCTGTGCGGCCCACCCATACATGAGGACCGAGATTGTGACTTGAGAGCTCTTGATCTGAACCAGCTTGTCCATCACCGCCTGCCCCATGGCCGACGAAACCTGTTGAAATTCCTTTGGCTCCACGATTCTCACGGGAAATTTTAGTGCTTTTGGCACTTCGTGGCACGAGAGTTCACACCATTCTTGCATATGTTGTAGAGAATTTTGATTTGGATCATCGCCCAAAAGGACCGATGCTCGTTTTCTCTCTGACGGCGTGGCAACAACGCTGACAATTTCACGCATACGGTCAGCCGCTTCAGCCGTACAGGCGAGGGAGTGGCCCTCAAGTATCGGATAGATTATTGATGGGAGCAACTTTTGCTGGTCTTCACCCTCAACCTGCCGCTGAGTCTCTTGGTTGAACCATGGCTCATTCAAGTGTTTTGTATGCGATATGTCAGATATGAGTGCCAGCAAGATAGTGCAATCGACGTTGAGAGTTTCCGACATTTTCCTCTGCTCTTTTAGAAGACCGTTTTGGAGAGATATACTCAAGGGTACATTAGGGACATTGGAACCATGGTCGATCTCGATTCCCATGTCACGTATTTGCTTAAGAATTATTTCCACTTCACCTGATGCATCGGAAGCAAGTCGTGGTAAGACCAATTGCACCCTCGGATGCTTGTATTTGACCCGAGTTGCCAGCGCGGCCTTCCTCAGGTCCTCAGCCAACTTGACAATACTTAACTTGTCATCGTCGTCCTCATGGGAGTCGTCCGAGGTATCCCTTGTCTCATTTTGCATTTCGAAAAGGTCCTCACTACCAAGTCCCTTTTCTGCCATCTCGTACATTAGTCGTTTAGGCGTCAGAGTTGAGATCTTAATCCATTTAGCGCCGTCCTCGGCGACTATATCCACCACAACGCTGTTTCCTAACTTTTCCTTTGATGTATATTTTTCCTGAAAACGTCCTGATCTTTTCTTGTAACGGCCTTGTGGCGGCGAGACCCAATACATCCGTCGAGAAAAGCCTGCAAGCCCTTTGCAGCGTTTGGCAGTATTCCAGACGGTTTCGAGATACAGCAAGTTTGTTCCTGAGAGACCTCCTGGTTCGTACAGCTTTCCAGAACCGGCACGAGATTCCAGAGTGCTAAGCTCCGCGTGGACATGGTTGAGAAAGCTTACAATTTGTAATTGCTGCTTTTCTTGTTTGAGATGATCGTGTAATGATTCGATCTCAGCATGCAATGCTTGGGCTCTATGTAGAATGTCCGATGGATTGCGTGGATCATGCGAAGCACCGTTGAGAGATCGCGACAGCTCTAGAGCCTCTGAGCTTTCGCTATGATCCTCCAAAGTAGATAAATGATCCATTTAATAAAGGCATTGAAAGAGAAGCCAATGCCTCTTCTAATTTTGACGCAGTGGATGGGCGCAACGCAAGACTTGACTCTCAGGTGAAAGATTTATGCTTTACAACATTTACAGAGCCGGCCAGTGGTAGAAAGAGGGAGGTAAAGACCTCGAGGAAAATTTATGTGGTTGAGGGAGGATTTCGCAGCCGTGATGTTCAATGTGCGCAATGTCGTCTGCCCCTCCATTTGGATCCCACATCCAAAAATTTCCATTCTTGAACAACTAATTATGCCCTATTTTAATACAAGCCAAGAATGGCTTGAGCAGTCTTCCCTTCTCATCAAAGCACGGCCAACAACGGTAGAGTATTTCCCGACGATCCGCAGCCACAAGCTAGCCTGCTAACATGACCAAACAAATACAGACCAAAATAACTTCACGATGGGCGCTGCCGCGGCCTGGCTCCTCCACTTCTCGATCGAGGAGACGGAAACGCAGAGCTGATGATTCAGAAAATATCTCTACCGATCCCAATGCCTCGGCTTCGGAAGCAACAACTGCCACCACGACCACGAGCAACGCCCCACCAAGCGCGACTCTGGTACTAAAGACCTTTGATCCCGTCTCAGGCGTCACACTCAAATACCGCACCGACCAGGCAGCAGAGGTTGGACGCCTTGTAGCTATTATGGGGAGACTTGGACGTACTATGACCGCTTTGCCTGACGAGGAAGTCAAGGATGATACTGCAGCAGTGGAAGCGCCCGTCGGTGATCAGGGCACGGGCACGAATACGCCGGTTCCAGAAGGTGCGGGTGGTGAGACGAAAGTTGGATCTGGGGCTAGTGGAGGTGTTCAAGGGGGAGGTGGGAAGAAGAAGAAGAAAGGGAAAAGGTAAACTGGGATTGAAAGAGACGTTTGCATAAATGTTGTATTGGTGAATGTGGCGCTGTTACGGATACCCCGTCATGGGAAACGATGCTGAAATCTTTTCAAGTTCGCTTTGTCGCTAATATTATGGCTCTGAGCATATGGACAAACGAAGCGTCATAGAGATTATCCGACTTTCAACCGTCCTCTTCCAGTGAGATGTGCAGAACACTCAAGGGAGGGCTTCGTAGTCTCGTAATTTTTAGCAAGGTGAGCTTCTGGTGAAGGAAAGCCTATAAAAAAGCAAGCATCTTGACATGTCTGCCGTAAGGGTATCAATACACAAACGCAAAGCCCACCATTCCTCGAAGTACACATGCCGCTAGACCCGCAAAAAGCCTATTGAGAATCTATCCATCCATGATTGTTGTCCCAAACATTTTGTGCATCCTGTCCCATTGTGGATCTGCATCTTCCTCATCTGCATCTTTGTTTTTGATCGGGACTCCATACTCCATAATACAGCACTCGAAAGATCTGCTGGAGCATGAGAAGCCGCTAACGTCAGACCTGGATGGAGCAGAGAGTGCGGCGTCACTTTGAGTAGTAGCTTTTGCCTTGACCTCCTCAAGATCGCCCCATAGGATGAAAAGCTTCTCCCGGAGCTTCAAAAGGGCCTGCTCATCTTTTCGCAGACTAATCATTCAATGTCAGACCACACGCTTTATTTGCTTTACGGTACAGAAACGACCTTACTCTGTTGCATCTAGCTTCAGCAAGTACTCTGCATCATCTCCTGCAACAAGGAGCTTTAACTGTGTCGTAGGTTGCGGTGTTCTCGATTGTCTCGCATCTTCGACCAGCAGGTAGAATGCCCACTCCCAATTCTTCTTTTCTTCCGTATTCATCCCTGTGGAATTCCCGTCTTCAATCTCTGAGTCTCCTGCGTCATTGTACACAGAGTCATCATAGGAGTGTGCAAAGTCTTCTAGATTCTCTGGATAAAAATCGATGATTCGGATCCGTGAGCGGTAGTTCGCATTGATGAAGGGAAGGAAGCGTTCGATACCAGATGGCGTCTTATCATGCAGATGAGAACTGTCGACGATTTGAACAATTGTCATCAACTGAATGGACCGATGGGCGCATTGAACTAAGGTAACCTCAGCATACTGATTTTGACGGAACAATACCTCTAATTATTACCATGCTGATTTCCCGGGTCGAAACCGCTCAGTCTTGCCGGAAGATTACTTCTGTCTCCGTGCAGATCGGCATTGACCTTTCTTCTCTGATCCTTCTTCCGTTGTTTCTTCTTCCTCGTTCGATCTGGAAGCTTTTCCGGCGATGCTTCTCCTCCCTTACTGATTCCCAATGAATTCTCATATTGCTCCTTGCGTAGCTTGGCGTTGCTGACTCTCTCGTCCTTGTTACCAACGAGCTTCTCGATAAGTACACGTTCCGGACTAAATTTATCAGGAAACAAGTTGCCTTCAAGGTTTCCGCGACTGTCAGTTTTCACACGTGCGTTGTAAAGAGCAACAAAGTCTCCAATATTGACATGACACTGGGAATAATAGGCATGTGGAGCCTTGAGTTCAACCTTCAGAGTCATATTACCGTAGGGCCCTTGCCACTTTTTCTTATCCCCATTGATGTAGCCGTATTTGTCACCATAACGGCCCTGTTCCTTTGAAGCTTCGGCCTCATCAGGAGATGCATGATGCGGAAGCAGACTATTGGAAGTATAATCCGTGATATAAATCTCGACTTCTCCATAGTGGTTGGGATACATCTTCACAACTTGCCCTACGAGATCGTAAAATGTTTGAGGTCTGATATCTTGGAGAAGAGAAAATTTATTTCCACGAAGGCGCGCGTCACTCGCGCCAACAGTGTCAGAAGGAGCAGATGGCTTCGCTGGCAGCTCCTGAGTGATCTCTTTTCCATTAATAAGATTAAAGGGTTCTAAATCACTCTTCAATTGGATCGCATAGATCTGCTCCGGGATTGAGGGTGGAATGGCCAACCGCGTTCCAATATGAGGCAACTGCCGATCACCCTCGAAAGCAGCTTGGAATGGTGGTTTTGGCACTGACTCATAGGGAATTACGACGCAGGTAGAGCCTTTGTGGGATGACACGATTAATTCTCCCTTGAATTCTTTGACCTACCGTAGATTTATCAGCCATTTCAATATCTTAAAGTCTAAGGTTACGAGGACGCCGTCACACTAACTTTTACGTTTCGAAGTATTATGATGTCTCCTAAAGCTTTGACCTTTGGCAAGAAAGCCTCTGCGGCTCCAAAATATCTCACTCTAAGACCGGCCGGATCCGCATAACTAGTATAAAGGCCTGAATCCTGGATACGAAGAGTACATAAAAGATCTATGACTTACTTCAGTAACTTTGGGTCCGTCTAACATATGAAACTTACCTTCACCTTTAGTTGGTATAGGGGGCATGTAGTCAGTTACCATGCCGATGACATTGAGAGGCTCGTCGTGCGTCTTCAGAGCATCGGGCAGCGCGTGGTAGTTCTTCGGAGGCTTTGTGGACATGTTGAAATTTTGAGCAATGTTGCGGCCTATATGCTTTAGAGAAAAGTTCGGCAGGTCGAGTAAGGCCGTTCGTAATCCAGTCTCAATGAGCAGGGATAGGTGTGGTGGTGCTGGACGAAGCTATCTACCCTTACGTCTCAGGAATACGTACGTGCATACGTCCGGACGAGTTATAGCCCTGAGAATTTGAAAGTATTTTGACCGGTTATCTGCGTGGTCTTCGAGCATTTCATCTCGCACAGATATGAAAGGAGGTGCAGCCACACTACCTACTCAGACGCGTGTTGTGGCGAAGGTCGTTCCAATGTCGCGTCGCGCCTCACTTTCGCTTGTTGCGGGGCGACTGCGGATCACGTGTTGGCGGCGTTTTCCTGCCCACTCCGAGCGGCCTGACGGAACTCACAGCGAAAGGCCGCAGCTCTGCATTCTCATTCCCCATTTATCTTCGCCTGAACTCGACCTTCTTTGCTGAATTCACTGAATTGTCTGACGAACTCTACAATCATGGCGGAACGCTACATCCCAGAGCATCGTCGCACGACCTTCAAAGCCAAGAACACCTTCAAGCCCGACGAGCTACGCCGCCGCCGTGAAGAACAGCAGGTTGAAATCAGAAAAGCCAAGCGTGAGGAGAATCTCGCCAAGCGAAGAGGTATTACTTCCCGTGAAGGCCCTGCTCTGGGTGCTGGAGTAGGCGCTGCGCCCGATAGTGACGATGAGGGAGGAAACATTGAAAGTCAGGTACGTTGTCTTTCTAGGACTCCGTTCTTTTGATTTATATCTCTTGATATTGCGTGTGCTGGTAGCAGCTGTTGTACCAAATTCGATGGATCTGCTCGTCTCTTGGACACAATCCCTCGAGTTCTACTATAACTACCGTCTTATGGATCACCGTGTTCTTGATACTGCCCTCTCTGAAAGCTATAATTGCTAACAATCTCAACTCTAGCTTAACGAGGAGCTTCCGCAGATGGTGCGTGGTGTCTTCTCAGAGCAGATAGATGATCAGATCGCCGCTACCACCAAATTTCGAAAGCTTCTATCTAAAGAGCGCAACCCGCCTATCGAGAAGGTTATCGAGACCGGTGTCGTCAGTCGATTCGTCGAGTTCCTCCGATCGCCTCATACACTCGTTCAATTTGAAGCAGCTTGGGCCCTAACCAACATTGCCTCCGGTTCTGCACAGCAAACACAAGTCGTAATTGCTGCTGGTGCAGTACCAATCTTTGTTGAATTACTCAGTAGCCATGAACCAGATGTCAGGGAGCAAGCTGTTTGGGCTCTGGGAAATATTGCTGGTGATAGCCCCAATTGCAGGGATTTCGTCCTTCAGTCAGGTGCTCTTCGTCCACTTCTGGCACTCTTGGGTGATAGCCGCAAGCTTAGCATGCTGAGGAACGCTACTTGGACTCTAAGCAACTTCTGCCGTGGCAAGACACCGCAACCAGATTGGCAGACTGTAAGTTCTCAATTTCAGTGTTGTTCGATGATACTTGGATCTAACACCCGGGTCAGATTGCTCCAGCCTTGCCTGTGTTGGCCAAGCTCGTTTATTCGTTGGACGATGAAGTTCTTATCGATGCCTGTTGGGCCATATCGTATCTCTCCGATGGATCTAACGATAAAATCCAAGCCGTCATTGAAAACGCTATCCCTCGTCGGCTCGTAGAGCTTCTCATGCATGCTTCTACCTCAGTCCAAACCCCTGCTCTTCGCTCCGTGGGCAACATTGTGACCGGTGACGACGTTCAAACTCAAGTCATTATCAACGCCGGAGCTCTTCCGGCCTTACTATCATTGCTCAGCTCAAGCAAAGACGGAATCCGTAAAGAGGCCTGCTGGACCATTTCCAACATCACAGCTGGAAACTCGACTCAGATTCAGGCCGTCATCGATGCAAATATTATCCAACCATTGATTCACTTGCTTTCCAATGGCGACTTTAAGACCCGCAAAGAAGCATGCTGGGCCATTTCCAACGCGACATCAGGTGGGTTGCAAAAGCCCGAGCAAATTCGTTACTTGGTCAGCAACGGTGCCATCAAACCATTGTGCGATCTCCTCGTATGCCCAGACAACAAAATCATTCAAGTTGCTCTTGATGGGCTGGAAAATATACTAAAGGTCGGAGAGATGGATCGTGACGCATCAGTCAACTCCTCTGAAGGACAGGCATTCAACCGTTACGCGCTGTTCATTGAAGAATGTGGAGGCATGGAAAAGATCCACGATTGCCAGAACAACGCGAACGAAGAGATCTACATGAAAGCATATAACATGATTGAGAAGTATTTTGCTGACGAAGAGGGCGATGCGAATGATATAAACGAGCTTGCTCCTCAGCAAGGCCAGGACGGCACATTTGGCTTCGGAGCCCAACAGCAGCAGCAGAATTTCAATTTCGCCAATGGCGGAGATTCTATGGATATGTAGATCTTCTCATTGACCTCGAAGACCTGGCACAAGGTTCAGCGCACAACTTGGGTTCAACAGGCCCAGGCATTGGGATCGCGTGTTCTCTGCTGCCCGTTCACATGGCATGCACCTCTTGAGACGATGGTCGCGAGTATAATGTTTGTGACAGCTGAATCGCACCCCAAGCCTAAAGTTCGGATGAACAGGACAAGAGCGGCGATTCTAGTGGAGAGCACCCGAGGGACAGGAATTTGCCAAGGAGCCTGAGCCGGTCCTCCAGGACTCTCTGCTGAAAACTCTATCCGGCCTGGACTCTTCTCCCCTATTCCCCATTCGAACCCATCACGTCTGTTGCCCCCTTCGTCATGACTGCAAATGATCACAAAGATTCCCCATCATGTAACACCCCAGATGTACCCTCACGTCTTTTCGAGCTCAGCATTTGTTTCCCCGGCGTGCACACGGAATAATCAAGTCAATCGGCTGATTGCCTAGTTAGTGTTCATAGAATCTCAATATACTGAGAATAAGATATACCTAATGCCCTCTGATCACCAATGATCTTTTAGGTTTGACCCTTGCCGGTTCGCGTATCGTGGGGAAGATGGTGGGGAAGATAGTGTGGACGATTGGAGCGCGGTATCCCAGGCAACCAGCGCGGCAACAAGACCAATCCACAAGCGGCAAGCCAATTGACCTCAACGCACCACTTAACATTGTATCCTGCACGCTATCTCAGAATTGTTAATATTACGTGCAAAGATGATCTGCTAATCCACAAGATCCCTTCATCTCACTTCTTGTACTGCAGTTCGCGACCAAGTTTCCTTCCAATCTGACTTGCACTTCTCCACGCTCTTTACCCCGCGGCCCGTTTGTTGACGATTCCACGATACGACACATTTGGCTCAAAGCTCTAATTAGCATTCCTCGGTAACTTCTCAATTGGAACACTCTCGGTGCATGAGCTTTGGACAAGACGGACCCACCGCGAGCGAGCTGTGACGCGATGGACTCCAGCTACTTGTCGCAGCAGATCTCTACAATTATTGCCCAGCTTCATGGGTTGTTTGATGATATTGGAGTCCCACACCACGAGCGCGAATCACGAGAATCCAACGTAAGATCGCAGTCACCTTGTAGACGCGTTGACTGACTGTGTTTGTAGTTGTTCGCTGCATTGTCGGAAACCCTTCATGATCAACTCCGCATAGTGTCAAAGTGCGTCTCCATATATCTGAATCTTAAAGCAACGACTGACCCTGTTTCTGTTATAGAGAGAAAAGTGACCTTGAAGAACAATCTCACCGCCTGATCAAGACAATCAGGCAGCTAGAAGCGTCTCTGGATGATACAAAACAGCGAAATGATTACGAGCTGGAAGATGAAAGCTTAAAGTTGTCATTCCCGCTATCACGTTGCCTTCAGGATCTTAAACAGAAACATAACACTGTCAACAAACTCCATCGTGAACGCTTTGACCAGGTGAAAAGTACGAATGTCGAGCTCCCGTCTTTGGGCAATGCTAACCATATTCAGAACTCGTCGAAGCACTAGAGTCTTATGCATCCCATCTCGAACCATCCTTCGTGAAGATCAGGCTTCCAAAAGCATCCGCGGATGGCTCGGTCTCCCCCACATTCGATCTCTCTCCAACATTTGTCAACTCACTCGATATTGAATTTACTCGCGTATACGAGGAATATAACCGTCGGCTCTCGACAGTGAAGACATTAGCAGATGAGATGATCACTCTTTGGGCAGAGCTGGGTACACCGCAAGCACAGACTGATAGCAATATTGTCGCATGCGCTCGAGATGCGCCTGAACAGCTCGGCCTTCATCAGGACGACCTTAACCGGCTTCGAAGCCGTAGGGATAAATTGGTGGAAGAGAAGCGCATGCGAGAGAAGAGGCTTAAGGAGCTCAAAATGTTGGTGGAGGAACTGTGGGAGCGACTCGGTGTTGAAGAACGCGATCGCAAGGCCTTCCTATCAGCAAATCGTGGTTGCGGTTTGAGAACCATCAATGAGTTTGAGGACGAACTTTCTCGATTGAACGAGCTGAAGCGGCAAAACCTCCATATATTCGTCGAGGATGCTCGTTACAAACTCCAGGAGCTATGGGACAGCCTCTACTTTTCAGAAGAAGAGATGCTCGAATTCACCCCGGCATTCTCAGGTCAGTATTTTACGCAAAACCTGTTGTAGATTTTACGAACTTACAAGGCCCTCAGATGTATACAGTGATGCACTTCTCTCTGCTCACGAAGCTGAAATTACTCGGCTGGAAGCTCTGAGGGAACAGCGTGCGCCCATGCTCCAAATGATCGATAAATACCGTACCCTTGTCAAGGACCGTGATGACCTGCAAGCCTCCAGTCAAGATGCTTCCCGACTGATGGCGCGCGGGAACAAGGGCGAAAAGCGGGATCCGACTCGTTTACTCCGTGAGGAGAAAATGCGAAAGCGAATTGCTAAGGAGTTGCCGAAGCTCGAGGCGGATCTAACCAAGACGCTGGAGAATTATGAAGATGAATATGGTCGACCGTTCCTTGTCCACGGCCAACGATACCTTGATGAACTTGCCGCGACTTCTGCCAACTCCAAGCCTATTCCCCCCAGATCCAAGACGCCTAACTGCCCACCTCCAGCGAAAAGCGCCAGGTCTACAGGTGCAGCGACACAGCGAGGTGGCACATTACGTGGCGTGCCACCTCCTCGATCGAAGACACCCACTGCACAATTCGGACGATCACAATCCGCACTTGGCTCGTCAACCATGAGCGGTTCCTCTGCGCTTGGCAGCTCCGTGTCTGCAGCCACTACTTCACGCGCCAGTCCTTCCAAGATCCCCTCACGCGCTCCGCTTTCCAATATGCCCCATGGCAACAACTCCCCCGAGCGCCGCCCACGTCCCGGTGCAACCAGTAGCCAAGAGCCCGAGAACGGCTACAGCACGATGCGCGGCCGCATGGCACCACCCCCTCGTGCTCCTCCACCAAAGATGAAGGATCTTTTCATTCCACCGACGGCCGACCCCACACCAACAAACAGCGGGTACGACGCCCAATGCAGCACCAGCATCGTCCGCCAGATCGAGCCCGAAGACGTCTACGACGACCGCGAGCCCGTCCATCGCAGCCACGCCTCCTCGACCGCCTCCTCGACCCGCCCACCCTACTACACCGGCTCCAGCTACAGCTCCCAGACCGGCTACGCCTCGGGCGTCTCGTCCGCCTCGTACGGCGCGCCCGCCACCGCTCCGACCAGCATTGCGGCTTCGTCGGGCGCCGGCAGCCGCCAGATCAGCAACACGTCCATGAGCTCGGCCGGGCACGCGACGGCCGAGTCCGGCAGCGAGAATTGGGAGACGTACGACGACGATGCGAGCGAGGCGGGGGAGTACGATGGCGGTCACTACGCTGCTCGGCAGCAGCAGCAGCAGGAGCTGGATGCGTATCGGGCGCGGATGATGGGGGGGATGTTGCCGCCGCCGCCGACGACGGGGGCTCATGGGTTGGGGAAGCGAGGGATGCCGGAGGGGGGGTATGGCGGTGGGGATCCGGCGATGGGGAAGAGGGTGCGTGGGTTGGGGCTTGTTGGGCATAGGGTTCCTGAGCAGGAGGCGCTGGTTGAGGGGAGTGAGGCGGGGTGGACGGATGAGAGTGGGTGTTAGGTGGGTGAAGTTGTTTGGACGGAGGAGTATTCAGAGGTCGCGAATTATTTGGGACTGGGCGAGAGCTATCAGGAAAGGGTGAGATTCCTGGAAAGAAGTTTTGAAGATGTAGAAGGCTTGATTCTGAGATTCGGCTGATGGATCGATCAATGGATACACGACATCTGTCCGAATTTCCTGGCGCAACGAACGCTCTTTCAAACAGATCTGCGAAACGCTCAGACGGCTGGCTTTCTGATTCTTGTAACCATTTCTGGCACCGGTCTTGGCGCTTGTGGCGGATACACTGACTGAGCTCAGGACAGCTTTACTTGGCTAGACTCTGGACTTACTGACGCTTTCACGAGCTTGGGATTTCCTTTTCAATGCGATACGGCAAAAGGCTCTGATTTACCTTCAGGACTTTCTCTTGCGGCTTGAATGGTCACTGGATATGAATTGCCAGCCACGATGTCCAAAGTATATTCGAGCCTCTTTTGTGGACGCTCTTGGCGTTGCGGCAACGGTAATCGGTCCGTTCCTGTTTGCTTCTTCATTCCATCAGCAGAAATTTCTTTTTCTTGTGGTGTTGGAGGAAATAGTGGCTGCTTATCTGGAACCAACAGCAGGATGTAGAGTAGCTTCGGCAGGCCGTACAGCCGCCTGCATTTTCTTTCTGCAATGAAATTTTCATGATCGTGCTCATTCCGCTCTTTGAGCAATCCGTGTCACAAGCCCTCTGCCCTCCAACTCGTCTTTCAAGGGCATTGCTGGTGTTTTAGACGTGATAGGCGACTCTGTCGAGCATACGGACCAAAAAAGGGCGACTAAGTCACACGACGGCAATGATGATAAAATTTGAAAGTCTGTACAAAATTCTTTTTTAGGCCACGGTTTGTTAGATGAGTAATTTCTCAAAGCTCTGCCGAATCCATTCTCTCAGGTAATGCAACTGCGAGTCTTGAATTCGACAATTCTCAAATTGGCCCGGTTTTCGAATGCTCGTCTCTATGCAAACTTCCCCTACCCACACCTAGATACCCTGAACCGTCGGGGCCAGTCTCTTTTCTCAACATTGAACATAGTCGATGGCTAAGCTCTTAATAGCCAGCTTCAACCTCGAGTTTTGGTCTTGATCTTAGCGCCACTATTCACCCTCTTGGCCTCAGGCTTGTTGATATGGTGTGGTGGGATCCAGCTTTCATCATAAGCTTGGGCACTACTGGTCACAGCTGGTCCATCTGCGCCACCAACGGAGACTTGATCGGCGGGATCAACCTTCTTTGACAGACCAGAGGATCGTTTTGCTCGTTCACCTCCCTTGCCACCCCGACGCTTTTGGGGGAACAACTGCGCGACCCAAGTGTTGTAAATGAAATAGCACGTCCCAGCAAAGACTCCCGCGAGGAAGAGGTAAAGGAAGATACTGTGGTAATTTGGTCAGCAATCTTTTTTGGGGGTTCTGAGGTAGGCTGATGGGAGCTTACATTTGCGGGTCGAAGATGCTTGTAGGAGCTTCAACCACGCTAACAGTCTCGTTAAAAGCTTGCATGGTATAGAAACGGCCTTCGTTGTCAGATAGAACAGACACAAGACTCAGTGTCAGATCCTGGGGATGCATCTCCGTAGCGAAGCCATAAGTCAAGGACTCCTTTTCGCCCGCAGGTATCTCGACATTGTATCGGATAGTCGTAAGGTTGCGAACCAGCTGTTGGCCATGTGGACTCATGGCCGGCGTCCAGAGGGAGCCCCCGATAAATGCAACATTGACTGGATTAGGCTCGCTGTTTTCAAAAGAGAGGACGGCTTGAGTAGGATGGCCGTTAACCAATTTGATTCCGAAAATTTCGGACTGGGGGAAAGACGCCGAGACTGAGACTTTGAGATTCGGAGTAGAGGCAGGCCCGTTCTCCGTTTCCTCATCATCTAGTACCTCGATATCTTCAACCTGGGGGGAGACTTGATCAGACTCTTGTGCCTGGACTTGTTACAGCTGATTGAATAGAAAACTGCGCACCTCAATTTGAGCACCGGTCTGCAGAACCTGAAGCGCGAGCAACGCCCATGTTGCAAACTTGAAAAGTCCCATTGCGGCTAAAGCTACAGCCACGTAGGCTTGTGAAGGGGAATTGTGTTTAAAGGTCTCACGACTGGAAAGACGGAAATTGGAATTCAAGGAGTCAGTTAATTAAGACAGGTGGCTGGCCTTTGGCGGAAGCTAGCCGCGTTGAAAATGGCACGCCCCCTTCCATCTTTCACCCACCTCCGCTTTTCACTCATGGCCACGAGCGAAGCTTACAATTTAAGCGCCTTATGATTACGGTGATAGTACTCCGTGTCCTTCACAGGCGTGAGAACCAAATTCGAGGTGCTAAACGCTTTGTATTCATTGATTAGCCGCGAGAGCACGTAGCATTTGCAAATGCCGCAGCTGGACTGGCGTTGGAGTGTCAGCACAACCACCAAGCCTTGAACTAGCTCTACGACCCCTACGGAGTAAAAATGGCGCAATTGAGTTATTGTATGGGGTATTTGCAGACATCCGCAGCCATAACTACTCAGCACTTTCGAGACCCGCGGACAAGTGCCATCAGAGACATTTCCACTCTTTGATCGTGGAGACAATTAGGACGATAAATGTATGAGTACGGAGGATTCAAGGAACGAGCGAGCAGTACTTCCTATAATGCATTTGTTCAAGCCATAAAGGTGTCGTCTCGTATAAGCTCAGTATGCTATGCTCTCCCTGGGGTTATGATAGACAAAACAAGAAATAAACCTGTATGATATGCTTTTTTTTTCAGCATCTGCCATGACTCCTCGTCGCTATTCACTGCTTTTTCCATTCCAGGAATTCTTCATCCAGATGGTTCTTTAGCCTCGCAAATGCATTTCCAAAGTTCTTCCCACACCGCCAGCACTTCAAATCGGATTGCAGATAGCCTTCTCGGCCCGGATGTCGCCTCACGTCACCCTCGGCGATGGGAAAGTCGTCGAGGTCGATAAAAAAGCGCGTCTTGAAGCTATTGTAGTGCTTTCGGTGCTTCATTCTCTCGCTATGCATATCTTGCGAGATGATGTGGATATGCAAGTGGTTCATTGAAGGGTGAGCGTGGATCCCAACTCGGACTTCCTGTGCCCAGTCTCGTCCTGGAGGCAGCGAAGCAGCATCGGGAGGCGGCTCTGTTTCCATCGCTGCTCGTCGGACAGATTCGGCAGACGATTGCGCGCCAAAGAGACGACGGAGTTCGCTGGCGACAAAACCGCGCCACTTGGACGCCTCCGCTTTCACAGAGGCGAGGAATTCTAGGTCAGCGAGAGCATCGAAGGGATGCAGGACGTTGATGTTGGGGTTCCGTGGAAGAAGAAGTAGATGGACTGTTGCTTTTGGAAACATGTCATGGATGACTACCCAGTCTTTGTCGGCGTACATAACTACGGTAGACGGGAAGGATGCAGGATCTCTGGTGTACGCAGCTAGACCATCTCTATCACGACCGGTAATGAAGCGAGTCCCAGGCTTGTGAGACTCCTTTGGTGTAGCTGAAGTAGATTTGGGTTTCCGGGACATGAGTTCCGTGACTAGATAGAACATTGGTTAACACGGCAAATAGTGATCAACTGGGACTAAGGAGAACGGCCCATACAAGCATTTGCTTGGCGTTGTTGAGATGAATTCCGTTCGGGCATATGTTGAGATGAAGCTGTAGCAGCCATCTCTCCCTCCGTGATTGCATCTTCAGCATTCTCTCTAGGTGATCCTGCCATGTCTGATTGTTTCGCTGGAAACTCAGACGAGCGAATGGGCTTCTATTTCACCTCATGTTGTATTAATTATGGATGCAGTCATTCACAAACTGCCAGTCTCTGCATGGCCATTTTATTTGTGAAAAGGCTTGGTAATCAGTTTAGTAGTGATGCCCGCTACGGAATAAAGTGGTTCTGTTTGCAACAAACAAATGCACTGGGTTCCTGTTACTTGAAGAGTGCCTGTGACGTAAGCATGCGTTTGTTAGGTTCAGCCCTAGCCGTTCCCGCAGAGCGCAGCACGCCAGGCGGTTTTGCAAATTGTGCTTCTGCCTGACTTTCTCATGCCCGCAAAGAATACATTTGGAAAAAGACCTTTCTCATGGACTCGTTACTAGTTGCTAACATATCCAATTTGCCATTGGCAAGATGCCGAAAAATCCACATCCCCCACGAGGTCCGGGCAAAGGCAAAAAGTCTGCCGCAACTCCCTCAAATAGTGAAGATACGAGCTTCGTCGTCTTTTCGAATGCAAAGGACGAACAGAAAAAGGGTAAGAAACCCGAAAGTCCAGCACAGGCAGAAGGCTCCGCCAAGGTGAAGGCAAAGAGCAAAGAATCCCAAAGTCCTTCGAACCAGGATGAGGTATCCAAGAAACCAGACACCAGAACGCTTATTGGAGGAGCTTCCTGGACGGGCAAGTTGCCTGTTAATTTACTCTCTGAGCATTGCCAGAAGCAGAAATGGCATAAGCCAGAATACACAATGGTAAGATATGGATCGAGTTCTGCTGCTTTTCTCTGCTGACAGTCAACGCAGACTAAGATTTCCAATGGCTTTGTTTCGTCAGTCATCCTGAAGTCAGAAAATCCCAAGACGCAAGAGACTACCGCGCTACCGCCATTCAAAGTCCCCTCTTCTCACACGAACATCGCAGCTCAACCAACTGCTGTCGAGGCTCGCCACTTTGCCGCTGCCTATGCGCTGTTCCGTGTATGTAACATGCGTAACATCCACATGATGATGCCACCTCGCTACCGTGATTTATGGAAGGGTCCTTTTAATGACTTGAAGAAAGAGGATGAGACCATGGGACGTGGCTGGATGTACGAGGCCGATCCATTTATGGCGCAAAAGGAGAGAGACGAGGCAATAGCCTCCATAGAAAAAAAGAAGCAAGATGCGCAAAGGCGTAAAGACCAGGAATCGAAACAACCTAATGGTCTAAATCTTGGTCCAAACAATGCAAGTGCCAAGTCAGGTGGCAACAGCAACCTCAAGGGCTGGACGAGAGCAACGAAAGTTGAAATGGGCAAGAAGGCGCGAAAACAGGTTGAAAGCCTCGTACGACAGTATGGAGCCTGGAATCCGCACCGACTGGCTCTCTCGCAAGACGGAAGATCACAACTCATCAATGAGGTCACAAATCTTGGTTTCCGTAAGAGTCATGTTGAAGAGGCTGCGGATGTATGCGGCCATCGCGAGGAGGTGCTTCACTGGCTCTTGATACATGTTCCAGAGGATGACCTACCTGCATGGGCTCTTCCAGAAAATTATTCAGTTGGCGTATCTATGGCCTCCGGAGACTTGAAAAGGGAGGCAAAACTTAAAAGACTATCCATGGCAGGGTATACGCCTGAGCTTTGCGAGGAGGTGCTTGATGAACATCATGGTAATGAGCTTCTTGCCGCCCAGGCTCTGCAAGAAGCACTACTCAGTCAAGCTACAAATAGTGACAAGGCTGTTTCTCAAAGCACCGATGAAATACGCGAGACTGCCGAGCCAGCGGAAGATGTGGAGATGTGGAGAGAGGAGCAGGACGTTCTCAAATCTATTCTTGACGAGAAATATGCTACTCTCGAGAACAGTGTCGGACACGAAGGCTGCAGTATTCGCTTAGAAGTACCTCGGGAATCAGGCCAAAAGTATATCCTGCATGCACGCAAACCCCCAAAGGGATACCCGCACGACTTGCCGGTTTTGTCATTAGAAGGCAAAATTCCTGCTTATATTCGCCTAAGTATCATTCAACAAACATTGAATCATGCCCAGGCAAATTTTCTGGGTGAGCCAATGCTTTTCAGTATCGTTGACTGGCTCGAACAGGAAATCCCAAGAATTATTGAGAATCCAGGCAAACTGAGCGAAATTACTTCTACACTGTTCACTGCGTCAAGCGATGGAAATCTTAACGGCGAAGTTTCTGGAACAGGCCGACGTCACCATAAACCCAAGCCAATTGATTGGACACCTGGGACAGAATCGAGTCTAGATATGCTTCAGAAATGGCACTCGAAGCAGAGAATGCCTAAAATGCAGAAAATGTTGCAGGTGCGACAGTCCCTTCCTGCATGGAAGATGCAAGAAGCAATTGTTGATGCTATCCACGCTCATCAAGTTGTCATCATTTCTGGTGAAACTGGATCTGGCAAATCGACTCAATCCGTTCAATTTGTTCTTGATGATATGATTGGCCGAAAACTCGGAGGCGTGGCCAATATTATCTGTACACAGCCTCGTCGAATATCAGCTCTTGGTTTGGCGGACCGCGTGGCGAACGAGCGTTGCTCGCAAGTTGGCGAGGAAGTTGGGTACTCTATTCGAGGAGAATCCCGGATTACGCAAGGCCGCACTCGAATCACGTTTGTCACTACTGGTGTTCTTCTTCGCCGTTTACAGACCTCGGGAGGTCGGACAGATGACGTTGTCGACGCTTTGGCAAATGTCAGCCATGTTGTCGTTGACGAAGTTCACGAACGAAGCCTAGACACCGACTTTCTCTTAATCTTGTTGCGAGACGTGCTGGCCAAAAGAAAGGACCTCAAGGTCATTCTGATGAGTGCTACTCTCGATGCTGACATTTTTGAGCGCTATTTCCACCACACAGTCTCAGTAGCAAGGATTATGATTGAAGGCAGGACGCATCCAGTTCACGATCATTATTTAGATGATGTCGTTCGTATGACGGGTTTTAGCGGTTATTTGGAAGATACCGCAGAGAGATCTAGCCAAACACAGACTTCTCTTTCGGGTGCTCTGCGTAGCATTGGAATGCAGATCAACTACGATCTCATTACTCAGACCGTTATGCACATCGATCGCGAATTGGCAGAAGCAAGCGGCGCCATCCTCATCTTCTTACCAGGAACGGCAGAGATTGACAGGACACTACAACAGCTTCGCGCAATACCAAACTTTCATGCTTTACCGCTTCACGCCTCTCTTCAGCCCTCAGAACAGCGTCAAGTGTTTCCATCAGCGCCTAAGGGAAAGAGAAAAGTCATTGCATCCACAAACGTCGCGGAGACCTCGATTACGATTGAGGATGTAGTGGCTGTGATTGATACCGGCCGTGTCAAGGAAACAATTTTTGACCCCGAAAATAACATGGTCAAGCTGGAAGAGGTTTGGGCATCGCGTGCAGCTTGCAAACAACGTCGTGGAAGAGCTGGCAGAGTACAGGCTGGCCAGTGCTACAAATTGTACACTCGAAGCGCGGAATCGAATAAAATGGCTGAGCGACCTGAGCCAGAGATCAAGAGGGTTCCCTTGGAGCAACTTTGTCTGTCAGTAAAAGCTATGGGGATTGACGATGTACCAACTTTTCTGGCAAGCGCTCTGACTCCTCCATCAAGCCTGGCTGTCGACAGTGCTCTCGATGTTCTTGAGAGAATGAGGGCTTTGGATAGCCGCGAGCTGACAGCTCTGGGAAGATATCTCGCGATGATTCCAGCAGATTTAAGATGCGGCAAGCTGTTAGTCTATGGAGCCATGTTTGGCTGCTTGGAGGCATGTCTTACTATTGCCGCTATTCTAACAGTCAAGAGTCCATTTGTATCGCCACAAAGCAAACGCGAAGAATCAAAAGCTGCTCGATCGTCTTTTGGAAACGGACATGGGGATTTGTTGTGCGATTTGAGAGCCTACGAAAAATGGTCTGAGCAACGACAAAACCTACCGTCCTCCGTACTGAGGAATTGGTGCAGTGACAACTTCTTGTCTTCGCAAACGCTCTTTGATATTACCAACAATCGCTTGCAATATTTATCATCACTCAAGGACGCCGGTTTCATCCCGACCGCGTATCAAAGCACTCGTCCGGAAACTGCCAAGGTTCTCAATAGCCAAAACAGCAACGATGCACTCGTGCGGGCGCTTGTTGCTGGATCATTCAATCCGCAGATTGCGCGAATCGAATTTCCGGATAAGAAATTTGCGGCTTCAATGTCTGGTGCTGTTGAACTTGATCCGGAGGCTAGGGCAATCAAATACTTTAACCAGGAAAATGGCAGAGTTTTTGTTCACCCGAGCTCGACTGTTTTTGATGCACAGGGATTCCCGGGATCGTCGACATTCATGAGTTATTTCTCGAAGATGGCGACAAGCAAGGTCTTCATTCGCGAACTGACTCCGTTTAATGCATATTCCCTATTGCTTTTTTCCGGCCCGATCCAGCTAGACACGCTGGGACGAGGCCTAATCGTGGATGGATGGTTGCGACTGCGCGGTTGGGCGCGCATTGGAGTTTTGGTATCGAGACTACGGATAATGCTCGATAAAGTACTGGCGAAAAAGATTGATGATCCTGCTCTCGATTTGGGCGCGGATAAGGTCATTGATACAGTGAGGCGATTAGTCGAGCTCAATGGTCTTGATCAGTGAAGTCGTCATGATTGGTTCATTGAAAAATTGAAAACAAAGAAAGCAGGGACGACTCTTCCCAAAAGAATAGAGATAGACCTTCCGAGGAACTTCGTTTTATTTTTACATTCCCGGTGCTTTGTATGCGTTCGGATACACGGGGAGTTGGATGTATCTGAAGGGTGAGCGGAGGCTTTCCCTCACGGTGTCCAACTTACCACGTGGCCCAAGCGCGGGTCGTTGAGTTACATACCCTCATAAGTACTCCGTAGCGGAACATGAATGTCCATTTATACCCCACCCTTCCACACGTCTACAAGACTGTATTTCTGATAGACTGGGGGCTCTTCCCTTCCTTCTTTCCCAAGTTCACCCATCATGTCAACTCGCGGCCAGTTCAATACCAAAAACCCTACCATTAAGCGCATCCGTGAGCTTCCACAGAAGACCCATGACCAGCTCGCTCTGTCGGCTGACAATACGCAGTAAAAGAGGCATCGGAGCTTGCCAACAATCCTTCTCCAGACTATCATGCAGAACCTTTAGAAAATGACCTCTTTGAATGGCACTTCACTCTCCGCGGCCCCCCGGAACCTTCACCATACGCCAGTGGCATTTATCACGGCCGAATACAGCTGCCGGCCGCATACCCTTTGCGCCCTCCGGCCTTTCGCTTCCTTACGCCTACCGGCCGTTTCGAAGTCAACCGCGAGATATGTCTTAGCATTAGCGGGCACCACGAAGAATCCTGGCAACCGGCTTGGGGTCTTCGCACGGCGCTTGTAGCAATCAGGAGTTTCATGGATACAAATGCGAGCGGGCAACTAGGCGGCTTGGAATCTACTGAAACCGCCCGGAAAAAGATGGCCGCGCAAAGTTCGGCCTGGAAGTGTCCAGGCTGCGACAGAACCAATGGGGACATTATGAAAGAGCGACAGGAAGCTGCTCGTCAGCTGGAAGACTCCGGCGAGCGGAAGGCGGATGAGGTTCCTGAGGAACTGAAGCTGGCATATCGGGAAGATCTACGGCAACAGCCATCAGCACAAACACCAGTTGCGCAACCTCCGCAGTCGGCTGGTTCTTCTGAAGCCGCCCGACCTGCACCAAGTACCCAGGAAGCAGTGTCATCCTCTTCACAACCCCCGGCCACTGCCAGAGTGTCGATAGACTCAAACCGGAGTCACGGGCGGGCCATCTCTGTACCTGTGACTACTAGACCTACTCCAACACAAACGGTAGCGGCAAGGACACCGGCTCAAACAACCCAAGGTCCTCGATCGAGCGACACAGAATGGATTGACAAAGCAATTTGGGGCGTTATTGCTGCCCTCGTCCTAATGGTGTTACGGAAATTTTTATAGACTTGCATGGATGGTTTTATTACAGGAATGATTGCATCGGTAGGGCGCTCGCTTGAAGATGGTCTTCGGCTCCTTTTGGAATCTAGAAATGGGTATTTGTGCATCCTCCTTGGTCATCAAGAGCTTACTGAATCGAATACGGAATACTTTTGAATCATCACCCTTGTTCGTCTTATTTGATGGGTTTCATGTGCTTTTTCAAGGGTTCCGAAATACCTTTCCGATGTTATCCCTTGTCGACCTGTTTTGGATGCCTCACATTCACAATCAATCTTTTTCAATGACTCATTGCTCTCTTTTCTAATTCTCATTATAATGCACAGGAACATGGTCGACAAATGAAATTGGTAATCTTTACAACCATTCCCTTTTCCGCTGTGCGATAGCTCGCGGAGAACAGAATTGACGAAACATCCCAATCGTGGTGGTCCAAAACTTGATTCCACATGTTAGCAGCAAGTGGTCGTTCGGATTCATCTCCAGTCTACCTGAATTGTTTGCTTCGTAGCAGTACTGCATTGTATGGACCTTTAATCTGTATTCGTCTATCGCTCGTATGGAAGGGTGTACTCAGCGAGCGCAAAACCAAAAAGCGGAACCATCGTGTACAATTATTCCGTTTTTCGGTTGTGCACTCCCACTTGGCCTATAGCTGGCAAATTACGATGGAGGCCCTCCCCATCTGCGGTTTAACGATTATTATAATAGTCATAATAGTTCGAGGTACGTCTCAAAAATAGCTTATATCTAGATCCCTTGAAATACAGCTGGGCGCACCCCCAAAAAGCGTCTGACATATTTTAGACTATCGCCCATATACCTACTCATTGGCATTCTGGTACACGGCCAAAAAATGAAATCAGTGTAGCAAAGAGGGACGCTCGTCCATTAACACATCCGTAAGGCCTTCCACACCCAAGCACATTTTGGCAGATAACTATTGAAAGCAGTCATGCTAGACGTATCGAGAGTTAGGTCAATGTTTTCGAACCAGCTCGACTAGAGTTTGACTTACATATATGTTTCATACGGCACTCCTCGCAACTTCCGATTCATGCCCAGCTGTCCCGTTATTGGATCCTTCATCTCAACGGCTTCATGTAATTCCGGCTCAAAGCTGACATCTCGCCACGCTTGGAATAACTTTCGCCAATAGCACGCCTGTGCTGCCGCAGTGAGGTACCGATCTCGAAACATGGTAGCGCCGTTGTTCGCGATCCGCTTCGCTGCCACAGGGTGGGAGAGTAAATAGTCCATCCTCAGCGGGAGATCTGAAAAATCGCGTTCTACTTCGACTATATTTTGTTGTACGCCTTCGGTGATCAGGAGATGGTGATGGTTTTCTACCCAGTGGCGCTTGTGCATAATGACAACCGAATTGCAGTTTTGAAGATATTTGCCCCGTCCGGAATAACTTGCCCCTGGAAAGGGAAATGTCAGTACGTTCGTGCTAAAGTCCAGAAGCAAGTAGGCTAACAGTACCTTCAGTCTGAATAAGATACTTGTATCTGCAGTGGTCAGCCATCCTAATGAATCGCCCTCTGGGTCGCCCCCGGAACCAAGTCTTCCCAGCCCAAACGATCTCTTGCACGTCAGACCAAGTCCTCCCAGTAGCCACTCGCAGCAGGTCGGCTCTCAGGTCATTATTTTTCGCTCCACGCCATACTGCCAAAGGTGCCTTCTGCCGGAAATCCGTCTCGACCGCTCGGATATCCCTTCGTACTTGCTCATAGGACCCAATGAAGTCGATGTCCCAGCTCCAGTATCCAAAGTCGGGCATGAGCCATTCCTCCTCAGCATCCACGCGTCGAGATAAAGTCCAGATCGGTTTGCCTGCGTGATCGGGATCCGGGACATCGTTGACAGAGAAAGAGAATTCGACGTTGGGCAGCGGGCCATGGTAAGCTACGATGGCGCGGTGGATCGAACTGAGTAGAGCTAGCGACCGTCTGATATCGAACCCTTCCCCGTTGTATCTTGGTTCTATGACATACAACTGTTTGTGTTAGTAAACTTCCTCGTTTTGGAACGCTCGGTCACCACTTACATGACGATCATAAATCATCGCTCGCACCAGACCGCTGGCTTTCCATGAGACTTCGACGTCCTCAATTGTAATATTGCGCTTCTGCTTCCAATATGCATTCGCTCTGTCAATCTCAAAATACATGTCAGGGAAAGCCGCGTCGCACTGGGCGTCTTCGAGACCATAGTCTTCCGCGTCCCTGTCAGGATCAAATGTCCAGTTCTGAGTCCCGAAATGCTCCTGCAACACAGCAGAGGGATCGGTGGGATGAAAAGCGAAAGACGATGTCGGCTTTTTTGGATCGTCTTCATCGGGTCTTGTCGGCTCAGGCACGGGTATCGTGAAATTGGTCTGTGGAGACAGCCTGGATATCTGACGGTAATACAGAATCCCGACCGAAGAAATGACTATGCAGAAGAACATGCCAACAGCAAAAGCAAAGGTCTTGCGAGACGGGTATAAGGCTGCCATCGGGGGAAACGAGGGAAAAGCTAATACAGGTGTATGTCGAAATAAGTAACTCAAGACTGAGGGTATCCAGCTAATACACCAGATTCACCCCTTCTCTTTTCATATCTCAAACTTATGTCTCCATAATTTGACAGACACACGTGAGTGACTTCCAACACTGCCACGGCACTGCACCCTGTCATGCAGAAGGGCTCGGTCGACTCCCGCCCCCTTTTGTCTCATCCCATCCACTCTACTAGTTTCTGCGCAAATAGAGTTTATACTGTGATAGGGTGGGTTGGATCAGGGTCTAGGTGGCTGGCTCAGGGGCCAGCGATTCGTCTCTTTCTCGGGATTCTGCTTGTTCAAAGCAGACTTCTGCCTCCCCAGCCAATGGGCAACCTAATACACGACACCGAGCAATCTCTATTCTTCCTGATTATCTAGCTTAGCTAGCAGCATCTATTTGCTAGATTCTAGCAGAGAAGCCAATCCAGTTGGTGGACCAATCGCGCCCACCTGTCCCTTCACACTATGTCATGCGAGCTCTTTATTGTCCGCTGGCGTAGCTCCGGTAAGGTCTCCCATATGTTGCAAAGCAGCCTGAGTATTGCCTTCGTGAAGATATCCTGGGGCTTGTTATTATCAGTTCGATTTGGAGAGACTTCTGTCCTTCTTGGCCGTGTTCTTTCGTGGATTGATACGGAAAAGCAACGATGCTTACCTGGCACAGCCCGCTTTTGCATTTTTACTGTGTGTCTCATTCCTCTTGGCATTAGCTCGCCCGGGTGATACACGGTACGCGGAATGTTGCAGCATTTCAGGTCCAACATTTATGGGGACAACCGATGTCCACCATTCGGGACTAATTCCAGCTCTGAGGCTATATTATCCGCCTATTGGTCATGACGACTGCTTGATTTTCTCAATATTTGAATTAGAGCCACCTCAGACATGTTCTTGATGTCTTACTTCTTTATTCTGTCTGGGTACTCAGGTCCTGTATTGTGCTAATAGGGTTTTACTGGAGTCCTGGAGAGCGTTGTGAGAGCATCTCGAGATTACTGTCGTAAGCCTGCGAATATTTTGACTTCAAAAACCAGCAAAGATCTTGCACAGAAACCGTTATGTAGGTACTCCGTAAGGCGAGCATATAGTGAATCCAACTACACTAAAAGCCTTACAGCAGCTGCTGCCTAAGGCCCCCTGCAGCCGCCAAGGCATTAAGTCGGCGGGAAGGGCATACCTAGCGTAGAGTACCTTAATTGGGTTATTTGGGCGACGCGAAACTGGGTAAACTTACGTGCTCCAAGATCCTATCCACTGGGCCAACGTTCCTTTCACTGGTTAATTTCTGCTAATATCCCCAAAATACTCCAAGCTTGGCTGCCCACGCAAGCACCCAGACCCATGGCATTGGACGGTTCAAAGACGGACAATAATACTCATATACTATCGTTGAATCTCCAACTTGGAGATCGGCAACCTGCGAAGTCTACGAGCGAATACCTGACCCTGTTATACCGACTAAAACCGAGCATTGCGTACACCTTGCCAGGCTTGCCTCTTCGCTGCCAGCGTAATGCAGTACGGCAAGCACGCCTCTGATTGGTTAAGGACCATACCAAAGATGCAAAACGCGGCAAACGCGTGTCGTGGATTTGCGGATCGCTGAATTCGAAGGAATCCCTCGAAAACCAACAAGGCTTCTCGGAGCTGACTCCTCGTTCCCCTCGTTCCGACCCGCTCAGCCTACTTTCGTTACGCATCACCAGGCTCATCTTAATGCCCGAAGAGTTTTTAGATTCCAGTCTCTCGCACTACTGCTCGGATGGAGACGCGGTTGGTCCCGTTCCACCCACCTCTGGAATCTCGACCATTCTCCATGCGGTAGTCCTGAGCGAGCCGTCCAATGTCGTCGGAGCCTGCAGCATCTATTGATTTATGCATTCGAAAATGAGTATCGCTGTTTCTAAATAACTAAATTACCTCTGCTAGACTAGTTTGACGGCTCCTGACGATACCTCCTGTGCTGTGGCGCCTCTGCTGTTCTTGCTCCAAGCTCTCACTTTTACCTGACCAATCTCGTTCTGCCTGCTGCTCTCCTTCTACCTCTTCTTCAATGCTCATCGCACTGATCCGTCGATCCCACCAATTGCTCGCAGCTCGCAAAGCCATGCTGCTTCTTCGCGCTCCAAGATCATGCGCCGCACCCAAGGTATCAGTTCCATGACCACTTTTACGATCCGCCATCTCTGCTGCCAGCCTCGCATATGCCTGGTCCGCCTGTCTTCTCTCCGCTTCTGACCGCCGGTGCCATCTGGGATGGACCGTCCGGCCAGGATTGGTCGGAAGATGGGGTGGCGTGCCTCCCGATTCTGCAGAAAAACTCGCTTTCTGTGCAAAGGGCCATCGCTCGGTCTCAGTACTTTTCCGGTGCTCAGACGCTGCGGTGGAACGGCCACCTGTCACGCTGGCGAACACACTCGCAAGCATCGACTCTCCACGTCGCGCGCTGCCGCCTGTGGCGGCGTTGGCCCTTCTCTTCCACCAGCAAAAGCTGCCGAAGAAGGTGCCGTCCGATCCTGATATATGCCGCCAGGGCCTTTCCTTGAAGTTGAAGACTATTCCGTTCACTGCTCCCATGATCGCCAAGGAGAGGTAGCCCAGTAGGGCTAAGGCGAAGGGCGGTCGCATTGCGTAATAGTCGCTGTACTGGTAGCAGTGCAATACGAACGGTATGAGCCAGAGAACGATGTAAAGGATCGGATATATGAATAGAAGGCGGAGCTGGTGTATTATAGCATTACGACGATCGGCAACCGCAGGGTTCACAGAGAGCGGTTTGTATAGCTTCCCTGACTGATCTAACTGGGTCGGAGGATCAATCACCACCTCGACCGGTCTGGACTGATCACGTGGGGAATGCTCAGGAGACGGTAATGGCCTCTGTGGTTTCTCGTCGGATCCGTCGCCAGCATCAAGGGTACGCGACGTTTTGAACGTAGACACTGTGGAGGGATATAGATGGTCGATGACAGCGTCCTTTCCCGGCGGGGAGGTAAATTTTTCAATATTGACTGTGGGTGGTTCAAAATGGGCATCTTTGAGTTCACCTGCATCCACTGCACTCTGGAAAGGCTCGACGACCTCGTCTGGGGCCAGCTCTTCGTTGACAGCGGCCAATGTCATAGAAGAGAACGGGCTTGATCTTCTCCTCGATGGGGGCCACGTGTTGGGAAAATTCTTGGCGGCGACTGGTCCCTGTTCTTGTCGACTGGTCTCCGTAGACGAGCCATCCCCGCTTGCTGGCTTGCGGCTGGCGACGTCGCAATGCGATCTTTTGACGGCTGCTGTGGAGGAGGATATTGTGCCAGCTGAAAACATCTTAAACTCGCCTCCGACGTAGCAATAGACAGCTATTGCCAATCCAAGCACGATGAACCAGATGATATACCGTGGTACCCACTGGAGAGCGAGACGATACCAGAACGGCCGGACAGGCAGCGTACAAATGGGCAATTGAGCCGAGTAACCGCTCCCGTGATGAGCAAACGCAACGGAGGCCATAACCAGAGGAAGCCCAATGGTTATGGCCGTTACTGAAAGGCGAAAAGGATACAATCCTTCATCGCCAATGACATTCTGCCATGGCTTAAATACGAGAAGCGCAGTGTGAATCGACATCGACAGTGTCGCCAGATCTACCAATGGTCAATAGTTTCGCTTCATACTCTGGTATCTTCAAAGTTCAAGCATACCGGATATCTCGTTACCCGTCTGGACGAAGAAGCCTGTTGCCTGACAGAAGTTCCAAGACGTCTCCACTGGACCGATTGAGATATTGACCCATGCAAATATGAAGTACCATGTCGATCTAAATAGATCTCCGCAAATCAGGAAGAAAATTAGCCTGAAAGGTCAGCAAACCACCATTCTCTCGGAGCCACAGGGCAGGAATACCTGTGGCGATAGCTCCTCCTCATTACTGAAAACCAGTACACTGTTACCAGCCCTACGAATAAGCTGATGGTAGATGCCGCAGCTGCAAGGTCCTGTATGATGACTCTTTGGTGATGTGATAGGACTGTAGTGACGGGAACATCTGAAAGATCTCGTTTGTCGACAAGGCTGCCGTTGCTCAAGGTTGACGAGATCATGAAGGGCCAAACCATTGAGGCAGTTTGTTTCATCCATTCTATCACGACGGGTGGGAAGGCCTCAAGATGATTATGATGTGGATCTCTCCGGAGAGTTCCTGCCTGAATAACGGGCATCGTATTGGGTAACGACGCTTCGCGATTTCAATGACTAATGGGGATGGATCCTATCGATACGCCATTATCGATCAAATATACTGCTCCTATCGGGAAAGAAGTGTAGTAACAGTGACAAATCACGTTCCTTGTCTCTGATTCGGTCGCCGTATACTATGAAACCAGCTACGCGTTTGGTCGAGGCTTCAAGAGACATAGTAAATGACAAGAGCGTCTATACGCGTAGTAGACGCAAACAGCTACAGCGAATGACTGGAACGATGACCGGCTCAACTTGCATGCGGAAGTCGCGAGTCGGACTTTACAAAGGGTTGTCGATCGTATCCGAAAGCCAACATTCCGGGAAGCTTGAGCATGTATGTCAATGTGAGTAAAAGTAAGGATTGCTTTTGCCATGGCTGAATCGTCGGTATGGTATTGAGCCCTCGGAAATCACCATAACATGTGAGGAGAGTTCATTGTCTCAAGAAACCTAGCAACTACAATAAGCCGACGTCGGATTTGAAATTGAGCTGGAATTATATATTTGGATAGCGAGAGGGCGACATCTATGAGCGAAGCTGGAATGTGCCGACCTGCCCTGATTGGGTAATCGACAAGACCGTCATGCAAGGGGTTGCCTTCCTGGTGGACACAGATGATATCACGGGCAATACTGTGAACTTGCCCTCTGAACCAATAAGTCTTCTATATGGATCCAAAGTGCTCTCAGGCTTGCGCCTTGCAAATGCTGTGCTACCCACCTTGCTCGCCTTTGCGCCGCGCCCAGATGCATCAGTCCAGACTCGGTCCCAGAACGATCAGACTAAACCTCAGCTCGCCGCCCCCAGCTTCGGCCTCTCTTTTCAAAAATGCACGAACGCCCAGCTGAAGCGCTTTTTCGCTGAGCACATCGTCTTCTGAGCCAAGGTCTCCACGCAGCAGAGGACCTTTTCTACGGCCATCTAATTCCCACAGATGGCCCTCTTGAGACTTTACGAAGCATACGAAATGGAGGTCGATGCTTTCGTCGGCAGGAGGAGCCGCTGTATCGCCTGTCGCAGCAGCGGCTTGATGGGCGGTTTCGATGGCATTGGAGGCTGAAAGGAGCTCCGCGCGCTTCACTGGTTCAAGGGGGACTGCGTCTGAGAGAAGCTTCGAAAGTTCGGTGTTTGGTTCTAGGATACAGACGCAATATCAGTAATGTGGCTTGAGCTTTCATGACAGCATCAAGCTTGTCGGCCTCCAATCTGCTCCTGAATACCTGAGATCAACGACCAAGTGACTCACCAATCTGATTCCTTGCCGGCCCATTCGTGACCGCATGGAGAACTCCGATCAAGCCACAGGCATTGCCTATTGTCTGCTTAAACCATATCACCTCTTCACCTTCTCCCTTGCCCGTATACTCCTCCTTGCCCGCGTCTTCTTCGGACCTGAATTTCTCATAAGTTTTACTGACTGGAAAAACGAGCAACAGGGCATATGCCGGCCTAGGGACGAATGCAAGCAGCTCGGGTTCATCGATGCTGAAGACATCTTGGAAAGCGACATTTTTGGAGAGACCGAGATTATGTAGTAGGGACGTCATAACCTCGGGATTGTTCTCTGGAGGTCGCAAGATACATGTCAGCTCATCACGATTTGTGAATAGGTAGTATCTTGCGCGTGCGTATCACGGGCAAGGCTTGGATAGAACGGGCATAGAAGACGGGTCGTACCTAGAGGCACAAACCGCTTCGCATGCCCCGACACCGTTGCTGACGCCATGATGAATGGAAAAGGTGAAGGTTTCGAAGAGGACGAGTTCGTAGGATCGATCAAGGAAATGTGCTGAGAAGGATTTCCAGAAATGGGGTGCGCGAGCATTTAAAAAGGTGCTCCCCACCCTCCCCACGCCCCCCTGCCCCCCTGCCCAGGCAGCAAACAAAAATGACGCCGCAAATCCGGGGAAAGTGTCTATAAACGCGCCGAACCCCTGGTCTGACAAGGGTGTTTCCCGTGTCACATTCACCTTCACCATCATCTGCACCCGAACGGATCTGGAAAGAGACAGCTCATCGACAGAATAGGGAGAAAAATCCGTCACTGGTTTTCAAGATGAACTCGTAGTCCCAGCTCAATCAGCAGTCTGAAACGGCGATCAATCTCTCACGGAGGCTTAGGCGTCTCCTACAGACATCTCCCGCATCAAAAGCTACTTCTCATTTCGTATATCTAGAGGCTCGCAAAAACCTGGTCCAGCTCCTACTCCGGAGAAATGAGCGGCTCTTGGGCCGTGTCAAATCCCTACGTCCCCCTTGTAAGCACCGGGATATCATCCAACGATTATCTTCTGAGTATGGGAGGTACCGACAATGAGATGTTCTCGGAGCATACCGCGGGGTAATAGCGGGGTAATACTTTTGTTTTCATGCGACCTGTCGACGGGAGGAATAAATTGACCATATCCTAGTGAAGGGTTTCGGAATGCTTTTCGATGTAGACGAGCGAAAAATCCATGACGTGGTTTGAGCCCCCCGATTTTTCAGCACTGAGGGGGCAAGTGGTCGTTGTGACTGGTAAGAGCTCATTTCTATTTTTGAACCTCTCTAAACTAAAGCCGGTTCTTTTCTCTATATTGAAAGATGATACCAGATCATCTAGGGAATGCTCTTCTGCGGATAGTGAATCATGGACTTGGATTGCCAACATAGTCAAGCTTTCTTGTGCATCTTCGACCCTTAGTTCTGCCTTTTCCGTCTGGCTCTCAATCGCTCTTACAAAGGGCTTCACTCCCATCAAACTAATGCACTCATGTTTTGCAGGTGGTTCACTTGGTATTGGCGCCACACTCGTCGAGCTTCTCTATACCTCGGGTGCCCACGTGTTCTTTGGCGATGTCCTTGATGAGCCAGCAAAACTCCTAGTAGAGCGCCTGACGAGTTCTCGCACCGCAGAAGGAGACACGCCTCAGATAGCCTTCATCCGAACGGATGTGTCAAGCTATGAGGACAATCTCAGGTTATTCGATGCAGCTTTAAGCAATTGTGGGAGGGTTGATCATGCTCTTTCAGTTGCTGGCATGGGCGCCAATGCGAAGTTGTGTGATCCGTCTCTGACGCTTGAGACGATAAGAAAGGTATGGAAGCCCTCAAAGAAATGTTTGTTTTCGGTGCTTATCCCCTTACAAGCCTATCTCGAACACATGTGTCGATGTTAACCTAACGGGAGCCATATACTTTACTCGCATCGCCAGTGTATATTTGCGACAGACCAGCAGGGCGAGCAGTACTTCGGCAAAGATTGTCGATAAGTCCATCGTCCTTGTATCTTCTGTCGCCGGTTTCATGGAGTCTCCTGGTATCGAGGTTTATCAAGCGACCAAACATGGCGTGCTGGGACTCATGCGCAGTCTTCGACCGTGAGTTACTCAAGTATTTTGGTGCTCTTGATCGGACTGCCCCTCTGGTCACATACCTATGGAGTTCTTGCTGATTGACATGACGATTTTAGAACACTCAAGAACGCATCGCCTCATCCAATTCGGATCAATGCTATCTGCCCCTGGTTCACGGAAACTCGGCTTGCAAAAGGAGTCTCACCTGATTGGCACGCTGCTGATTTACCTGTCAATCAACCAATAGACGTGGCGAAGGTCATCGCAGGTCTGTACATCGCGGATACCCGCTTTATCGCATTTCTGACTTCCTTTCCAGGGGTTATCTCTGAGCCCTCACTCAACGGTGCAGCATTATTCGTGGGGGGAGGAAAAGCGTGGGATATTGAACGAGGTATCAATGAACTCCAGTCGCAGTGGCTGGGAGAAGAGAACCATAGAGCCATGATCAAAGGTCAAGCAGTGCTAGGAAGTGGAGATTGCTGGATAGCATCACATCGAAGCTGAGCGGAGTAGACGCATGACATAGACAAAGCGCATATAATGACGGTCGAAGCGTCATTCCACTCTTCTTGCAGGCTTCACTTCGGGTAATCTGTTTCTCATCCACTGCGGCACAAACGCTTTTACACCCACGCCATCTCCTGCTCCTTTTTCTTCTGCTTCCCATGTCACTTTGAATCTGTCCTCTCCCGTACAGCTGGCACCCTCCGCAGAAGCCGCAACGTCCGTCATGGCTTCAAGTCTACAAAGGCCCAGGCCCACGTTTCCAACTCCACCCAGCCATTTTCCTGTGCTTCGGCCTTTGGCATCAGCTTTTATAATGCTTGCTCCTGCGGGCAGGGTCGGATGAGACCACTGGGGATCGTAATCTAACACTTGTGGCTCTGCGCGATTCAAGTCGTACAACTGTACCGGCAATATGCGTCTCCTCACTACCCCTGTATGCTGTGTCCGAATGGTAAGCTCCTGCCCGACATAACAGCCCTTTCGAAAATCGACGCCTCCCATTATATCTATGTTCGCCTGATGCGGGAATGACGCATCGCGTTGAAGCTCTGCTTGGCCTTCCGGCACGCCGTGAAGGTAGCGTCTGAGGTCATAGTCTTCGGGGTCATATTCTGGGACATCGTCAAAGTCGCAAATCGGGCACCAGTTTCCCTGTGGAGCCATATATCGATGACCAAAAAGGGGTAATTGGGATGAAGCAGCTCTCGTGTCCGCCGCATGCAGTAATTGGCCAATAGGCGGCTCGTCATATCTCTTGTGAGTCGGACGATCGGAATCGTCATGCCACGTCTCCCACATTTCCACCGCATCTTTGTCAAGTAAGCGTAGGCGAACTCTTGCGCGTAGTTTGTGGCGTTTGAGATGAGCCAGCAGGCTGTCGGCTGACGATCCATCGACATCTATCAGATACCCCGGCTCTTGCTTTGAATCATAACCAAGGATATTCGGCCATTGATCATCTCCATATCGAGTCTCGGGACGAGGACCAATTAGGGGAAACACGAAGACGTCGTAGAGCAGCCGGCCCTGGGCGCTCAGAAAAGCGCTGTAGAATGGTGCTTGTGGAGGAGATGAGGGAGGAGCCACGTTGGCTGTAATGAGCCCTTGGAGGAACTTTGGGGCATCGTCGCCATGTAACGAAATCACCCGTCGTTTTGGCAATATGGCGCAGCCGGACGAAGGCGGCGGATACGTAATGTCAGAGGAATCTTCAACCTGGTCCGTGTCAAATCGACGTCTCGTTGAGCTGAACTTTCGACTTGGTCGCGAAAGACAGCGGAGACAAATGTAGGGCCGTTGAGACCTCAGGAGCATCGTTGCTGGTCTGGTGTGGATTTCATGTTTTTCTCTTGGGCTAAATGGGATAAATACCAAGATGTAAATTTGGGAGCCAATGAGCGACGAATGACGTCAAAGCTTTCAAATAGGTCTACCGCATCAGCCAGAGTTCGAAGCTGTGACACTTGATATCTCTCAAAGAATCTAATACGTTGATTAAAGACCGTGTTACGATATTTTACATCAACACATTTTACATCAACAGCGAGAAAGTTTTCCAGCAGTTCGCGGATGTATTAGCTAGTCTTGTAGAAAAAAGATAGATTACTTGATAGTTTGAGGTATTCAGGTAGATTTTGTCTTTACCCGGCCGGCCCAGCCAGCCTCAGCGTCTTGTCTCCGACTGATCTAAGAGGTAGCAATAACACGATATGTTCCCGCCGGTTCGTCATCGTCCGATGTCGGCGAGCAAACCTCCCCATGATACGATCCATCTTTGCATTCAATGGTCCCAGTGGAACACGTCAGAGTGGCCGTCCATCCCACATTCCCACTCTGTCCGGCGGGGACGGGGAAATTGTATGCTTTAGAGGTGCTAACCTCTTCTGTCATCGAAAAGTCCATGGTGGCCGAAAAGACGTCGAAGCTGAGTCCTGCCGAGATTGATGTAGTCCACGACTGGCTTCGCTCATGCGTGATCGTCACCGATGCGCCTCCCTCGCCACCGTCCACACCCGATGCTACAATGGTTGTGTTGTCGCTCGGGCGAGTGTACTGTTCCTGTCCTGAATCTGCAGTCCATTTTGAACAGCTGTCTCGTTTGTTAAGGTCTGCTGTACGTTTATGGAGAGCTGATGTGTTGTTTGATGGCTTCGAAGGTGGTTGACCGACCTGAACAGGCTGGATGACCGAACCGTTGGGTGCAGTGAATTTCAAACCGGTGAGCCCTGGAACCGAGCGGTCTTGCAGACCTCGAATCAGCCGCTTACTTCCAGATCCAGCGTCTGTACAGTCTCCGGTGCCGCAACAGTATTGCACCATGAACGTGTCATCGACCGAAAGTTCGCTGCAGGTCGCATGTTTGTACGCTCCGATGGTAGTCCCACAGCCAACTACGTCCGTATTCGCAGGAGATTTGATGATCGTGGAACACCCGGACTCCGGCTCAGCGATATCGAAATAGACCGTGTAGCCACTACCGATTTTAATTAATAAACTAAACGACACAAACCACAGAAATTTGTAGCGTACCCTCCATCCGATGCTTTGAAGTTCCCCGATGAGAACACGTCTTTCGAATTATAGACTACGCAAGATGGATAGCCATTTCCACCTTCAGTGACTCCGGACGGACAGTTGGAGCACTCCCCATCAGTGCATACTTTAGCAGGAGGGTTTTGACCTTGGGCGAGATGAGACAGGACGAGAAGGCCGAAAGCCGCCAAGCTTGACGCGTGGTGCTGGTTGACCATTTTTGGTTTGGTAAAAACAGGATTGAGAAGATAAAGATCAAGAGCGTCAAAATCTGGTATTGGTGTCCTCTATGTTAATAATCTGACGAGCCTGCACCAGATGTTTGCAATCAAAGAGAAATGTGAGGTTGTGCTTCTTCTGGTTGATTCGGAAAGAGGTATGAAAGGAGGTTTTTATATTTCTAGGTCAGTCTGATGAAAGCGTCAGCATTCACTATCTCGTGACGAAAAATGTCATTTTCCAGTGGAATACCCACCATAACTGATGATCTTTGAACATCCCCAACGGAAGAGGTGTATCTGTTCGTTCGATTCCATAATAATGATGCAGGTCAAGGATGATGGTAAGTATTGCGGATGTAGTCCGTGCAAGAATGCTACGAAACGGTAACCGAAATGATTTGAAAGTCAGGTACGAATAGGAGAAAGTAAAGTCGTCCGAGTCAGGCTCTTCTGAAAGCATTACCTCATATTCCAACAGGCAATCGATGCCGTTGTTTCGAAAATCTCTAGAATTTCGATTCGATGAGCGTTCCCTTACTCCAAGAGTCGGCCTACATTCATGCCTCAAACGGTGATAAACAAGATGTATTGTTAGAACCGCCCACTTCAAGCCTACTACATAGGTACAGAGGATTCCGCACGTGCCTGATCAGCATTATGCATCTTGCTAGTTCACCCATCACTGCTGTCGCATAAAAGGATTAGGTACAGAGTAGATGGAAATGAGGCAAATGAGGCGCAAGCTGCCGTGTCTTGGCGTCGGTCCTCCATCAAACAGAGCGACATCGCGCAAAGGGTTTATACGAATTTGAAGGAAAAATTTAATTAGCAGCATCGTAGTTTTCAGTACTGTTAGAGCTGATTTTGAAAAGGCTAAATCGGGAAATCAGGCTCAGGAGGTAGTAAGACAGAGTATTGCGTTATTCCATCTGTGAGGGTTTTCATCTTTTTACATGAAGTGGAGGACTGTACAATGGGAGTATCTGTTCGAAGGACCTAAGCGCACACGCTATTAGGGCATGAAAAGCTTTGAACGGAGACTGCCTGTGGACGAGTTGTAGGCTATCAGAGTAGCATTACGAGTGTGATGGATGGTAGCGCTCTTTTATGCAGAACACGGATCTGAAAGTTGGCTGATGATGAGGGTGGAAATTTTGAGGTTTCTGCGACCCCTTTCTGAGCAGATACCCATTCGTGGAGGCAAATGCAAAAAGACAGCATCTACCTGGGAGGGAAGATGCCGTGGATAATTGAGATCGGCGCGGCCTGGGAACAAGCGGAAAATCGTGGTCACCACCTTAAGACCGGGACACCAACAAAAGCCCGCGTCTCACTTCTCGACCTTTTTCAATGCAATCTTTGCATAAAGAGCCGCGATGGCTTTTGCAGCACACCCATTACCGGATCCAGCCCTAGTATTTTGTTCCAGGCAGGTATATCCAATCATCCTAGTTTCAATTGCGCATTTTTGTATGTGAATCTAAATGCTGGCAGTTCCAAATGACGTACAGGTGTGGAAGCTTTCTCAAGTCATCCTCCAAGAGCATGTTCATAGCAGATTGCTTTGCAGAAGGTGCTCTGAGAGATGGAAATATATATAAAGGAAGATCATGCAATTGAGATAATTGAAAATTGTCAAGTAAACTTTCACAATCATCTTTCTATATCTGCAAAGAAACCTTGCACATTTTTTCCTATTTTCCATACGTTGTTCCACTTCGTTGAAAATGCGTCCAACGTATCTTTCGATCGCGCTTGTCCCTCTGTTTGCGCAAATGGTTCCCGCTTGGTAAGATTTTATTTATTCTCTTCCGGTATGTCTATGACGTGCTCTCCAGAGTACTGACCATCTCAGGACCGTCTATTTCTTTCAGAACGGCTGCGGCAATTTCGACCCAAGCAACACAACGCAGACTACCGGCGTTGATGAACTCACATCCGATGGCACTGAGGGTTGTGAAAGTGCAGTGACCTCGAATTATCACAGTGTCTACGTCGACGGCATTGCTCAGGCAAACATGAATCTTGAGCTTTACAACGATGATTCCTGCACGGATAAATTGAACAATCTTGATCCCTCATCAGTCATCAAGGAAGACGGCTGCTACACTGCACCCATTTCGGTAAAACGTTTTGCACCGAAACTCAGAGATGACATATTGCTGATACGAACTGATCAGGATGTCATTGCCGCAATTTCAGTCAATAACAACTAGCCTGTCATAATACTACCGAACGGATATCCAGCCACGCTTTGGGGCTACCGCGTAACGGGGGACAAGAAGATTGAGCCGGACTTAGTCATCTTGACTTCTGCGATGTTGGTTAATTCATAATTAATAGAGATATAAAAATCCAGTACCAAGATGTATGAGCCAATCAAAGGGTAAAGCTTAGAGCACGAATAATTCTATTAAGTTCATCAAAAAGCCTTGCAAATTGGTTGACACTGTAAAATTTTGAGTTTATATCCTGCATTATTCTTAATAGAAACCTCAACAAGTATTGCGGCAGTCAGGAATGAACTCAAAATACTGCAATGAGTACTCCGAAATCTTTCGTATTTGGGCAAGGGAATGTTTACTTATATTAGATGCTCATATTCTCTGCACGGATGTCGCGCATAAAATTTATGAACCGGAGCCAAAGCGACGGGAAATTACGACACCCACACCCACGTAGAATCGCCGACGATTTCGATGCCAGCAGACTCAGAATCGCAATATGATTCCATCAGTCTATGGCATTTCCTCTGTAATCGTGTCCCCTTGGTAAATGACCACCTACCCCGCGCTACATTGTACCGAGGACCTACCAGACAGTGCAATGTGCCGGGAGCTTGTAAGTAAGGGCCAATGGCTGCATTGTAAGTCTTATCGTCATCTTTCATTTCTGATTACTAGAGATTGTGTTTTTTGAATCGTGATCTTTCATTCGCCTCGTCCCAATGGCTTCTGGGAACGTCACTCTCGTGAACGGCTTTACAAACGGATACCATGAAGCTGCTACTTCCTCGCAGGATGTTGACCAAACGGGTGAGAAGAGCACCAATGGTATTCCTCCTGCAGAAGCCTACGCACACCCTAAGCACATGGAGGATATCACAATCCCTTTGAACGATGTACCTGCTTTTACTCCCACTAAAAAGTTAAGGGTCATTACAATCGGTGCTGGATACGCTGGAATGACGCTGGCTCAGAAGCTCCAATACAAATACGCAGGAGAAATGGAAAATATTGTCGATCACACAATTTTCGAATCGAAAGACGCCGTTGGGGGCACCTGGATAGCCAACACCTACCCAGGTGTGATGTGTGACGTGCCCTCTATGATCTATGTCCGTCTTCCTAGGCTAGATAGTGACAAAGCGCTTGACTCACGCTCTACAGGCGTTCCCATTTTCTCCAAACCCTAACTGGAGCCACTTCTATTCCACCGGCCCGGAGATTCTGGAGTATATGCAAAAGACTGTCAAGGAATGGAACTTGGATCAAAACGTGCAGTTTAACAATACCGTGAAAGGCGCCTATTGGCAAGAGGACCGGGCTCAGTGGAAGCTTGTTGTTGAACACAACGGTAAAGAGCGAGAGGAGTATGCGGATATCTTGATATCCGCTCGGGGATTTCTTTCAAAACCCAAATGGCCGTCAATACCCGGTTTACATGACTTCAAAGGCCAGTTGGTGCATTCAGCCGCGTGGGATCACTCCTTCGACTACTCACGCAAACGGATTGGCATTATTGGCAACGGCTCCTCGGGTATCCAGATTCTACCTCAACTGGCGAAGCTTGAAGGCACTCAAGTGACAAGTTTTCAGCGTGGCCCGACGTGGATCGTATCGAGGATGACGCCTGCTAAGCTTGTGGGCAGTACTGACCCAAGCTTCAACCCAGCATACAGAGATGAAGACAGGCAAAGGTTTCAAGATCCCCAAGAGTTGAAGAAGTATCGAAAGACGGTCCAGGGGAACATTAATGCAGCTTTTAGAATGGTAACAGAACCCCGTATTTGTCGCACGACCATGGCTGATTGATACCGCGGGTAGTTTGTCAAGGGCTCCGAAGAAAACCGCAATATGTATGCTGAATATGTTCAGAATATCTCCAGATTGCTAACGGTGTGATAGGACGGAATTCGCTGTAAATCAGATGTCTGCCAAACTCAACCATGATCCAGAACTCTGCGAAAAGCTTATTCCAAAATGGGAGCTTGGATGCCGTCGCGTAACACCGGGAGATGGCTATCTGGAAGCTTTTACTCAGTCCAACGTCTCGCTCACGAATAGCGCCATTACTAAAATCACTCCAGAAGGCATCCAGACCGCTGATGGAAAGCTACATCAGCTTGATGTCATAGTATGCGCGACCGGTTTCGACGTCTCACAAATTCCCTCCTTTCCGGTCATTGGTCGCAATAAGGTCTCACTTGGCGACAAATGGCGCGACGAGCCGGAATCTTACATGTCTCTCGCTTGTCCAGATATGCCGAATTACTTCATTTTCACGGGACCGAACGCTACCGTAGGCCACGGGTCGCTGCTGGAAAGTATGGGCTGGAGCGCCGAGTGGATGGTCAACTGGTTTCGAAAGATTGCCGCTGAGGACATCGCGTCCATAGCGCCAAAGCAAGACGTTGTCGATGAATTTGTACGATATGGGGATCAGATCCACAAGACCCTTGCCTGGACCGGGGGCTGTAGAAGTTGGTACAAGTCGAATCGCGTAGATGGTAGAGTCACGGCGACATTCGCAGGGAGTGCCATCTTGTATCACCATATGGTGAAGCAGATAAGGCCTGAGGATTTCGAGATTCGGTACAGGACCAAAAATCGGTTCCGATTCATGGGAAATGGATTTACAAGTTATGAGTTGGAGGAAGGAAATGACTTGTCTTATTATGTCACAAACTGAGCCTTACCACCGTGTTGGAAAATAAGCTTTCGTAAGATTTTTATGTAGTCGATTTTATGTAGATTTTAGTTGTCTTATCATCCAATTAAAACATGATATCCCGGTTCACATTTGAAGGAGGCGAATGACATTCTAAAAAGCAGAGGTGCACCTGTGATCAGGTGCTGATGCGCTCTAAATTAATCCGACAACCGAGAGATCTCTCATCTATCGTAATTTAGATCGCCAGACGTCATGGACGTCATCAGCTCAACAAGCTTACCCCGGATTTCGAGCCACAGGACTGGTATCCCCCTGAACACCCTTTCCCCCATGCTGAAAACATCCCGGTTTCAGCAACATCCAATCCCTAGCGATGCCAAGTCGAGATGAGCGCACGCCATTGCTGCAAGAAAACGGCCAAGAGCCCGAAATCATCGAGTTCGGAAAAGAGGATGCAGGCAATCCAAAGGCATGGCCTCGCTCCAAGAAATTGGCCAATATCGCGGTCATCGCAATGATGTCCAGTAAGCAACGCCTTACTTCAAGAAGAATCTATTGCTATGCAATGAGGCTAACGAGTCTCACAGTCTTGAGTCCTCTGGCCAGCTCCATGTTCACGCCCGGAATCAATCAAATCGCAGATGACCTTAACACCTCGATGCACAGCGTAATCGGAGCTACGACTGGATTCACGGTTATGCTGGGATTTGGGCCCCTCGTGCTCGCACCTCTGTCCGAAACATTCGGTCGTCGGAAGCTCTACATGGTGTGCTTTACGATGTTTACACTGCTCCAAATTCCTACCGCTTTGAGCCCGAATGTCGAGACTCTTGTGGCGATCCGAACGGTCTCCGGTGCTTTTGGAAGCATTGGGATTGCGAATGGTGGAGGCACGATCAGCGACATGTTTGAGCCACAGGAACGAGCCGGCATCTTTGGGTGGTATCTGTTGGGGCCATTGTTAGGGTGAGACTTGGATCTCAAGAAGTCGATATGATTGTCGCCAACACTAATCTCTCATCCAGTCCGACGCTGGGACCTCTTTTTGGGGGTTTGATCGTCCAACGGCTCAACTGGCGATGGATATTCTGGATCCTCGCCATCGTCTGCGGCACCAACACCCTGGCTGGCTTCGTCTTTCTCAAAGAGACCTATGCCCCCGTCCTTCTCGCGCGACGCAAGCGCGAGTACGAGAATGACGGAGAGCACCATGGGATTTACCGATACGCCGGACAAGATGACCGACCACTCTTCCGGAAAATCGCCGCATCCCTCACCAGGCCCGTTCGCATCTTCGTGCAACCCATCGTTTTGACCATGAGCTTCTACCAGGCGCTGGTCTTTGGCACGACGTATAGCTTGTACACCAACATGCAGAACATCTACTCTGGCATCTACGGACTCAATACGGAGCAAGTGGGCTTACTGTATCTCTTTCCTGGCGTCGGGTTCCTTATAGCGGTCCGGTTCCTCGTACCCCGGATCGACACGGTCTACAACAAGCTCACGGCACAAAACAAGGGCGAGGCGAAACCAGAATATCGGCTTCCCCTTGCGAATATCGGCGCGGTCTTCATTCCTCTGTCGTTGTTCTGGTTTGGGTGGACGGTCGAATATCGGGCCCCGTGGCCGGCCACGATTGTCAGCACGCTGTTCTATGGCATCGGACAAGTCATGATTGTCAATTGTGTGCAAAACTATTACATTGATTCCTTTGAGAAGTACGCTGCGTCGGCCATTGCCGCAGGAGCCGTCTTCCGCTCTGTCGTCGGTGGCGTCACACCACTTTGGGCGCCTCTGCTCTTCGAGTCACTGGGATATGGATGGGGGATATCGGTGTTTGCATTTCTGGCCGTGGTCATTGCTCCGGCGCCACTCATATTCTATTATTTTGGCGGCATTGTACGGGAAAAGTTCCACGTTGAGCTCTGAGGTGGCGATACTTGTTTGCATCAGCATAGCGAATGGCGCCGTGGCATGTTTTTATGAGCTTAATGTACATCGCGAAGACGCTGAACTAGTCACAATGCTACCTACCTACCTTACCAACATACAAAAGCCGTCCCACATTTCAGAACTTGCAATGCTCAGACAAGCAATGAGTGAATCCCGATGTATCATATGCTTCCAAGCTCAGCTAAGAGTCAATGTCCCTACAATTCGCTCTTGCCCTCATCCGATGCCACAAATCTCCTCAAAATATTGCTTCTCTTGGTAATGTCATCAAGCTTCTCAGGAGCCAAGCCACCCTTTTTGACAATCCCTTGCAAGCGGCTGAGCTCGTCGCCAACATACTTCTGGTTCTTCTCTACCTTGTCCAGCACCTTGACGTAATACTGCGCGTACTTGTCCTTCAAGCTCCCAGCAGCCTTCTGAGCCTCCTTATTCACGCTCGCCAGTGTGCTCTCACCCCCTTCCACGAATTTGGCAACGATGGTGTCGAGTGCCTCAATTGTGCCAGCGGTTGCGTCCAATCCGCCACCCACAGCCCGATGCGTGCCCGCCTTCTCGTTCAAAAAGCTCACAAAGGCGGCCTCGCTGCGGCCGCCGTCGTAGGCCTCGGGTGTCTCCTGGCCCTTGGGGAAGAACTTGATGGTCGGGTACGACTTGACGCCCTGTTCTTCCGCGGTGGCTTTCGCGTCCGGCGCTTCGGCGTCGACTTTGGCGATGGTGACGTTGGGCTCTTGACTGAACGTCTGGGCGAGAGATTCCCACGTCGGGGCCAGTGCCTTGCAATCTATGTAGAATCGCGTTAGTCCAATCAGATGCATCAAGAGAAAGGGGGGGGATTGTGACGTACGTCCACACCACGGCGCCGTAAACGCCACCAAGACGTCCTTGTCCTTCCCAATCGTCTTCCCAAACGTCGAATCCGTTAGCATCTCGACCTGGCTCGGAAGCACCGCCTTCTTCTTCGCCTTCACCCCGGTCTTCTCCGCGATGAACCCTTGCAGACTCTCGATGTCCCGTCCACTCTTGTAGTCCTCGGGGCTGTCGCTCTTGCCATCGAACCACTTCAGCGTCGGGAAGCCCGACACGCCGAACTTGCGGCCGAGGTCCTTGTGGTTGTCGGCGTCGACTTTGGCGATCTGGACCTTGTCCTTGGCGAAGTGGAACGAGTCGGCGAGCTCCTCGTAGATGGGGGCCAGGTTCTTGCAGTGCCCGCACCAGGGCGCGAAGAACTCGACGAGCGACGGTTTGCCGGATTGGAGGACGATGGAGTCGAAGTTGGAGGGATCGAGGTCGAGGACGGAGGAGGCGGCGGTGGCGACGATGGCGAGAGAGGAAAGGAGGAATTGTTTGAGGGGCGCCATTTTGATGCAATTGAGCCGACTGAACACCCGAAGAAAAGAAGGAAAAGAAATCTGTTACTCCGATGTTTTGAGAGAGTTGTTGGAGCTAAAGAGGTTGCTGGTTGTGGGTCTTCAAGCTTGATGGCTTTAGGTAGGGTAGCACTTGATTTCTCAGCGGCGAAGGGATACGTTGCAACTTCCAGACACAACCATCTTCCCTAAACGCCAGATTCCGGGCAGAACTCATGAGTGCATCGAACGTAGCCACGGTGTGAGGCTCAGCTTTCCAGTGTACTCCGTACCTTGAACATCATCCAAGATTCCTCGCCTGCTCTGTATGAAGATAACTGTCCGCACACGGATCGATCCGGTCACCCGACTTCGTACACTGATTCTGTTTTTCGGCTTTGCACTAGAATGCCATTGAGTAAGGTATCTTAGTATACGGGCGATATTCTAAAATATATTGGACACTTTGTTGGGGTGCACCCTATTCTATTTTTACAGATCTAGGTATAAACTAGTACTGAGACATATCTGGAGCCCATTTAAAATTATCGTTATATTCGTTCAACTAAAGATGAGGCGGACCCCAATCGTTATTTGCCAGCTGTGGGCACAGTGGGCGTTGCACAGCCAAAAAAACGGAATGATTGTATCGTGAGGTGACCCTCCATCAGTATTCCGATTATTCCCGTTTGAACGTACAAGAATCGCATTCCAGTGTGTCGGGCACCGAACACATTGATCTTTATACTGGAAGTCCCGGTCACTGACGCTTTGCCATACATGCTGCTCATGCTGCCGGAATGGACCAAAGTAGACTTCGTCGGTCTTCTCGTACGGTGTCGATACTTGCTTTGCCCGCTTCTTTACCCAATCCTCAAAGCATTCAAAAAGTCTGAGATGTTGCAGGATGACAAGTCTAAAGAGCGGACCAATTCGATGCTGCCATTTTGGCTCGGGGTCTGGGCTTGTTTCCGGATTTTCTCCAAGTGCTTCAAGAGAATCATCCATATTGCGTTCAAAATGCTGAACACATTCGAAGATTTGGTCCAGAGCAAGAAGGAGTCCTTTCGGACCATTCCGTTTCCCATCATTCGCGTTGAGAACATGAAATCACCGGTCAAAATGTGCGGCTTCCAATTCATTCAGTGGAAAGTTGATAACATGTAGACACCGATCTTCCCACTTTCTCTGGGTGCTCCAAAGATCCCAACCCGTAGAATTGGACATTTTACAAATCTTGAGCAGTGGAATATCCAGTATTTTCTAGCTTCAGAAGAGAACAACATTTTTTAAAGTATATGATACCTATCTTTAGTGACAACAATTTCCGACAGCCAAACAAAATTATGTTTGTGCTGCCAACTAATACCATTAAAGAGACAAACAACTTACCTTCTCACTTTGTGTTGCCAACTAATACCATTAAAGAGACAAACAACTTACCTCCTTACTTTGTGTCTTAATTCATAGTCCATAACGACGGTCAAACGCGAGCAGTATCGGCTATTACAAACCCTCCGAGGTATTTCTGTTGGACAAAGAACTCTTTGTCATCGATCCTTTGTGGTTCCTGTACGTTCCCGTCTCCAGGTGCATCATCGATTTTCGTCCAACTCTCATCATCATCTTCTTCCTTTGATGAAAGTGCAGAAACGACCAAACTATCTGGGAGACGAGCATACGCGATATCTCCAATCCCTTCCAAGAAACGGGTACGTGCTAGGGGCTCTGTCGTATCAGCTGCATCCCCGTCAGACGGTACCACAGCACACCAGTCCCTTGCAATAATCCAGTAACCACACTCATCTGTAAGCGATTTGCCAAATGCAAACGGTGCTTCGTTTTCGTACAATTCAATGGGAGGTGCTCCTTCTTCTTTAGACCAAAGTGTACCTGCCTCAAAGAATCGGCCCACATCATTGTCATAAGATGCCCCTGTGGTATTTTTCGGACAAGCTTTTGAGTGGAGAAAGGTCCACAAATAGTCGTGATGGGGATAGTAGCCGCGATCGGAAGAGCACTGGCAAAAGCACAAGGTGTACGCTGATGGTCGGAATTCTGCCGGCGGGTACGGCGGGTCCCTGTGTCCTGCCTTATACTCATCAACCTCTAAGTTTTCGTCGATGTTCATTCCTAGTTGTATGTAATATTCGAGGGTACCACAGGACCCGATCTTGAAAAATTTGGAGCGACCATGGGAAAGGGCGGTGGAGAACCATACCCCGAGCTCGTCATCTGTTGTGGATGCGTCCATATTCAAAAGTTGATCTGCCAGAGCATCTGCCACTCTCTCGGACTCCGGAATTTCTACCATTCTCTCGACGTTGCGGATTTGAAGTAGATGGGTTCAAGTAAAAGAGGACCAACGACACTGAAGTCGTTCAAGGTGACTGCTGATTCCTGGATTTGCACCTTTCTGCGCTCTGGTAACTGCTTTCCGTACTGCTGTGAATGTTTTAAGTGGGGGAGTGCTGCGGGAACGCCAAGCGCGCTGTAGCCAATGATAGCCCAGCGCTTAAGAAGGGAAGACACAACTGGATCGTATAGCAGCTGAGAGTGATTTGTGGATTGATTTTGGCCTTGCAATGCATGTTAGATACGGATATATGTACTAAAATATTCCTTAGAGCCCGGTTGCGGAAAGTTGGGTGGGCATTAGTAGCCTTTATCGCTTAGATAAAGAGGGCTAATATTGCTAAGATACTCCGTAAAGAAGGCTCTTATCGCTTAGATAAAGAAGGTTTTTATCGCTTAGATACTCCGTGAAGAAGGCTTTTATCGCTTAGACAGAGAAGGCTTAAAGCCTGGGCCTTGCCGCTAATGAGAATCCGGGGATCGTCAATGGATCAACTTCCGAAAACGTTGATAATGACACTTTTACGTGTTGCGGTCTTTAGCTAGCGTTGTTCGCCTTGTCCGCTCATTGACTGTAGCTTAAAGTAGATTTACCATATCTAGGTAATAAAGGTGGTGGTTTTCACCTTCGACAACAGCTTATACTCCTGCCTTGACCCTCTTGCTCTTCCCGGGCCTGTGCTTCTTATCCTTCCTCCCCTTCATCTTCTTGGTCGAAAAGCCGCTCATGTCATTCGTCGAACTCGCGTCATTGCTCTTCGCATGCCTTTTCTTCCCTCCAAATCCATACTTCTCGTTCTTCTTCTGCCTCTTCGCATTTGGCTGGCCTTCCGCCGCCCTCGCCTTCTTGCGCGCCTCGCGGTCTTTCCTATCGGTTTCTGCTGCATCCTCCAGGGCAACATCGAACAGCTCAGATTCGTCTGCTGCACCGAGCCCTGCGTTCTGCCGTTCTGAATGACGTCTGAGTTAGCCTTGCCCAAGTGCTGTAGATTGAATGCTTAGACCGGGGTAGGGGTCCTTGAAGGGATACGTACTTCGCTTCAGGACATTGATCTTCTCCATGGTATCCTTCTTCTCCTTCGCCCTTTCTTGCTGCTTAGCAATCTGGACCTGCTTCCCAAACTTCTTCAAATCTCTCTGCTTTCGTGCCTCTGCCGCCGCCTTTCGGCCTGCTGCCTCGTCCACGAGTTTCTGCTTGATCTTGCCCATGTGCTCATCGCTCTTGACCATCTCAGCGAAATAGTCCGCTGGACGAGAAAACGGCACGCCTTCCTTTTTCAGTTTAGGCCGGGCCTCATTCACAGCGTCGAGCGACTGTTTGTAGAACGCCAGCTCCCGGTTCAGGTCGTCATCAATATCGGCGATTTGCATGGGCTCTGCGCTGGTGGTAGACATGTGGTCAGAGAATTGAAGCGTTGAGTATGGGAGTGCAATTGATTTGTAAGCCTTGTTGAGAGCGGCATGGTTATTTATCGAAAGCCGTTGATGGGGAATTAAGTCACCCTTCTCTTCTGACGCGAGCGAGTCAAGGTCGGATAAGGGAATATCTTCTTCTGCATCAACATCTGAGGTTGCCTGTTGCTCATCGTCTTCCGGTTGGGCTTGTGCCACGTCGTCCATAGCATCGGCCGTGAGTGCGGCGTCGTCATCCTCATCGTCGCTGCTACTGCTACTGTCGCTGTCATCAAGATGGGAAACGTCAATCTGTAAGGTGAGTGTATGAGCTTGGCGACGTCTCGAAAAAGAGTAGATAGTATCATACCATTCCGTCAGCTCTCTCGACATCGTCGTCATCTTCACTGATATGTGATGCAATGCTTTCGACCTTATTCAAAGGGCCGTCTTCCTCTTCGCTTGGATCCACTGGCGCCTTGAGGATCTTGGCTACATTTTCAGACCCTGAGTTTTTTGCTAGGCCATCCTTGCCCGAGGTTTTCTTCGATTCCTTTGGAGTGTTTTCCGTCTTCGTCTTCTTTTGTTTTTTGATTCCCGTTCTATCGTCCTCTGGCTGCGTGTTTGCGGGGATTTTGCGTTTCTTACCCGATGCTTTCTGTTCATCATGTTGCGGAGTCACCTCATCGAGCTTAGCAGCGGCCTGCTCTGAGGGAACTTCGGTGTCCTTCGACCTCTGCCTAACTCCATTGACTTTGACGCCACCGGCAGAGTTTTCAGCCTCATTGTCCGAAGACGGGGGCGAAGATTCCCTTGAACCAGCATCTTCACCCAGTCCCATTGCAGCTAGTCGCTCTTCACGGATCCTCTTCGCTTCGCGAATTCTAGCCTCTTCTTTCTTTCTTTGGCGATTACTCATACCCTTCATGTATGACATGTCGAGTTCCACACCATTGATGATAGCTTGAATCCTCAGGTCGCGCTTCTCTTCGCGCTTTTTCTTCTCGCGGTCATACTTGACTTGTTTTTTCTCGAAATTGGGATTAGCAAGATTTTTAAGCCGATTCGCCTCAATCTGGGCCTTGCGGTGTGAGTATTTCATGGCGGCAGATGGTCTTCTTCTCTATGAATTGATCACTCGCGGTCAGTAGAGTAAATAAGGTCGCGTTAGCCCCACAGTGGAACAGGGAGAGAAGGATTGATTGTAAAGCTCGGTGGGCGACGGTCAAAAATCCCAAAAATGCGGGGCAGAATCTCGGAAGAGCTTCACCGCCCCGAGGGCCCGTGCGAACAGCTTTACTTCCATACATCACAACACTCGAGCAATTAACCCACTACCCTGAAGAGCATATGAACCTTTCGATCGTCCTGAAACTACCACAAATACTGCTCTAACCAGATAGGATGTCTAAAAAAGAAGAAAGCTCTCCATCCGTCTCGTTGGACCAAGTGAGCCCTTCAGCGTGGCATGGCTCGGCAACAATAACTGACTTCAATCAGACCGAAGGAGCGCCAGCCGAGCTGACCGCTGTCGTCGATGATTTATTGCAGCAGTTGCAAACCAAATTCTCCACTATCTCTTCTGAACTTCTTGTGAAGAGTATGTGATGCCTCTTCATTGATATTGAATCCGGCTAAGAGAGACTGAAGTGGATGATATGTCAAGACGGCTTGACAGCCTAGAAGCTACAATTCAATCAAGCAACCCTAGACCAGATGGAGAACAAAAATCTTGATGACCAAATGCCAATTGGTTGCACACGCTTCGAGTACCGGCGTTCTCAAAAATTTCAAAGAAGCATATTATCCCAGAAGAGCCAAGTTCAAATCAATCATATATCTAATTTTGAAGAATGTATTGCGACTCGGCACCTTGAATTTTTTTGAACTACGATGGAACTGCCCTCGTTGGGAATCCTGGAAAAGAAAACTTTACGCAGAGCCCGTACGACAAAATCGTCATGACAAAAAATCGTCCAGAACTCTTTCCTGTGTCGATGTAATGGACCACCAAGAACGCCTTAACCAACCTGCCACTGTGGTATCATCAGTATTGCAAAGACAGAAAGCTTGAAAAGGAACATGATAGCTGATACTACAAGCAACGGATCTGGCGTATCTTAACCGTTTGCAGATGACTGGTTCGGCTCTCACTGTTGCTTGGCAGCCATCTCGCGAATCCTCTTAATTAAGTTACTAGGAGTGGTTAGCAGAGCGGCTTCCATCAGGCATGGTGCAATCATACGTAACGGGCAAGCCTGCCGCCAATTCACCTTCCTTCCTCACTAAACCTACGCGTTCTTCGGCTTCCTCGGAATGCGTTTTCAGATGCTCTTGCACGAGTCCCCTTCCCGGCTCCTTGCTCGCACCATACACCTTACGCAGACACCCGTCGTATGTGCAAGTCCAGACATCTCCTGGTCCCTGTGGGATCGCGGATGGCATCTGTTCTGTTGTTATCGTGAAAGGAGGCCTTGTGGACCCGCCCTCGGCTCCCGAATCGTTCTTCCAGCGTAGTGGCAACGTCGCGTTTTTGTTGGCTTCAAAGGCTGCCTGGTTTGCATCGGCCATGTCGACGTCATCGTCATCAGATGGCATGTCGATGGCTTCGTCTTCGTCAAAGTCTGGTGCTACATTATTTCGCAATACCCGTTTTGGCGGTTGGCGCTCAAGCACCTCAGGATTCTTCCGCTTGGGTAATGGTATTGGGCTTTGAGAGTCCTCTTCGTCGTCCGAGACATCCTTTTGCGGGATAATGGGTGTCGTTTTTGGCCGCAGCGCCGATTTGCCCTTGCCCTGACCTCTGCCTTTATGTGCCATGGTACGATCAATGGGAGCATCAGTGTCTTCCTCGGAATGGCTAGTGTCGGTTTCGGCGGATTTGACCTGTTGCAAAGGTGTAGTGCTCTGGTTCGGAAGCGTTCTGTTTTTGGACGGTCTTCTCTGTTGACTGGGTAATGAAGTTTGTATAGCATCCCTAGATTCGTATGACGTCGAAGTTCCATCCTTCATTTCGCTGTCGATGGATGACAAGCGCTCGGCTTCAACCGAATCCTCTTTCAGCCTTGCTTTTCTTTTTCTCTTCAAATGCCGGTTCCGGGGCTGCGCGGCTTCAAAGCCCGCAGGAAACCTCTCAGCCATATGCTTAAGAAAGGGCGTTCTTTCCCAATCTATATCCTCTTTGCCGAGCGCCATACAAGTGAACAAGAAGTGTCGATGCTTGTATATAATGGTGGTTGCCTCGTTGGCATTGGCAGAGTTCGCAGCTTCGTGGCTATATTCGGTGAAGATCTTTTGTGCGCTCGGCGCTGTCTTGCCTAGCTTCTTGGGTCTTCCGGACTGTCCGCGATGGATGTCTGCGATAAAGTAGAGGATTTTCACAGCCTCAATCATGTCGTGGTAGAAGGGCTTATACGCTCTCGAGGGCCGAATCTTGAAATAGCCAGCGAGTCCAGCAGCCCAAACATCGATTTCCCCATCATCGTAGATGCCGTAAGAATATCGATTCACCCCAGTTATCTCGAGAGGTGTGGTGCGATGGTAGCTCGGCTTCAACAAGAGATGTGCCTGGCTTCTGTCAAGACCCTCTAGTCTGCCCGTAACATTGACTGGCGTGTGCTCATCGGCGTGCAGTAGGGAAATAGGCTCTCCAGTCTGAGCATCAAAAACTTCGGCATTGGTCAAGAGAAACTCGGGCCAGTCATTATCATCGGTGAGAGTGGGGTCTTTCGGCCTGAGAATATCGGATTCGTGGGCTGGCATTGTGGAGGTTGGACTCGAGCATTCTTTTGTAGATCATTGGAGTATTGGAAAAGGGAGAGAAGACCGCAACAGACGCTACCTCGACCGCGAACGCGTGCAAAGGTGCGCCGCTGTGTCATGCCAGGGTAGACGCGGAACTCGGCCGAAGCGCAACACGGCGCCTGGCTCGAGCTTCATGGAGTTTTTGACATGACATTTCTTCCGAAATCCTACTCTCTTTACTCTTCGCCATGATTTGAGTAATTCCCACAATCGGACACATGTCCGTCCGAACTTTCTTCCCTCGCTCCATTATGTCTATGGCCAAACCAATTGAAGGCGTCATCGGTATGAGCACTTCAACGACCTTCGATAGCTGAGCACTCATTAACTCTTATATCCGTAGCCATCAACAAGCCCCCTTCCTTAAGCTCTGCTGGAGTTCTTCGCAAGCTTCAGGAGCATTTCAATCCTTCGAAGCTATTCGCTCCATTGATAGCCACTGAACAATCACGGCGAGCGGCCGAGTCCCACAACCAGCGACAGAAACGTCGGCGCCGCGGCCGAGAACCTCCCAAGGTCAAACTCGGCCATGGCGGCACCCTAGATCCTCTAGCCACCGGTGTTCTAGCCGTAGGCATCGGTAGCGGCACTAAATCCCTTCAAAAATTCCTCGACTGTACAAAAGAGTACGAATGTGTGCTCCTCTTTGGCGCCGCAACAGACACTTTCGACCGGGTAGGTAAGGTCGTTAGGAGAGCGCCATACGGCCATGTCACCAGGGAAACAGTGGAGGAGGCTTTGGGCAAGTTTAGAGGGAACATCATGCAGAAGCCGCCGATATTTTCAGCGCTTAAAGTGGATGGGAAGAAAATGTACGAATACGCGAGAGAAGGCAAGGAGCTCCCGATCGAGATTCAAGAGCGTCCTGTGGAAGTGCTGGACCTGCAGATGGTTGAGTGGATGGATGGAGGAACGCACAGTCATGAGCTACCTAAAGCAGAGGCGGAAGGAGAAGAGAAGGTGGTTGCAAACAAGCTGCTGGATATAGAGGGTAAAACCCCTTTGCCGGGAGGGGAGCGGGATGAGATCGGGGAGGCTGTGCAGTCGGACCTGAAGCGATCACACTCTGACAGCGCAGAAAGCGAGGTCGTAAGAGATACTCCATCGAAGCGGGCGAGACTGTTGGCGGAGCCTCCCATGATGTCAGGCGCATTGCCTCCAAATGAAAGTAGCGAAAGCCACAACGATGGAGATGTGGGGGAGAATGAGACAAGAGACCAAACATCAAGCAATCTCCAAGGGACTTCTGAAAGTATGAGAGGTAAAACGGATGAATCCCCGGGCCCACCCGCTGCAAAGCTTCGGATGACGGTGACATCTGGTTTCTACGTCAGGTCTTTCTGTCACGATCTTGGTGCCGCAGTCGGTTCCCTCGGACTTATGAGTGAGCTTGTCCGAACACGTCAAGGGGTCTTCGAGCTTGGGAACAATGTTCTCGAGTACGAAGTGCTCGAAAAGGGAGAAGAAGTGTGGGCTCCCAAGGTGCAAGACATATTAGCATTATGGTCTACACTGTCAGGAGGCGTCGAGGACGAAAAGGACGAGGACAGACGTAGGAATAGCTCCAGTGAAGTAGAAGATCGTTCTTGATACCCAAGATTTTGAAATCATATGTAAAGTTACATTTGACCGAAGTTCATGATAATGAGCACTCCAATACGATTGAACTTACGGCACGCTAGTCGCCATCATAGCGCCAATGCGCTCTTTGACGATACCTAGTCGTTGCTCCTAGCGGCCCCCATAGTCTCCCGATAATGCAACGCAACTAACGCCACGGTACGTTTGAGGCTTTTCAATTGATGAAACTTCGACTTAGACCGAAGGGTTTGTCCCATTTACAACCACAACCTCTCGCTTCTCCTCCTCGGCGCTTTCTTGATTAATGAAAATGAAGGACAAAAGCACAACAGCGGCGCCAAACCAATACATCACGCTTGACGTTTGCGAATTCAAAATCATCTGACCAATGAGGGACAGAGGTATTGTCAAGCTGAGACCAACTGTTACAACCAAGGGCGATGTAAGGAGCATCGCATATGCCCAGCAATAATCGGCGACTAACGAGCTTATCGAATTGACCTGTTTGACTTCATGAGCGACGAATCCCTGCTGTAGTCGGCACGCATGGCTTACCAGTACTATAGTGAGGATCCGGCTGCTTGGCGGTAGCTCAAATTCTTCGACGCCAGTATAATGAAGAATTATCAGACCAGGCCAAAGCAGCATAATGTTGAACAATCCAACAAAGCCGAAAAAGAGCGGTAGATGGACGCGCGTCTCATCGCCTACCCTCTTCTTCAAAAAGACAGAATACAGACCATAAAGCACGGCGCTTAGAAAAGCAAGGGAGTCTCCGACCGCAATTTGATGGCGTGTTTTGTGTGGAAAAGACCCACGCGTTTCATCATTTTCCCCCGAGAGGTCAACTGTAGAAATCATGATAATGCCTGCGAGGGAAGCAAGAACACCAAGGAGTTTCTTGACACTGAAACGCTCCACGCGCATCAACGCACCGAGCAACAGCGTCCAAATACTGCTCGTCGATGTAAGAATAGTTCCGCTGGCAACCGTAGTATACTCCAGACAAGCAGCAACAAAGTAGTTAGCCAAGTACCATATGATACAAAACTCGAGTCCGAGTCTAGCGGTTTCCGCAAGATCCAACGGGTCTAACGCCGATGCTGCAGGAACATGCGTCACGATACGGGATTCCATATGCTCATCCTCCGGAGCCATCCGCCCAGATGATGTCCGGCGCTGTGATGCTTCTTCATCCTCGACACGCAGGAGCGCAGCGCCCTCGATACCGTGACCTTCGATCCGCGAGTATCGGGTACTGCGGAGTCTGTCCGCTAGTCTTGAGAATTGAGAAGGATCTTTTCGAGCCAGCCGTATCAGAATCGGAATGAAGGGAATGACGAAAAAGGATGTGTTGACGTAGGTGACGAAATACGGTTTCGAGTATGTGTTATCGGCGAATATTGTCTGATTACATTTTAGTACATTATGACCACATGATTGAGTATGGGGTTCTCTTTCGCGTACGCTGGCAAGAAAATTTGAAGCTGTCCAGAGGAACACGGTTAGAAGCAAGAGGAGGATGCCCAACGTGTGTCTCCATTTGCCTAGCTTCGTCTTCGATGTTGCAATATTAAAGACACCATTCTCAGGGGAAGGAATGGTGGCCTCATTCCATCTACACTGTCGACTTTCATCTGAAGCATTCATAATCGGAATACCGTCTTCGGCCGCTGGCGCTGCGTTCGCCATGAGAGGGGCTCAGGGCCGAACGAGGGGAGGCGAGTGGCGGATGGTCTAGTAACTCGCATGGGAAGAAGTTGTAGGAGATGTCTTTGGGGAGAGAATTCTCTGGCAGCGCCATAGGCTTCTCAAGTCCTCTGAGGCCAAAAGTCAGACGATCGGGCTTTGACCTACCTATGTAGATCAAGTATCGAGGCACAGTCGCCTGACACATACGGTGCTGAAGGTTGACGAATCTCTCAAGGTCCCCGCGGGCCCCCGGCCGAACTAGTCCCCCAACAGTCCGATTCCGTACAATACAAGACTTACCTAGGTACACTGGGCACGCCTTGCGAGGTCTGATTGCCTAAGTTGGAATCGGAACCCGACAACACGAAGCAAACCAGGTTAAAGTTGTTCGAATGGTACTGCGTTTGAGCCTTAACCTCCATGGCCATATGTACAATTGTCCTGACTGATTCATCTTATCGCTTGCCGCACAATTCACCATCCGGACGAAATCACGATAAAAGACGCCAACAGACGCCGGGCGTCAACAGACAGACAATCCTACCCAGTCTCCTCTTCGAGGACGTGATCTCCTGTGCATGTAAAATGCTTACGTCAAAAAATGCGCGCTAATTTACAACAAATTGCCTTTAATCAGCATGAGCAGCCATTACCGTCGTTGGGTATGTCAATGGGTATCGTGTCAGGAAATTCGTTGTTGAAGTCTGTGGATTCTTCCTGTGCGAGAGCTTGCCTGGCGATTGCTTTAAGAGGCTTTGTCAGCTGCGCGCAACCGGAGATGATAGAAGACACTTACTTTCAAAGGCCTGCTCCACATTGATGGCTTCCTTGGCACTGGTTTCGAAATATGGGATGCCACCCTTGGCTTGGCAGAACGTATTTGCTTTCTTCGTCGAAACCTAATAGACTTCAATATCGTATGGACAGTGTAAGCCACTAGCAATGACGTACTGTCCGCCTTCCCTCTTCCACGTCAATCTTATTGCCAAGGACCACCTGTAACATAGTTAGATACTCCGTATAGTACGCAGATTAGGCCAGAGCATGAAGTCCTCACAAATGGAAAACTTTCCGGATCCATCGGGCTCGCTTGAATTAGAAATTCATCCCGCCAGCTGTCTAACGTATCGAAACTTTTTGAGTTGTTGACGTCGTATACCAGAACACAGCAGTCTGCTCCCCGGTAGAAAGCCACGCCCAGCGATTGGAACCTTTCTTGTCCGGCGGTATCCCACAGCTATGACAACGTTAGTCGCGATGCAGAAATCTCCACCTTTGAAACTGACCTGCATTGTCACTAGCCTGTCGTCCACCAAGACCTCTTTTGTAAGGAAATCTGCACCGATCGTGGCCTTATAGCTTGCGCTGAATTTCTTGTTGACCTACATCGCCTCAGCATGTGTCTTGGTACGGTCCTTGGTCTGAAGCCCATCGCAATCCGTTATCATTGAGAGCGTACATATTGGTTCATCAAACTCGTCTTCCCGACTCCACTGTCACCGAGTATTATGACCTGATTCGAGATCAGCAAGGATGTCGCAGTAGAAAGTTCGGTCTCTGCACACCTTCAATAAGACTTTCTTCCTGGAAGCCATCTTTTCCAAGCTCTCAAAAGCCCCGGAGCAGTACTCCTGCTGTATATCTGGTTGCGATTCCCTTTATTTGCAACAAAAATGCTGACTCTCTCGGTTTCCACTATCTGATATGCAGGTTGTGCGCGGATGGTAAACCTAATGAGCCAGGGTTGACGGTTAGAAGTTGAGAGGGAATAAGGTGTACCCAGTCTTCAAAGCGTTGTTCCTGCTGCGGATGAGGCGTGCACAGTGAGGTCACGAACAGAGCCACAAGGGCTGAGACTTGGTTGTGCCGCTTTGGACGCCTATATTGACCAGCCTGCACATCGCTCGATCCCTCACATTGTATGGACTTGCACGACCAGGTACCAGTGCCACTGTGCCACCACCATACCAGCATCTCCAAGCAACTTCAAAGCCCAACTTTCAGTTTTGCACGGGTATTTTGGGGCATACCTACTCTTTTCTTGTAGCGTCATCTGGAGTACGCTCGCACTGGAATTCGAACTCTATTATAGCTGGTTCCGAAGGAAATGACAGCCTCTAAAACGGAGAGTGGATTTTGACCTTCAACCTTCGCCTTAATTTTCCAAGAATTCCATTGTCATAAAAAGTAAGCGCTTCAAGCTGTGCAGATGAGGTCTTCTGGGTAAAACTTTTCATGCAAAAGGAACGGAGAGTAGCAATGGACGAACGTCTACGCTGATGAAAGATCCTAATTCTAGCCAGGATTCAGATACTGTTCCTACGTGGGAGCTTCCTAGATGGAACAAAGCGGGCCTGAAGGCGCAACGAGGCGCTATGAAGCGTAGAGGAGCAGCGTTTAGTTTATTCAAAACTGCAAGTAGCAATTCTGCAATTCCTTGCTGGCTTAGTCATGTATGGTTTTCATGGTGTACGCAATGCTTCTGGATCTGACGATCAGGTATCCAACAAAAAGGAAAGCTTGAATACTACCAATAGTCTCATTGATGAAGTCTTCGCTCTAGTAATATCTATCATAAGCCTCGAAGCGTACCTCTCTCTGCTCTTCGCGGTTCTCGTCAAGCGGGATTGCCGCATCGCCATTAAAGAACTTAGCGAAATCGTCAGATGATCGCCCGGTGTTGTTGTAAATGTACATTTGAAGGAAAGTCGTGCAATCTTCGATAATAAACGATCTGTACGTGAGTTTGTCGTTCTTAAGTTCGACGAGGATCTCTCGCCATGTCTTGTGAACTTCTTCGGGAGAATGCCATTCTAAGCAGCATTTATAGAAATGTACGTCCTCGAGTACGCCACGGTGGTTCTGCAAAAAGCACAGGAGTGGTCTGGCGTGAAATTCCCCATTAATGAACGAGACTCTTTTCAAGTTTTCATATCGGCAATGCGAATACATAGCTCCAGTGTCGTAGAGTCCCTGCCCCGCTGTAGTCAGGATGGGCAGATGGTTCATTTCAAGAGTTAGATCCTCAAGTTGGCGAGCTGAAGAGAGCACGCGTTTCATATGCTGTCTTTGCATGACTCGAGCCCCATCACTCCGATGCGCAGCATTGGATATTACAAGGTTGAGGACGCGGAGCCCCTCGAATATGTTGGCCATTTGAGTCAACTCCTCCCTCGATCGCGAAAAGAATAGGTAAGAGATCCCTGGTTCGATTTCTGTCCAAGGCTCATACGAGGGTCGAATGATAAATTCCTGGACCGTAAGGTTCCCAGATCGCACCTTTTGCGCATGGAGTGCTCGTATCAAAATCAACAGGCCTCTGAATGGACGGGCGTTCTCGAGAGCTCCACGAAACCCGAGTTCAGGCAGACCGTCATCGAGATAGTCGAGGTTGAGTAGATCACCAACTTGGTCCTGATTCAAGTGCGAGTCGTCATACCTAAACTGCGATTAGCATTTGTGGAAACATTACTCATAAGGTTTACGGTAAGGTTCTTCGAAGTCGTCATCTCCGAACGCTCCTTGCGAAGTTATTCAGGGTAATGCGTATACTGCCACTTACCAGCAAACGCTCGGAGGAAATGGCACCCTTTCCGGCCATTGCTTCCACTGCCTCACGGTTGGGCTAGAACCGAATTCCGGCACAGCATCTTCGTGCGGTATCGGCTCGACATTTCGATTCGTAAGTACGACTCGTCTAAGGTTTATAAGCCTGGGAATTGCCTCGTTCAAGGCTTGTTGATCAAGACGCATATTGCGATTGTAGTGATGGCCCGAAGCTACTTCAAACCTGGATTATGTTATTTTATGGCCACGAAGCAGATAGGAAAGTTTCAATTATTGGAATACCATTTCTCGAAAGCGCCGCGCGTAGGTGAATACTTGGCGCCACGCCGTGATTCGTGTCCATCTTCATTTACATATACAAAATTCTTCCAGTTCAGAAGCGGCCGTTGAAACGTCGAGTCGTCCCAGACTAACTCGCGGATGTTGCGCACAAATCGGGATTCAGTGACCCGTTTAAAAACGTCCAGGTCCAGGGGGTGGGATGAGATCCAAATGCGGTCCCAGATTAGTGGCGAAGCAAGCCGTTCGAAGAGCTTCGATGTAAGTCTCAGTTGTTTCAGCGTTCCGCGTGTAGCATGATGGACAATAATGTCAAGGACCTCCTCGGGGAGATCCACCAAAAGCATGATGGTCGAGAGGTAGGGAGGTGTGGTGGATTGTTGCACAGTTGACGGAAATGCGGTTAGGTTGTAGTCGACCGACTGCCTAAACAGGAAGTCGTAGCTTCTCGGGTAAAAAATATTACCACAGGTGGTATAGCTGCACCGCAGTAACCACCACACAGGCCGGGAGAAAAAGCACCGAGAGCTAACGAATTAGGGCTTTACTAAAATCCAATCTTACCCTGTCTAAGAAGCTGACAGGTTGAGAACCAGAGAAGAGGCGTGCCATAAAAATTGACAGTAAGCTAGATTTATCAACCTAGCGAAGTTTTGTCCCACTTCTAGTACCCGCAAGTCCCTTCAAATGCTAGAGGAATTCAGCCTGTACGGTGCTTGCTCTAATTTTCGCTCTATCCATTTAATCATACTCTCGTCCGGACGGGATCGGACATCCTCACCCGCCTCTAAGAAAGTCGCCCATAAACAGAAATATATTTGGATTGGGGAGGAATTGGCGGTGGTGAGTAAACGTGAGCCGATAGTTTATGAGATATGATCTCAATGGTCCTTACTGTCTTCATGCCTTTCAACATTCCTCTCACAAATCCCTGAATATCCATAAAGCGTCGGTCTATGGTATTATCTAGACTCAGGCAACCAGGCTGATATTCTGAAGTCTGGATGTCTGACTGTGCTTACGCGAGTTTCTGGATAGTCAATGCTCACCTCATCCGCAGGTAAGGCAAAGTAGTACGTAGACCGCATCGCATCCAAAGACCAATCAAGGATTGTCCCAATAATATGTGTTCGCAGTTCTATATACACTTGCGATCTATAGGAAGGTACTGATACTTAAACATCCAACGCTGGCAAGTGCTTCGGCATCTACCTGCTCCACGCTCTATAAACCAAACCCAATGAAGAGAAGACCATCCGGATATTCTGCCTTATCATATTTTCTCTTTTATACGGTCAGTTAAGATGCGGTCCTCGAGCTTCCGCATGAGTTTGTTGGTCTGTTCTGCCAGACTCAATGTCAATATCTATAACAAAGTCAGCAATTTGTTCCTTTTCGAAAATCCGAGCGGGATGGACAGACCGTATGTGGGAGAATACGAGCGAGATGTGCGAAAAACCCCTTGTAGATGGCAAGTGCACCTTCCGTCCGGACGGTCTTCCATAAGCATTCGAAAGCATTATTGTACAAGTTTCCTGTTTGATTATACATCCTACCCATGGTTAGCATACTTTAAATGCTGTAATAGAGATCGCTTACCTGTTCATGATAGTGTCGCTCGGATGCATAAATATGCAGACGACGATTCCACTACATGTACTGCTTGCGAGGTGTAGCGCTGGACCATCCGTCATGCCGAGGTGCCGTTGGAGTCTTCGTTTGGCAAAAAAATATGTAGGTAGTTGTACGCTGCTTCCAAAACCCGTTCGGACCATCGCAGGAACAACCCCTCTGTACAGACCTCTGATGCCCTCATTGGAGTATATTTGGCTAAGTGCATGTCGAGCGTTACGGTATTTGTGTTGCGTGCCGACTGGAAGGAAGGGGGAATAAGATTGTAATCTAGTTTTGACCAAAAAGAATGGTGAGCCAGCCGCAGCTCCCAGGATGCCAGAAGTGGCGCCAGAAAAGACATTGATGCCCAAGGATTGGACAGAAGGGTCGTGGAAGAGAGCTTGAGTGAGGTTCTTTCGAAGCGGCTCGTAAAACCCAAGGCGACAGCCATTCAGGATCATTTGATAGATGTACTGTGCCCGAGTCAGTTCTGTATTATGACCTGGGGAGGATCACCTACAGCACAACTCATGCCACGCAGGAGTCCCCTGAACCCTTCATTTTTTATGATGACACCACCACCATGCAGGACGCCTCTGTACATCCTTGGCGCATCCTTCTTCTGTTGCAATTCTCCTTGTAACTGTAATCTATTTGTTTATGAGCTTTTTGAGACACCAGATCAGTTCGTAGGGTTCGACGCACCGAATCTTGACTGTTTCGAATCCATGGGTTACCGTGACAGCTCCACAAGCTGCTATACCGCCAGCAATGAAAGAACTGGTCGAGTGAATTAGCCCAATCTCTCTTGATAGCTACGATGCGCTCCCTACCCAAGGGTTGTAGACATTGCTGCACGGTCTGGCCTCCAATTACTTTCAAAAATGTGAGAGGGGACGCTTGCAAATTCGAGAAGCAGAGGAGCAGATATTATATGCGACCCGGATTACAAAACACAAAAATGGTTCCAGGGGCCAGGGAGTAAGACGGGCACCCAAGCATCAGTCAGAATTGTCAGTATTTAGGTCTCTCCGGATACGCCGCAAGGCCGGGATCGGAGCTTCCCCTGTCTGGCACGACGTCACATGTTGTCGCGTAACCCACTAAGCCTCAATACATTTACCTATATAGCTTGCGACTTCCTCTGAGAGCACGCGGCGCATCTTGTGGCAAGCAGAAGAAGGGTAATTGGGTTCTCCTACAGCTATGATCGCTTGAGGAAAGCCTCGCCGAGGTACCACTGTGCTCCAAAGCTGTTTGCTAGAGTTCGGCAATCTGTCACAAACCACCATTACTCACCTTTCGGGCTGGTTTCGACGAGCTAAATTCCATACCACATTCGCAAATCAATGGCGGATCCGTCTGATAGCCACGCGACTTCAGCCAAAGTTTCCGACGTAATCACCTCGTTTAGACCAACCAGACGCTTTCAACCCGAGAGCTCGAAAACGTCGGTGACGTCGCTTGACTTTGATGATACAGGAGAACTCTCGGTGGTCGCTCGTGACGATGACACACTCCATCTATACAATTGTAAATCTGGCAAACATGCGAAGGAATTGAAAAGTCAAAAGTACGGTGTCCATTTGGCGCGGTTCACGCACAATGCACAAAGTTTGATATATGCCAGTACGAAGCAAGATGGTGGGCTTGCACACTAGGTTTCCAAATCTAAGGCTGACTGATAACATTAGATGGAATCCGATACCTTTCGTCTCATGATAACTCGTATATTCGGTACTTCAAAGGCCACACCGACACCGTTACCTCCATCGCGCTCTCTCCTTCCTCCGATACCTTTCTCTCATGTTCTCGGGATAACACGGTCCGCTTCTGGGCTCTCAATTCCGCCAACGCGCAAGGTCAGCTAAATCTTCACGCCGCCCACCTCTGTGCCTTCGATCCTTCCGCTACAGTCATTGCCATTGCCTCACCACCCACGCAGACGATTCTGCTATACGACTCACGCAACTATGACAAGGCGCCCTTTGCTTCGTTTGAAACGAGGGAGTTTGAACAAAAGTATACGCCTCAGTCGGCAGGACGTGATTGGACCAAGCTCGAGTTCTCTAATGATGGTCGGAATATGCTTCTGAGCACTAATGGCGGCGCCGGACACTTTATAATTGACGCTTTCGATGGAGCTTTGCGCTGGTTCTGCGCTCTCGATAATGGTGGCGGACCGTCGGGCCGTGCTTCTCCGGGCGACAAAGGAGGCGTAGCGGGCCAAGGAGATGCTTGCTTTTCTCCTGATGGCCGATATCTGCTGAGCGGTTGTGGAAGAAATGCAATCCTGGCCTGGGACATACACTCATCTAAAAATCCAGAGAAGATATTGCGTCCAATAACAGAGCTTCCGGGTCCAGGAAAGGCGGCTGTCGTGGGATACAATCCCAAACATAATCTATTGTGCTCCGCCGACAAAGATTTGATATTTTGGCTCCCCGATCCTGACCTTGCGTGAGAGTTGGTCATGTGACGTCCTTTAAGGACTTGGAAGGACCGCTGACGTGCATTGTTCGTATAGGACTAATCAGGCTATCTGAATATCCGCTAGATACCTGCAGCTTTCCGGTATCAATTCAACACTCCCCAGCGATAGAGATGTTCCGAGCCGGCGAATCCTTCTACCATGAAGTTCTGTTTACAGGAACGCCTCAGAGTCAAGCAGTTGCGCACTTGTCGGCGCAGCCTCTCAAGACGGATTTCAGGCTCGTGTAGTTTTAACACGGTTCAAGCGGGAAATTTGGAATGTTTTATTCCGACAGAATAAGATTGGGCGGGCAAAGAAAGTTAGAAGTCAACCGTCCTCCCTCGGCTTCTCGGCCGTAAAAAAGCAAAAACAGTGTCAGGTCCGGCGAAATTAAAGGTCTTTAAGTGGGGACAGAGAATTTGGAGAAGCTGGCTTGTACGAGCTGGTTTAATTCTCGATAAATTCGGTAGCGCATGAGCAATAGCACAGTTCATCACTGACCGTGGAAGCTCGGGAAAACATCTAGCCCAATGAATTGCAAAGATGCCGGTTGCATCGCAAGTGCTCGTTCGTATGCCGCTAATCTTTTGAAGTTTGACCTTAAGACCAAGAAAAGAGTTCCTTCGTACTAAGAACGTGACGATAGGTTCCATACCTATCCGTTGCGTTCGCGAGCAATATTTTCGTATGACTGTGTATCAGGCCACCCCTGAAGTCATTAATCCCTAAACTAACTCAATTAAGACGTCATAAGGAGCAACCTAGAATCCAAGGAGGCCACAAGTTATAGTTTGAGAATCCTTTGGGCAGAACTTACTAACTGCTCGGTGCCTTGGCCTACCTTACCATATTCGCATTAGAGGTTTGAGAAAAATATTGCCACATTTCGGATGTCGCCTACGCAGATATGCACTCTATAAAGAGGCAGCTTGTCCTGCCTCTTTGAGAACCAAGCCGACGCACTGTCTACCATTAGTGACATTTTTTGAGCAAATCCGCGGATAGCGTCTATTTTCGAATACAAAGCGGGGAAGAAATCTACAGTACTGCGGCAAGACGAGAATCGTTTCTTGATTTAGCGGTCTGGGCCGGCCATTCAGGGTTCCTCAAACACATCAATATTTTTTCCATTTCCCTCTCACCGAGCTGACGTGTGCAGCCCTCATCTGGAAGTGCTCCAGAACCTCCAAACAGACCCTTGCTGTTTGTGTGATCCTACGCCACGCCGCGGGCAAGGTTCTCCGCAAGTCCATCTATGCCAAGAGGACGGGGCTCCCTGCATGGCTTGTGTCCAACCATGTGGCCACCTGGGCAGGCAAGGATCGACGGGTTTTTGATGGTCGGAGCGCGCTTTGACCCCTGCATGAAAATTTCAGCGAGCCTCCGTCTTGCTTATTCCGTGACCTGTTTTTAAGCTCGGGAGCAGTCCATGATAATATTCCAAATAGGCAGGATTTACGTAACAGCAGGAGGGCTGCTCCGGTGAATTTCTGAGACTCGATGCACAGCAGGCTGCCTTACAAGGGCGAGGAGCGGGGTTGTGAGGGATTAGTAGAAAGTTGTAAGAGCAAGGCTGCGGAGAACGAGTGACTTCCGAAGAGCGTTTGCATTCGGAGACTTATTACAGGGTGAGCAGGCGCAGCTGACTATAGTGTCTCACTAGGTAGTTCTCCGTTCTCATTACCTTGCAGTCCGTGCAGATTCGATATTTATTCCCGTGTCGTTTTGGGCAGCTCCTCTCGTGCCGGTGCTTAGTAACTTCGTGACACCTTTCAGCTTCCATTAAATTTCTTTCAACCTCATCTCGTAGTCTTGGTCGTCTTTTCATACGCTCGAGCTGGTCCACGGTGCTCTTGCACATCCACTGTCGTGCCACTGGTGAAATAGCCCTCAGTTTCCCGATCTCCGATCCAGCTACATCCCCAGGGCTTCAGCTATCCTCGAACGAGGACAATGAGCATGCAGAAGCCTATTTGCATTCCGCTCCGTCGGTTATGGCACCAGTATCATCCCTTTGTCCGGTATCATCAACAGCATCGTCAGTAACACCGTCTGCTTCCACCCCGTCCGCGTTTATACGAAGTCCCGGTCCGGTGTCGTTAACTTTGAATCCTGATTTGGTAATGAAGCGTGCTCGGTCACCTAGTGATGTGGATGGGGCTGGAACGTCAATGTCTCAAAGCAAGAAACAACGTCTCCACCTGCAGCTCTTCACATCGAGGCTCAGTACACCCTATGCAGCTCCTCCAAGCTACATTGTTGGCCGGGGCGAGTCCAAAATCGCGGTTTGGGTGAAAAAGAAAGGACTCAAGGCAGAGAATCGAGATGTGGACTTGAGACGAGTGGCAGGCATTAACAGGATCAAAAAGCGGTTCATCGCCGAGAGTCGCACCCCAGTTACGAGGAGTTCCCAGGCCGAGACACTGCCAGGCTTCCAGCGGCGCGATGATATCAATATTCCACCAGAGTCCAATTTCGCCATTCCGCAATCACCTCTGGGGATTTCCAATTATGCGGCGATTGATGACGAAGACTCCTTAGTCGAAGAAGGAACCTTTGAGTCCTGCAGCGAGAACAGGGACGAAATTTACAGTGATTTTAACGTCCTCGATCCTGTCGAGAGGGATTCGAGTGTAGCCGCAGAGGAGGATGAACTGCACTCCGTCTTCGCACGGGCACCTCTTGAGATTTCTCCGTTGCAATTGCGGCAAGAGGAAATGATGGCTGATGAAGTCATCGAAAGGGAGGAGCGGCCGCCGAGCCCGCCAGGCCTTTTACGCGAGGTGTTGAGGGAAAAGGAGAGGCAAGGTGAAATATCATTTATGGAACTCTGAAAATAAATGTTGGTCAAGATTTCAGATTGCACCCCATCGCAGGAAGGACTTGGAAAAGAAATCTTCAAGGGGCAGCTGGGAGGACAGCAACTAAGGGCGGTAACTTGCTTGTCGTGCCACCTATAACTCAATTACCTTTGAGACACCGCGATGGAGGATAAACAGCTCCCAACGACATAGTTCTGGAAGTTGCAAGCGTTTATAAAAGCTTCTGTGCCCGGTCGGCTGCGATATCACATATAGCCTAGTGAAGAGTGTAAGAATTACGAATCTACAGACGGTCAAACCAACCTTGATCGCTGTAGCTCGTTCGACCTGTGCATCGCCAGACGCGATTCTTTTACGCATGTCCTCCATGATTACTTCTCTGCTTCGGCCATTGACAAAGACGCTGCCATTGAATGAGTCCCAACCGTACAATTGAAAAGGCGAACAAGAATACTTACATGTATCGCAAACCAGGAAATTTGCTCTCATACTCTTGGTTAAGCTTACTGAGCTGTATCGCTTCTTGTCCTTCCCCTTGCAACTGAGCCTGCTCAGTTCGACTTTGCGCGCTTTCGACTTTCTCTGCTCCAAGGCGAGGGTGAGCACCAAGGACATCCTCAAGCCAAGCAGTATCGCTTGTAGAGGATGACTCCGACAGTTCAGTTAGCTGTGCACCAATGGCAGCAATGAGATCATTATAATCCGTAAAAGTTCTGTTGCGGAGGAGGTCAACGGAGAGGGTATGCAGAGACGTGCAGGGTTCAAAAAGTGTATCAAGGATCACAGCTCTCTCCAGAGTACTCAGACTCGGTATTGTCGAGATAGCAGGTAGTTTGTTGATTAACATGTTGGCTAAGATTTGTCAAACGGACATGCTCGCGGTGCTTCAATGAGCCATCATCTTGAAGATGAATGATGATGATGACAATACACGAAAAGGCCGAAGGTGCCTTATCTCGACCATTACGCCGCATTAATAGGTGATTGGGTGCTCGAAAAAGCCGTGGGCCCTCGGCCCAAGCCGAAAGGATGCCTGGTCCTCCGTAAGGTACCCTAGAAGAGAATTAAGGCCTGCAGATCTCGAGCAGGACCAATCATGAACGGGCGGTGCGCTCCCTCCCTCGCGCCATGGCGGCTCTGCCTCCAAGAATATCCAAGTCTTGTCGCCATCCCCCGTAGCGGGTCCCCATCTACCCGTGCAGAGAGATCTTGGCCCCAGGAAAAAGGCATAGGACTTGGTAGCGAAAGCCGCGGTTCTTGAAAATGGCGCATGATGAAACATAGACTGCGACTGGTTGTGCACTCATGTGCGTTCACGGAGAACGCGGGAACTGTCAAGGGAGATCATGGCCTTCTCCCGAGGCTTACAAGCATCAACGCGTGCATAGCTGACCTTCTGCGTGGCGGCACGGATTTGCATGATGGCAATATCGACTTCCAATCATGTCAGTTCAGGAATCACCCTGTCTGGGCTTGTGCTGGTGCTTAGGGTGCTTAGGGTTTTGGAGTGAGTTGATCTCCGCCAGGGTCTGAAAGAACCCCTGATCGTTCGGCCTGAGGAGGGCGAGGGCATACCAAATTGCCGCATCACGGCACTCCGTCCTCGGTATCTCAGACATCCAAACCTGGAACTGCTCTTTTGCAGACAAAGGAGCAGCCCTGGCAGCCTCCACCTTCGAGCGCAGCCCGCGCAATGTCGCTCAATGGGCTGGATGATCCCACAATCGTCGCTGCTCATCAGTCCGCGTTAAGCGAACCTGGCGGATGGTTAGTAACGCTACGCACTTGTACGACCTCGGCCACAACTAACGTTGCCCAGGTTTTTGCTGAAATACACCTCCAGAGACGAGGTGAGTTTGTTTGCACGAGGTCATGGAGGCATTGTCGAAATGAGGGGCGCAACTGCCCAATATCCCGAGACGTCACCTCTCTACGGATTCCTCCTCTATCGACGGCGAAAAGTCTTGATAAAATACATTCCAGAAGGAACGTCGCGGCTGTTACAAGGTAATGATATCTGTATAGTCCGTCGATCATCACTAAAAGCACGCATAGCCCGAGTTGCAGTGCATTTTCAGGCCGTCACCGAAAAGTGCTCGCCCTTCGACACGATTCTGAATCTCAAAACCCCAGATGGTCTGAACGATAGCGCGCTTGCCCTGGCCTTCCCTTTGCACACAGCTTCGCCATCCAATTCTTCAAGTAGGCTACACGAGATATCCGAAGATGGTGAAGATGCACAAATTCAAGCAAAAAGGAACGAAAGTCTCTCAATGGAGACGGGCTCTGACGCCCCAACGGTTGAATCAACGAACGAACCTGAATCGCCCCAACACTTCGATACCCCCGCTATAAGCGTTTCAGACGAAAAGACCTCGGTGCTCCTCCAACAGAATGCGGTTGGCTCCAAGATTGTCGTCTCAGAGGCGGAGCTGGACCGAGTCAACACACCCAAGTCCGGAACGGATTCCACCATTAAATCGCCTTCACATTCCCACCCTGCAAAGCACGATCTTTTCAGTAGTTCAGATGACCCACCGCGTCAGTCCTCGCAAAGCGCGCGGCCCGCCCCGTCAGATATGTTCGATCCGAGTCTTTACGGTTTCAAGCCAAAGGTCAAGCTAGGACCTCGGCCATCACTGGACACAAAGAAGCGGTCAAATACGTCAGGTACAAATGGAAGCGCCGGAACTCGGTCTATATCAACGCTACCAGCCGGGCTCAAGATGTTCCCAAAGAAAACGACGGAACCATCCAGCAATTCACAGGATTCTCCCGGACCGACGTCGCTAGCCGAGAAACCAAAGAGCGCTGGAGCAGTCGTCCCACCGCCACCCCCAGTTCCTGATCTTCCGATTTTCACGATTCCAAGTCCTCGACCGACAAGCCGTGGAAGTACAAAGTCCATGCCCTCATCGACGACCCCAGAGAAAAAGAGGTTGATGAAAGCTCTGGAGTTGAGGAAGAAGCAAATGAGTGCTGCGAAAACAAGAGTGTCAGATACCCTAGAGCCAGACAATAGTCACACTGAGTCCACCGCTGGCGGAGAAGCGGGTAGGGCGGAAAAGAGAAACAGCGAAGGGCGAGCGGGTATGTCTAGCACTAAGGCGGATTCAGGCGTCGAACTTGAGAGCCAAGGGGAACTGCGCATGGACACAGCGAAGACTGCGAATCGTTCCAGAGACGAATGCCCTGAGGAACCAAACAAACCTTTGAAATCGGGGTTGACTCCCAATCGCGAGGCGGACACCCTCCCACACGATTCTCATCATGAAGATGTGGGCTCTAGCGATCTAATCAAACACGAGATTTTAACGAATTCTGGAAGCGATTCCACAGGAGACCAAAATCCGCCTGACCCAAAATCCCAGACTACCAGAAGCCCAGGAACTGTGGCTCAGGGCGAAGAAAATACAGACGGAAACGAAAAGAAATCAATACCGACCGAAGACTTTGAAGGGACCGTACAGTTACCTCTTGTCACCGAGACCAGCGAAAGTGATCTCACCGCTATGAATCTCAGACAAAAGCGTCGAGGGATCATGGAACCTATTCAAATCCATATCAGTGGTGATGATTCAGAAACTGAGTATCTCTCCGACGACTCTTTCATGGACGAGCTCCAAAGTGCCAAGGTTGAAGAAGCGAAACCTCTCCCTATTTCAAAGTCCCCAGCAACGCCAGTTTTCTCAAGACGCCCGAGCACCAACTCTGGAAACTCTGGGACTCCAAGACCTGGCTCATATGTCAGCTTGGAAAAGACGGAAACACCAAAAGACCGCGCTTCTATCCTTGAACCACCGAAAACTTCAGAACTATCTTTGCCTATTTCTCCCGTTCAAAAGTCGCAGGAGGCGGCTAACATCTCCCGACAGAGGACTGTGTCAACCGGTATTTCGAAACGTATCCAGGCTCTTGCAGAACACAGTCATCGCCCAAGTCCGCCAGTCGGCACTTATCCGGCGATTAATACCGATGGGAATTCCACATTTCTTACACTTCGAAAGCATTCGATGCGAAACCAGTCTCGGGCCGGTATTGCTAGCTCTCCCAGACTACAGAGAGCAGCAAGCAACAGTGACAGCTGCAGAAAGTCTCGCGAGGAACGCCAAACAACGTATCAAGTCCACCACAACAAAGGGCGCCCTGAGTCTATATCTGTGACGGCTCGTATCGTTCGAGATCCACATATGCAAAGTCCGAAATCCTCTGTGTCAACAGAGAACAGCCCGTTAGAACTATATCAGAGCCCGCTCATCATCAATCATCAAAAAGCTGGAACCCCCGTCGAAAATTCGTACCTCTCGAATACGGGCTCAACGCTGCCTTCTCCATCTCCTCAGAAGCAAAGCATACATCGCAGCGATGCCATGCCTATTCCTGCTTCCGAACAGTCAAGCGGGGATTTATCGTCGAACGTAGCTTCCCGAATTTCCGAGAGCAGTCGGCGCAGTTTTGCTCAAGGACGTCAGAGCAGCGATCTCAAGTCCCCACCCGCGACAGCGCGTAGTCAATCTAACAGCAGCCTAGCATCAGACGACCGTACCGAGGATAGTACCCTTAATGCGAACAGCGGGAAGCGGAAATCTCGAACGAGCCGCTTCTTCAAGCGTATGAGCAATACCATGGCCTCGCCCAACAGTCACCGTCGCCGGAGCCTCGCAGCTATCATGAGTCCGACGGCTACTGAGACTCTCGAAGAGGAGAGTCGCTCTCCAATTCAAGACTCAATCGAACCTCTCGTGGAGGAGCAAATGCTAGGAAGTGGGACTGGTTGGAGACCCACGAAAATAGGCGATCTGAACGTTCAATTTCCAGATACACTACTCTGGAAATGGAGGTGGGTAGAGATTGACGCACAGGGATTCCTAATATTGAGTTCGAGTCGGGCGAATGAGGTTAGTCTTTTAGATTTCAAGATGGATGACATGTTCTGATATTACGACTAGCATCAAAAAACTGTCCCCAAGAAGTATCATCTCTCGGAATTCAAGCGACCTGTTGCACCTGATCAAGATCGACAAGAGCTACCCAACAGCGTCATCTTGGATTTCCGAGACGGTAGCACTCTACAATGCGCATGCGAAGACCATTTCGGCCAAGGTCATGTCTTGAGAGGTAAGACAGCCGAATCTTTCTTTCTTTCCGTGTCCAATGCTAACATAGCTGGTAGTGCTTCAAGACGCGCACACAGCTTGGAATCCCTAAATTCTACTCTTTCGATTTGGGCCAAAAGCTCAAGCCAAGTCATACTCGCCTCGAGCAGCATCGTCCATTTGAGACAAATCTCCACCCTTAGGCAGCCTCCCCTTCCTTGTTATAATCTAAAAACGATACATGAATGATCTTTTTCCTCTTAAAAAGGAGTTCGGGACGGTAATAGTCGGCGTTTCGCTTCCAGAGAATATGGCCATTTTATTCAATTGGGGACCGGACGACATTTTCATTTGGTACGACTGAAATGCCCGATACCTTTGAGCTACGTATCCTGTTGATTCTGGTGCTGGTTTGGCTGTCTACTGGGTGAAAGGGCACATCCATGATCTGGGTTGGCAGGATGCGGTATAATTGCTTGTGTGTAGATTGCATGGAGCTCAGGCGCCAGCTCCCAAAGGGAATGAAATAAGTTCTCGGATGTAGTTAAAAATTCTACCCGTTTTCGTTGTTGCCAGGGATACCTATTTCAAGTAGCCAAGACCATGCAGGTGTGCTGTCGGTGATGTCTATTAAATGACGTGTGGTGGGGTAGCGGGGCGTCGACGGTCTTCCACGCTCCGACCTCTGGAAAAATTCCCAAGCTCCGCACGATTCATACCTTCCTCGAAAATGAAGAGATAGCACCCATAAGACTACACAAAATGGCACCAAAGTCACGCGGTCGTCCAAGTACTCGGGGGAGAGGGCGAGGCGGTAGGAATTCTGCGCCAATCCGCTCCACTGAGGAGCTTCAGGAGCCCGCAGTTGAGCAAGGTGTTGCAAATAACGACAGCCAAACGGTCGCAGGAGCCGCCAGCTCAGCTAGTGACAGACTTGGACCGACCCAGCAGTCTGTATTCGAGACTCCAGCAGATTCTGGGCAACCCACGTCCTCGGCGCCGGAAGTTGAGTCGGAAGCGCAGCAGTCAAATGTATCAGCAAGTACAGAACCAAGCCCGGCTTTCAGTCAAACATCTCGGAAGACAAATCCTAGCCATACCGCTCACGAACATCCAGCGTCGCAAGCGTCCCAGCCTCCGGTCTCGAGTCCCTCGGCATCCCGATCGCAGTCTCAGCGGGGAGGTCGGAAGCCTGGATCGGGACCCCGCCTCCCAGCACGTCGTAGTAAGGAGGAGCGCGACGCTTTGAATCTAGCGGAAGAAGAGAGAAGGAGAGCGCGAGAGCAAGCGAATCCTACCGGTGCCGATCGGGGCTCCACATTCGGGACCTCAGCTGGTCGAGGCAGAGGTCGAGGTTCGGGAGATGGACGTGGCGGAAGAGGCAGAGGAAGAGGGGGATTGGGAAGCAGCGAGGTCGTGGCGAGCGGGCCCTTCTCTGCTGGGACAGTATCCGCCGACCTTAGGAAGAGGAAGAGAGGTGGTGGCATAGCTGGTGGTCGACAACAATCCGATCCGGGTGGGAGGGCGCCCGGCGAGCAGAATGCCGAGGGCGATGATGGTGGTGCAAAGCCAGGCCCTTCTGGCGGAGTAGCTGGCAGAAAACGAGGATCGACATCGAAGTCCGCAGCTCGAACTGGAGCGAAACCGAAAGGCAAGGCTCCAGGTATTAAGAAAGAAGGCGAATCGAAGACAGAGGGTGGTGACGATGATATTTCCAGATTAGGGATACCTCATGTCAAGAAAGAAGATGCTGATGGAGGCTATATCTCCTCTGATACCAACACAGAAGATGAGGGTCGTCGCAGAAATATCGATCAGATTGACCACATCAACTTGATTAGCGATGATGAAGATGAGATTGGTACCGCATCTCAAGAAACAAACCATAGAATACCCGGTCCTGTGCGTCTGCCTCGGAGAGACGGGCCTGCTTCTGACAAGGCCAAGGAAGGAGGGTCTGGCCGTGTGACGACGGGCTACGATGTAACGAGCGAGGCAACAAAAGGGGACATAACGCGTGACGTCAGAGAAGGCGAACACACTCGACGTCGGAGGAATAACAAAGGAAAAGACATCGAGTTTATCCGAGACGAGCGGTCCTTCCAAGGCGTGTATCGGGACGACGAGGACATGGACGTCGATGTCAAGCAGGAGCCATCTGATGACATTATGGATATCGAACTGGCCGCGCCACAGGCAGATTTGAATGAAATCCAGAAAGAGCCGCCCTCGTCGCCAGAGAGAAAAAAGAAAGACGGGAAAGACACTGTCAAAACCAAGACTTCCAGCTCCAAATTCGGCTTCCATACAATGCAGGATAAGGAGGAGTCAGATAGGCAACACCAAGATGCTCAGACTCTTTTACAAGAGCTCGGTCAAGTTCCAGTCCTCGACGGATCTGAGACTTCAGAAATCCGTGATGGTCGAGTCTACCTTTTCCAGTTCCCACCCGTCATACCGAACCTTGTCCCTGCCGATCATGCTGTAAAACAAGAGCAGGATACTTCCGGAGGGCAGGACGAACCCAAAGGACCTGCGGCCGTGATCTCCCAGTCTGATACGAAGCCCGAAGAGATAGAAGACTCGGACGCCATAAGCGCACAACATCAGGGTAATGATGCACCTGTTCTTTCACCAGGCATTGCTGGGAAACTACGCGTTCATGAATCAGGACGGACGACGCTCGATTGGGGAGGCATGAGCATGGAAGTCAACATGGGTTCTCGATTGTTATATTTGCAGGAAGTGCTCGTTGCTAAAGGGTTGGATGAAGAAAAGGGCAAACCTGCAACATCAGAGAAAGAAGCGTTCGGGCTCGGCGTCATCAGGGGCAAGTTCGTAGTCACGCCAGATTGGGAAGAAATCATAGAATGATTGTCTGACACATCGAAGAGGATAGCAAGGGGCATTTTCATCTATTCAAGGCGTCAAAATAACCTGTATCATATATCCGTCGCTTGGCGCCTGGCTAGATTGGGGGATCCGAGATTGAGCCTCAAAGGCCAGTCTTGTATCAGATCACGAAGTTCATCCAGATAGAAATCATCGAAAGTACCGCTGCTGTAGCCTCGTTAAAATTCATTGGGTGGCCGGCACCGAACTCTAAAATACCGTAACTTCTGATCAATGCCCCGCTACTTGTACTTACCCCACCACCTTGCAGCCGCTCCCTTCCTGCAGGTCAAGGTCCAGATTGGCGACTGTGGCGCCAGACCCCGCAAGAAGATGCAACAGACCGAATCATCAGAGAGCATGACTCTCTTCAATTGCATTGTCCATAACGAACGCCCTCTATTTGACAAGGAACGATGGCAACTGGGCGACCGACAGCAAGGGCAATTGTATCCCACGGATCCCTTAGGGAAGGACAATGGCGAATGGAAGATGTGACGCTTCGTGAACTTCGAGATGATGAGCTTCTAGTAGAGATCATTGCGTCTGGCGTATGCCACACCGATGTGCTGTTCGGTACAGAAAAGGAGGGCCCTTCAATCGTGTATCCGAGCATTAAGGGCCATGAAGGTCAGAAAACCCCACTCGGCTCCTCGAAGCGACAATTACTGATTTGTTGTGGAGAAAGGCTCGGGCTACGTCAAAGCTGTCGGTTCCGCAGTGACAGTCGCTCAGGAAGGCGACCCGGTTCTGTTATCCTTCAGCAGCTGTGGAAGCTGCCACGCTTGCGTCGACCAGGTGCCCAGCTACTGCACTTCATTCAACGAACTGAATTTCATTGGGTCAAAAGCTTTTAATTTGAAGTCGTCTGTGGCTTCAGCGGGAGAACCACCCATATCAGGAAGATTTTTTGGCCAATCGAGCTTTGCAAGCCTGACGATTGTCTCGCAATCCTCCGTGGTCAACGCCAACGGCTTGTTCTCGAATAGACAAGAGTTAGCTCTATTTGCACCGCTGGGCTGTGGCATCCAGACCGGCGCTGGTACCATTGTAAACGTCGCCCAAGCAGGACCAAAAGATGCGGTAGTGGTTATGGGCGTCGGAGGAGTCGGTCTCAGTGCGATCATAGCTGCCAAAATTCTGGGTTGTAGCAAAATCGTGGGTATTGACAAGGTACAGAGTCGACTTGACCTTGCCAAAGAGATTGGGGCGACCGCAGTGATCAATACAGCAGATTTGGCCGATGCAAGCTTGGTCGAAAAGGTTCGAAACGTAACTGATGGCTTGGGTGCCACAGTTACGATGGACACCACAGGGATAGCGGCGCTCGCTATGCAGGGGATTGAGTTCACGAGGAATCATGGAAAGATCATACAAGTCGGCTCGAATCCGCTAGATGCCAAAGCCGACTTTCCCATGTTCTCGTTCATGGTAAGCGGGAAACAATTTATGGGCGCAGTGGAAGGAGGCGCGATCCCAAGCAAATTCGTCCCTCAATTGACCAAGTGGTATCACGAGGGCAAGTTTCCGCTTGAGAAGTTGACCAAAACATTCAAGGCGGAAGAGTGGGAGAAAGCGATCGATGAAATGCATAGCGGAGAGACTATCAAGCCCATACTACTGTGGTGAAAGATCACTTGCCAAGGTATGAGCAATCGAAATGAAGAAATTTTCAGGACCATCGTGCGCTTCAGAAGCCAAAAACTTCGCAATCCCACGCGTGTTGAATACGACATTCGCAATTGGATTGGTGGCTGGCTTGGACCGCGAAAACAAAGAGGAACCCGTCCCGCCAATAACTACACCTAAAGTGGCTTAGTGTGTGTTATTACTTGCATAACGTCATGTCGCGCTAAACAAACCACTTTAAAGCGCGTCTTCGCGTCTTCCCTCGACCGACTCCATCCACAACCACCGCTGTACCCAAACAACGCGTTCTCATATCAACCACATTACTTCTTTTCACTTGTCGCGCTGAATTTGGACGCAATACAGTAACCTAGCCTTATTCCACGAGCAATGGCCACCGAAATCACGCCTTCAAAAAAGGTACGATGCTTCCAATGATTCAATCTCTGTACCCCTCAAATACTGACTCCTTCTCTAGGCTGCAGCAGGCATAGAAACCATGAAAATGGGTGATTCGCCAGCCAAGAAGATCGATTTCTCAACTGCGAACAAAGAGAACATCGAGAACGACAATATTGCAGTCCCAGTCAAGGGCATACCGGTGCTCGACGAACCCAAAGTTGAATTGGTCGAGGAGAAGCCTGCTGTCGCAGCTACAATCAAACCTGAAGAAGCAGGTGAACCTCTGCTGCAGGAAAACCCTCAACGCTTTGTGCTCTTTCCCATCAAGTATCATGAGGTTGGTGTCCCGCGACGCGTCGTTTACGCGTAAAGTGGATGTGGGATCTGTGGGGCTAACGCAAAACGTACAGATATGGGCCATGTATAAGAAAGCCGAAGCTTCCTTTTGGACTGCTGAGGAGATAGATCTCTCCAAGGACCTTCACGACTGGAACAAGCGATTGAATGATGACGAACGTTATTTCATCTCACATGTCCTCGCCTTCTTCGCTGCATCGGATGGCATTGTCAACGAGAATCTTGTGGAACGCTTCAGCGGGGAAGTGCAAATACCAGAGGCACGATGTTTCTACGGCTTCCAAATTATGATGGAAAATATTCACTCCGAAACATATTCTTTGCTCATTGACACCTACATTTCTGAGCCCAAGCAGCGGAACTACCTCTTCAACGCCATTGATAACAGTAAGCCTATGCTACGGGAGCTGATATATGTGACGCTCGTACTGAGATGATTTAGTTCCGTGCATTCGGAAGAAAGCTGACTGGGCCTTGCGATGGATATCCGACAAGAGCTCCACTTTCGCCTGTCGTCTCATCGCATTCGCTGCGGTTGAGGGTATCTTCTTCAGCGGTTCATTCGCCTCCATTTTCTGGCTTAAAAAACGCGGTCTTATGGCGGGGTTGACATTTTCAAACGAATTGATTTCACGAGACGAGGGCATGCACACGGATTTTGCTTGCCTTCTTTTCTCTCACCTGAACAAAAAGCCTGAGCAAAGCCTTGTCAACAAGATCATCACTGAAGCCGTTGTCATCGAACAAGAATTCCTGACAGATGCGCTACCAGTCGCATTGCTTGGCATGAACTCCAAGCTCATGTGCCAATACATCGAGTTTGTTGCTGATCGCCTACTCCTTGCCCTTGGAAATCCGAAGCACTACCACGCGACAAACCCCTTCGACTTTATGGAGAACATCTCGCTGGCAGGCAAGACCAACTTCTTCGAGAAGCGCGTCGGTGACTACCAAAAGGCCGGTGTGATGGCGAGCACAAAGAAACAACAAGATAAAGGAGCGACGACATCATCTTCAGACGCGGCTCCCGCCACCAACGGAGACTTTAGTTTTGATGAGGATTTCTAGACGTCTTTCCTTCTAGCATTTGGGCTCTGCCCAAGGACTCTCCAATCTACTCGTCATTCTGCGGCGGAAAAACGCCGACGCGCATAGCATTTCAAGGGGCAAATGTGGTATATTCCTTGTTGTCATCTCTTTGAGGCGTTATATTGGGCTCGTTTGGATTAGTCCAGTCTTGGGTGAAAAGGTCCCTATGTCAGAACAAAGACAGCGTATGCAAATACATGATTTTTCAATAGTTGTCACCGACTCGGATTGCGAAGTCTATCCTTAGAAATGACCGGAGTGGCGCCAAGGGAGGTTCTGGTTAGGCTTGAGGGGCTGCAGGGGCCGGTGTGGTGGAAACGCACGGAGCTTCATGACGTTCCAATTCACCGGGCCGCAGCTGTCCTCTAAGACAAACACCAACGAAGCAAGCAGCCCATTCCCTCGGCCGGCTGGTCCTGTCCCTTCCTCTGCTCACATGTCCTGTTATCTGTATTGCTCTGTGCGACCCTCAACGCGAGAATGTACTAAGTCCCTATGCGACAATTCATCTTTCACCGACCTCCTCTTGCCTAAGTGAATGACCTCCCCAACATGACGACCGCTGTCCCCCACATCCAAGTTACCGATCCCCAGAGCAAGAATATACCTGCAAGCCCACTCTCGGCACGATCGCCGACCAAGAATTCAGCTGAAGGTTCGGATAGCGCGAGGCTGCCATCGGAGAATTCGAGTACCAACGGAGAAAGTAAGCATTCAGGAGCGCGCATGGCTTACGAGGATCGCGAAGCTCCGTCTAAGCCTTACTACACATGATACTGACGCCGAGCTATAGCAAGGCCGCCCTCAAGCAGTGGGACCACACCTGGAAGCCTGTGGCGAAACAAATCTAGCGGCGCATCCACTAAGAGCGATGTACCTACGTCACCTGGAGCTGAATCCGAACACCAGAGCAGATCCAAAGCCGCGATTGATCCTCTTTCCGAGGATCTTGTAAAGCGTGCGAATGTACAAAGTCATGCGGTCAACAAGCTGGCATCTCTTGAAAACGGCGCAAACCAAACAACCACATCGCTCGCGGAAGGCTCGGCGGAGCTCAAAGCACCCCTTCGGACTGACACGGGCGGTTCTGCTCATAAAGATAAGAAGAATCGAGTATCTATTTTAAGTCGGTTGCGCGGCAACAAGAAGAAGGAGGGACTTGAGCAAGACAATGATATTGAATCAGAATTCGGCGATTTGAGGCCGGAAGGAATGAACGCGGAGCTCTTCTCCCAACCAATCGACAATATCGAGTATAATCCGAGACACCCCCAGCCACCTGCTTATATCAAGGTCAGAGCTCGAAACAAAAAGGACAAGGACTTCGATAGACTGTTCTTAGCACAAGAACTACATGGGAAAAATCTACCAGCCAAGACTCGTAGGGGGAGGAACAATAGCATATCGAGTACAACTGCTCCTACGGCAACCGGTAGCGGTGGGACCATATGGGCCATGGAATTCAGTAAGGATGGGAAGTATCTTGCCGCTGCTGGACAGGACAAGATGGTGCGTGTGTGGGCCGTCTTGTCATCTGTCGAGGACCGCCGAACCCATGAGCACGAGGAAGAGGCTACTCACAAAATGCAAAATGGCCAAGCTCAACATCTCAATGCACCTGTGTTCCAAGACAGGCCTATTAAAGAGTATCAGGGCCACACTTCCACAGTCTTGGATCTTAGCTGGAGCAAGGTCGGTCATTGCATGTGTGAGCCCTTGAGCAAGCAACCCACTGACTGAGATAGAATAATTTCCTTCTTTCGTCATCAATGGACAAGACGGTCCGTCTGTGGCATATCAGCCGGCCGGAGTGCCTCTGTACGTTTAAACACAACGATTTCGTGCCTTCTATAATGTTTCATCCTCGAGACGATCGGTTTTTCCTCGCCGGGTCTCTTGACTGCAAGCTCCGCCTCTGGAGCATACCAGATAAAAGTGTTGCTTACATGCAGCAGCTGCCCGATATGATCACCGCTGTAACGTTCACGCCAGATGGAAAAACTTCAATCGTCGGATGTCTGAGCGGACTCTGCCTCTTCTATGACACAGAAGGACTCAAATATCAGACACAAATACATGTTCGCTCAGCCCATGGCAAAAATGCGAAGGGCAGCAAGATCACCGGCGTCCAAGCAGTGAACATGCCCCCTCACGATCCGAATGGCGAAATCAAGCTGCTCATTACGAGTAACGACTCAAGAATCCGGCTTTACAATCTCCGGGACAAAAGCCTTGAGATCAAATTTAAAGGCAATGAGAACAACTACAGCCAGATCCGTGCCTCGTTTTCGGATGATGCCCGATACGTAATATGTGGAAGTGAAGATCGTAAAACGTACATCTGGCCCGGTGCTCACATTGATGGGGAGAAGCCGGATAAAAGGCCGGTCGAAATGTTTGAGGCACATGCGGCCATCACTACAACAGTCGTATTCGCCCCTACAAAAACTCGACAGCTTCTTAGCAGCTCCGAAGATCCTGTGTACGACATCTGCAACCCTCCACCAGTGCAGCTCGTGAGCAAAACGGAGTCCATCAGTTCTTCCAAGCCGGCGACAGAGACTGGAAGCATTCAAGCGACGCCAATTGCGGCCGAGACGGGATTCAAGCGTCCAGAAGATAATCCGGCTTATTTGGCCCGGAGCCAACATCCTGATGGAAACATTGTCATTACAGCGGACTATGCTGGGAAGATCAAAGTCTTTCGTCAAGATTGCGCATTCCAGAAACGACGTACAGATAGCTGGGAAACTGGATCAACGTTTTCAAAGAAAGTGACCACTGGTCTCGGACGGACGGCATCCATCAAAACGCACGGCAGCGGCCGTTCACGTCGCAACTCGAATCCTCTCCAAGCATCTTCCTCTGACCGCATCCTATCATGGCGCCAGTCCATTTCCAGCGCCCCTAATATCGATCAGCCCTCACCACGACAGTCCAGCCACAAAACCCGCAGCACATCTCCCCACAAGTCCCTCGGCCAAGTCTCCACCCGGTCGACCCCGAATCGCCCCGCCCACTCGCCCTTGGTCAAACCCCCATCCGACAGCATCCCCTCCCTCGACGGCACCCAAACCACCTCAACCGCATCTGCCACCAAACCCCCGAACCCGTCCCAGCCCGCGTCCGAACGCACGCCGACCCAGGCATCCTACCCCGACCATCCACCCGCCAACCCATCAAGCCGCCCGCCGCACCACCACCACCACCATCAGCCCCAGCAGGAGCAGCAGTCCCGCCAAAACTCCGACACCACCTCGACGGCCCCGCCCTCGGCCGCCGCCCCGCCCAGCCCGTCCGGCGAGAACCCGCTCTGGCTCCAGGGCGCGCAGTCGTACATGTTCTGGAACAACGCGGCCTGGCGCGAGCAGGCGCGGCTGGGCTTGAAGCGATCGCCGTCGGCGGAGGCGGCGGCAGCGGTTCAGCGGGGGGGGGGATGGTAAGGAGGATGAGGGTGCGGGTGCGGGTGCGGGTGGGGGGTTGTTGGGACCTCCTCTCCCCCTCCCTGCTGGCGCGCCGTTGTCCAAGAAGATTAGCGTGGTGAGTCGGTTGAGCGATGAGGAGTCGAGCGCGGCGGAGGACGGGAGTGCGGGGAATAGTGAGAGGGATGATGAGAGGGGGAAGGGGGCAGGATAGAGGGGGGGCGGGGTGTCGATTGCGTGTATGGGATGGGATGGGATGGGATGGGATGGGAATGACTTTTTGGGGTATAGCGGCCTTGTACGCTTTGGCGCTGGTGGCAGTGTCGTGCGATGTTCACATTGATGGGGTCATCACCCTTACTTCCCCAGACACCTACGGGAACTAGGAAGAGAAAAAAGTCATCTGTTATTTTGAAGAATGACTTGTCCGTGGCGGGAGAACCTGCATCTGTCCCAACTCGGACAGCGAGATAGCTCATTCTGATCCCTTTCGCGCCCAGAACACCGTCCTTCAAAAGTATCCAACTTTTCTTTTAGAAGATGGCGAGGAACAAGACTACGACTCCCCCTTCAGCTTCTCCTCCAACCCCTCCAAATCCTCCGCGCTATCCATCTCAATGATCCTCCCCACCTCGGCCGTATTCCGCATCAGCTCCTTTGCGCCCGCATACAACATCCGCAGCTCGCTATTACACGTCACGGGGAGATAGTACAGCATCACGTACGGCACCGATAGCCGGCCGGAGGATAGGGTCAACGGGTAGCTGAGCAGCACGTAGCGCGGGGTGTGGTCCGGGAGCTCGTCCCCGAGCTCGGCGAGGCTGGTATAGACGGCGTTGTCATCGGCGGGGGAGATTTCGAGGGTTTTCTTATCGATCTGGTCTTTCTTTCCCGAGGAGAGGTTAGGCGGGCATATTGGGGGAAATCGCATTTCATATAGAGTTCGTGTGAGAAAGGGAAGAAAAAGGACCTACAGATGACTGCTTGGGGGTCTTTCGCCCGCGATGTACCGAGCCGGAATTTGCGGAGCTTGTCTTTGGTTTCGGTGCTGAATGTGTACAACCGGGCTTCAGAAGACTGATAGTGCCGTGGTCAGTAGATTGGTCCCAAAGTGGATGGGTTTGGGGAACTCGTACCATGGTGGATCAGCGGATAACCGTAAAGGTAGGAGTAATAAAAGTTAATCAGGTATTCGGGTACGTCTCGACCTCCAGGACTTGGAATCGGATTGCCGCGTGGTCGGCACGAGTATCCCACGTTGTGCGGAACTTCCCAGGCTGCACACCCGAAACCTAGGAGAGGGCTGAATGAGTGCAGCAAATGTCGTCATGTGGGGCCAACCCTTTTCTAAGCCCCTAGCACCACAGAGCCACACGAGCTCAACTGCATGATACCGCCCTTTCTCGTCTTTATCTTCCTGGATAAGGCATATCTCCGAAATTGTGCTGATCCGGGCTTGGTCTAAGACGGCAAACGCGCCTGTAGAAGTGCTCAATGTTTGCTCGGTTGAACCAGCTTGCGAGACACCTCTCGAGACCCCTCCCGAATTACGCGCACACGTCTGCTGCAAGAACTGGGCTGCTGGGCGGTGCCGCAGCGGACTGGTCCAGGATGGCAGCTGAGCGCAATAAACGGATGATCCATACAGCGGGTTGTATCATAATTGGGGACGAAGTTCTTGGGGGCAAGGTGAATTGATCGACCGACCAATTGGATTGGACAGAATACTAATGCGAGCATTGGGGCATATTCAGACCGTTGACACCAATTCAGCCTACTTTGCGAAATTCTGCTTCTCTCTGGGCATAAATCTGAAGCGAATAGAGGTCATCGGCGATGATGAGGGTGAAATCGTGGAGGCTACGAGACGAATGTCGAACAATTACGACTTCGTTGTCACGTCCGGAGGCATTGGACCAACGTAGGTAATGCTCCTGTGAGCTGCATCCTCTTTGCCAGAAATCATTGCCGATTGGTGGCTCAAATTGGTCCAGGCACGACGATATAACGTACCAATCCATTGCTCGCGCCTTCAATCTCCCACTCAAATTGCACGAGACTGCCTTTGAGAAGATGAAGAGGCTATCCAAGCCTCATCCGTCTCAACCCAACTTCAACTGGGATGAACCATCACCAGCCCTGGAGGCCAAAAAGAGAATGATAATCCTACCCTATGACAACAATCTTCAAGATGAGGATCAGGTCGTGTTTGTGGATGATGGTCTTTGGGTGCCCATCAGTGTCGTGAATGGTAATATCCACATCCTGCCCGGTGTGCCTCGTCTATTCGAGCGTCTCTTGGATGGCCTCAAACCACGACTGCTTCCCAGGCTCACAGATCCTGAGGGTAAAGGAGTATATCGGGTGCTGTTCTCGACGCCATTGGCAGAGAGCGAGGTCGCGACATATCTTACAGAACTGGCAGCCAAAGCAGAGCCAAGGGGTATCAAGGTGGGAAGTTATCCACGATGGGGAAAGAGTAGGAATACGGTAACGTTGGTAGGGAGGGACAAAGAGTTCATGGATGGTTTGGTACCCGAAGTTGAGAAGGGCGTGAAGGGTAGACGCGTGACAGTAGAAGGTGAGGACGACGACGAAGGGAGCGACAAAGATGCATAGTCGTAGTCGAAATTAGTTGGCAATTGGGGCCATCAATGTTCTAAACCTTCGCGCAATGCACCTGAAATGGTCTGGTATTGTGACCGGTCATGATGACGTGCTGCTGAAGCCGTTTTCAGGCGGCCCGCACCGTTCGTTGAGATGAGATCGGACATTTTTTGCAGACGGAGATGTGAAACAACGCCTGGCCGAATTCATGCCAAGGGTACATGGCGGTTTGATAATATTGATTGATAATGACGGGTGAGATTGATACGACGGAGCTGAGCTTCAGCTTATGTCTTAGCCCTTGCCGGTTCACTCCAGATGAGGCCGGAGAGGACAAATCTGGGGGAGCCCTTCACCCCTTGTCGGGCGGAGCGCTCCGTAGCACCCGTTAGCCCGTGTGGCCGCATCGACTTTTGGTCATTTGATCCCACGCTAGGTGCTATGATACTTTTCAGATGGCCGAATTCTCCGACAGACGAGCAAGACGGTCGTGTTCGATTAGTGCACCGAGGCTCGGTGCATATACACGACGGCCACGACGGTCTCGCGCAACACGCGCCAGACGCCTTGCCCGCCGCCCTTGCACGCGTGCCAGAGAGGGGTCGGAATTCCATAGCAGGTCGCCCATCCCAAAGCGGCGAAGCCAATCACTGCCAAGGATTGGTGCAGTTTGTTGGAGACGGCGTGGATGGCTCTCGCTGCCTGCCTCTTTGGCGGCGCAGCTCCGTCGACGACGCTGCGGCAGTTGGTGTGTGCTAGAAGAAGCAAAGAAAAACAAACGTCGTAAATCGGCCTCTCCCTCCAATAAGCCACGCCGCCTGAGGCCCATGTTCATGACGGAGGTGTGCTGGGACGCGAGAAGGCGGCGGACTGTGCTTTTGCATTGTGCTTAGAGTACCAGACGGCTTGAAGCCCTTGAGCCCCTTGACCTGCGCAAGCCTCGCCAGGAAGCCTCGCCAGTAACGTGGCCTCCACGAGCGCTGTCCCAATCTCTTATCGAAGGTGTTTCGATGTCCTAAGTCGGCCTGTGTGTGCGGGCTCTCGACGCACGGTTGGTCCCACGCTGGTGCTGGGCTTGCCGAAACGACGAGTCAAGTCAAGCTACCAAACTCCCAAACTTCCAAACTTCCAAACTTCTGCATCTCGGACCGTGGACCTTTCCCCCCCAACCTCTTTCCAGATTCGCCATCACTCCTGTTGCCTTGCTTGTGTCCACCAGATTAAGCTCTCCGCCCACCCCCCCGGACGTCTGTCGAACTGACCCTGTCCGCCGCCCGGTCCTGTCTTGGCTTGATCGAGCTAGCGAAGCGCCCCCAAAGGACCGCACCCGCATCCTGGTGCATTACTCCAAGCAAAACCCACTGTTGCAGCACTGACTTGGTCTGGTGCTTGGCTTGGTTGCTTGTCCCATCTGTCATCAGAAATCCTCTCGCTGTGCCTGTCGTCATCTGAATGGCTTCTAAAGTACGTTTCGTTTTCTGCGATTAAGATGTTGCGCAGCCAGGGGTCCTGGACTGACGGCTAACCTACCTTTTCGCAATCCAGTTTTTACGAGAATACAAACTTGTCGTCGTCGGCGGAGGAGGCGTTGGTAAATCCTGTTTAACGATCCAGCTCATTCAGAGCCATTTCGTCGACGAATACGATCCAACCATCGAAGGTTCGTATCCCTATTTTCACCATCACCCTTCAGTCTCTTTTCTCCCAGCGCTATCCCATCGAGATTGAAATTCTCCGATGATCGAGAACACCTAGCTAATGACGCCCTCGCGCATTTCAGATTCATACCGCAAGCAATGCGTCATAGATGATGAGGTCGCTCTACTCGACGTGCTCGACACGGCTGGCCAGGAAGAATATTCGGCGATGCGAGAGCAATACATGAGGACTGGCGAAGGCTTTCTTCTCGTCTACTCAATAACGTCGCGGCAAAGCTTTGAAGAGATTCAGACATTCCAACAACAAATCCTACGTGTAAAGGACAAGGACTATTTCCCTATTATCGTCGTTGGAAACAAGTGTGACCTGGAAAGCGAGAGACAGGTATCAACACAGGGTGCGTTCGAAATGCTAACCCCCAAAATTTTCGCACCATACATTCCGTTGCACTCTATATGCTCCTCTGCTGAGCCACCTCGTATTCTGCTCTCTCTCCTCTCGCCCTCTCGCCTTCCGCATCGTGCCTTTCAGTCTCTTCCCTTCTTACTGACCTCCAATACAGAAGGTCAACAGCTCGCCCGGCAATTCGGCTGCAAATTCATCGAGACGTCAGCCAAATCCCGCATCAACGTCGACAATGCCTTCTACGACATCGTGCGGGAAATCCGACGATACAACCGCGAGATGGCAAATCCAGGCGGTTCAGTGAGCTATCCGAATGGGCCCTCGAATTCAATGAATATGAGTGGGGAAAAGGAGTCCAGTGCAGGTTGCTGTGGTGGCAAGTGCGTAATCATGTAATAGCGAGACGGGGCACGGCCTACATGGAGCGAGAATCCGAGCGAGATGAGTTTTGGAGGAGGAGGGGGGGGGGAGAGGAGGGGGGGAACGAGTGCAAAGATTTTTTGGCGGCGGCGGCTAATTGGTTTGAAGGCGGTTCAGGTGTCAAAACAAAAGCTGCATGACTTGGTCACGTTTGGCCATGTTTTCCAATTTGATACAGATATGCCGTTGGGTGTGCGGAGAGGCGAGAGCCTTCTTGTCGCCGTGAGGAAGGATAACACAGCGGACAAATTGTAGCTTGACTTTACGTGGTGAACGGCGTCAAGTTACTTGGTCGATGGAAAAAACCGACCAGAAGCTTCTCAAATGTTTCAGCCGTCTTATATCCATCTTGTTGTCATTAGGCAGCGTCGTGTGTGCGCTTTCTTGCACTCTATTTCCGGCGTTAGTCGACCTCTTGAAATTCTATTTTAGACTCTTTTACAGCTTTGCATCCGAAACAACTCCACGGTGCTGGACTGAAACGTTGACATCATGCTAATGTCATTCACATTTCACGTGTCGTGAGGAGGACATCTCGTAACGGTTGTTAACCCCATTCAACGCCCTTCACGTTTCATAACGCAGGAAATGGAGGGTATAAGCACTGAATTAGGACCACCCCACAATACTTAGACCAAGATCTCAGTAAATAACAAAGCAAAGGAGCTTCTATTGACCAGGGACTGTCAGTGCTCTGAGTATCCAAGAAGTCTCAATTGCTACCTGATTCTGAGAAATGTCGACCAGGTATCTTCCATAAACCAATGCTTTCGCCGTAACGCAAAAAATCCAGGTACAAGGCATGTTCACTATCACGATTCAAAATTCACTTGCCTGCCGTGATGTCCTCGTACAAAAAAGATCATCACTTAACCAAGTTCCAACACCAAAAGAACGCCTTCACCCTCCCAAAAACTTCCATCAGACCTGCTCAAGGAGCTCCCTCCGCGTAGCTTGACTATCCGTCTCATTTCTTCGAACCGAAGAAATGATGCTTCTTCTTCCTCTTTTCATCCGGATCCTTCTGCAGCTTCCCAACCGGCTGCCCCGTCTGCCCATTCGCCGCCGCATTCGCCGCCGTCATCGCCGGATTGCTCGGCAACCCATTCTGCACCGCCGGCGGCCGCGGCGCAGGCCGCTGCCCCCCATCATTCACATTCATCCCCGCCATCTGCCGCGACGGCGGCGCCGGCCCCTTGGGCAGCCCGCCCGCAGGAGGCCCCGGTCTCGCCGCCCCCCCAGACGCACCACCCCCCGCAGCCTGTTGCTGCTGCTGCTGCTGCTGCCGCTGCTGCTGTTGTTGCTGCAGCCCTTGCCCTTGCCCTTGCCCTTGCCCTTGCCCTTGCCCTTGCCCTTGCCCTTGCCCTTGCCCTTGCGCCTGCGCCTGCGCCTGCACCTCCTCCTCCCGCTCAAACAAATGCGGCGGCGCCTTCGGCTTCGGCTGCTCAGCCGGAATGCCCAACCGCCGCTTATCGACGCTCAAGTCGCCGAGCTGGCGCATGAAGAGCCCCGGATCCAGCATGTGCGACGTGGCGAGGACGACTTCGCGCCCGCAGCGCCGCGAGACGTCGTAGCAGGCGCGCGACTCCGAGTACGTCGCGCCGCCCGCCATGAAGACGATGATGCGCTGCCGGGCGTCGGCGCCGCCCGTGCGTGGCTTGGCCCAGGTCGGCTTGGCGGAGCGCAGCGAGGTCGCGGCCAGGGCGGCGCTCTGGGCGTCGCTGTCGTCGAGGGGGGGTTTGGTGTAGGGGAAGGTGGTGGGGTCGAGCGTGTTGCGGACGTGTTCGTCGAGCACGGTTTGGAGGACCGGGTCGAAGCGGGAGAGGGAGTATTCTTCTTGGGCGGCGGTGGGGGCTTGTTGCTTGCGGGGGAAGAGGGGCTGGAAGGTGGATTTGTCTTTGAGGGGTTTTGAGACGCGGGCGCCGAGGAGCTCGAGGTTGCCGATGACTTCGCCGTCGCGAGCGGGGAGGTTGGAGTGGGCGAGAAGCTTTTGGAGATCTGCGGGGAGCAGTCCGTCCCGATAGAGGAGGTAGAGGGCGATGAGGCGTAAGCGGTCGGGGTGGCTGACGCTGTCTTCGTCCAAATTACGCACAACTTGGTCTGTGACGTTCTTGGGCTTTTTGAAATCTTCGTCTAATCCTGTGGCTAAAATCTATGGAACGTCAGCCGAGTTCAGAATGCCTGACATAAGGAACGAGCACACCTGTTCGACCGAGGCGAGGTCAGGAAGCTTATTATGCTGAAAGATGTTCATGCATTCCTGTGCCATGGTAAGATGCAGTGAATATGCCTCTTTGAGTTCCTGAAATTGAGGTAGTCCAGCCAGCATGTCCTTTATCGCGTTGAGATTGTTCTTGGCCTCGCTTCCAGTCTGGTTGGTGAAATGAGGGTTCTCGTCAATAAATCTTTGAAAGTCGCCCATCAATTTCTCAATAGTGTCCTTCATGTGTCGGTGCCGATTCTCTACCCATATCCTATCATTCTCGCTAATCTCGACCTCCTTCTCTTGCGCGTCTGGCTGTCCTTCGTCAAACACGGTCCTGTATGTAACTTTTTCGCCATCCTTGATCGGCAAGAGGTCATGGGCCATTGCTTGATAGGTGAACTCATGAAGAAAAGGAGCAAAAAGGTCCATTGAGCGATCTAGAATGTAAAGCGTCCCGCGTGGTCGATGTGAAGGAGGTGGGAAATCTTCATGATATTTGGCATACATATCCAACTCCTCCTGAACAAAACGAGCAACATGTGAGCAAAGCACACTGGCCTCGTGCCGAGGGTTTCTTGGCTTATAGTAGCGGATTGTGGGATACTCGCCCAAGGCGACACATACTCCTACGATCTAGATAACAGTCAGTCATCAATATCCCTCGTAGAAGAGTCGTAGCTAACTTTTTGCGCCAAGTCTTCGATGTGGTGCCGAACGAGGTGATTGCATGCAGGATGGAATAGAACAGGGAAGCTCCAGGGATCTCGAAACGTAACGAGATGTGATTCCCGAGGGTACCACTCGATGTTAAGGACTTTGAAAAGGGCAATCTGCTCCCGTGCCATCTTTGATCTGTCTATTCGTTCACGCAGGGGAGGTGGAAGTACTGGCCGGAAGGTTAACCCTGGCCTTATAAGCTTTTCACGAATGCCCTACATGCTGTCCATATTAAAAAGGACCTTCTGTACCTCCGTCGTTCGAGATCTGCCATGACGCAGTCGACAATGTGTGCTTGGGGAGAGAGAAAGTAAAGAGCGTCCATGTCCTTGTTCATAGGTCGTCGATCCTCAATTCGTTCGATATCTAGCGATTTTGAGCCATTTCCCACCCCTCCGATTATCCAAACATACTTGTAATATTCAAGTTTAATATGTCATCTTCTTTTGCTACACTATCGAGCACCTTTTTGCTCGCTTCGTCTACGATGAGGACTTTCCACTAGACGTACGGTCGAACAAGTCAGCGGAGGGATTGCGTTTCCCTGAGGCCCGAATACGCACTTCTCCTCGCACGCTCTCGCGTATTGTGCCCAGAATAACTGCCAGACCGGTTAGAGATTGTAACCAAAGGCTAAGAGGCTGCGACTCACTATCGCGCTGAGCTTGGATGATAGAAAGCGCCATGGTGGGCCACGCCCATTGGGCGAGTAAGAGCTTTGTATTAGGCCGGAGAACGGTGTAGAGAGGTGAACAGAGTTTGTCGATTTAGCTAGGCAGTCGAGCAAGGGAGAATGTGGGATCGGGATGTCTTGCAGTTGTGCAGTATTCTAGCTGTAGCTGTAGGTACCTTGGCAGCGTCGTGGGGTCATGACATGCATCGTATTTTGTCTCAGGCACGGCGGCAAAAAGTCACCAACCCAAACCTCGCAACCTGGCTTTGCACCATCGAGCTTGGAATGCTCACTACGAGCCGGTGCTCCAGCCGATATACCCTGTGCTCATCCAGAACTCTATCAACGAGTACAAAACTCGCCGAGAACCCGCCATGGCGCGTCATTCGAACCAGCCGTCCTCGAGAGCAAGACCAACGAAGCCCCGTAAGATGCGATCCGGCCAAGCCCAAACACCCACCTCCAAGGATTCGTGACAGACTTAGGTCTACAAGCGCAAAAGGAAAGGTCCGGTCCCGAGGCAATTTCCACCGTTCTCTGCCTGGCCTTAAGAAAAGACTACCGTTGGATGCGTCTATCGTGGATGGTTTACTGAGCTCTATCGAAAAAGAATTGAAAGATTCGCCCCTACTCGAAGGCCTAGGTCTAGACTCTACCTCATTCAAGAGACGATTCTTTGGATACAGGCAGGCAGTACTGGATGTTTTTCGTGGAGGTCAAGATGAATCGGCGCAAAGACCTAAGGAGCTGGGAAAACCGAGCTCTGGATCTACGTATTCCCTAGAGACTTTGCAGCGCGTCTACTCAGACGGCGGGTCGTCAAGCTTGTCGTCCGCTTTAAAATATGGATTTTTCGACCACGTAGTTTCCTCGAGATTCAGTTCGTCGGATTTACACCATCAAAAAGAAATCGCAGATCTTCGCTATCCCAATGAGTGGTTCCCCGCGACCAGGATCCTGCACAGAACCGTTCATCTCCACGTCGGGCCAACGAACTCTGGAAAGACATATCATGCTCTCAAGAAGCTTGAAGAAGCAGATTCAGGAGTCTACGCCGGTCCGCTACGGCTTCTTGCACACGAGGTCTATGGCCGCTTGAATGCAAAGGGGAAAAGATGCTTGCTTGTTACTGGTGAAGAAAGGCGAAGCCCGGATGACACCATGTCCGGATCACTCACCAGCTGCACCGTGGAGATGGTTCCGCTGAATAAGACGCTAGATGTCGCCGTGGTTGACGAAATCCAAATGATGGGCTCGCGAGAGCGCGGCTGGGCTTGGACAGAGGCTTACTTGGGCCTGAAAGCAAAGGAGCTTCACGTATGTGGTGAAGAGCGTACTGTTCCCCTCATACGGGAGTTAGCCGCCTCGGTCGGAGACAAGCTTGTAGTTCACAAGTATGAAAGACTGAGCCCCCTCAAAGTCGCCAAGCGGAGCTTGAAGGGGGACCTTAAAAATTTACAGAAAGGTGATTGTATCGTTTCATTCTCGGTCATGGGTATCCACGCTCTTCGGAAGGAAATTGAAAAAGCTACGGGAAGAAAAGTGGCAATCGTTTATGGCAGCCTGCCTCCTGAGACTAGGGCTCAGCAGGCTCGGTTGTTCAACGACCCTAACAATGACTACGATTTTCTCGTGGCGAGCGATGCCATCGGCATGGGTCTTAATTTGTAAGTGAAACCCTCGTTGTAGTCGTCGCCTCAAGCCGTTGACCTTTTTACCTCAGGAGCATAAAGCGCATCATTTTCGAGACGACATCGAAGAGACTTCGTGGCTTGCGCAATCCTTTGGCTGTGCATGAAGTCAAGCAGATTGCAGGCAGGGCGGGACGATACAGTACAGCGCAACAAGACATGCAGGAGAAGCGCACAGATGAAAAGGCTGCCATCATCCAGGCAGACGCTCAGCCTAAAGGTGGAGGTCAATTCCAGGATGAGGCTCCAGCCCAAGGTGCATCGGTTCCATCCAGAGAACTGCCACAACGCACGTCTGCCAATACGGGCTTCGTGACAACCCTCGATCAATTCGATTTTCCATTTCTTACGGACTGCATGGAAAGCGACCCGGAGCCAATAACAAGCGCTGGAGTTCTTCCGCCTGGACCGGTTGTTGAACGCTTTGCGCGCTATTTTCCACCAGGAACTCCTTTTAGCTACATCCTCTTACGTCTCCATGAGACAGCGAAGCTGCATACGCGATTTCACCTGTGTGAGCTTAAAGACCAATTATCAATTGCGGATGCCATCCAACCGGTCAAAGGCTTGACTACAATGGATCGGATAATATTCTGCGCTGCGCCAGTTGCATCGAGAGCAGGAGAGGAACACGAGATGAAATTGGTACGAGCAATGGCGGAATGTGTGGAGCAGCAGCAAGGTGGTAATTTACTGGACATCGAAGAAATACCGCTTGAAGTGCTTGACGAAGAGCCATCGGCATCTCGCGATTACCTAAGGAGACTGGAGAGATTGCACAAAGGAATTATTCTCTATCTTTGGCTAGGATTTCGCTTCAGCGGCATATTCAACACCCAGGCCCTTGCGATGCACGTCAAGGGTCTAGTTGAAGCTGCCATCGAAAAGACTTTGGCGCAATTTTCTTTCGACACAGAGATGCGAAAAAAGATACGCGCTCAAAGGGAGCAAGAAATGATTCGGCAGCTCACTGGCGACATCTCTCCCAACATTAGTGATGGTGAAGCTGCTCAGCCGCAGGAGTCTGCCTTGGAAGCCGCCACCTCGGATGACGATGAGCAGCAAGCTAAATCTGATCGATATACAAGCGGCCTGGATACTGAGTCTGACCTCGTGACAGATGAGTCTGATACAAGCTATGGTCCTGATTCGGATCCTGAGCGTCCGAAGAAGGCAGAAGAAAGTGGACACAATCCGGGGCTACAGGCGTCGGAGATTGTCAAGGAAAATGACGATGGATTAGAGGATCTGAGCAAATCGGTCTCTTCTAATTCAAGCTGATTTCAGCAATTTCAGGCCCCTTTCCATGATTAATTAAGCGCGAAAAGGCTCTCGAGGGGTCTGCTGGCATCTTTAATCACTATGGACGTGGTTGGCCCTCTAATCAGAACTGAATGTGTGCCAGGATATCATTACTTGTAATCATTTGGGTGCGACTGCTTTCTTCTCGAGCATCAAACAAGTCGAGACTTCTCTGGATCAAGAGAAGGGTCTCAGGCTATGTCTGTATATATGTACATTATGCTTAGATACATGTAGAGCTAAAAGCAAGCCATCTCTACCCATTAAAAAAACTATCAGTCTTGGAACGATTCTGAAATCGTGGAGGTCCTATCTATGACGCCACTCAAAGAAATGTAGTCCACAGCAGTACGGGCCTGAGATGCCGGAGTATGTGTCCTTCCGCCACCCACACCGTAGGTTCCCACCATAACAGCTGAGTCTGACGCCAAGTTGTGGTGCTTAGTTTGCTTCCTTTGACAATACGTAATGGCCGAAGGCGCAAACGGGACTTGATGTGGGTACAGTAGGAAAATTGTTGAGAAGCTTGGGATTCATCCGTGCCAATCAATAAGAAACGGAATTGATACGTCTCCCACTCAATTTTAAACCGCTCCCATTATTATTGGGGTCGCTGGGATTGCCAACCCAGCAATCGCTGGAATCAACATGAGGCCTGCCAATCCAATAAACCCGAGTGTCTTTATAAAATCCAATCCAGGATTCCCTTTATTCGTACCACGGCGACGAATTCTGGCGTGGACTTCTGGCGCTTTGTCTGTTTTATTGCGTTAGCTATAAGCTAACAAAAGATTGCACAGATTGCACAAAGTGGATAGATTGTTACGGAGCTCGATGGCACGTTCTTCAGCCAACAAAAGGAGGGAATAATAAAGCCACTACTTGACCGTGTACACAAAGATAGTAAAAGGAGGAAGTTTTTGGTTATGGGTCATACCTTGAAGGACAGATTCGACTTCCGTAACGATGAGTTGGTATCCTGGGGTGACCTTCTTTTGCGTCTTGGCAATGTGATGTCCCTCCGCCACCGTAAGCCTATCGTCTTTGGAGAGCGGCACAATGTAATCGAAGTACTCCTTGTCAATGGCATGGAGCAAGGCCGTGGTCGAGTTGTGAATATTTTTGACGTGGTTGGCAATCTAGGCTTGTAAGCATTCTCACGTGTTTCTCACAGCTATATTGATTATCAGACAAACTTACTAGATCTAAATGCTCCTTGGTCGTATTCTGCAAACTATACATCAAGGCCGGAATCTCACCCTTGCTGTAGTAACGAGCGACAGTCGTCTGCTCTTTAATGGAAACAGCGACCGTTCTCCTCGTGTTGGGTGCTGCGATCACGGTTTGAATGGCCGCAAGCCCGAGGATGACGAGGTTAAAGAATTCCATTATGAAGACGCTGAAGTGGAATCTGGCTCAGTGTAGAAAGGACACGTTGTGAAGAGATCTGATTCTGTGTGGAATGATACATCTGTTCAACTTCTTATATATTTTGGTTTGTGAAGGGCTGATTGTACCAAGTGCATGATGTCTTTGGTAGACTTTGAACCTTGACCCAAATTAGGAGATCTTGAGTCGCGCTGACATGGTAGGCGCTATTGTTTCATTGTGCTGACACTATGATTCCGGAAAGGATTGTTAAGGGAGGAGGGCGCGAGCCATTCTTAGACGGGCTTTTCGAGGAGAGCAGACAAATTCTGTAGTGAATACGACGTCCTGACTGAAGAATCGTCAGTAGTAGAGCCAAAGATGGCAATGGAAGATGAAGCGGTTATCGTAAGGCACTGGCAACAGGGGCAAACTGGGAGGACATGGTAAATGGGCAGGTTGAGTGAATGACAGCCCTATGCGCAAACAGGATACGCATCTCCGCATCCATTCAATGGTGCAGCTCCAAAAATCACTCACAAATATTGAAGAAAGCCAACCCCCACTTTCAGCAAGTCGTGGCCTTCAACCAACAACCAAGTGCGGCTTGCTTGTTGTTTAGTCATTGCCAACACTCTTTTGGAGACTCGAAATTGTACTGAGACATAGCTCTGGTGGCCAGTCGAGGAGGTGCCAAAATGGATGCCAATTTTGTCGACTTTTGGGAAAGGTTCGCATCCCTGAGATATGGATGTGGATTGTACTCCTGCAAGCTTGCTTAGCTTCCTTCCAAAATATTTGCGACAAAAGAAACGTTGAGATGCCAAAAATGCAGTTTTTGATTGAAACAGAATCGTAGTCAAACGTACCTTACGTAACAGAACCTGGTGAATGATCCAGCGATTGCGTATGTCGTCTCTCTAATCTGCCTTGCCCAAAGAAAATCGACAACAGCGAAAGATCAGCTCCGGCCTTCGGAATCTAGATATGGGAGTGATACGGAGAAGATTCAAGGTATACGTTTGACGTTCAGGATCTGGGTCTCCGGCTTGCTCGCCATGCGCCTTCCTCGGAGTCAATGCTGGTGCTTGCAGGGCGCCTCCTTCACTGAGCGCACTCAGCCTACGATGCGACTTCCTTGGGGGCCAGGCTGACACTGTGACTCCCTCATGCGACACCTCTAGAGCTGAATGATGCTCCGTCATGGTGAGGTAGGGTCTGATGTTGGAGTTTGATATGACGACTTCGGTTGGCACATCTTGTCCAGAACTTCAACTTCGCGGACACATCTCCCGCGCACCGAATTCCAGCGCAACATGGGCATCCAAAAATACATGTCAGCGAGCTCAGCTGCTTGATCGCATTTTTGGTATTTTTTCTGTGCGTGGTGATGGAGGTGATCCAAGAGATCCACATTCATTCTTTCTTTTTTTCACTAAGCCCCGCAGGCGAACAGAATCCTATGAACACCACACCCCAGTCAGGTCCGCTCCATACGTTTTTAATTATCAAAGCTGGCTGTCGCCTTCAGACTAAGGATAAATGTCGATGACGATGTACGACCGAGTATGCGAAACCAGGCTGGGATGTGCCTCAACGACGGTTGCCCTTTTTTCTCTTTTTCGTTCTTTTCTTTTCCACACCAAGCCTCGGCCATGCTAACGGTTACGGAGGTTCAGCGCAGGCGGCAATAATGCGCCGACGTAGCTAGCTTAGAATAACATCAGATCATTTCTCGTTCTAGCCAAGACAACGCCATGCATCTTCCAGCTGGCCGTCGGCGGCATCGTCACAGCCGTGGCCCCGGCAACTTGGGCGTTGTGGCAGAGTCAGCTGGCCTTGACATTTCTCACCTGGCCATTTCACAGGAAGTAGTAATTACGTGGTGGGCAGTCGTCTCTTGAACATTCGTTGATGCGCAATTCTTGGATTTTCTCAGGCCAGTATCAATATGGACGTAACGCTTCTTGGAGACCAGTTACTCGGTGATTTTATCTCGACTGCACCTCTTCCTTATACCAGCCATCCACTCGACCTTGTCAGGCTTGATGTGCTTCTCTTCATTCGCTATCTCTTATTCTTACCAAATATTGTCGTGCCTTTCAGACCATGGCCATCAGGGGAACTCGATGAGCTGTGTCCAACACGGGAAAACCTCATAGCAATGGGTCTCCACCTGATTCTCATTGTTTTGCAAGTCTTTTTCATTCTCAGTCTCTTTCTCTGCGTCTTATTCCCTGTTGGTCTAGTTATGATCTACATTGTAGCATTCATGCTTGTCAATGTAGCGATATGCCGTCTTCTGAATGGGTCTCCGAAAAAACTGCATGTTTCAAGAACCGACCTCAGCATGTTCCCTGCCCGCGCCGACGAGAAATGGATCTTCTTGAACGGGGTCGCTGTGGGGCAAGTCACGCATGGAGTCACTGCTACCAACGACTGAACTGACGGATCGAAATTAGGAGCCATTGGCTTCAATCTAATATCGATCGCATTTCTTTGACATTTGGCCGGCCAGTCTCAGGCATCCATAATCCAACGTATGTCGTCTTTCCTTGTCAGAAGCTAAAATGGACCCGAAAATGGAATCAGAGGCACCTCTGGATCATTTTCTCAAAACATCAAACTTTCGCGTTTTCCCAAGTTCGACCCTCTTCAAGAAGAAAGTAGACAGATACTCACAATCCACAGAAGCGGCATCATTTTTGACGTCATCCAGTGCTTGATTCAACGTGACTTTTGCTACGCGACTGAGGACGTACGCGCATGCTACGACCTCGTGAAGAAGTCTCTTATCAATCCAAAATATAGGAAGGTTATCTTTATGATGCATAGCCAGGGGGCAATTGAGGGCGGGATGATTCTCGACTGGCTATTTGACGATGTGCCCCAGGATCTGGTTCAGAAACTGGAAGTGTACACCTTCGGGAATGCTGCAAGCCACTTCAACAACCCGCATCGCTATTCTACCGAGAAAGCTTACGATCATGCTAATGGTGATTCACAAACGTCGTTCATGTCGAATTCCAATGCATCGATGGAAACCCGTCGTCAGACAGCCTGGAAAGCTGTTCGACACATCGAGCATTACGCTAACACGGAGGACTTTGTCGCCCGCTGGGGTCTGCTACATTTCACCGGCATGCAAGCTCAGAAGGCGCCAAAAAGTGGGGGAGTTCCCACCAATCGGTTCATGGGAAGAGTATTTCAGCGTTCTGGAGGGGGGCACCAATTCAATTTGCATTACCTTGATACGATGTTCCCGCTGGACTGGAAACGGGGTTGGGGAGCTCTCGAAACCAACGACTTTATGGACTCTGAAGCGAAGACTTCAGAGGTAGGTGTAGACGGGGACTTAGCTGACGACGAAGATAAAGAGCGTCGTGGCGGGCGCGAAAGCCTCGATAATTGGATTTTAGACATGCTGGATTGGAAGATGGTAAGCGGAGAGGTCAAGGGGCATGTCGTTGTGCAGGATTCTAGTCCGATATCCACAAGGCAATCGACGATGGCCTCACACGAGAGCATTGGACCCAGGAAAAACTTGTCAACAAAGGTTAAAGACGTCAGTCGGTTATGGGCTTACCGGAATGGCATGGTGCCTCACGACGCTCGGTAACCTAGCGCCTTGAATACTATCTTGTACAACCATATATGTGGGTGGCAGAACCTCTATAAATATTTGGCGGTTAAGTCGCTTGTCAAGATTGGACTAAAGACAAATTTCAAGAGCAATATATAACAAAGATGGGCAGATCAGTTCTGGGCAACCCCTATGAAATGTTCGTTGTTTCACATGTTCGTTGTTTTACCGTCCGCGTACCAAATCCTACTTGACGGAGCCAGCAGCATGGTTCACTACGGGCAGAATCCAATTGCCAGTGATGTCGTGGACCGTTGTGATCCAGTCCTCCCGTCAAATACCTACTCCGTAGGTAGTAGCACGGAATTCCAGAAACGCACGTGAAAGCCAAAATTGCATCTATTTTTGAAATCTACTTTTGGGACCGAAGCCGACGCGGCGCGGGTGCCAATCCAGCCCTATGGGGACAGTGGGTAACTTTTTGATGCATCCGCAAAACCCGGCCCGCCCATTACCGACAATGGAACGTCGAGGTTTTCAGCTGCTGCTCGTCATCCGTCATGAGGCTCGACACAGTCATCGCCGTTGCGTTAAGACGTCAACCAATAGCGGAACGGTGTCGAATAAAGTCCAGGATGCTTTGCGTTCTGCACTCAGCCGGCCGGGCAGGGATGTGGGGATTTGCAGCTAGCTAGAATCCCTTTCCGCTCACCAACTGCAAGCCATCCCTTTGGCGGCCAGCTCATGGACCCAACTTTACGTCGCGCGCCTATCAGGCGGTGGAACCGGTCACTGCGACTTAGCCTCTATCGTTCCAAACCCCAGCCTCTCATTCGCACGGACGAGGCTCAGCTATGTACTCCGTACAGGGCAACAGTCGAACCACCGCATTTTCATATGCACAGCTGAACCACCCGCAACAACCGAAACGTTGACGCCTGTTTTCTCTTGTTGGAACCCGGAACTCATCTCAATCCGCTCCCTTTAGTCTGCGATCAAACCTACCATACCTTCAATCGCATTTGCCGCATCCGGATTTCTTTGCCCCCGTCACATTCGCTAGTCCGCGCAACGGCATGCGACATTGCAGCACTTTTAACAATCAATCGTTCCCCCAAAAAAGTCGTTTGCAGTGCATGTGCAGCTACCCTTGATTCTTGTGGATTTCACCTCATCTTCTAACTTTATCACTGCTGCTGTTGAATCTGCTGTGTAGGAGACTTTGAGCAGGGCCGTGCGCAGCTGTGCAAATGGCGATACCTGAGCGAAATGACTTTGCCGTGAAACCACCAGATGCATCTTCACAAGCACCTGAGTTTTCCAATAAGCTTACGAACGGGCTTACTACCGCATTAACCAACGGGAATCCTAATGAGTTGAGCCATGAGGCCACTAATGGAGTTACCAATGGTATCACCAACGGGGTCGTCAACGGTGGCCCAAATGGTGTGGTCAACGGGTCTTCGCCATCAACGTCAACATCAACAAACCATGCTATTCCACCCCGGAATCCAAGGCTATTGCGATCAAAGTTGAAATCTGCAACAGTTGATGGTCAGCCAAAAGCAAAAACGTTTTCAAGAGATGCGAATGGGAACGCCTTCCCTCGGATCCATCGGCCTGTAGAGCTTTTACGGCATAGCTATGATGTTGTCGTCATTGGTAGCGGTTATGGCGGTGGAGTTGCTGCAAGTCGCATGGCAAGAGGAGGACAGAGCGTCTGTCTCTTGGAAAGAGGCAAGGAACGGTGGCGTATGCCTGCCCTACCTTCTCTCGCACAGATTGCTTGACCCTATTACCATTTGGAACGTGGAATGCTAATATGTCATCCATTCTAATGTAGCGGGGGAATATCCGTCCTCTATCGAGGATGCATTGTCTCAGATCCATGTATCTGGCGACCCAAATGCTTCTGACGACCGAAGTATCCCCATAGACAGAGGCAACCCCACGGGCTTGTACCACCTAATAGTCGGCGAGGGCCAGAATGCCTTTGTTGGAAACGGTTCGTAACTTCTCTTCACAGACGATGACAGACACTCATATCTGTCTTAGGCCTCGGTGGAACAAGTCTGCTGAACGCTAACGTCTTCCTGCCCGCTGACCAAAAAACAATGGAACTTGACGAGTGGCCCGAAGAATTGAATGAAGAAGGAGCTCTCGATCCTTGTATGCGTCTGAGAAGAAAATTAGTATCAACCAGTGTAGCTAATGTTACGTAGATCATGAGCGAGCAAAGCAGATGTTGGAGCCAACACCATACCCAGAAGACCTTCCGGAGCCGCTAAAGTTAAAGATGCTTCGAGAACAAGCAGACGTCGTGCGGGAATATGCCGAGAAAGAAGGCTGGGCACCGAGATTTTATCGGGTACCGCAAACGACAAAATTTGAAGAAGGTCCGAACAGCACTGGAATTCATATGCAAGCCAGTACCCTATCGGGCCAAGATAGCACGGGTGTCAACGATGGTAGCAAGAGTAGCACCCTCGTAACCTATCTCTCCGATGCGTGGAATTGGGGTGCTGAAATGTGAGCAGTCTCGAATACCAGAAACTCCTTGTAGACGCTGAAACAGAACAGATTTTGTCAATGCGAGGTCCGATTCATCAAAAAACACTCACAGGAGGGCTATCTGGTCTTTTTCGCTTGGCATGGCAGTAGAAGAGATGCTTTCAAGAGGGAACTTCACCATGATCTGATGTGGGTGCATGCAAAAAAGTTCGTCTTCCTTGGAGCAGGCACTCTCGGAACTACGGAGATTATGCTTCGAAGCAAGCAACGCGCCGGACTCCCCACTAGTGACCGAGTCGGCCAAAACATGAGTGGAAATGGAGATTTGCTTGCGTTTGGTTACAATACAGACGCGGAGGTAAATGCGATGGGCCATGAGGACCCGTCTCCCGAAAAACCCGTCGGTCCTACAATTACAGGTTTGTCCCACCATTCTAAATGTGCCGAAAGAACGTGTCTGACATCGACAGGCGTCATTGACTGTAGGGACCAAAAGGAAGCGCTTGATGGATTCGTAATTGAGGAAGGTGCTGTGCCAAAAGCTCTTGCACATGTCCTCCAGCCGCTACTACATTCTCTTCCGGGTAAGATAGCGCCTCCTGACACGACGGCGGCCGAAAGCCAAGCTCGGAAATTGGCAAGATGGAAGAGTTCTCTCCTGGGTCCATATCATCCCCAGGGAAGCATAGCAAGGACTCAAGTCTATCTCATCATGAGTCACGACGCCAACCAGGCTCAGATGAGGTTGAAGCATGATAAACCGGCCCTGGAGTTCTTGGGTGTTGGTCGCCAAAAGCATCTGGAGAAACTGAACGACTTGATGGCCAAGATGACCAACTCTCGTGGAGGCACATTCATTGAAAATCCCTTCTACGCCGATCTCAATCAACAGGAGGTACGCAAATCCATTTTCACCATGACTAGAATGATGATCGATACTGTATATCACTCTTTTAATCCCGATTCTAATTCAGCTTTAGATCACTGTGCATCCGATTGGAGGCATGAGCATGAGCGCTGACGGTACCGCTGAAGAGGGTGCAACCTCGCATCTTGGCGAAGTGCTCACAGGAAACGAGGACGAGATTCATGAGGGCTTAGTAGTAGTAGATGGCGCGGCTATTCCTACTGCACTCGGAGTGAATCCATTTGCAACCATAACTGCTCTAGCCGAGCGTGCGGTTGAAGGGGTTGCGCAAAAAAAGGGCATCACGATCGATTACACCACGGCCAATGGTACGAGAGCCCCCTGAAGTGCATTTTCCTTGACTAACAGTCGTTGAAAATAGGCCCAATCGATCCTTGCGGCGTGCCAGCTTACTCACCAACGAATGATCACTTGGACGATTTGGCGGCCGTCACGGCGGCAGAGGCCGAGATCAACGACGCTCGAGCCGTCGGAAAGGCAGGGACGATCTTCACAGAAGTCATGAAAGGATATATTCACATTGGCGATGAAATTGACGACTTTGAAGTGGCAGCTGACCAAGCAGAGATGGAAACTGCGGACGCCCATTTCTACTTGAGCGTGCATGCATGGGATACCAACCAGCGTAAGTCCCATGCAGCTTGTGTAGCGAGAATGCTGTTGACCTTCTTCCAGTTATCGGTCGTGCGGACCATCATGCGATGCTCACTGGCACCTTCTCGAATGGCATGCCGGGTAGCCCTTTCATGGTGTCGCGCGGTGTCTTCCATCTTTTCAATAAGGATCTGACTGCTCCTGACCAGACCAATCTCACTTATGACTTTGATATGGAAGGCGTAAACGGTGAAGTGATACATTTTAATGGGCGAAAGGTGGTGAACACCTCCATCGCATTCTCATTCACCAAGACGTGGCAGGCGACTTCGTCTCTCTACGTTGAGCTCTCACTACCGGAAGACAGAAAGAGTATTGTTGGAAGGGGTATCCTCCACATCGGATTACAGGATTTTGCGCACGAGATCTCTACATTGGATGCTCTTGGACACAATTTTGGCCTACGCATTCGAACGGCGACAAGTTTCCTTTCTTACTTCTCAAGACAAGTAGCGGCGGCTTTTCTAGCCCCGCTGACTGCTTTGCAGTGGCCGACGCTCCAGTACCCGGGGGAAAATCCTTACGAGAAGAAGAGCGTGAGCAAAGAATTCGAATGCAAAGCTATTGACGGTGTGATCACAACTATGGTAATGTGGGAACCGACTGGTGGCCTGCTCGACGGCGACCAAGGAAAGATCCGCAACATCCTCTTCGTACCCGGAGCGGCCGTCGACCACCAAATCTTTGCCCTCCCAACCATCAAAAAGAACGCCATCGACTACTTCACCGCCTCCGGTTACCGTTGCTGGAGCGTCACGCACCGCGTCGGCAAGACCCCCCTCGCCCAGAAGCACTACACCACGCACGACGCCCGCTTCGACATCGCCGCCGCCCTCAGCACGATCCGGCGCGAAATCAGCGGGCCCGAGACGGGGAGGGGGGAGGAGCCCGACAAGATCTACGTCATCGCCCACTGCGCCGGCTCCATCGCGCTATCCATGGGCCTCCTCGACGGCACCATCCCCGCCAGCTGGCTGCGCGGCGTCACGGCCTCGAACGTCTTCATGTACCCGCAGTTCGCGCGCGTCAATCGATACAAAGCCTCGCTGCCGATCGGGCTGACGCAGGTGTACCGGTGGGCGACGCGCAGCCAGTGGTTCGACTGCAAGAGCCAGCGCAACGACGCCGCGGTCCAGCACCTGCTGAACCAGCTGCTGCGCTTCTACCCGGCCGGGCGCGACGAGCTGTGCAGCAGCGTGACGTGCCACCGGAGCGAGCTCGCGTTCGGCCGGCTGTGGAGTCACGATCGGCTGAACCGCGCGACGCACGACCAGCTGGATCGCATCCTGGGCGGGACGAGCATGACGAGCTTGGATCATCTGGTGAAGATGGGGTTAAGGGGCGAGATCATCGATCGCGATGGCTGCAAGCTGATCAATAAGGAGAGCATGGAGCGGTTGCGCGGCCTCCGGATTCAGTTCTTCTATGGCACTGAGAATGCCGTGTTTGAGCCCGAATGCACGTTGCGCGACTACGACGAGCTGAGGATGCTGTTTGGTGAGGAAGGGTACAGCCGGATTTCGTTTCCGGGACATGGGCATTTGGATTGCTGGATGAGCGAGACGGCGGCGGTGAAGGGCGGCATTTTTGATCAGGTGAGGAAGAAGGTGGATGAGGCTTTCAGCCGGAGGAGAAGGTCGACGAAGAAAGGGAAGAAGTTTGGAGTTGACCCTATGGCAGCGACGGTTGTGGGGAATCCTGTGCGGTGAGGAGTTGGTCCACTCTGATGTGTTTTGGCGTATTTGATCACTTTCTGAATTTTGTCTTTATAGATGGGACATTTTTCGTAGTTTATGAAACTTTTTAGCAGTTATTTCAATCTTCGAGGCGAGTGTCGAGATACGATGGTATGGTTCATGGTATTCTGATTAACGTCTTTCTGTCCCAGATTTGAGAATCATCTAGTGGATGATATTCTCGATGACTATGAAAACTCATATCGAACAAGAGCACCAGTGCGATCGCTTCACAATTAGACAGGAATGGCAAAGTAAGCTGGAAGCACTGCTGAGTGACTTCCAGAATATTGTGTCTCGCCGTGCTTTCCCTTCAATACGCTCCTCAAACCCTCTTCAAAAAGATTTTCCATTCTCCTCAATTGGCCAAGAGCTAATCGCGTGAACACAGTCTCAGAAGACATCAAATCGGAGGCGGATAAGCATTTCGCAGAACCTAACATCTGGTTTAGGTGGTGTGCAATGCCATCCTCTGATTTTCTTTGAGGAAGCGTATCTTTTGGCTGTTCGGGCGACGTGTCGTTGCGATCCAAGAGTACATAGACTGCCTGAAAGATTCCACACGTGTCTTCAGACAATAGCCAGAGCTACGTCTTGCTCCGGGATATTGAAAATGCATAATGGTCGGCCCAAAGCCATGAACCACGAAACCAAGCGTGGTGTTGGTGGCTTCGGAGTTTCATGCCGCTGGACACAATGGCGGCACAGAAAGCCGACGAAGCCCTATCTGTGCCTCGACGCCTCCCCTGTCATTGGATAATCCTACGCCGATAATACCTTCCGTTTATCGACGCCGTGGGGGTTTCATTGATGCGTCATGCTTATCTTGCGGCGGGAGACCCGGGGCTTCCTTCGACGAAAAGGATTGATGCTCGTTGGATATGGCGTCCAATTTCCTCTGCAACTCATCGTCTAGGCTTTCGGGTGGCGGGAGCGACTTTTTGCCAAATAGATGATCTTCATAGATCTCGCAGATACCACCGGCGCCATCCCATGGTAGCCATTTGCCTTGATCCGACCATGCACCAATCTTCTGGTCAGATGCCCTTTCGTCCGATTTCGGCGTTTTCTGGGCAGCACGCCAGATACGGCCATCAGATTTTGTCTGTGTAATGAAAGTGTCTGTGGGCGCGATGGTCGCCGCGGTCAAAAACGCGCGACCGTACGGGAAGAACCACATCCTATTCCACCATTCGTCCAGATAACCCTTGTTACCAGTCATGTGAAGTAATGGGAATACTTGACTAGTTATCAGGTTCGTTCCCAAAGCGAGACTCCTCCAGGTGCTGTTCTTCACATGGGGATCAACGAGTGGGTCCATCTCTGTGCGGTTCGTATTCCATGCTGTGGCTATGCCACTGAAAGGAGCTGGAGAGGAAAGTAGTTCTGCAGGGAGATCTATCTGGTATGGCGCCAGCATGGCTTGGTCTTGGGGTTGTGGTTTGAGCGTGTCAAAGGTCATCCAAGCCCAAAAGTCTTCGTAAAATGCGTTTGCCAGAAACAAGTCCGAATTGTAGTCCAATGAAATGTGATACTCTGTCTCCATATCTAGAGGTAGAAGCGCCATATCCTGAGGATGTTCGTCGACGAGAGATTGATTTGGTCTGAGCAACATTCGCGCGTATTCCTGATCTTCAAAGAGCTTGGAGAAGTAAAGCTGATCTGAATCTTTAAAGAGAGTCTCGTTAAAATCCTGATCGATCCTATTCAGGGTGGCATTAAAGAGTCGCCGCAAGTCACCCAACGGACCAATGACGGCGCCAGAGTTCAACCAACGCGGCCGGTTTGCCCATGTTTCACCTTTGTCTGTTTCTGGACCAAAGGCGTACTCGGGAAGACTGGAGTTCGGCAGCCACCATAAATCTTTTGTCGTGTCAAGATGTGGCCACAATATCTTGTCAGCATTGAAGAAGATTGTTTGACTCAATCCATGCTTGGACACGACAGACGAGCCATATTCGGAGACAAGACGCGCATTCGCGGCGTCCCTCACTGAATAGTATCTTTGAATAAGGACGTCGGGTCGCAGCTGGAACCAGACGTCGTACGCGTCGATGATCAGCACCAAGTCGTCATCCTGTTCCGCGGGTATGCTGTCCAGGTATTCCAACGTCTGCGACACTTTGAACAAGTGCGAAACGACACCATTAGGATCACCGCTGGCGGGCTTAAGGTCGTAGCCAATTAAGACCGGATTAGGCCATCCGAGCAGCGTCGCCGTTAATAGGAGTTGACAGAAGTAGAATTTGCTCCTGGTGGCTGGGATGAGTAGGTGGAAATTCGATTCGGGAGCAGAGGAAGAGGTCGTCGACTCGAACTTTGACCGGAGTCCTGCCTGGAGCGATGAAAGCTGGAAAGCGTATGTTGTCAGTGTTTTTGAAAAGGCTGGGTGTCAAAAAGGATCGACTGCGCAGGCGGAACGAACCGAAAGGCCAAACACCGAGTACAGCAACAGCACGGAGAGCAAGCTCAGCGCCAGTCCAATGAGGACTAGTCGCTGTCGGGGAAGAACTGCAGCATACATCTCTTGGGCGGAGAGAAGTTCGGGACTACCAGCATAGTGATACTCGGCGAAAAGCTGTCCTTCAAAAGATATACGGTGCGGAGTACGGAGGATGCAGTACAATCAAGCTTTTTGCAGATCTTAGCTCATCCATTCCTGCAGGCGGCAGGAGGCCCCAACTGGAGATGTCCGGCCTCGAGCTCGGTGCGGATAGCTGGACCCTTTTGGTGCTTTGACGCGTGGACTCTAATCGTTCGCGGTGGCGCGTGTCCCGTGCGCCTGGTGGCTGCTTCCTTAGCGCTGATTATGCGATGCTACCACCGGGTCGCGACAGCCATCAGACCAGAACACATGCTCGCGCCAAGCAGACCGGTGGTACTGCGGTGTGCTGAGCCCTGCTCGAGATAGTGGTACCATATTATTACCAATAAGCAGCCCATCTGATTCACTTTTGGTCTCGTGTCGCCTCAGCTTACCAGACTCGTATCGGTGCAGCCACTGTAGAGGGTCGTCAGGGTTTGGGTATTGCAAGATAACCCACACTCGTTCTGTCCAATGGGAACTTTTGCGTGGTCAGGGGTCAGGGGTAATCATTTCGACGAGCTAATCTCGCATACCCTGGACTCCGTACTCCGTATATCTCATCACATCTTCTGCGCCCTGACGCGTAAAGGTCTGGATATGTGACAGGCTTGGAAAAAAGAAAAGCCAGCTGAACCTATTTGTATCTGACCTCACCGGTTTCGTGTATAGGGCTAAACTTAGGAGATTCGGCAAAGGATATCCGCCCAACGCTTTACTTTCCTATTCGAAAAATTGCCGTATCAAGCATAGGGCATTCTATTTCGCCCCAGGTGTCTTTGAATTGAGATTGCAGGAGGAAAGTCAAATCCGGCCCACCACCAAAGCATGGCAGTTCTGTTTGTTCGGCGATTTTACTGGGCGAGTTCGGAACGGGTGAATGAGATGACATTTCGTCCATGGATTGATCGTAATCCACCCAAACTGGATGATTGCTGTAAAATATCCAAGACGAGTTTCTTCGCGGATCTATAGTACAAAAAATATCACAACGCTTCCGTGCCCATGATGCTCTAGAGGATATCTCCCAAACCCAAGCAGACCCCAAAACGCCTTCTATGTAGCCGTGCTCATTGCTGACCTCCTTGGACAGCTTGCGCCCTTTGTTTTGCTGCTTTCGCATTCAACTCCACCTTGCTGTATACTGCTGCTCCCACCAATGTTATGATCATGCCCAAGCCATTCCACGGCCCGACCTTGACGTCAAATAAAACAATACCCAAAAGGATGGTAAGGCACTGCTTCAAGTTGCTGCACACGGATATCGTCAACGCCCCCGCGAGCTTGTTCGTCTGGAACGAAGATATGTTCAGGAGGAAGGCCAGAAATCCGTTCCCGGCAAGCGCCAACCAAGCCCAAGAGGATATGTTGCCCGCGTTCACTGACTCCATGAGACGACCGACTTCACCGCTGGCGCCTGCGTACATGAGTGACTGCAGTGCAGCAAGTGGCGACATCCGTAAGAGGATCTCGAGAGGTGGTAAAGCGAGCTCTCCGGTCATCAATCTGTTGGTTACAACGGTCTGCAGCGGGTTAGATAAAGTTACGGATGTGCTACGTCAGAGAGCGAAGTACCTTGACTGATGCGAGTATGACCCCAAAAAAAGTCAAGACAAGGCCCATGGTGGTAAAATAGTAATCACCGTATGTAGCCATACCAACGCCAAAGATAATCGGAATGAGCGACAGGTAGGTAGCATTGGAATAGCTTCGAGCGTAGAAAGCACGATATATCAAAATGGTGGCTATGGGACAAGTAGATCGGGCGATTTGGTGGAAAGGAACAGAGACCATCGCCCTAGCATTTGAGTAATTAGTTTTGCCAATCGCGAAGTTGCTCTTCAAGGGATACCCACAGGGAAACGTTTGATATCGCAATGTTGATCGTGTATAGGAAAGAAAACGCAACGAGAATTGCATGAGACCGCATCGTGAGTCGGGTCAACTTGAAATGGCCGCGAGCAAGCAGTATAGAACATCCGACGGCTCCGAAACTCGTGTGGAGTGTTGTTATGAGCCATGGATACGGAAACCTTCCAAGGACGGCTTTGTTATAGATGGTTAGGCAAAGATTTAGTATAAAATATCCAGCCAAACACGCCAACTTGACTCTCGTGGAAACGAGATATTCGGCAGCGACCGGTGGTTGCTCGGGCGCAGCTTTTTGCGCTTCGAGATCTTTCGAATCCTCGTCCAAGAGTTCCTTCATCACAGCTTTCTCATCTTCATCGTCCGAAGAGTCCCCGCTCGGATGTGACGTGGGTGTGGGAAGCCAGGCATTGGGGCTAAATAACTGAATTCGCGGGGGTGTGAAGAGAAGAGAGGTGTTGCGGATGTCATCATCGCCTTGGCTGGGGTTTTGTGAATGCTTCGGAGCAACGGCTGACTCTGGGACATTGGCCATGGCGGGCAGTGTGGCAGAAGTGAAGTTGGGAAAAGATACGTAACAACAAAAGACGTAAGAAAGCCTGATTATTTACCCGTGAGGAGGAGTCCACGCCAGGAACATACGTCGGATTAGGGCGCACAGTGGGATGCCGTGCGGCTATCTATCTGCAGTTGAGCGGGATGCCGGGGAAAGGAGGCAATCAGGACGTGCCCCGGAGAGGCATGATCTTACGCTGCAGGGCCAAGGGCAGTCTCCGGTCTGAGGGGCCACTTTCCACTCTTGCCAGACGAGGACAAGCAAAAAATCTTTTCCTATCTTATCGAATGGCTTCAAGCGAAAGAAGCGTCGTGGCCAGTCGGACCAATGGTAGGGTGAGTACAAAACGCAATGCGCACCTTAGATTCGCAAGCGCCCTAGCGTTGGCGGTCCTAGGAACACGAGCGGCGCAGGTCACCGGTTCGGTTCTGGCGCCTGGGCTGGGCCTGCATGATGTGCGCTGATTGTTCCGGTACGCATGATGCGGTGGAGATTTGCTACTCTTGGTATTCTTGGTACTCGTGGGGCTGATTCTCACCGCGCAAGAATAGGATCGCGGTGAGAGTACCTATGGCACCGGACTCTCACTGACCTGCGAAGCCGATCGTTGACCGGCGGAAGGTTAATAGTGGTAATGAGCTGAATCGGCAGTGGCTGGGGACATTACCTATAGACTATCGCGCTATGGTTGATCGGGAGAAGTCGAATCCGCACCCTGAATCCATCCCGCGAATCCGGTCCCAATTTTGTAGGCACGGGCAATCCCAGCCCCCTCCACTCCAGTACTGTACGTACAACGCTGCCATGCTCTGTCGACTCGTCAAAACGCCTCTAGGCGGGCCCCCAGCTACGCCGCTCGAGCGATGAGCAGCCCTTGATTGCAGGATCTTCACATAAGCTGCACGTCCCTCGCAGGTGCCGTACCTGAACTTTTGTGAAGTACGTGTTCTTCTAGCTGCCTTCTATCGGGTATTCTGCCAAGACTCGCTTGTGCATTTTTTGCAACGGTTACAGCAATCAAGCTTCTGCATCATCTTCCATATAATCATACCGCGGGGCAAGCTGTCATCAACACCTTGGTTTCTATCCGGCAGGCTGCTCTTTTTTTTTTTGGCCCTCGAACATTGGTATGCCAGAAGTGTAAATAAAGCGGATCATTCTGTATTACAATGATATCCTCGCCGAGAACCGTCAAAAAGATTTGCTGCATCGGTGCCGGTTACGTGGTATGGAAGACTTGCGACTACAACCAACTTACATGGACGCTGACCTCGTGCATTTAGGGGGGACCAACTTGCGCAGTAATTGCGGACAAGAATCCTGATATCGAAGTCACCGTTGTTGATTTGAACGAAGCCCGCATAAGAGCGTGGAACTCCGACGACCTTCCAGTCTATGAACCAGATTTACTCACCTACGTAAAATCTGCTCGGGATGGCGCCAAGGGAGGGCGAAAACAGAACTTGTTCTTCTCTACCGATGTGGACGCTGCCGTGAAAGCAGCCGACTTGATATTCATCAGTGTCAATACTCCAACAAAATACACGGGAACTGGAGCCGGGTCCGCGTGCGACCTTGGCTATGTCGAATCTGCGACGCGCAAGATTGCCGAGGTTTCCGAGAGCGACAAAATCGTAATAGAGAAGAGTACGGTGCCATGCAAGACGGCCGAAACTATTCGGGAGATTCTTGCCGCCACGGGACGGCCAGGCGTTCGCTTCGAGATCCTTTCTAACCCAGAATTCCTTGCTGAGGGCACGGCAATCAATGACCTCCTTCACCCAGATCGTATACTCATCGGCTCGCTACGGACCGAACGGGGCTTTCACGCTGCCGAAGTTCTCTCTAGTGTCTATGGGGCATGGGTACCACAAGATCGTATCATGACTATTAATTTATGGTCGTCCGAGTTAACCAAAATTGCTGCGAATGCGCTGTTGGCTCAGCGGATCAGTAGCATCAACGCCCTGAGTGCCATTTGCGAAGCCACTGGTGCCGATATCGACGAAGTTGCATATGCGTGTGGCAAAGACACTAGGATAGGGTCGCGAATGCTTAAATCTTCTGTCGGTTTTGGAGGTTCTTGCTTCAAGAAAGACATCCTTAGCCTGGCCTACATCTCAGATACACTTCACCTCCCTGAAGTGGCTGCGTACTGGCGATCAGTCGTGGATATCAACGAATACCAAAAGGATCGATTTACTCGGCGAATCACCCAAACCTTATACCAGACACTTACGAACAAGAGAATAGCGGTTTTGGGATTCGCCTACAAAAAGAACACGGGAGACACTCGTGAGACAGCGGCGATTTCTGTCGTCAACAGTCTTGTTTTGGAGCAAGCCGACATTCGTATCTACGACCCCCGAGTTAAAGAGGAACAGATATGGCAAGATCTGATGGCGACTGCTAGCGACGTTGCGCTGCTCAAGAGGCGAGTCAGCGTTTGCTCCAGTGCATACGAAGCTTGTACAGATGCCCACGCCGCCGTGATCCTTACGGAATGGGACGAATTCAGCAACAAAGATTACTCGACACCCCAAGCCAACGACCCCGCGGGCGCTAACGGTCTCCGAGTCAATGGCAAATCACCGCTTCTTGAACGGACGCCAACGACGGATGCTGTTCCTCAGATCCAAACTACTGTGAACGGAGTCTCACGAGATGAGCCAGCCAGCAAAGACACCAAATTCAGCAATGGCCTCATCAATGGTGGCATTTCCAGAGACACCCAAGCGTCCGCTAGAATGGACTGGAGCTACGTGGCCGGTCTCATGAAAAAGCCCATGTTTGTCTTTGACGGCCGAAACGTGGTGGACATTGACAAACTCGAAACCCTCGGATTCAGAGTCGAGTGTATTGGCAAGAGCGGGACACCAAAGGCATCGGCTCTATCTTAGATTGATTTGGTCCACATCATCGTTGCACGCACGCTATATTTGGGCTATTTTGCGTTGTCATAGCGGGAGTTCAGGCTTTGGGTCTGTTCTTAATAGATAGCATGCCCAGAAGGCTGCTAGCGCGAGCATGGGTTCGCATCTTTTGAGCATTTCGTGTTAGATGATTATCGTATTTTTGAATAAGGGTAACACCACGGCGCACGGTGGCTCTTCCTGAGGGCAACGATGTGCTTATTGGAGGTGCTGGGCGTCGCCTGGCGTCGCTGGGCTGACTATTTCTTTGTACGATATGGCGAAGAAGCATGAAAGAAGCCTAGAAAGATACAAACGTCAAGACCGCAACCTTGAAAGAAGTTGTGACTCGACTAGGATGCTATCACTAAAGCTCGTAGATCAGTGGCTCCAGCTCTAACACAGTCCCATGGTGCCATGGTAGCTGAAGTCTTTGAGATCAGAAGAGATGCGACTCAAACAATTCACCGGAGCTGAGCGCCACCGGTCTAGCCCATGGATATTGGATACCATTGTTGTTCTCGAAATAGTTGGTGGAACCGACAATGGCACCATCCACAAACCCTCTACTAAGCTCGGACTCGCCATGAGATGCGGGCTGACCTGAGCGGCGCTCCCCCCGGACGTCGGTAAACTTTTGTTGTATTTGGGAGGGGGCTCGGAGACCCCTGCAGCTCCGGTCTCAGCCCCCCGGTAAGATAGCGTAAGATTTGCGAGAGGGTCTCAGCCCAGTTAGCCACCACTACCAACTCATTTCTCCTTTTCTTTCAAAGCCAAGATCTACTCCGCACATGTATCACCAACCAGACTTAGGTAGATGATGCGTGAGTGCGCGAGGCTAGCGTCGTCACCAAATGGGGGAGTTCTTTCGCATCACTTGACATCTGAGCCGTCCATCATACCGACCAGGCCGATATGGCTTCATCCTTTTTCACGAACTGGACCTACCATAGGCTCAGTGGGTCTGATGCAGACTTGGAGAAACCTTCGTTGACGAAATGGCCCGCTCTTATGGACCTAATTCCAGCGACTTGGCAAAATGGACGTCTGCGAACGGTCATGTTGAGCGCGATTGCATTCATAATTGCTTTGATTCTTGCAATCGGAGCCACTTCTGTACGTCTCGATGTCCTCATACTTGCAAGCTTTCTGGAAGTCAGTGATCTAGACTCTGTTGCGATCTTCCAGTATCAATCTCCGTGCCAGCAAACTGACGTGAATCAGGAGCACGCCGGTATCTCTATACCTCCCCCCACGAAAGATCCAATTGCTGCGTACCTTCACCTCCTAAGTCCGACGTCTCATGGTACGGTGGATGCCTGTAGATCCATGCTGAGTGCACAAATCCTCGGCTATCCTGTGCCCACCAAACACACCTGGGGCGATGATCATGCAAAAGTTGAATCCGGTTTCCATATATCCACTTGGTGGAAAATTCTGCATTACCTGCAAGACCTTGGCAGTGAACGTGACAGAGACCTTGTCATTGTTTCCAGCGGTTACGATGCATGGTTTCAATTACCCCCCGATGTATTGATTCAGCGCTACTACCGAATGAATGAGCAGGCCAACAAGCGCATTACGAAAACGATGGGAAGAGCTGCAAATATAGAAGACATCAGACAGACTATTATATTCTCCGCCGACAAACGCTGCTCGCCAAACAAGAAAGAGGAAGTGGCGTGTCACGCAGTGCCAGAATCGCCGTTATCTAAAAAAGTATACGGAGGGCATAACAATCCGAATGCCTCCAAGGCCGACCTCGAACTCTCCAATCTACGCCCAAAGTATTTGAAATTTGGCGTCGTAATCGGGCCTGTAAAGGAGATGCGAGCTCTCTGGCGACAAGTCGGGCAAAAAGCAAACGAAGCACACGGGCTTGGAAAGGGTACAGACCTTCAGCGCATATTTAACGATATTTTCGGCGAGCAAGAATATCAGCGCAAAGTCATTGCCGCGCGGCATTCTCGAATGAAAGGCCTATCAAGTTGGATACGATCTCAGCGACAAATGGAAAAGGGGTTCGCCCCGGACCCGTCGTATCGCACCATGGACTTTTACCGCAGAAAGCCGCTCGAGTTTGGAATCGGCATAGATTATTCTGGACTGATATCGCACTCCAGCGCCTACATTGAAGATGACTTTGCATGGGTGCGGTACAATTCCTCAGACTACATCAAAAACGCATCCCTCGAAATCGACATCAAACGACCTCGAATTACCTCGCTCCCCGAAGACCTTCAGCTTGCGCGCCCACCGTTCTTTGCTTTCAACTCGTTCGACACGAAGCTGCCAAACGAAACCTGGAGCGACGTCCCGCTCATGACCAACGTCCGGTCCGGGATCGTCCCCGCGATCATATATGAGAACGGAGGCAGGGCTGGTAGAGCTGTGAGAAGAGACGACTGGTGGCACAATATGTGGTTCCAACCACATCTCCGCCCGCTCATTGACGTGAATATCCTGCCTTCTAAACGTCCAGTTGCTGCGGATGCCATCCACCCTGACGGCGGCACAGTGTGGTTCGACAAGGAATTGGAGAGACGTGGGGCACGTACAGAGTCCGGGGATTGGGTACCGTGGGAAGACGTGTGTAAGGGCTTCGACGATGACGTCTTCCAAACCCGGTCGTCGAGGGCGTTTGGCTGAGTGACTCGGTTCATAGCATGTTTGCGATGCTGCGCATTGGATAGGGTGCTTATGCATGGATATGGCGCCTCCTGGGTGAATTGATCTTGTCTTTTTTCTAGCATTTTGTTCTTAGCGCAAGCGAGCATGTAGCATGGTAAAGCTTACCATCTGGTATCTATACCCATTGGACTCCAGCTCCAACAGAGAGTACCGTCTGCCGTGAAGAAATTCTCCAGCGACAAAGGAACCCGCGGATCAGACCTCAACTCCCTTTCGCCAAGATCTCCTCCCTCTCCAGCACCTCCGGCCTAAACTTGATCAAAAATATCGTCTTCCCCGGCCACATCCCTCCTCCACCTCCGCCTTCCCCCCCAGCACCAGCACCCCCACCCCCTCCTCCTCCTCCTCCTCCTCCTCCCCCCTGCTGGGCCCCCTCATTCGCCCAATGCGCCGTCACCCCCCACGTCGGAAAGCCCGCGCCGTCGCACACGCCTTCGATAACGCCCGCCACGTAGGCCGCGCAGTTCAGCTGGCTCATCTCCTTGGGCACGCTGATGTAGCTGTTGACGAGGGGCTCGTTGTCCGAGATCATGTACTCGGACTCGGCCGCGGTCGAGCGCTCGAGCGCGTCCGCGGGGCGCCCGAACAGGTGCCGCCACAGCGTCGTGTGGATGAACTGCAGCAGCGCGAGGATGCGGGTCGGGCGGAGCGCGGAGCGTGGGGGTTCGCGGTAGAGGAGGAGGTCGAGGAGCTTGAGGCCGAGTGGGTAGCCTTGGATGTTGAGTCTGAGGATGGGGGGGAGGGGGTGTTAGCTATGGGGATTGTTATTTTTTGGGGGGTGTGTGGAAGGGGGGGGGGGAGGGGAAGGGTGGAAACTGCGTAAGATGGTGTATTTAATGATTGGGACAGCGATCTTACCGTTTCTCTAGATCAGCAATTCCTTTCACCCGCTGCTGCGCATAACTGATCATCTCGACAAAGAGGTAGGCGAAGCTAGCTCGGCTGAGCTCAGATGTTCGACTGCGATTGAGGTTGCGGTCATAGATTGTCTTCCTATTTGATGGATACCGGAGGCCTGGTGTGGAGCTGCGGGGAGTTGGGAGTGGTTGATATGATGGCGCATTGTGAGGCGATTTTGCAGGCTGTGGACTGCTCATATTTTAATTCCAGTATGAGAAGTGTGTTGATCGACTAGTATTCACTACGGCAAGCTCGGGTGTTTGTGCTGAAGCTCCATTCAGATCTTCGGAGGAGGAACAAAACAAAGCGGCGGCGAGCGGATTTACGAGCAGCACCCGTTGACAGGTTGCTTGGACCACAATTGTGTCAAATCCGTTCGAGAGCTTCACATAGTTTCCTCGACTTATCGGAATTGGCTAATTCAAGACATTAAAATCAATTGCTAGCCACCACGAGGCTTTCAGATGGTCAAGCTATTCTAAACTGAGATTTTGTTCGTCTGCAGGGGATTACCCCTGCCGGAAGACGACAAGAAACCACCAAACGTAACCATCCCCAAGGTACCTGCTGTAGTCTTACGCCGTCAATCTTCGTATCTTGGCCGGGTCGACCTTATCGGTATCATTCAACATGATTTGTCATGCTGTAGACATCAGAAAGAGTGACAGTACAAGAGCTATAATGCAACGTCTCCGCGGATGGCAAAATGATAAGCTTTTTCGACCATGGCCTGGATTTCTCAAGATTTCCATCCGCAAAAAAAGGTCGTGATCGACGGCCCACTTCATGAGATCGAAAGTCTGATCTCATGTAGCTACAATTGCCTGACATGTTCATATAACTGGTGTCGGCTCTGCCATTGACACTTCCTTATCTTTTTTCAAGGGGCATCTTCGAATTGTCGAGGATACGACAAACTGCTACAAAGACCGGTGCATTTGCAATGGGAAATGCTATGGCTCACAAGTCCGCTATTGACATCCTGAATACACCTTTGACGTTACCATGTGGCTTGACACTGCCAAATCGGCTTGTGAAGTGTCCCATGCAGGAAACGAGCGCTGAACCACCTGACTTTGACCCGCCGCTGTCGAAATTTCGGAATCTGTACAAAACCTGGGCCGAGGCACAATACGGACTTCTCATTACCGGACAGGTCCAGGTCGATATTCGTTTCTTCTCGATAGCTGGCGATGTATGTTGCCACGCTGGTTCGACCGAAGAGCCGGTTCTGTCGTCATGGAAAGAATGGGCGCAAATCGCGCAGAAGAATGGGACGCCGTGCATCGTACAGCTTGCACATCCGGGTCGCATGTCTCCAGTAGGAGCTGGCAACCGGCCTAGTGATATGCCCGCGCTCTGTCCGTCTAGTATACCTGTCAGATTAGGTGATACATGGCTCGACAAGTTGGCACTGGACAAAATCCTTGGGACGCCCAAAGCGATGACCCTCGAAGATATCGACGAGGTTGTCACAGACTGGGTTCGCGGAGCGCTCGTCGCACGCGATGCCGGGTTTGCGGGAATCCAATTGCATGGAGCGCACGGGTTCTTGCTCTCGCAGTTCCTGAGCCCTCACACAAATCGCCGCACGGATGAGTATGGAGGATCACCGCAGAGGAGACTAAAGTTCCTCCAACGATTAGTCACCGAAATTCGCGCGATCTGTCCGCCACCGTTTTGCCTGGCCGTGAAGCTCAATTCCGGTGATTATATGGCGGAGGGTGGTCTATCTCAGGATGAAGCGCTTGACCAAGTCAGGTGGCTTCTGGGATGTGAGATGGTAGATTTCGTAGAAATCAGCGGCGGCAACGCAGAACAGAGCACAAGCAGATTGCATAACAGCTTCGCCGAGAAGAGTCTCTCAGTGGCACCGAAGAAGAAGAGCGCCAGGATTCGAGAGGCATACTTTACTGAATTCGCCGAGCGTATTGCAGCGTTAGAGACGAACGTTCCAGTGCAATTGTCGGGCGGCTTCAGAAGCCGAGTTGGCATGGCAGATGCGATCGAAAGTGGCGCCTGTCAACTCATTGGTCTTGGAAGAACAGCAGTTTTGGAACCTTCTCTTCCACGGGAGAAACTGCTCAACTCTGGGATCCCTGATGACCAAGGCCTTGCCTTGCCGCACATTGTACGGGGTCTTTGGTTCGCGAACTTGATACCGGCGAAAGTAGTTGGCACTGGGCTAGGCATCGAATTCTTCTACTGGAACATGAGAAGGTTGGGCCGAGGCCTCGAGAGTGATCCATACGCAAGTGTGCCTTACGTCGTGTGCTTGAACATTCTGGACGACGTCCATGGGCTGGTAAGCCGGACAACGGAGACAGCAACTGCTTGGCTAAGGGTAGGCTGCAAGCCTACTCTTAGAGGCCACTGATGCTTTGAAATAAACGGGCGTCGAGGTACAGTAGGCGTTGTATGTAGAAATTCTTTGTCATGGACTGTATCATTACTCAGAAAAAGTGTTGATGGCCTCGGGAGGCAGTCACATGCAGCATCGGGTACCTAGAGTGTGTGGTCCATATACCTTATGTCACTGCTCATCTCATCACTTCCGTGTCTCCTCCCTCCCTACGTAGCACATGACTTTCCCGGCGCTTTTCGGAAGTGAACCGCTAACTTTCTCTCCTTCACTAGGGCTAGCTAGCATCGAGCCAACAATCTCCTTCAGCGGTTCTAAACCAGCGCCTTATCAAGTCTTTTAGGACCTACAGAAGCAGTACGTCTAAACTCAGCACAATAGGAAATTTACTTTCCCAAGGCGGTCGACTACTTTACTTGTTGACATCGATAGTCTGATGAGGTGCTCCTCGGTGTAACAGAGTCCCAAATCCGGTGCAGGTGCACTTGCTCGATTTTGGAAGCGTCCGTCGCTCGTTTTGCAAACATGGATAAAAATTCGTATGCTTCACCTTGCGGCATATGTTCAGCGAGGTGTCGCCATTTTACTATCCTACGTGCGGCCTTCACCCACTTATGCTCTTGTACTTTGCCCAAGGTTGACCAAAAGCTGTGCAGTCTCTCACCTAGTCCGACCCTCTGTAACTACACGAGGCTAGCTCTACTATTATGTCTCGGCCGCCTCAGCAGCATCCATTGCCTCGCACGGCTTCAGAAATGCTGGCCTTATTTTCACCACAGGCCCCTCAGCAAACCGGCTCATATGAAGCTGGCGGGAGTTCATCTAACTCAAACTCAGGCAACCCTCGGGTATGTTTAGGTGTCATTCGGCAAATATTAATGCTGACACCAACGCTAGGTAATGCCCATCACTCCCACAACGCCAATTGCAAATCTTGCGATAACTTCACCCGGTTCATATACAATCTCGCCTAGTCCACTTACAGTAGCTACAAACACGCGGATTGATGCGAGCCTCTCGTCATCACAGCAGACGTCCGCCTCAAGTCAGACTGAATCTGGGGCAACGGGTAGGTACTTTGACACATCCAAGCTGAGACGCGACAACTATCTTCTTGCAAACCGGAACGTGTTTTCTTCGCTTCTTCCCTCTGGGAACTACATAGAGAAGATTGCTCGCGATGTGGAATCTGGAGCAACTCATGACATCCGCATTATTCCCCACAAGCTTATCGAACGCCAACCAAAAGGGTAGGTGGAGAATGAAACTGTCGAAAAAGCGGGTCCTCAACTAATTTTCGGTAGTGTGAATGCGACTCTGAAATCGTACCAACTTGAGGGTCTTTCATTTCTTCTTCATATGCACGACAACCACATGGCTTGCATTCTTGGCGATGAAATGGGACTTGGTAAGACACTCCAGGTTCTATCACTTTTCCAGCACCTCAAGGAAAATGAAAGTGCTCCACTTCATGCGAACCGGACATTTCTCGTCATTTGTCCGGTCAGTATCCTTGACCATTGGGCTCAGGAAGCTCGCAAATTCACTCCCGAATTGGACCTAATAATCTTCTACGGGCCTGGTACGAGAGATGAAATAAAGAATACATATTCCGGGAAAATCGACGGTTCAAGAAATTCCTCAAAACTGCGCATGCCTAGTCTCGTCATTACAACGTACGAGACCTTCGTTAGCGAAGAACGTTGGTTCAAGCGAGCGGCCATCTGGCACTATGTTGTACTGGATGAAGGTCAGAGGATTAAGAACAGCGGCTCAAATTGTGCTCAATCTTTGCAAAATTTGAAGGCAGACCATCGCCTGATCCTAACAGGGTAAGTGCTTGTATCGTCACATACACGTCTTTTCTGACAAACTGTTAGTACACCACTTCAGAATAATCTTCACGAAATGTGGTCGCTTCTCCACTGGCTTTACCCTGAAGTATTCTCTCCCTGCACAGAGGAAATCTTTCGGAATTCGTTTGATCTTTCACGTGGAAAAGTGTCAACGGCTGTTCTAGACAATGCGAGGAGATTACTGGAGCTGATCATGCTTCGGCGGATGAAACAAAGTCCTGGTGTAGACCTCGGATTACCGCCAAAGCGTGAAATTCAACTTTTTGTTCCTCTTACACCTTTACAAAAGTCCTGGTACAACAAGCTGCTGACTGGTGTGGATACTGGTGTACTTGAAGATGTATTTAGAGATATGGGAAGTAAAGAGAAGGCGGCACTCGAGGACCAAAGCTACAGCCAGCCGTCGGAGCAGAGGTCGCACGCACGCAGTAGCAACCCGCTACTCAACCTTATCATGCAACTCCGAAAGTGTTGCGATCATCCCTATCTCTTCCCCGGTGCCGCACCATACCCATACCACTCCGGTGAACATGTCATTCACGCATCAGCAAAGCTCATTATATTGGCGAAACTTATAGAAGAGCTTGTGATTAAAGGTGGGAAAAAGGTCCTCGTCTTCTCTGGATTGACTCAAATGCTGGATTGCTGCGAGGAATTGTTAGAAATCAAAGCGCAGGGCGGCACCCTCTTCAAGTTTCTGCGACTGGATGGATCGACTTGTTCGGCAAGACGAAATTTGCACGTCAGGCTATTCAACACTTTACAGTCCGACTACAAGGTATTCCTCATATCCACGAGGGCTGGAGGTCTTGGTCTAAACCTCACTTCGGCGACCGAGGTCGTTTTCCTAGAAGAAGATTGGAACCCACAGACGACTATTCAGGCTGAGGCAAGAGCACATCGGATCGGACAGACGAGACCCGTGACCGTGTATAAGCTCTGCACGCACGGAACTGTGGAAGAGCAGATGCTTGGCCGCATTCATAAGAAGCTCTATCTTTCGGCAAAGATTACCGAGTCTATGGAAAGCATCCACAGTAGCTCCAAAAAGTCGACGGAACTGGCTGAAAATGATGAACGTGGTGAACTTGCTTCATTGGGCACGTCTCAGCTGAAGTCGCTCCTACGAAGAGGTGCACAAACTTTGTCACACCAAGCGGTCGATGTCAACGAAATGCTCGCTTGGGACTGGACCACCATCTTGGAAAAATGCAAAGATAGCCGGACGGACCCTGCAATGACGGATGTCGACGGTGCCGCTAGCGTTGACGAACAAGCTTGGCTTAATTCAATGGAGCGTGTAGAATGCGCCGTGTTTGACGGAAAGGTATACAAACGGAAACGTGAGGACCCAAATCCAGTGCAAGATCTCATTGGTTCTACAAAGAAACGCGAGAGGAAAGAACGAACCATCAACATCCAGACGGCAATCGGTACGGTTTCTGTCTGTCGAGACAATCTGCCTAGCCAATCTCCTGCTCCTCCACCACCTGCTCGAAAAAAGAGACCGAAAATTCAGCATCAAAAGGTTAGTACTGGTCGTTTGGGTGTTTTGATGCTCCGTCTAATTACAAGATCCTAGCATTGCCAATCGTGTTGGCACGATACCGATGATGTCCACTGCGAATATTGTCCCAGGGCCTTTCATGATGATTGCATATCCGAGAGCGAGAGAGCTCGGGCAAAGTCTAAGCATCCCTTCTCATGTTCGCAGCATCGGTGTTTTCTGTGTAGCAAAAGCACACGTGAAGCGGGTGGAATGATCTACTGGTAGGTCCATTCAATTGTCTTTTTTGGAAACCGGCCTAACTAGTTATTTCAGTTGCCGATGGTGCAACCTCGGATTCTGCGAAGGGTGCATCGATTTCGATAGGACCGACCTTATCGGCGATGAACTTCCAGAGTTACAGTGCCTTGGTTTCGGCTTTGTCACTCAGACTTTTTACATTCGTTGCCAGCCGTGCCGGGACTTTCATGAGTCTGAGCATGAGGGCCGCTCTTTCCTTGAAAAGTGGGAACGTATATTCTCGCATCTGCCAAAGACAACAGGGTCGGATAGGTTCGAAATTGCGGCTGGTACTATGAAAGAGCATGCGACATCGCCTCCCTCATTCCCCGGAGGTGAGCCGACTTCCCGTGGTGCGATGAAGGTGTCTACTGAAGAGAAAGAGCTGTGTACCGAACAGAAGGAGCGTAATCTTGAGACAACCATCACTGACCTTGAAGACGATATTGAACCTTCGAAGACGATGACGCTTACTTGAGGAATTCGCTCATTTTACGAGTTCCTCTAGTGTAGCTCACATACACTACTGGTTAATTGAAAGAAACGTGTCTGCCCATGTCAAATGCGCAGATCAGCGATAGCTTACGGTCTCTATGAGCTCTAGCTATGACCTAGATACTTCACGATACGGGACGTAGGCTGGGGTGGGATTATGCAATAAGATGCATGGTAGCATGGGAGACGACGAGCGTGTGTAGCAGATCTGAGCGGAGATTTACTCTTCAATATCTGAAATGCTATGAATTCTAATACCAAGCTCGTAAAATGCAAGATTCGCAGATTTCTAGACCTCGTGCATCATTGTCTTTGGAAAAGGCATTACTGAATCCCGAATAAGCTGTCAAGTCGACCTTTCCGACACGCTGTTTTCAGGGGTTCGTCCAATAGGAATGCAACATCCAAGACTTCACTGGCATGGACGTTCTTCTTCTGAGCGAAGTCTATCAGTGGCTTGAATTGCATTTTTTAGCTCCAATTAGTTCGTGCTATAGCGTCAATCCATGTTATATACTAAGCCTACGTTACATCGCCGAACGCTTATGCAACTTGTATTTCCAACCAAATCAGTCTGACCCTACCTCCTGGGCTCGATTACGCTCATTGTTTGAAGCGTTTGACTTATGAAATTCCCAATCCAATAATTATGGTCTCGTCACTGACAACAGACGCTGTGCTCCAGCAATTGCAGGCCGTAGCTGAGCGATACAAAGATCGCGAGCCCGGCGCCCGGGAACAGCTTCTCAACCTCAGTCTAGCCCTGACAGCGAGCCTGGAATTGCCTAGCGAGGCCATTCAACGTTTGACATGGGCAGAAGTAAGTCCTATGCGATCTTGTATATATATGTGGAGTCTTTTCCGTGTTCTCTTTGGTCCAGAATCCGTGGCCTTGTCTCAAGACGTTGCGCAAAGCATAGCACTTCACCAAAACCGGGTGATGTTACGAAAACTAATATTGACCTGCACAGCCTGCTAAAGCTGCACATTGTCGCATTGCAGTCGAAATCAATCTATTTGAGGCTATCAGAGAGAGCGGCTCCCAAGGCATCAGTGCTAAAGAACTAGCTTTGAAGACTGGCGCCGACGTTGTGCTTATTTGTACGTCCTATTACTCCGGACCCTTCGCACATGAATCAAAGATCCCTCTCACTCTCGATAGCACGCATCTTGAAGCACCTTGCTGCAACTCATGTTATCCATGAAATAGAGGCTGATCTCTACGGCCCAACAACGCTCAGCAATTTCTTGACTGAGCCAAATTCCGGCAATGGTCTACGCTACCTGTGAGTTTCTTTTCAGGTCAATTTGTTAGGCTTTCTCGCTCAACGTCCACATGTCCTCGCGGGCGTCTTTCGATTTGAAGACCATAAGATCAAGTATTATTTCCCTGGAATCGTGGCTCGTTTGCAAAGCCTCATAACCAGGAGATGATTGGCTTACTTGGATGAAGTGTCCTCTTTGAGGATGTCTTGTACACGATGTCGTAGAGCTTTGACTTTGTAAAATCTATATCTTGGGAGAAGCAGACCTCTTATTATGAAGAGCTCATTTTGATGCGAGTTTCACAGATACGAAGTAGTCGGCCCGCCCTTTCGCGCTCTACCTGACTACCTCAGGTCAATTTCCTACAAGAACCCCACCGAACCTGCGAATGGGCCTTTCCAATACGCGCACAAGACAGACCTTCCTTTCTTTTCTTGGCTTGACCAAAACCCACCTTATCTCTCTTTCTTCAATAACTATATGTCCGCTTACCGTGCGGGTAAGCGTTCTTGGATCGATCCAGGATTTTATCCATTCAGCTCGCGCATTATCGCTGGCTTCGAGACGGGTATCAACGGCGTGCTACTCGTAGATGTTGGTGGAGGCTTGGGTCATGACCTTGAGAAGCTCAAGATGCAAATACCAACTTTACCAGGAAGGCTAATTCTACAAGATCGCGAAGAGGTCATCTCCACACTGAATTCCACCGAAAAGAGTTTTGAAGTCCAAGCTCACGATTTCTTTACAGCCCAAAAAGTTCAGGGTGCACGCGCCTATTACTTACATAGAGTTTTACATGACTGGGAAGATGAAGACTGTATCAAGATCTTGAAGCAATTAAAGCCAGCAATGAGAAGCGCGTATTCGAAACTTCTGATCAATGAGTTCGTGGTGCCAAACCAAGGCGCAACTTGGCCCGTCACTGCATTGGACCAATTGATGATGGTAGCTGTTTCAGCGAAACAAAGGACCGAAGTCCAATGGAAGGCTCTGCTCAAAGAAGCCGGCTTTGAGGTGACAGGGATCTGGACGGTAGGAACGGGGGTTGAGAGTCTCATTGAGGCAGAATTAGCATAAGGTTCTCAAACACTTCGGGGCTGACACCTTCCAGGGACAATCCGTGGAATATTTCATATAAGTACACTGTCGCAACACCGTTTTTTTTTTTTTTTTGGGCGAGTGATTTGGCATCATATCCATATTCGAAGTCAGTGAATAGAGACATCCTCTCAGCAGCGATTCCACGCTTTTGGATGGACTTGCGATTCCCGTAAACCTCGGTCTCGGATAGAGATTTTGCAGGTATGGCTTGAATTCAGTGTTTCTCGGTAATGCGGTCTTACGCGCAAACACTAGGCAGTCTTCAAGAGATCTTTACAATGCCACCTAAAATTTTACCAAAGAAAAAGGGAGGCCATTCAGTGGTACATGATACATGTATCACGAAGGGCAGTGCGTCCTGTCGCGTCAATCAAAAAAAGGATTAAGATAGAATAGCGTTCATTTTTTACAACCGTGCAACGAGAGAGACAAGTGTACCGTCTTTCCCTCTAGGGGCTCGCAGAAATCAAGCTGGGGAGCATCAGTTTGACAAAAGTGGGAGAGTATGATTGGGGACCGAGAGTTGATGAAATGCCAAAGGTAATAGATGTGGCCAAAATTCAGCCCAGCCCCGTGCGCCCTCTCGACTTCCGGCCGTCTCCCACTTTCCTCGAGGCTCTTTGGATTGCTCCGCTCTTTTAGCCGATGACTCGGGTAGAGGAGCTGACTGCTGATTTGGGTATCTTACATAAGCGTTAAGGTGGGGACCAGGGGACTTACGGGATCAGGGGCGGGATAGATAACAGGGGCCATCCATTGATCACGTCAATCTGCAGGGACATTTTGAATACGGAGTACCTTAATGCTTTGACGTCGGGCGACGCGCACGAACTCACGTTAGGCAGCAGAAGACTGAGTCACCGACAAAGCGAGACGGGTCGAAACTTTACGCACATACGATTGCGAAGCTAGGTCGTTGGCTTGCGCTAGAACGCCCTCTAGTCAACCGTTTGCTCTCCTGGCTACAGAAGAAATTTATTGTTTCTAGACGGTGGATCTGAGCGGAGCCAAGATCCCTGGCTCATGTCAATCACCGCACGCTTGTCACTTCTAGGCAGGAGAATAAGCGCATCAGTACAGGATATCTGCGAGGTACACGCCACTGCGCGCATAGTGAACCAGATCTCTGGTAGATAAAAGGGCTCGTCTTTGGCACTTTGAGGCTTGCTCAGCTGTGGGTGAGAATGATGATGAAGTTTGCTGCTTTCTTCGCCGGCCTTCTTGGCCTGGCCTGTGCCTCGCCTGCACCCAAACGTTCTCCTACTCAATCGGATGCCAAGCTTGCTCGTAGACAGTCTGGTCCGGACTATACAGTGCATACTTTCGACCAGCTTGTCTGTACCCCCATATTCTCTGACTTTCCAGGCTCTAATTAGCGTTTGTAGATTGATCATTTTCCTGATAGTGATCGCTATGTACCTCACACCAATGCTACCTTTAAGCAGAGATATGTATATGACTCGACCTACTATAAGCCAGGAGGGCCTGTTTATCTCTACATTGGCGGAGAAACCAGTGTCGAATCTCGTTACGAAAACATCGAGTCTGGCAGTAAGGCTTGCCATCCGATCTTGTCGTAAACGTTACCAAACTGAAGACTCTCAGTCATCCAGATTCTTATGAATGCGACCAATGGATTGGGCATCATTCTCGAGAATCGATACTACGGCGATTCGTACCCTCTCCCCCAGAGCACAACTGACGATCTGCGATTCTTGACTACGGAACAAAGTTTGTTTTCCCGGCGAGCATTATCCCACCAACAACACTGACGAATTGATAACCAGCAATCGCGGATAATGCTTATTTCGCGCAGCACGTCCAGCTCCCTGGTCTCAACGTAAGCCTGAATGCCCCCGATACGCCTTGGATTCTCTATGGAGGTAGTTTGGCGGGAGCGCAAACTGCATTCTCTGTGAAGACGTACGGTGACGTCCTGTACGGTGGTATTGCGGCCAGCGCCCCCATTCATGTGGTCTTGGGATATTGGCAATGGTCAGTTGCCTATCTCGCAGAAAGAGAATTTGTTGCATACTAATGATTGAAACAATATGCAGGTACGCGCCAATCCAGAAATATGCACCACAAGACTGCGTTGCGAGTATCAATCACATCATTGATAAGATGGACTACCTCGTGGCGACCAATAACACAGCTGCCATCCAGCAATTGAAAACTATCTTCGGGCTCGGAGCACTGTCAGACATCCGTGATTTCGCCATGACAATCGCTTTCCCTATTGGCGGCCCGATGTACTATCCGACAAACACTTGGCAAGAGCTCAACTGGAACAGTCCAACCTACGGATCCCGGGATTTCTGGAATTTCTGTAACAACGTCACCAACATTGATGCACCAGAAAATATCACAGCCGTGGATTATCAGCTTGCCAAGTACACGCATGGCGAGCCGTGGACTAATTTGGGAAATTACGCAAATTACGTAAAGCAGGTGGTGTTACCCTATTGTACCACTGGCGACTATGACAGCTCCGAAAATGGATGCTTCAGCACGCAAAATGGTCTGACCTCGCTTCAACTCTGGGCTTGGCGAGGTAGCTAACGTGCTGTAGTCTCTCACTGGGCGAATATTGAGAATGATGACAATCGTTCCTACTTGTATTCAAGTACGTTTTCAATACTGCCCGTCCAGCCTGCGTTGATGTTGACTCCGTACAGCTTGCACCGAACAAGGGGCCTACCAGGTTGCCCCTCCATCAGGGCCAGCTCTACTCTCGAGAGTTGTACAAAGCGACTACACGTAAGTGAAGAACATCCCCTCTCCTCGCTCTCGCTGAAAGAAATGTGCAGCCAGCAGTGGTGTACGTGGGGTTTCCCAGCTGGCCAGTACAACTCCATACCATCTACTCCGGACCTCACTCAGTATACCAAATATGGAGACTGGAACTTTAGTGCACCTCGTCTAGCGTTCATTGATGGAGGTAAGGCTTTACTACAATACCCACAGTGAAAGAACGAATAGCTAAAGGTAGACTCCAGACCAGGACGTCTGGCTCGACCTATGCTATCATTCGAATAACGCGACTGCCCGTTACTCCTCCGACCTTCACCCCGAGGAGCTGATTTCTGGCGCTGGCCATCATTGGGACAGCTACGGTATCAAGGATATTCCGGCCGAACCACAATTCATCCAAAATGCGCATTACTGGGAGATCAGGACTGTGCAGAAGTGGCTGAGGACAAGTACGTTGGCTAAAATTATTATACCGTGATTCATCGAACTAACTTTGTTGCCCTCTTCCAGGAAATTCCGCTGACAAGAGAGATCGGGTCGTTAGCGGGAGAGAACTGTGAGATGCAGGTCAACGCATATTGCCACAATCGCGTCCTGGGCTAGATTTCAATGACTGAATATCGCAAAGATCTGGGTTTTGCCTTACTGCCATCAGGCATGTGAAAGAACCAATGCTTGTGGCCCAAAAGTGGAATGCGAGAATTGTGTGGATAGATCTAGTCTAGTTGACTATCTACTAAAATACAAAACATGACCGTCCTCGAACACTTCCTACGTTGGAAAATATGGAAAGTCTTGATGTGCCTTCGCATTGAGCGAGATTCTCCTCACTGACTGACCCCTTTCACAAGTGCAATGGTCTCTTCCGCCAAAAGTTTCGCGTCAGGTGGAAATCGTCCACTGACATAATTATACGTCTCGTCTTTCACAATGAATCTAGTTGCAATCTTTAGCTCCATGCATCAAAAGTCACCGTAAACGGTCAACTTACGGACTCAAGCCGAGACTATTTTTGTACTGTATCTGGTCGTCATTAAGCTTCTTGCGGACCTGGATAGAATCAGTTGAGGAACCTCGAGGTAAGATATAGGCAATTCGTAAAGACGTACATATTCTTCGACTGAGTCGCTCCCGGGCCCATAGGTCTTGTAGTAGTCGCCTAGGAAGAGCCTGGTGCCTTGGTACGCTGCAGCCTCCATAGCACCAGGCAGTGCGGTTGTTGTCGCATCATGAAGAACGCTCTTCCCTTCAGCCGTCTTGCCCTCGCTGAGCGCCATCACGCCATGGCAAATTGCCGCAACGGACTTCTTCGAGGGTTTGCGCGTTTGTGGGAAGTAGGCACCGAGCGCTTTCTGAATGATGGGAGAATCGATCACTTGACGGACTCCTTTCTCGTGTCCTCCGGGGAGGAAGACGAGAGAGAAAGGGTCTAATGAGAAATCTGCTGATGACCACGATGATGGGCTGTTCCATTCGGGAGCCGCAGTCATCTCGTCATATGTTTGAACGGCTTCTTTGGTCGCGCCCTACCGTAAAATTAGTAAATATTTTACGCATCATTACGTAGCCTGCATTGGACGAACTAAAAGCTTTTGCGTCCATCCTTCAAGCATTCTCCTGTCGCACCGTGGTGAAGTTCCGTTCTCAGTGAAAAAGGTAATATCAAAACCTGCATTCTTGAATTCTGAAAATGGTATAGCGGTCTCTGTGCTGTATCAGCGCCTCAGTTCAATCAACGGGAATCTCCCGTTGCGATTGCTGTACCAGTGGGGTCATGGCCGTAATCAGCCATCAGAATGGCAACCTTGACTCCGCTTGAAGCCATGAGGGATTAGAACTCTACGACAGGCACAATTGATGTCAAAGTGGTAGCCGAGTATCACAGTTGGCACTTTGAAACAAATACGAACGTACTCAATTATTTCAATGAGTTCAGGATCGCCAGTACGCGTAGATGCGGGGCTTGGCACGAAGCTGCGCTGCTGCAGCGGCACAGGAACCGAGCCGAGGGGCCGCATGTCGTACATGTCGTAATCCGTATACGAAGGAGACTTTGAACAAGATTGGTCGATGAAACCGAATCGACACACGCAGGACAATCAATGAACAAACGTGTTCACCAACATTTTGTTTCTCACTGTCCAAGCGGCTTCTTCAATTAAGAAGATGTGGTTGAGCCAAAGATGCTCGAGGGATCGTCGAAGTACTCTCTTTGATCAACAGAAAAGCTGAAGCTTTGCATTTGAACTATATCGTCCCTCCGATATCGTCCAAGTCTTACACCGTTTGTAGCCAAAGAAGCTCTTCAAGAATCTCGTGATCATACATAAAGCATTAATGCTTAGAAGGCTTTCTGTAATCGCTCCTTAATGGAAGGGGTCACGCAGAGCGGTCCTGCGATAGACGAGTCGAATAGTGATCATTTTGTTCTGCCAAGTCTTGGCAATGGTATAGGAAACAAAGCTCCGGTGCCCTAGGCATTGCAATAGCAGCCGTTCGGCGAGGGCAGAAGATCCGGGGTATTCCAATAGCATTAGGGACGTTCAAACTGATTGGGCTAGGTTGCATCCTAGATCCATCACAGGATTCCTCGTCCCAAGTATGACTTCAGTCTCATCCCGCAGATGTGTTCATAAGCGTAGCCTCTTTGCTCTTGCTTTCTTCAGCCCATACTTCGAAAACCATTTCGCCTGCTTTTACTGCCCTTATTGGCGACGTCTTTGCACGAATATGATCTGTACTTTGCGCCTGTTCTGAACGGCCCTTGCCCTTCTCCGCATATTGACTGGATCTAGCATTTTCCTGGTCATCTACAGACCGATCGGCTTGCAAATTTGGCTCCACTGGTATCCACGGCTGTGGACGGTCAATTGGTGGTTGGGCCTTGCGCTTGGTCTCAATGACGACCGTGTAGGTACAGTCCGGTGGCAGTGGGCCTAAGCGCGAGCCGCACGTAGAAAGACGCGCCATTGTAGACCGAAACTGCTCCTCGAGGTTTACAGAAAGATCAGGTATCCTGCCACCAGATTCATCATCATTGTAGAGTTGAGAGCCGTCGGAAGCCGTAACTCGCGCAAAAGACGTATCTATTTCATCAGGAGGGACCTCCGGGAAGTGCGAGAGGTCGAAGAGGAAGCGTTCAAGTGGTTCTGAAGATGGAGAGAAGATAACCAAAGCAACTCGTGCTATGGTGCCCTTGATGTAGCTTTAGCTTATGCTTCGCCATAAACGAGGTATTTCGGGGCCAGATCCCATACCTTGAGCAATTCAGTCTCGACCGCAGACGTGGCAGCTTGAATCCAAGAACACACTCGAGGGTGTCTATTTTGTCGAACCGCATAATTGTATTTGCGTGCAGAAAGAAAGGTTTCTGGGGGATATATGCCACGCTCGTAAAGAATCGTGTGGATCGCTACATTCAGGAAATCGACGAAGGTAGAAGCAAGACCTGCGAAGGTCTGCATTCTCTTCCCCTGGGATACTCCAGAACTTCGAATATGTAGGTAGGGATAAATTACCCGATTCGACGAGGCGGTAAAAGCTGGATCCCGGTAGCGTGTGCGTCATCAACATCACAGACGCGACGCGGTGTCACGTGTAAACCTTGGCCTCATGATCACCTTCCTACCTTAGTGCGCTGCGCACATTGTGTCTTTTTCCAAGTTAGCTTTTCAGGGTAGCTAGCCTCGCTGCAGCGTCTTTCTGATCCCGAGGAAGGAAGTAAGTCAGCCTTGTAGTCGCGTCGGAATCGCGTCCGGCATCTACAAGCATTTTGGCATCTGCCACGGCTGTCGCATTTTGAGCTCGCCACCAGTTAAATTCGCCAATGATCTCTAGTTGCTCGCGTGCACAAGCAGACTGTCCTTGATGCTAAATCCTAGAACTTCAACTCCGGCATCAGGGTAACACAAGGTTGCGGGGATCGTCATAACCATTAGAGACGATGGAAGACGAGCTAGTCGTTCTCTTGGGTCAAACCCAATCGTCTCTCGATAACACCAGACGACAAGCAGAATTGCGCCTACAGCAACTCCAGCAAAATAATGAAGCATATCCACTCGCATTGGCTTCGGTAGCTGCGCATGACAACATTCCGGTTGACGTACGCCAGGCTGCCTTGCTTAATCTCAAAACCTTCGTGCTCGCGAATTGGTCCTCTCAATTTGAGGAATTCAAGGGCCAGGTTATTCTCAGCGACGACACAAAAGCCAGGCTGCGGCAGTCACTTCTTCGGCTTTCAACTAGTGGGACAGAAGAGAGAAAGGTCGAAAGCGCTGCGAGTTTTGTGGTGTCGAAGATCGCTAGCGCTGACTACCCATCTGAATGGCCCGGTGCGTTGGAGATTGCCTGAAACACCTTCATTATCTTCAGAATGTTCAATTAGGAGGAATTTTGCTAACTCGACCATACTAGACTTGCTTCCCCACCTCCTCCAAATCATATCCACAGGATCCGACGGTCAGCTTCATGGCGCTCTGAAAGTCCTGGGTGAACTTGTCGATGAGAGCCTTAGTGAGACTCAATTCTTCCCGGTTGCAAGAGAACTTGTCAAGGTCCTCTATGATGTTGCGGCGAACGAAGGACGGAAACAAGTAAAGCTCCATTCCTCAAGGCTGACCCTCCTTGACGTTGCTAATCAACGTTGACGCAGGCTCTTCGAGCACTTGCAATTAGCGTTTTCTACTCTACCTTCGATACCCTAGAAATGTTAATGGAAGACCACAAAAGCGCCGTCAAAAGCTTTGCGGATGAAACCCTCAACTCCACATGGATTCCTTTTCTGATGAACATCTTAAAATCCAAGCTCCCTTCTCCGCCATCAGAAGCGGAGGAAAGCAAAGACATTGAACGAGCCGAGTCTTACAGAGGTTCCGTTGCACTCAAATTGCAAGTCATGAAGGTATGTATCTTGCTCGGCTTCGTCTTGAGGCCTGTCATATCAACGCTGTGTTAGGTTTTGATGCGCATACGTTCTGTCTTTCCATCCACGCTCGCGCCCCAAAGCCCCGCACTATTTTCTGCAACCTGGGATGAACTCTCCGACTTACAGCCCGCTTATCGCGAAATGTATATCGAAAATGAGCGTCAAGGCCGTCTCGTCGATGCCGATGGTCTTCCCTACACGTTGGATTTCCTTATTCTTGAGGAGCTTGATTTCATGCAAGCGTGTCTGAGAGCGCCGCCCGTCCGGAAGGAATTACAACAGCAACTTCAGTCGCAGCAAGCTACAAACGGAACATCGAGCTCCAATTGGATGACAGAGGTCATGAGACTTGCATTTGCGTATGCACAGATTACGACGGAAGAGGAGGCTCTCTGGGAGATCGACGTCAATATTTTCCTTTCCGAAGAGACCAGCGTAACTGCGAACTACACTCCCCGAACAGCCTGCGGTGACTTGGTCATCAAACTGGGGGAATGGCTTAGCGATGCTACCGTCGACGGGTTACTTTCCTTTACTGGGACGTTGTATTCCACGGAACAAAGCTGGAAGGCGAAGGAGGCGGCTTTATATATTCTGAACCAGTTACTCAGCGATTTCCAGGACGTTGATCGTGCAATCAAACCAGAGGCAGCCCATGGATTTGTGCACTTTGTCCGTTACGCAATCCAGCAACCAGATTGTTTTCTTCGAGCCCGAGGCTACCTGGTGGCCGGTAGCCTTGCTAGGACGTCCGGAGATGCACTTAACCAAGTATCAGCTTCTTTCATGGAGATGTCATTGCGAGCAATTTCCGAAGAAGAGTCGGAAGTCGTCAAAGTGTCATGTATTAGGGCTCTGCAATACTATTTGCAAGCCCTTCCGCCCGCTATCACAATGCCCATGCAGACGACGATAATCAACTCGCTATCAAGTTACCTACAGACTCAGGATCTTAGCGACCTTACTGAAAGCGAGGACCTCCTGGTCACTCTTGAGGAAACGATGAGAGATGCTATCCTCCTCGATACTCGTGTCTGCCTGGACGGATCTGCCTTGAAAATACTCTTTACGATTGCCAGTCATGGTGCGACTAATTTCCAGCTCACAATGCTTGCGAGCGAGACTTTTGAAGAGATATCAAGTACCATAGCTGCCTTGGGTAGCGATGCTTATACACGGTTATGTGAAAAGGTTCTTCCGTCTTTGACCGGTGCCTTCGATGTTGGTTCACTCACGAAAGAAAATGCTCTTACAAATGTGAGTTTAATCCTACTCGTCCCGGAAGTACAAGTGAACATGGACAAGGCTCATTTGATCGCAGTTGGCTGCAGAACTTCTGTCGAAACTCGCCGAACATGGGCGAGAGCCTTTACCACATGGCTTCGTTGCAGCCGTAATGCCCAAGCTTAATCGACTTCTCCTAAATTCTACGGACGAAGATCTACTCCGTTCGGCAACGTCTGCTGTCAAATTCATCCTCGTGCACGACTACAAGCAGCTATTCGAATGGCGCGACGAATCCGGTAAAGGTGGTCTTGAGGTTGTCCTATTCATCATCGATCGCTTGCTCAGTCCTGCCGTGGATGACAGCGCCGCAGCCGAAGTCGGTGGGCTTGCTGCCGAAGTGGTCGAGAAGGCGGGCGCAGAACGACTCGGTCCATTCCTCATGCAATTGCTCAGGGCCGTAGCAATGCGCTTGGCGAGTGCAAGTCAGGCCCAATTCATTCAAAGCCTGATTCTCGTCTTCGCTCGGTTGAGCCTTGTGAGTGCTCATGAGGTAGTGGACTTCCTTGCGCAAGTACAAGTTGGAAACGAAAACGGACTCCAAGTAGTAATGTCGAAATGGCTAGAGAATTCAGTCATGTTCGCCGGGTATGATGAGATAAGACAGAAGTATGTTCTCGGTCCATCCTGCTTAAACGTAGCGGGCTTCCTCGTCCGAGTCATTTTGCTAACCCAATTCGCCCCGGCTCAGTGTCATAGCACTGTCGAAGCTGTACAATCTACAAGATCCTCGCTTATCTCAGATTATGGTTAAAGGTGACCTCATCATACCCCAAAGCGACCGCATCATGACACGGTCGCGGACTCGCCAGAGTACGTAGACAATATTCCTCACTACATGGTGGTCTCTAATTTACCGTATAGACCCCGACCAATTTACCATCATCCCTGCGCCCTTCAAAATCATCAAAGTGCTTGTGGAAGAGCTCCTTTCGGCAAGTGGTGCGGCACGCACCATTGACCCAACACTCGGCGCCGATTTAGACGAGGAGGACAGTGACGATGGAGACTGGGAAGATGACCCGAATGAGTTGGACTTGGGATTGGGAGCTACTAAGCAAGGTGGGATCCCCCCCATCTCGCGTCAAGCGGTACTCGATATGCTAATTCCTCCTGCCAGAGCTCATGGCGTGGGGAGACGCGCCCCAAACACCGGCTCGACAGCGTGATGACGAAACACAAGCGTACCTGATCCAGTTCTTCCGCGAGGTTGCTGAGAAGCCTGGGTTCGGGGATGTCTTTAATGCGCTAAGTCCGCAAGAGCAGGAGAAGCTGAGGTCGATGAGTTGAGCGGCAGGAATCTATCAAACACGGAATCGATATCCTGTCTGAAATGGTCTTTTTCTGCGGTCAGCAGGCTGAGTGAAGCGTGGTATTGCATTGGAATGGAGTTGGGAGGCAGAAGTGCCGTGTTACTAGGGTTGGAGGGATGATTGGTGCGGTTAGTGCGCCAGATGCAGATACATAGATACTCGACTTGGGTCGCCATACCATCATGGTCACAGCAATCCTCGTACAATCAAGACAGTAAGTTTGCTTTTGTTCCTCGCCCAAAAACTTTACTGTCTGTTTGATGACTTCTCGTGCCCACTCATTTATCGTGGCTGGTCCAAAGTTTTCCTTTGGTCGTAACCCCTGTTAGGGACTAGTGTCTACTTCTCCGCTCTACAGCGTATTTAGACAGGTCAGAACCTATACAGTCACAAACGTGTCTATCCCGTTCTCGCCCTAGTCACAAGAAAACAACTGAAAATTCGTTCAAGCTCGCGTCTAAAAACACTTGAATCTTAGCATGTTGCGTCGGCAAATGCGCCTGGTCCCTTGGTCATTGTAACAGGGGTTTAATCGTCTGAAGTGGATCCCAAGTCTGTACAAAAGAATCCGGTCTCATGTAAGCTACTTTGCTCCGTGTTTCTTGGAGGGAGAAGGTAGACTCCGTATCGGGACAGTCCTTTCACACGAATTGTACAACTTGTATAGATGGCTAGCGACGCGTTATCGTTCAGTTGGACGTCTGTGACTTTGTCACAAGTATTCGACCAGCGAATACAAGTTTCCCGCGCTTTAAGGGATATATCGATTAAGGAGGACGTATGAGACATGGACTATTTCGGGAATAGATCAATAGAGACCTATCGATACGCGAGTTTTAGTAATACGGCATCAAAAAGCTCTCTCAGCTACAGAAAACAAATTATGAAACTATTCGTACAAGGTATTCAAAGCATAGTTTAGCAGAAACAGCCTCTTTCACGCGGAAAACCGCCGTCTCTTATCGGTTTGTTCAGATGTCGGTGGCCTATTCCTTTTCCTGAGTTTGCGCGGAGATAAAAGTTGAGGTGCGTGATCAGGCTCGACTTGCTCAGTCCCACTTTCTGAAATCCTACGCAGAGATAGTGGCTTGTCCGGAGGACTTTCTGGCTGAGAAACCGGGGTCATGGGGAGCTGCGTAGTATCTGAAAAAGTTTGGATCGGACTGTTATCACTCTTGAGGCTGCGCATGAGTCGGATGGTTGGAAGTGTAATATTGCGGACGACCTGGGAAAGACTTCGTGTCCGTGTGGAGACCGAGAAGCTTACCAAATCAACTCGTCGCACCTGGGCTCCAGATGACTTCGCAGCTTTCTTTATCTTCGATCCGAGTGTGGTGACCTGGTCCTGGTTTAAATTCCCTTCTTCAAGCGCTACTCGAAGCGTGAGAAATGCACGGCTCGGCTTGGCAACATTTGGGAGGCCTCTCTCCGACTGTTCAGTGAGTGGAGCTAGACATATCGGACGTTCGTAGCGATGGAGACAATACCATAGAGCAGGAGGGTTGTCTTGTCTTTCTTGTTGGTTTTGGATATGTTCTTGTAGTTGCAATGTTGTGAAGGGCTTACCGTACTTTTCTCGGAGCTGGGATAACGACTTGATGAGCAGCCACGCGGGTGACAGAAAAAATTGGACATCGAAACTAATCAAAAATTTATTCTACCACAACAACAAATATTTATAACTTAAATATTATCCCCAAGTATAACTCAGAGCTCAAATTATTACTTGAATGAGTTTGAAAAAAAATGGCTTTGGTTGGTGTCAACGGAAGTTAGTTTCTGTTGTGGCTGCCTGTCCAATTTTTTCTGTCACCCGCGTGGCAGCCCGCGTACGCGCAGGGACCGCGGGCCAGGTCCGCATCCGAGGTTCAGCCGTCACGGCTGTGTCAACCCATGAAAATACCTAAGATCTCATCCTATCTGCCTCTAAAGCTACGGCAACCTGGAATTTTTTAATAAAGATTGGAATCTGAACAGTAGAGGGCATGTAGAAGCCAAAAGTAAAACAAAAAAAATATGCGGTGAATCGGGCTTGAACCGATGACCTTTAGATTGAGTGGCCGAAGTTAACTTCAGTCTAACCTAGGGAGTCATTAGACGATTGTATATTGATGGTATAATTAAGACTCACGCGCTCCCAGCTGCGCCATCACCGCAATGTGTCTGAGTAAATCTCAAAAAGTTCATTCTATGTTCATTATATCAAACAATCATAATCTTTTTAAGATAGCGCGCTGTGCGAAAAAATCACTGAAAAGCTTTGTGTATTGCCAAGCTTCAAGGGTTGCAGACTGGCCCTGACTAGGCTCCTCCTGACATGAAGGATCCTGAAGATAGGGTTAGCAAAGAATACCCAACGATAAATCCTTGCTTTTAGGTCTGACTATAATTACGATAGAAACTCTAAGAAGGCAATGGTATAGAAATGGTATGGAAGTGGCATTCAGGCAATCATAGCTAAAGAAATATTCAATTATCCAGGCTTATCGCAAATCACCCTACCCTCCCAGCAAATGCACACATCTAAGATAAGAGCCAGATTTGGCCATTGAGGGCCTCTCAATATATAACGCCATGGCACCGGCCTTACTCCGGCCTGTTATTGAGCCGGTAATTTCTTCAAGCTTCCAATCATAGTACGTCAGACAGTGTGCAGCGAACTTTTTCAAATCTAAGGTGGGCATGAGAGGCTGAACTCCGCGGCTACTGCAACTAGAACATCCATACCGACTCCTGGAGACTTCGAAAGTTACTTGAGCAATGTATCATAGAAATCCTCTAGGTCTTCCAAACCGGCGAGAATCTCTAAAGCGAAATCAAATTCCTAGCTCTACTCATTACGGACATGCCATACCACAGGGTACCAGCGTCAGGACCTGCATCTACACTATCCACCAAAACAGATTCTGTTTGCCCAAATTCTATGTATTCTAGGCTGAACAGTAGATCTTAGCTGAATGTGAAGACTATGTAACGGAGCATGATCGAGAGTTGGAACACAGCGATGAAGGTCCAGTTTTAGTAGAAGTGTGCGCTTAGGACTTAGCCTTAAGAGCAGTGCCATAGGTTTAGCAATAATTTTGCAGCACTTGCGCTTTCGGAGAGCGACGGATGAGATACTAGGGATGGGAAAGGAAGCCGGAGGCAAAGAGTGAGAGATACAGAATACAGGAGTTGAAACGGAGGATGGTATCAAGAGTTAAACGTTAGGGTCATGTATAGAGTTTCTGAGGAGCGATAAGGAGATGAGTAAGTTCGAAGACAATACTGTAAGAGTATCTCCCCGGTCATTTTATAGGAGAGCTTCAATGTCTAGCTCCATAGTACTAACGACATAACTAGAACATAGCGTTAATATAATTGTAGATATCGCGCCAAAATTGGCTGGTAATAGGAGACCGAGTTCAAGAAGATTCTTTCCGAGCTCACACAGCTAGTAAAGGGGAATACGTACGGGAGCTCAAACTTCTTGAGCATAGTTGGATGCAGGATACCGACAACGCCAATCACATAACGTTTGCCGGCAAGTTTAAGGTTTACACTTGCCGCATGCCTAGGAAAGAACGTTGGATCTAAGATCAAGGAGTTAGTTCTGTCATGTCAAAAGTTACACAATTGCGAAGCCTGTAACCAAGACGATGAAGGAAGTTCCTGTTCTTGAGTGCTGTGAACTGCTTTTTTATAAGCTTACCACTAGTTGAAACGCATAAAGGAAAGAAATCAGAGGTTTACTTATGTGAGAACCATCGGTAAACCCAAACCCTACAATTCGGGAATGGGCACATCAGGACAGTGTTTCTGTATGTGGATATATGTTGCAGCCTCACACCGTAACTTCTCATCGGCATTTCCGGGATAATAAGACTCTCCTACTTTATACGGTAGAAGGATACGAAGAATGACTCGACTGCGCCCTTCCCAGTTGACATATATAGGAATAGAAAAGTTGAAGCTTCCATGACGCCATTCCTCAAACGGCGAGAAGGAACAGGTGTTGCGATCAATGTTCAGGTGAAATGCGATAAGGTCAAGCAATTCGTCTTCAAGATCGCGGATTAAAACGCAGAAGTGGACCCTCTTTTCTGGGTACCTTGTATATTCGTGCTACCTTCACCAAGGCCTGACGGCGCTCAGTCGGTGTCACCGTATCTTCCTCGGATGTCATCATGCAATTATACTCGGTACTTCGGCAGAGTAAAGGAAAATAGAAAATCATCACGATAGAGAACGAACTGAGTTTTCCTCGTAAATAAAGACCGGTGGTCTTAGTAGAATCCAAGCACGCAAGACGCAGCTTGGGCGCGAGACCCGCACCATCGTAGTAGTGCTTGGAGTCGGTCAAGACATATGCATATTCGATCGATTCAGATGCATTCGTCGGAGTTGTATCAATTTAAGGTCTCGTGGCGTCTTGGAGGTCATGGAAACAATCACTTCTTGAAGATTAACTGGATGAGAAGTATTCTCTACCGACATCTACTTGGACTATTTCCCTTACCCGCCTTTTTGGACCCGTCTCCATGGTTGCATCTATCTCTATAGCGTTGTTGACGACCAGAGACAAGTTTCACTGTTTCGGCAATCCAATACTTGTGGTAGACTGAAGCCGGTGATAGCTGTAACGTGGTTCGTTGGTAATGATGGGTACGACAGTGTCTCAGCCGAACAGAGCCTTGTGGAATCGTACGCGTTATTCTAGGTCGAGACGTGTACACTGGATTGCTCAAGAAGTAACAGGGGAAACGGAAGTGGATTCGCCCGCTGCAGCAACGGCTACGGAGGACTGTCGGACGGTCGGAGGGAGAGTTGCTCTGCTCAAATAAATGGCGTTCATCCACTAAGCACATTCCAGCTAGCGCACTCACAACACCGGTAGCGCTACGCAGCGTCTCCGGGTGAACAACAGGCCGTGTCGCCTACAACATCTTCGTCATTATCGACATCGTCTTCATGCGCAAGGAATGTAGCATCGGTGGCATTTGGTTTGAAAAAGCTCTATATAAAATGAGATGGAAAACCCGCGCAGTAGCATCTGCTACAGAAAGCATCAATCTCTATAATTAAAAGTTCTCTTGAAACTTCAGCAACCATGACTAACAATTTCCTACCCTCGACTGGCAAAGCATGGCAGTATCATAGCACCAAAGGGGGCATAGAAAAGAACCTCAAAATCAACCCATCAGCTACGCTTCCAACCCCAAAACCAGAGCAGTATCTTGTCCGAATCATCGCCGCCTCGCTCAACCCCGTCGACTACAAGCCCGCAGAGGTCCAACTCATAAGCCGCCTGGCGATCCCCAAGCCAGCAACACCCGGCATCGACTTTGTCGGGCGCATCGTAGTACCCGCCTCTGGCTCACCCTTCAAGCGCGACCAGCTCGTCTTCGGCACAGCCGGTGGCACCTCACCGCTGAGCGCCGGGGCCCTCTCCGAGTACGCCGTCGTCTCCAAGGACGGCGCCGCCGCCGTACCCGAGGGCGTTGATGCGATCGACGCCGCAACCATTGGCGTCGCCGGCATCACGGCGTACCAGACGATCGTGCCCAACGTCCAGCGGGGATCCAAGATCTTCATCAACGGCGGCTCGGGCGGGGTGGGCGTGTTTGGCATTCAGATTGCCAAGGCCGTCGGGTGCCACGTGACGACGACGTGCTCGACCGCGAACGTCGAGCTCTGCAAGAGCCTTGGTGCGGATGAGGTCGTGGACTACAGGAAGCAGAATGTGGTCGATGCGCTCAAGGCCAGTGGCCATAAGTTCGATCATGTGGTCGATAATGTGGGCTCAGATACGCAACTCTATTGGCGTTGTCATGAGTACACACGGCCCGAAGCGGTGTTTGTAAAGGTCGCGGGGACCCCCAGTCTCCGTTACATGTGGGATTCGCTGAAGATGGCTCTTTGGCCTGGTTTTCTCGGAGGTGGAAAGAGAAAGGTGACTGGATTCTTCGCAAAACCGAAGGCCGACGAGTTGGCGCGCATAGCAACATGGATACAGGAAGGAAAGATCAAAGCTGTCATCGATGAAAGGTTTCCATTTGAGCAAGTGCCTGATGCATTCAGAAAGTTAAAGACGGGAAGGACGAAGGGCAAGATTGTGATTGACATTGGCGTCGATACCTATTAATCCGTAATATATTTTAGTTATCAGTTATCTGTGTATTGTTAGTCTTGGCGAATATTCGCTTGGTGGGCTTCATATGGTTCTTGTTGTTCGGTACTACTTAGCTTTTTTGAAAGAATGGAAGACGAGATGCAGAAGTGCGTCGTGCCAAATTCCTTGGTAGAGTGATTCCGTTTCTCGGCTGTGTACCAGAATGCCAATGAGAAGGTATATAAGTGATATTCTACAATACGTGAGATACCTTATTGGGGTCCTCTTGAGTGTTGGCAAAGAGAACCCGATGCAACCGGAGCAACGCGACGTACATAAACAAACGCGTCTTCCAAAAACCACGCGAATTTTAAAATTGAGACGTTCAACGATCAAGTCGAAACATTTCCCGATCGGGCAATCTTCCACACGGTCATCGACCACAACCCCCCCCCCCCCCCCAACCAAAAAAAAACACTACAAATCATTCAGAGAATTTGGAGTAATCCTCCATTGTTTTGATGCATGCTCGTACGATCAAACAGTACAGGGCTAGGCAATCTAGTATCATATTCATCCAGGAAGTTTGAAACCCTTTGGAGTCGTTTGTGCGCCCTGTTCCCGTAATTCTCGATTCGGTTGAATACCGCCTCTTCTTCCAATGAGCCTTGGCTCTGAGCACAACCTCTCGCTGTAGAGTCTGGAAATAAGCTTCGATAGACATATCGCCATCGATCTTCTTTCGTTTTCATTTTCTTGTCCCTTTCTTGTTCCTAAGCTCCTATTCTTGGTCCCTGTAAAAACCTGGTGTCAATCTATTTTCCCGCTCTGAGCATATATCTGAGGCCAGTTGATGAGAAATGGAAAGAGAATTCTTCTCAAATGTTTCCCAAAATCTAGAACATTGAACTGGTCGTACATGACGCTTGTAGAGGTTGGATCTAGGCACTATTAAATCAAGACGACTGGCAAGTGAGGGAAACCATACTTCAATCGAGACACTGTAGGCCATCCAGGCCCAGGGCAGGACCGTTTGTCTCTGTACACATCGGGCTGACCTTTGTAAATTGGACAGGCTGCAAAATGGGACGCCACATGTTCGCAGCGCTCTTTCCAGTCCTTCCACAGCCCCATGCAGTTTTTCGAGGTAGCTCGATCTTTGTTTCGTTGGCATGACTGCACTTATAGCAACTATGTTTCTGTCTATGATGGTGAGGAAAATTGGGCCCGTTCAGGAACGTTGCTTTACAATCCGGACATTGCCACTTTTTCGACGGCTCGTGGAGCTTAGTTTCATGATGCATCCACGTAGCTTTACTGCTGTAGTGTACATCGCAATACGTGCATTGAAATGCCCTCCGTTTATTCGGATGTGGTCTCTCAGCCTTACGGTAAAATACAGGATCATCGGGCGGCCAGCCGTAGAATCTCTTGTCGAGGATGTGGCTTGGCTGTACTCTATGGTCTTGGCGCCTTGGTCTTGAGGCCCACTGTTTCTCTGAGCGGCTGCAAAATCTACACTGGCTCATACGGAACACACGGGCTCGACAAGACGGCTTGTTGTCTCACACTGCGTAACTGCAAGCCGAGTCGGTACTTCTTCGCAACTCTTGTTAAGATCAACATTTGGCGGCAGTGGAGTCAAATTTCTCCACTCAATAGAATTTGATCCGTGGGAGTTCTGTATCGCTGGATGTCGCCTGTACGGAGTAACAATTAGATGGAAGGAAGTACCTAACAGGCAAGTAACGTGCTTACTGACATTGCGCCGAATTGGAATTGCGAGAAAGTTCGTAACTATTAGTTCTCAAAAATCGAGCACATATTGCTATTAACCGCAGATCCCACACAGAATAATTTCGCAGATGTGTCTCGCTACATACTATAAGAGATCGTTTGAGCTCACACCAATTCGCTCAACCCCATTTTCAGGGCATATCGACAAGGGACGACACCGTCACTTGTTCTGCCAGATGCGAACTACCGGAATCATCGACATTCTGCTGAATGAATGTATAAACTGACTTCCATCTGACGTCTCTTGGGCCAATCCAAGCCCATGGAAGACAGGTAACGAGGCCGATATTGAGAAATACTCGCGCGATCCACTCATCACCATCTTAGTCACATGGCTCCTGTGGTTCGCCAATACTCGAAAGTGGCGCTTTGCCGGCGATCTAGGTGCGTTGCATGGAGCGATATCATCGAGTGGTATCGTCGCGTGCCGAGATGCCGATCAATGGCTCACAGCGACAATCAGGGAACTGTTGACGAGTCCATGCTTCTGCCGTACGTCCACGACACTTCGACTCTACGGGACCGGTTGATCGGTGGTGAGGCTCCTGTATCGGTCCAACAGCGCATGAGTGAAGTCGATTGTTTACTTCGTCGTTTAAAACTTTTGGATACGCAAAAGGAATGCGCCGGGAAGCTCTGACATATGAATCCTATGGCATAGGAGCTCCACTATTAATAGAATCATTTGCTATGTGGTACATTGAACGGATCGATCTGGGAGCAATGGAGAATGTGGCCGGTGCTAAATTCACCTGGTTGGGATTGCTAGAATCGGATGGCGTTAAACAATCAGGCACTATTAGTGCATTATCGTCCTCGTACTTATCAGCGTTTGCTTGGATATTACTGCGTTATAGGAACTGCATATGTGACTGATCTTGGGCCCCAAGAGAGGAATCATATCTATTCTTTCAGTGGAGACAAAGACAACTCCAATGAACTTTTATATGAGAGCTGTGTTGCACGAAGCGCTTTGCAATGACTTTACCTTCGATTACCAAATCGGCTCCCTATCCACTGGCCTGTCTGGTTCATCTGAGCCGTGACTTCGAGCCATCTATGGCTCTGCCCGTAGGTATCTTTGAGTATGATACGGATTAGCCTGGTGTTGACGACCATCATGTTCGTTGAGGATTTCTTGAATGCAGTCGGGAGTATTGGGAATTCGGCGTAAGGCAAGGAGCGAGGCTGAATGATGATGTCTTTTTCCACATGGCGGAAGCAGAATTCCGCTAGCGACTCGGCAGCGCTCCAATGCCTGGGAAGAAAAATCCGCCCGAGACGCCTGGACAAGTACGTAGAGTAGAAAAATAAGCTCAGTATATATCGAAAATAAGAAGGGCTTACTAATCCAACTGGAAACGGTTCAAGTGGGAAGATGCCTGGCTTAGTTCTCTCGTGTTTCCTCGGCTAACCTGATGCGTGCCCGACCGAACTCGATAATGGTTGCCCCACTCGCGACGGTAACGCGCGAAGCTGGAGAACCCTAAGCATTCGGCTACACTTCAGGCAAGCAATTGTGCAGAGTCGTCGGAGCTATCGAGTGGCTGGATTGGACAACACGCATCAGGCTGGAAACTACGGGAGAATTTCGGGCATCAACTCTTTTTGCCCTCCCAAATTTTGTTTTCTCCTTTTTTTCCTCCCTCCAAAGCTGGAATTATCAATGTCAGTCAGCAGTGCCCCCAGTATTTTAGCGCAGGTAAACAATGAAGGCTCCAGGTTTAGTTTCAGGATTTCCTTTTCAATTTCACCGACAACTCGGCATGGCTACATAGGTAGACAATGACTGCGCCTATGTACTATCTAATCGATCTGAATACCAACTTTACCAAAATGGCCCTGCCCGAATTGGTACTTGTAAGCCTCCTTGACGTCCTCCAGCTTGAAAACTTTGGAGTCAACCACTGGATGGATGTCTCCTGCCTCAATAGCTCGATTCATCTCTTCAAATTGCAATCGGCTTCCAACGAGTATACCGCGTACGGTGCACATGTGCGTGAGACAATCGAGAAAAGTGGGTTGGTCTTTAGTCTGGCCAGCGACAAAGCCGATGATGGAGATGACACCGTCAATCTAATCCCGATCAGTAAGGTGAGTAATGCAAATTCTCTACCGCATCATACCTTGACCGCCGCTAAAGACTGCTTCATAGTGACCGGGCCAGCAACCTCTATAACGTGATGCACGCCCAGGCCTTCTGGCGTAAGCTTCTTCGCAGTCTCGCCCCAATTGGGATCTTCCTTGTAGTTAATGACGTGGTCTGCTCCAAGTTGCTTGAGCTTATCGGCCTTATCCTTGGAGGAAGTGGTAGCGATAACTTTGCATCCAGCGAGTTTTGCAAATTGAAGTGCAAAGATACTGACACCGCCACTTCCTTGCGTCAAAACCCAGTCTCCTGGCTTGATTGCGGCGCTTGGAAGACCATATAGAGCGTTCCACGCGGTAAGCCCTGCACAGGTAAGTGTAGACCCTTCAACGAAATTGAGGTTCTTCGGCATGTGCACCAGGCCTTGCTCATCGTACGCGCCATATTGTCGCAACGTGCCATCTACAATGCCACCCACCCCAGTCTGTGTCCCCTGTGGAGTGAGAGAGCCAGCAAGATGGGCCTGATTGAAGAGCGTGAGGACCTTGTCGCCGGGTTTGAAGCGTGTTACCGCTTGTCCAACAGCCTCGACAACACCAGCGCCATCACTGCCAGGAACAACCCCATCTCGCTGACCAAAAGGATATTTGCCCAACACAATGACGAGATCACGGAAGTTGAGTGACGCGCCGTGGACTGATAGCTTTTTAGTCTGTGGAACGTGCGGGTGGAAGAGTCTGACAAACTTCGGACCAGGACTTCATTATCATGAAGCTTGCTTGGGACCGCGACCTCACTCAACTTCAGCCCTTCATCGAAAGTCCCCAGCTTAGCCACGCTCCATTGCTTCATCGTCTGGGAACCCATGATGTTTTATCCAGTATTTATATTGTGTTGCTGTAGAAAGAGAATAATAGTCAGACAGTTGAAAGAAAGTAGACTTTTTACAAACGTCTGGTCCAATGAAAGAATTCCATAACGGGTTTTCGAGGTCCTTAAGTAGCTCATCAATGACGCTTCGTTAGCTTCATCGTTCTCAAACTTGACTAATCCCGGTTCCCTTTACTTGGAGACGAGGGGAAACTCCGGAATTTTCTCGGCCTCTCAGTGGAACATTTGAGTTGTATTAGCAACATAGCAACAAACAAAATCGCGCTATTCGTCTCGGAGTCCGGCTGCAATACGTGATTTGATAGATGCCACAATCAGGCTGTTTGGCTGAGTTAGGAAACATAGGTATGTGAAGTCAGCACTACGAGTTTTAGATTGCACAGTAGTGATGAATGGCCTGTTTGTAGCTGCCCTCGCATACCTCCATTCCTGCGTTGCATAATTCGCCCTAAAGTCCAAGATGGCCTTCAGCTTGCGCTTGCAAGAACACCGAAAGAAAACATGGTTCATCCATTATTAGATTTTAAGTGGATCTACACCGTCAAGATATGAAAAGTATACACAATAACGTACTCAAGCGCAAGGTGATTCACATTGAGCAGATACGGTAAAGCCGTTCCAGAACTATCAGTATGTCTTGCATACCTATGTAAGAAATTTCATTATGTCATCAACTCTGAGTCTTAATAATGGTTGATCCTCTCCAGCGCGCTTTAGTGGATCGCGTGTTAAGTGCAAACTACGTATTCGTCCGTTCAGAATACTAATATATCTCGCGATTGGGCTTAACCTCTAGCTCTAACGGTAAATCCTCAACCTCTAGCGCTGGATTTGTAATTTCTAGACTTGATTTATCATTATCCGTCCTGGGAAGAACCACCGGAGTAGAAGTCAAAGGTCTCCGCGCCCTCTGAGATTTGGGACGTACGAAAGCTTTGAGAGGTGGGAAGTCTGGAAGTTCGGATGCTTGGAAGTTCTACGGTCTTGATGAACGAAACGGCCCCGTGGGCTAGAGGTCTTGACATCCCAGCAAAACCAAGTTGGCTGACAGTTTCGAGGCGAACGGGATGAAGAGTGCTCGCAACTCAAATTAAGGAGACGGATGAAAGAATCCATCAAGTGAAGGAGCTTTTTTGCATTGAAGGAAGCAGAAATTCTAATTTCAACATACACTTCGTGAAGATACTCTACCTAAGCTGTCAGAAACAAATTCACCTACTGATTCCAACCGATTCAAGAAATCCGTTGCAAGTAATCGTGCGCAGTGAGCATCAAGCTCCGAGTGATTAATCCTCTTGTGGTGTGGAACGGATCTGTAGAGTAATTATAGGCACGAGTGCCTTGCATGGCCCAATTTCCTTGCGAATCCAGTCATCACCTAAGCTCCAGCATCGTGTAGGGTGTAAATTGTAGTGCGGAAAATGTCTCACATGTTGATGGTGTTGTTGGCGGGGATGAGGTTCAGCAGTCGAAGGAGGTGGAGGCCTGCCTAAAGTGCTGGACACGAGCGAACCCAGAGCGCGTCATGACACCGCGTTTCCACGCTCGCAACGACCGAATTCCTCTCCCCGGACACAAAGACATCAGATGGAAAAGCACGACGTCTCCGATCCATCAGACTGGCTTGGTACTCGCCTGGCAGAATTTGCGCCAGTGGATGCTGCTCTTAGATGTGAAGTTTGTAAGGATTACTACAACACGCCGATGATCACGTCTTGTGCACATACTTTCTGTTCTCTCTGTATACGGCGAACCTTGGCTGCAGACGGAAAATGTCCAACTTGTCGAACCAATGACCAGGCAACCAAACTACGGCGGAATGGAGCTATGGAGGAGTTGGTGGAGAAATTCAAAGCTGCGCGCCCTGTGGCGCTGAAACTCGCACAGGATGGAAGGATGAGCCCAGAAAGAAGTACCACTGGCGCAAGACACACATCCAAGCGGAAAGTGGCAGAGGCAGATATCGAGGATGATGATGCTCAAAGATCGAGTCAGAAGCGGAAAACACGTAGCCAAAGTCGAAGAGATGGCTCGTCCGGACCTTCCCATGTAACGGTTCTCGACGATGAAGATGACGGAGACTATCAGCCAGAAGATGACTTGGTAGCCTGTCCGATCTGCAACAAAAGAATGAAGCAGGAGGCCGTCTTCCCACATCTCGATCATTGCGAACAGGAACAAGAGCAGGACCGAAGGAAGGGTTCGCGCACACGGTCCGTGAATGAGTTTCCTGTGGATCCTTGACTCATTTCTGTACTAATACGTTATAGAACGCCAAACTCCACAACCCCGAAGCCAAATGGCTCTCTATCCCAGCCTCCGTCAAAACCTCCAGAGCGCATCGCCGAACTGAGCTATGGTCTCCTTACTGAAAAGGCGTTGAAGAAGAAGTTATCAGAACTTGGAATCCCTGCCTGGGGCCCAAGGACTCTTCTCATCAGAAGGCATACGGAATGGGTCAATCTTTGGAACGCCAACGCAGATTCGACCCATCCTCGGCCGAAGCGAGATGTACTACATCAACTAGACGTATGGGAACGCACGCAGGGTGGGCACGCACCTAACGCCGCGGGAGCCTCGACCGGACCCAATGGAGTCATGAAAAAGGATTTTGATGGAGCAGGCTGGGCACAAAGCAATAAATCCGAATTTGACAAGCTGATCGCAGAGGCGCGGCGGAAACCGAAGAAGCCAGAAGAAGTGAAGCAAGAGGCCTCCTCCCAGACTACAAAGGGTGAGAGGGCACCTGATAAGTCTCCAGAGGGTGAAAGGCCCACAAATGGAAATACAGTGGACAATAGTCCTCAAACAATGCAGGCGCCGCCTCCATATCTCAAACACGAAGATTCTCTCGAACGTGCCAAAGAAAAGATACATGGTTTACGAAGACCTGACGATCCCAACTCGATTCCTCAACCCCCAGAGTTGAAAAAGCATTCCGTAGGACCACGAGGGTTGGGGGACGAAAGCAAAACGAATGGATCAAGTCGAGAAGAACTATTTCGGGCTGAGGAGAGGCGCGCTTCAGTGTCGTCTTTTTCTCCAGCACCGAATAAGGGAGGCGAGAAATTGCCCATGTTCTATGTCCCAGAACATCCCGTCAAAGACGTGGATAGTGAGAGCAACATACAATAAAGGACCGAGATATTTGGTATTGGGTCTTGATGTATCACGCTTATGTTGGACGACTGGGAATATCTATAACGCGAGATTCTGTCTGGAGGTTTAGAAACACATGCCCGATGTGCAATATTTGGCAATTACCGATTATTTTTGACATTACTCTACTGGTACTGTCGCCTTTGCCTGTGACTCTGTTGGTCGTGACCGCTCCTCGTTTACCGTCATTCCCTCGACTTGCTCTGCAGCCTGTCTCACAGGTGTCTCCTCCTTCGTACCATCTCTTCTCTCAGACTCCTCACCCTTCATCTCACCCTCCTTCCTCTCTCGCGTCCTCTCTTCCTCCCTCTTCCGCTCCACCTCCTCCACCTCCGCCAACCTCCTCCTCGTAACCTCCGCCTCCCTTTCTATCCTCACCCTCTCCTCCCTCTCCCTCGCCTCCCGCTCCAATCTCTCAAACTCCTCCTCGACCTCCCCCTCATCATCCACCACACCCTCGGCCCCAACCCCCTCCAAAACCCCACTCACCTCCTCCACCCTCCCCATCTCCTCCCTCAGCCCCTCCACCACGCCCTCTACCCCCTCCGCCCCACCCACCCGCTCGTTCAGCCCCCGCAGCACCCGCCCCGCATCCCGCATCGCCGATACCACAGCCACATTGTCCGCTGCGGCCGTGAGCGCGGCGAGCGTGGACTCGAGCTGGGCGAGGGTGGCGCTGCGCTGGGCGAGGGTCGCTTCGGCGCGGTGTTTGGCGCGCAATGCGGTGCGCGCTGTCGTGCGGCTGGATGAGGATACAGAGGAAGAGGAGGAGCTGTTGGAGATGGCGGTGCGGGCTTCGGTGTCGAGGGCGGCGATGCGGGTGGTGAGGTGGGGGATTTGGGTTTCGAGGGAGGTGATGAGGGTGGTGAGGGAGGCGATGGTAGTGTCTTGATCTGTAATGGGTGTGGGGTGTGGGTCTGCGGGGGATTTGAATTTGATGGTCTGGGAGGTTGGGGAGTAGGAGAGCGAGGGCCGGTCGCGGGAGAGGTAGGTGAGGAGAATGGATATGTCGGTAGGAGAGAAGGGTTGGGAGGAGCTGAGGGAGTGGGAGAAGGTGGAGGTGAAGGTCGAGAGGGAGTATATGTTTGAAGTACTGCTCGTAGTGAGGGATTCCTGCTTCTTTAGGATGGCATTTGCTGCAGCCTATACGAGTTAGAGTTAGGCCAACGACCTTGGATGGAGTGGGCGTGCGTGTACCTCAACGTTTTCAACCAAAACGAAATGTCCTACGGCGAGTTTATCGTCTGCCGAAGCTCCTCCGGTGACACCAAGCTGTCGAAGCATCCATGAGATCACTTGTCCCGGCGTTATTGACCAGCCCTTGTTATATATGCTCGTATTTGACAACAGAAATTCCTTCAGAGGTATCATCTCTTTCTTTTCTACAGCATCACGCTTTTGCAGTGTCAGCCGGGACATATATTGACCTTTGAAGCACCGTTTATGAACGCACTCACGATAACGCTTCCTAACGCTAGAGGCCGTCCCCATTGTTTAGAATTTAGAGCTTGCACAAGCTGCTCGCCCGTCTGGATGGTCAACAGACCTCGAGATCCGGCCTGAGCTGGGATGAGCCCAGCCCGCGCGGCGTCTGTCAAAGCTTTTTGCCATGCTGAAATATTGGCGTTGTATCCGTCGGGATTCGTGCTGGCCTGGAGCCGGAAGTCTGAGTAGAGGGAAGCCAGGCGGCCGGTGCTGTTGATAGCCAGTCAGCGAAGGATATTCAAACTTTTACAGCCGCATTTTACCTTTGGAAAGCTTTTTCGTGGTCGAAAATGAAATGCAGGAGCTCCGTCATATTGGTATGCTAACCAAGACAAAGTAGCATGTTCCACGAATACTTTACGGGTGGTGTCCGAAATGTATGGTCGATGTTGACTGCCCCGCGCGTCCAGACGCGTAAAGTGGTCAGGCGTATCGTCACAGCTCAACCATCTCAGTACTTTAGGAGGTAATGGTCAGATTAAAGTAGTTTAGTATTTCAGAAAGTGTATCTAGTAAAAGTGTACAGCAAGTCCCAGTAGTCTAAAACGTACTCCAAGAATGCATCTTCCACTGACAAATCAGAGACCATAAACTCCTCGCTATCTTGATAAAAATGTACAAAGTCCCCAACCGGAAATGCCTCTCAAAATGGTTGTCGCGACCCAAGTCGTTCACTCGAAATTGTCGTCCCGAGAAAGTTGCGGCTCGCCATGAGGCATTCGTACGGGACTTAGTGGACTAAGCGGTCCGGAATCGAAACTCGTCAGGGGAGGAACAGCAGCCCCTATCAAGCTTTTTCGATGGGCTCGCGGGCTCAAATCCAACTCTTCCGTCGCTTCCACAACGAGGCTTCCATCTTCTCCTGCGTGATTCTCGTCTCCTTGGCCCTGACCGGCCGCTGACCGGTTGGATTTGACAGCATGCCTTAGCTCATCAACGAAACCTTGCATTTGCCCGAATGCTAAGGGCGATGTGCCATCACCGTGCTGTGAGTAAAGCAAGCCCGCTTCGTTAAGGCACTTTTCGGCCGGAACCGTTTTGTCAAGTTTTAACCAGTTCTCGGTGGCTAAGATGGCCCATAAGGCTGCCTTCCTCTGGCGAGAGCCCCAATTCTGGGATCCAAAGCCTGTGCGTCCTTCGAAGCAAGCCGCTACTCTTTCGGTGAAAAGTGCATTACCAACTGGCCCGACGAGCCTGTTCTCCAGAATCCGGCTTGCCCACCTCGCACCGTCGTCCGCTGCAGAAGCCTCGCGCAACTTCAAAAGCTCGAGACCAAGAGCTAGGGTCCGAAGCGCATTATAAGGGGCCCCACAGCGGGTGATATAGGAGTAACAAGCAGTCTCCAGTGCTTGGTCGATACCATCGGCTCGCATTTTTGTTGTCAGCGCCTGATTGCTGATCAAAAGGCTGATAGCAGCCATCTCATTTGCTCCCGCATAGTATCTCCAGGCTTTGTCATTGCTATAATCTGAACGCAAAAGATCATACGTACTGTATGCAAGCCTATAATCGCGGAGGATAAAGGCATAATCTGCTAGCTTGCGCATGATGGCTTCAGGGGCATCGGGCCTATAGAAGCCTTGTAAGGAGTCATAATTACCACCTGCGCCACTACCACCCAGTGGACCACTCGAATTGCGGGAACCGGGGCCAAAAGGGGTGAAGCGTTTCGATAGTGACATAAAGCGACCGCTAAGTCCTCTCCTACGCGATGCGACTTGATCGTTCCAAGCAGCAGACTGTCGCTCCATCATAGGAATGATAGACTGTGTTACCATTTCGCGAACAAGCGATCGAATAGCCTGAGCGTCTGACTCAAACAAGTACGGTGTAGGGTCATCGTCCTCTTCGAACTCCTCTACTAGCCATTAATACATCGATCCATTAAAAGATTAAGGGATAGTCAGACCTCTTCTGTGGATCTCTGCTAACTCCTCCGCAGCAGAGATCCAATCGCACGCAGGGAGCCTTCTACTATCATCATCTGAAGGGAGACATCGACTCGACCTTAGCCGAAGAAGGTGACAATGAAGACCAAAATGCCTTTTCATTTGTTCAAATAGCGCCTGTGATCGGTTCATGTCGTCATGTTCTTCATCATGTATAAGGACATAATATCGTAAATATTCATTGTTGACCCACTGAGGCAGCCTACGCTCTCCGGAATTGGTGCTCGTGTACAAACGCCTGAGTTCTTCGATCGGCGAAGGAGTACGGGAAGAGATAGCAATAATACAAGCAATGGGATGTGAGAAAGTTTCATGTGGGGTCATAGGCAGACCGGAAAGCAATCTCCGCAGATAAAGCGAGTAAAACCGGGAAGGACTGCTCAAGCTTCCAGAGCCGGTACTTTTGAAGTTAATGTAATCTGTCGGACCTTGAGCAGATTGTGATTCGGCGAAGAGAAGATGACGATCAACCAGCTCTTCAACTTGGGGAACGTCTCCTCCAGTCCGAACCCGAGCCGGGGTAGTTCCAGAAGGAGACTCTGGGAATCCGTTGCCGTTGAGCCTTTGTTGAGCTTGATTGCTATGATCGGGCAGCCGAGGCGGTTCCAACCCATCCCGAAGGCCTTTGAATCGAATTCCAAAATCTTCCAGCTGTTTACTTGACGCAGTGCTGTCACGCACAGTCACTTTTCCATTAAGTCTTTCCCCATACGGTCTCAACAGTTGTAGAAGCCCTCCTGAAAAACCCTTTTGAACAATGAGCTCTTCTACCTCGGCCGATGCAAGAATCGCAACATGAGGTACGAAGGCCTGCGCAATAATATGCCTTGGATCGTCTGGCGTGCTTGGTAGGGGCTTCGTAGGCTGGGTTATCCCATCGGTCGTCCCTGGCGAGAAGAGCGAGCCTCCTACAAGTCCGGCCGGAGGCGTAGTCGCACTGGGCGTGACAGAATTTGACGTTGGAAGGGTAGAGGTTGAGGCAAAGAGGGCAGAAAGCGAGGCATTGGATCGGCGATATGGCAGGCTAGCCGTCGAGGAAGCCGGAGAAGAAGTCCTCAAGGTAGAATTGCGGGCTTTTGGCAGCACAATCGATTCATCAGACTCAGAGTATTGGGGCGATCTGAGTGGGTCGGCATCTTTTTCAGAGGTCATGGAAGCCTGCGACTCAGGCACACGTGCTCGAAAGAAGTCGGTCGACTTCTCGTGAACATCGAGGCCAGATGCGATCGACAGAGGATAGAGGGAGGGCACTTGCGACGTAGATTAAAGGGTTATGAAGGTTTGCGCGCGTTGGTCGTCTTTTCGTGCGAGGCCGGCGACGTCAAAGGCTGGGACTGTTGGACGGAGCTAAGCAGACTTCTCCGATCATTTATTTTCTCATGGTGACAAACACGCCGCGTTTGGACGTGGAATTTCATTTGACGGAGCCTTCGCAATAAAGCGAATGACATTACTGTATCGACGCTTATTAACCAGGAAGTGTAACTCGGTGTTCAATCCAGTTTCCCTTCGTATCTTGCCGTGTACTCCACCAGCCTCTCCATGTGTTCTGCATCATCTGCGGCGCCATATGTCCACACAGAACATGGGTGAAGCGCCAAGCCCAAAGAGGCGAAGGTTGAGCGGTTCATCAAGTCCGGGCTCACTCTCTCAGGCTCATGAAAGTACGATGGCGGACGCCAAGCAAGAGGGTTGTAGCCTTGAGCTTACAGACACGGAAAATACTCTACGACAGCTCCTTCTAGACGTCGCCGACTACATTGATTCTTCTCCACCTTCCAACAAGGAAGGGAGTCATGTAACCCTACCAGAAGATTTAGCCAAGTCAAAACTGGTCTTGAGGTTTACCGGTGGCTGGGTCCGGGACAAACTCCTTGGTGTCACTAGCCATGATATCGACGTTGCTATCAACAAAATGACTGGATACCAATTCGGTCTAAAGTTGAAAGAATATTTGGAGATTTCAGGCAACCCCGAAAAGTACGGCCTACAAGGCGTCGCATCCTCAGCTTCCCAGTCCGTCAATGCGGGTGTCGGGGACAAGAGCAAGGTCGTGGGTGGGCTTCATAAGATTGAGGCAAATCCCGAAAAGTCAAAGCATCTAGAGACAGTTACGACCAAAGTACTCGGACTGGACATAGACTTGGTCAATCTCCGTAAAGAGACCTACACTGAGGAAAGCCGTAATCCTCAGATGGAGTTTGGCACGCCTGAAGAGGACGCTCTACGGCGCGACGCCACAATCAATGCCTTGTTCTACAATCTGAGTCTGTCAAAAGTGGAGGACTTCACGGGCAAGGGATTTGGTGATATGGCAGAAAGAGTCATTCGCACGCCGCTTGAGCCATATCAGACTTTCAAGGATGATCCATTAAGAGTATTGAGGTTGATTAGATTTGCGAGTCGACTTGACTACGCTATTGATCCTGATGCCGAAAAATCCATGGGAGAAGAAGGGATTAAGGAAGCCTTGCGAGTAAAGATTAGCCGCGAAAGAATCGGTATTGAAGTGGAGAAGATGTTAAAAGGTAATATGTCCTTCAGCTCAAAGTAATTTCAATACTGATGCGACTCTCAGGACCTCGTCCATACTTAGCGCTTGCCCTCATTGAGCGCCTTGGTCTTTATTCAACTATCTTTACGGATCCGGAACCCATGCACGGAACATCCGGAAATCCCGAAATTCATAGACTGAGGCCTGCTTACAGCGTCTTGGAAAGACTTTTGCAACCCCAGGAAGGCGTCGCACATGGAATCATCAGTGATACAATAGCTCAAAATACCGAAGAGAAGTACATGGCTCTGTTGCTAGCTGCGCTCATTCCCTGGATTGACGCTCACGCGCCGGTGGTCCCCAGAGGTACTCGTAAGTTTCCGCCATCGATGCCCGTAGCAGTTGCTCGGGAAGGCATCAAAGCAAACAACAAGATTTGTGATGTCGTCAACGCCGCTGAGCGGAACGCGGACGAGATAATCAGTATTAAAGATCGATTAGTCCAGCGGAAGAAATACCCGCACCGTCGCGTTGAGGAGGAGGATCCGACGGCGCGAGATGTGCTCGGCATGACGATTCGATCTTGGGGTAGTTCGTGGCGGAGTCAAGTGTTGTGGGCAATTCTGGCAGAAGTCTCGGCCGAGCCAAGCAGTCAAGATAGTAAGTGATCTGTACGGCCTTGCAGCCCTTTGTGCTAAGCGATCCAGGGATTCTCGATGACTATACAACCTTTCTTACCGAGATCAAAACTCTTAACCTATACGAGGCGTACGCCTTCAAACCTCTCGTCGACGGCAAAACCCTTGCCAAGGCATTGTCGACCAACCCAGGCCCTTGGATGAAATCAGCGCTTGACGTCGTCATGGCCTGGCAGTTACGCAATCCCGATCAAAGCGACCCACAGGAAGCTATTGAGCAGGTGCGCTTGCTGGGACAGAAAAAGGGTGAGCTCACTAAAGATCTCATCCATCATTTCCTTGGGCTTACCATCCGTCCTCTGTTTGCAAAGACCCAGCAGCCGTCATCGGTCACGCTTCAAGGACGTAAACGTACGACCGAAGCGCCACCTAGTAAATTTGGAGACCATTTTACCGAGGATGAGAGTCAGACAAAGCCGTGGAAGGGCCAGGAATCGTATGCGCTGGACTTGCTAGAATGGACATTGCATAGTTTACCAGATGGAGAGACGGTGGAGAAGAACTGGGGTTTGCTGGTACCGCCATTGCTTACGGTCGTGGACGATATCGATCATAGCTTGAAAGCGCGAGGCTGTGTCATGTTGAAATTGCTTCTGGAACATACACCACCGCACATCTTGGCGCGAACAGGAGTAGGCGATGTGATTGAAGAAGCCGTGATGCCGTGCCTATCGTATCTTCCAACCCTAACCCCCGAAGACGAATCTATTGCGCTCCTTTCTGCCGCGTACCCGACGCTCATCGCGCTATCTAGGGTGCGTTACTTGGAGACACTGCCAAAACAGCAGACCCAACGTAAGACTCACAACCACACGTCCAGCAACAGACTCCGATCATCGCCGAAAGAGCAAAAGATTCATTTCCTTGACACACTTGTCCGCCAAGGCATTCTCTCCGGCTTTGCGCATGTCAGCGATCATGTGCGTGTTGCCGAAACGCTGTTCGTACACCTCACCCCGCTTGTCCAGGAGCTCGGCATCGAGTTTGTAAAGCATCTAAAACATGTCCTCCCTCTAATCACAGACGTACTTTCAAACCCTATCGGAGCGGCATACCCACCGTTGCTCATTGTTGCAACAAAAGCGTTGCAGACCGTGATTCTCAATTGCTGGCCGCGGATGTCGTTCTGGAGAGGAGAGATCTTGAAAGGAATAACACTATGTTGGTTGAGAATTGCAGAGGAAGATCGATCAGACGAACAGCTGGTAGCCATCAAGGAGGAGCTTCAAAAAACGGTCGAAATCCTAGCGGCAGCCGTGAGGCAGGAAGTCGACATAGACAATGACTTCCAGCAGCTCACGGTCGCAAACGAGGGTCTGAAGGACCTCTTTGAAGGCGTTGAGTCCGAGCAAACTACTGCAGAGTAGCAATGCAACTTAGGCATGCTTGGGCTTTCTGCCTTCCAGTCCGGAGCGCCTCAGGGCTTGTATTCCGGATCCACTTTACTCTGCTTGAACAAGCTCTTGCCTCTCAACCATTGCTTGTATGCTTTATACCTCTTCTTCCCGCCATCCTCGTCATTGACTGTCAATGGATCATCGTGGACAACGAGAAAGTCCTCGTAATACTTCAAGTCTTCCTCGCCCACTTCCCAATTTCGTCCCTGCGTATGTTCCAGTTGCTCATCATCGACCATACCATCGATATTCGCGTTGAGCATAGGCCCGCCACCGCTATTGACATATTCAATGTAATCAGGATACGCATCGGCAGGGAACTCAGTGGAGACCACGAGGGGGATGTTGACGGGATGGCTGACATAGCGGTCGTATTCCTCGGCTTCAGAAGCAGTGATGGACGGGTTGAGCGAATTGTTGTGGAATTGGTTTAATGACCACTGGGACATGAGGTTTTTGTCTGCAGGTCTGAAGTTCTGGGATGCACTGGACGACAGTGATGGTGGCGCCAACTCTACATGTGGGTCGCGCAGGATACTATGCTTTACGACGGGGTCTTGACCGGGAGGCTGTAGACGACTTATGGTGGTGTCTGTATCACTTTGAGGATCAACGATCGTGACGCCTTTACGGTGCGCTTTTGCTTTCCCTGGAGACTCCAGATCAGTCGTATTGCGACGGGGATGAAATGGACTAAAGTCATATTTGGAACCGTTCTCTGGCGCCTTTCCTGGAAGGTATTTAGCTGTAGAGTTCATCTTGTATGCGTAAATCATCTTGAGCGAAGACAAAGTGAGAGGCCGATAGTACTCTAGCCAATAGTCGTCGTAATTGCCGAGCCCTTTGGATGAGAGTTCCTGACTAGATTCTAGCAGGGGAGGAGGCATTTTTCGAGGCTCTAGATTTTCGGGCGTGAACCATTTCTGGTAATCTCTCCGGGATCTTTCAATAAATAGTCGTGGATCAGCGTGATGCAGATAGTGATCAGTTGTCAGATCCCACAGCATTGGCTGCCCATGGGCATAGATGTAGTTCCCCAGGAAGAGGTTGTATGCCTCTTGTCGTTGGGCATCCAGGAAGGAATTATGGTAATACCGCTTGAAGCTTTCCACCATGTCCCGAGAGTGACTATGCCAATGATCAATCTTACGATAGGTTGCCATTGTATTGACCAGGTGCGACCCCCCATATTGTATGGCAATAGTATCTCCGTGATCGTGGAACATATGCGTGAAGATGTTGACAGCATCAGTGTCATAGTCAACATTGTCACCAGCAATGACACCCAGGGCTTGAAGTTGGCGGCCGAGGGCTCTCTTCCCAATGACGAACTGTGCCGCGTTGGTGCGGTCGAGGCAGTCGATGCAATTGGTCCTGGCGATACCGTTCTGGAGCAGTGGCTCCGTCTCGAATTGATCTCCATTATGAAAGAATCCAGTCTTCGAGATAACTTCTTCAGCAATGATTTCTAGGGTCCCAATGACATCTTGCCCACGTGTTTTCGAAGCACGACTCATGTCAAAGGCTTTGTAAATTATCTTCTTATCAGCGGGAAGAAATTGATTAAGGTATTTTAGCGCATTTTGGTATTCGGTGAGCAGCTTGGATTCCCGAGGTTTCCGTTCTCGGGCTTTTATTAAATTGATAGCAAATACTGGTGCTCCGTACCGTTCGAAAAGATTGTCAAAATGGAGAGCAGCGGGCTGATAGAACGGATCCAACAGATTCAGGTCAATGTCAGGCTTTGGACTAACTCCGCTGTTATCTTGCGTCCAGTAAAGAGGAATACTGCCCCTGTGTTGGACATAGGAAGTATAGCCTGGGCTCGAGTACAATCGTGGTCCAGGGGCATGGAATGAAGTTGTCAGCATCTCTGATACGATCTGCTCGGTCTCAACATCGTTGGCAACGTAACCTAGGTCATTCGCTCCTCGCTTAAGAAAACGAGCTCCAGCAAAGAACCTCGAACGTCTCGCAATAATTGTAATGTAGACGCAGCGACCAAAGATGTCAAGAGAAGACTGGTCGATGAACCCGTGCACTATTGGGAGACACCAGTCGTAAAGGTTCTGTAGGGAATCTAAGGCGGCCGAGAGCAAGAAGTGATTCCAGACAAACATGTTGTTATAGTTCCGATTTGGGTGAGGATTCCCCTCCTGAGCAGCTTGTCTTTCCAGTATGATATTGTCCTGCAGGGTGCGAGTGATGTTGTATGAGTAACTAAAGTAGAATGATCTCGACAAGTCCAAATTGTTGAGTATCCCCAAGAACCGAGCTTCCTCCGGATTCCGGTCCCTTGCAAAACGAGTGCTCGATCCTGTTGTCAACGGCACAAGCTCAGTACCTTCGATTTGGTAGATATAGTGACCGCCAATCATGGCCACTTGCTGTCGTTTGGTAATGAGCAGCATGTAATAAGCTTCGGTAAATCTGATAAATCCTAGCAGCCCCCATGTGCTACATTTCATCTTCATGCCTCCAGAGGCCTTGTTTCCGTCATCAATCGTGTTCAACAGCTGAGTCATTTCTCTCTTGTCATACGTAATATCGTCTTCGACGATGCTCAATTGTCCTGGCGGCGCCGTTCGATCAATCTTCAGAACCCTGTATTGGCTATCGAGGACATCGGCTCCAATTAAGTAGAAGCGAGTAGCGGTTTCATAAAGATGGAACTTGTGCATCTTGCGGGAACCCGCTTCGCCAAGTCGATCGTAGGCATCGGGTCTATCTCTATAAAGCCCTGCTGGGTCGGATGACTTTTCGAAAGACGACGGTTCAGGGGGCTCCTCATCATCCCCCTCTATCTGCACTGATGGACTCCTTGACGTCTTTTTGGTTTCCGGAACTTCTTCGTGTGTTGGCATGGCCTCCGGCAAGGGTTGTCCATTCAGCTGGAATTGAGTGCCTGATGGTGACCTTGACTGTACTGCCTGAGGGGTTTTGAGATTGGGATCGACCAGGGAAGGAGAAATGGCCAGCAGTTCTGAATCCTCCACAGGGACGTCGAGTAAAGCAGTCTGCACCGCAGGAACAGAGCTGTCTGCTGGCCCCGGCATGGCCGCTTCCTTGTTTGGCTGCTCCATCATCTGGACCTATAAAGTAAAGTTCTCCACAGAGCTACCAGACATTCGACTATGCTCACGTTGTTGTGGCGACGTGATTGGTTCTGTGACTAATTGGGGAAAGGTGTGTTTCTTCATTTGTTGAGCAGATGCAGGTCGATAAACACGTCACCTCTTGTGCTAGATGGGCCTAGATTTCGATCACGCATTTCCGTGGACTGCATCAGTGTAAGAGCGGCTATAGCGTAAAGTTATGAATTTTCACAAGCATTATGCCATGTAGAGAGGGAAGGAAGATTAAGGTTAGGTATGTTAGGGTTCGAGGCTTTGCTTCGGACAGGTACGTCGGAACTCGGCAAATCCGGCGGTTGAGGCCAGACATTTCATTTGTGCACTTTCTCGTTTTCATCTACAATATGTACATAAATTGTCCTTTGCCTCTTGTAGAAGCAAAGTTGTCTACTAGAGGCGTATGTCCTTCTATGAAATTCATTTCCTGGGAAATAGGTAAAACCTTCCGTGTATTCGCCCTCTTGAGCACCGTTCTTAAGCCAAGTGCCCCAATAACGACAAATAACATGAATGCCGCACAAATGCTCATACCTCTCACATAATATGGCTTATCAACATCGGGATAGAGCCTCGTGCCCACCAAAGGCCCGCACTGTCCAATGATGTTAAGCATCGCCATTCCAGTTCCTTTCTTAGAATCTGATTCCTGGTTATTAATCGTCCACGTAATGATGAGGGTGACCGCGGAGAAGAATCCTGCAGCCGCAGGATAGACGCCACAATATCGCCAAAGCGCAGTCCAGTGAGCAGAGCCCGTCGCTGCGATGAGAAGGTAACCCGAAGCCGCGAGAAGAGCATGGAGCGCAATAAAAAGGCCTCGATTATTCGTGCGATCGGAGAGATATGCAGTGATGAGAACGACGACGAACGCCACCAGGTAGGGTGGTGCCGAGAGCGCTTGGGAAGAGAGCGAAGAGTATCCCATTCTGGCAATTATCAGCAACCTGGTGCCAATGGAGGGCGGAGATGCGGACTCTTTAATAATAGTGGGCAAAAATACAGGCATTGAGCTGAAAGCAACATTGCAACTGAAGAACATCAAAGCAGTAAGGTAGCACTTGGGATCAATCAGAGTCTGAAATACTTCATTCAAATTGATCCTCTGTTTCGCGGGCACTTGCGTAGGGTCATCTGACTGCGCAGCATCACCTATACTGCCTTCCTTGCGCAACCGAAGTTTGGCGACCTTCCGCTGCCTCGAGCTTAAAAATCGTGCCGTCTTTGGGTTATCTGGAACATGAGACCAGGCAAACACGGCAGCTACAACGCTTGGAAAGCCTTCGATAAGAAACAACAGCCGCCAAGGTGCGATTGGACCGGCTTGGCCGATCTTTGTGATCACCCATGCTAGACTACTCGCGAAGGAGGTAGCCAATGGTGCGGCGGAAATGAAGAGACCGGTCCGGAAGGCAAGCTCGTTGCGGCGATAGAAAAACGAGAGGTAAAAAGGCACGCCAGGTCCAAAAGCAGCTTCACCAACGCCAAGAAGTGCTCTTATAATCAGGAGCGTAGTGAAGGATGTCGTTATGGATTGGAGGGAGGCTAATAAACCCCAGGATAGGACGCAGAGAGATATATAAATATGCGGCGGTACAAGACGATACCTGCTTGCGCTTTAGCGGTCCATAGATTTCTTGGAATCACGGTGAACTTATACATCAAGGTCATCCATTCGAACAAGATATAGGTGATGTAGAACGCAGTGAGCAGCCACTCGTACTGCGAGCCCGTCAACCTAAGATCTCGAACCAAACCGGCTATTCGCGCATTCCCAATATTGGAACGATCCAGAAACGACAGCATGTACAGCAATGCCATGAAAAGCACCAGTCTCCTGTCCAATTTATGTACAACAGCCTTCTCTTCATCTGGTGTATAGAGCTCGAAGCTTTGGGTACTTGCTCTTCTGCGAGATTGCAAACGAACATTGTCCCCATCTTCATCACCCCCAAAATCATCGATTGCGTCCAGGCCCCTCGATTGCTCAGGAATAAGCTGCTTCATCTTGAAGGCCTGCCCTGTTTCGGACATCGCCAATCCATCTTCGTCCTCCGCCTCACTGTTGGTATCAGGCGTAAAGCGCGCTGCTTCGACGGATCCATTGCTAGACGTCGAGCTGTCTTGACGCTCGACAATTGTATCATCGTCCGGGTTGGTTTGGATTGGGGCGTAACGGGAATTTGGCATGACGGTTGCTGCACATAGCGAGACGGCATAGGTTTGTTCAAATTTTAGTTAGCACTACCTCAACATTCTCAGTCTTTACGGATAAAGGTAATCGCAGAATAATTGACGGCTATTTTCGAGTCCAAGATGGTGTACATTGAGGTTCAGGGGCGACGTGTCTTGCAGCGTCGGTGAGGCCAGTTGAGCTTGATCTCGGAGGTCAACCGCGGCGGTTGCCGTTGGCTGCGGCAGTCTCAACTTGCATAGGCGCGCGACCACGGTTCAAATGCATACATTCGAATACTGTACAGAAAATTGTTCTACATCTACAATCTATCCTATGGTATAAGGAGAAGCACCTGGTCCAAACAGCAAGTGTGGTTTTCTCTCCGCCAGATCTAGAATCGTCTGGGCGAAGACTGAGTTCGCCCAAGCAAACCAAGGCCCTATTCCTAGCGTCAGCACCACCTTTCTGTCTTGTTTGTAGGAAGAATACTTACGAGTGTAGTCTTTATTTCTGCCCACGTTAATGCTTTCGTGAACCAAGCCAAGGGGACTCGCCTCCTTCACAAGCTCCATGACCTCGAGAATTTCATCATCATTGTCGCTGGTCATTGCTTGGACCAGCAAGCTCATCGGCCATGCATTCTGCAATCCGATATGCGGACCGCCAACGCCTTTGAAGTCTCTACCCTTCAGATAATAAGGGTTCCCGCTCTTGTCTAGGATCATCTTTCGCGTATTCTGATACACTTTATCCTCCTTCTCCAAGAATCCCATTAGCGGTAGAGCAAGGAGAGATGGCAGATTTGCGTCGTCCATGATGATTTGCGAGCCATACCCATCCACTTCAAATGCAAAGACCTGTCCATATTTCTTGTGTGCTACGACGCCATGCTCCCAAACCCCGGCTTCAATGCGCTCTCCACGAGCTTGTAGTCTGTCGCTGCGCATACCATCGCCATTTTTTCGCAGCATTGATGCCGTCTTCTTAAGCTCGGCAGCGATCATGGCATTTGCCGGAATGAGGAAGCCAAGGATAGTAGCATCGTCACTGGGCCGGAATGCACTCCGAATGAGTCCTGTGCCACTGTTGAGAGGGTTGCCATTGCCATTGAGGGTGAGAGTCTCAGTTCCAGCTTGGGTTTTGCGCTTGAATGAGTACTTGTTCCTGTTGAGGGTACCAAGCTTAGCATCGAACGTGGGCATTTCTTGCTCATCCAACGTTCGCAGGAGTACCTCTAGTGCCTTGTGCCATCGTAGAGTAAGGAAAGCAGTGGATCCAGTCTGTGCATAAAACTGGTTCGAAAGTGCTAGAAAGTGGGCGAGCGAGTCCAACTCATATTTGCATTCGAAGACGAAGGAGGGTTCCGGAACTGGATGTATTTCATCATCCTGGTTATTGTTGACCGGTGATAGCCCGCTTGGAGGAGGCGGCTGAAAGGCGTTGCAATATGGCGACTCGATGACGAATTCGGCTTGGGTGTTAATAGCCCCGAGTATCAAATTGAAGATCTTCTTGTCTTTCTTTGCCAGTGGTTGATACTGCCTCAATTGGTTTGTCGAGTCCCTGAGCCATTCTGCATCAATATCACCTGTGACTATGAAGCTTTGCGGTCCCTGCCATTTTGTCTGATCTCTCCAGTTCATGAATGCTTGCTGTTGTCTCTTCGCTGTGCCATCATTATGCCACCGGACTGTAGTATCGACCGTATTTGGAAAAGCGTTTTCAAATATTCGAGCCATGTCCTTGTCTTTCATTTTTGTACTGATATCCGTAATGACCTGCTCAACTAAAGGTGACTCGAAGGTTCGACATTGGGGAGCTGGTCGTTGGAAAGGTAGCTTCATCGGGCCCTCGCTGTAAGGGTGGCTATGAAGTGATTTTAGAGTTTGAAAAGGAGAAATCTAAAGGTATGGAGATGAGAACATACTGTTGATATTTGGCATACTTCTCGTAGGCAGGACAGATATCCTTGTACCTGTTCGAGAATGACGGCGATCTCGGCGGTATAGGCGGTGCAGCGACAGCGACATAGTTGGTGATGATGACAAGAATCGCCAGTAAGCTGGCCGAAGGGTTCATCATTCTGAAGAGAGACAAGCAATAGTAGTAGGGTACAAAAGTTGAGTTCTAAAGTATGGGGCAGAGAGTGCTTCTTCTACCAGCACATCCAGCTGCGGTATTCATTTGTAGACAGTATGCACAGACATTGAACCACGGTGCAAGCCGGGATCACTCGAGTAAGAATGCCATCCATAAAACGATGTACAGTTGGATTAAGATGATGGCATTGTGAAGAACAAGCTCGCAGCGCCAAGCCAATTGGTGGTTCGCGCTCCTAGAGCACGACAATTGGCGTGGGGCAGCTCGAGTTCAACTTAACCCGACAGGCCGGAACAATGGTTACGTACAAAGGCATAAGGCCAGTCTATGTAAGATAATATCTATGTCGAGCTACCACTGTAGAATAATCTGTACTTTTTGCGGCGAGAAAGAATGACAGAATCTGCGTCTGGCCCTAACCAAGCCATGATAACCTGGTCGCACCGATATGGACAGCCGTCGGATCCAAGCACCTACAAAATATAGAGGCAACTCTATTTCTGCTGTGCAGCAAGTTTATCAAGAAACTCCTTAGGTGGCTGCTGTCGGTATCCTTGAGGATTGTTTTCTGTCCATCTCCACAGATCCGAGCAGGCATCTTCAAGGGTATACTCTGCTTTCCATTTCAATTCTTCATTCGCACGGGTAGGGTTAGCAGTTAGGTCCAAAACGTCTCCTGGACGGCGGCCGACAACTTGGTAGGGAAGATCTCGTCCTACTACATGGCTAAAGGCTTTGATCATATCGAACACGGTGCTGCCTTTGCCGGTGCCGAGATTCCAAGCCCTGACGCCTGGACGATGCTCTCGAAGATGGTTAAGAGCGATGAGGTGCCCCCGTGCAAGATCAAGAATGTGAATATAGTCACGGATCGCTGTTCCATCTTTGGATGAATAATCTGCATGCGACCGGCGTCAGTGAACCATTGCCATCTGTTTATTGTCGTGGACTATGCATACCGTCTCCGAAGACAAGTAGCTTCTCCCTTTTGCCAACTGCAACTTGAGCGAGCAGAGGAAGGAGGTTGTAGGGCACGCCTTGTGGATCCTCGCCCATGATACCACTTGGGTGGGCTCCTGCAGGATTGAAGTAACGCAGTAGCGCACCATTCCATTCTTCACCACTTTTACCTTCCTTCTTAGCGTTGGCTCGTTGAGCATTGATATGGTCTGTAATCATAGTCTCCACCGTAAACTTGGTATTTCCGTAGGGATTTGTGGGACCCAATGGGCAGATCTCTGGGATAGGTATCATGTTCGGGAATCTCGTAGCATCGCCATATACTGTAGCGGAAGATGAAAAGACAATGTTGGTCACATTGTGCTTTTTCATTGAACGCAGCAGGCAGAGAGATCCGTAGACGTTGACGCGGTAGTATTCGAGGGGTATCTCGCCAGATTCACCGACCGCCTGAATGATGTGTCAGAAAGAAGTCTGTGACGAGAGTGATGGTCATCAGAGGTGAGGGTTTTTAACGAACCTTGAGGGCTGCAAAGTGAATGACATTGTCGATATCTGGATTCTCGGAGAAGACCTTGTCAAAATTCTCTTCTTTAGTAATGTCGATGTTGTAGAACACAGGGCGTTTGCCGGAGATCAGCTCAATGCGCCTGAGAACTTCGTTGTCCGAGTTATACAGGTTATCGACAATTACGACCTTGTAGTCGGCTTGGAGTAAAGCAAGCGCAGTGAACGAGCCAATGTAGCCAGTCCCACTAGGTAATGTCCGTCAGAAACAAGATGGAGATATCAATGCTAGAACTCGTGAGAACTCTGGGGGTACTGCTCCTTGCTGCGTGGCCTCTTGCATAAAGGCCTCGAGGCTGGACTTGGTCAAGAAGAGCCTGAGTGGTGACCTACCCAGTGACTAATACCGAGCCGACGACCATATTTGCGAATCAAAAGCAATTTTTTCGGGTCAGGGAATCAATTGGATATTTTTGTCTGCGGTTTGGAGTGTTTAGGTAGGTACAAGCTCGAGCGGGGTGTGTAAAACGGCGGTGGGATATCTTGAGCGACGTAGCCAGTCCCTGCAGTGGACAGGGTCTGTGGATCGGCCCGAGGACCAATCAAAGGGGAAGCCTTTCCATGGAAGCGGTTTGGAGCTTCAGCATATCGATTTTCATGTGAGTAGTACAGAGTTAGAGTAGCTTGATTGGGGGTCTCCCCGTTAGTATTGCAGCTACCTGGCTGGTGATCCAAATGGGACAGCGAGTGGTTCTCAATATTGAGATGGCCGGGAATCCATGATTGGATTGGGGGCCTCCCCATAGGTGTTGGAGGGATTAAGCTCAATTACAATAAGACAAGGTACCAGGCTTGAGAGTAGCATATCGCCAAAATCCCAGAGTTCAACTGGGGAGACCCCCAATTAGGTTCTGTCACTCGCGTGCGCATGACGATTGCGACGCAGGTCCGCGGCCCTGACAGGACGCGCTAGTGGGGCGCTATTCCGAAAGCGGCTACCAGGGCATGCGCACAGTCAACAAAGCTCGCTCTGCTGCTACAACAATACCTTTTCTCTATACACTATTGTTGGTCGACAATATCCTCTGCTGTACGTATCATCTCTCCTACCTCGAATATTCACAATAGCTTTGTCGATCCTATTGAGGGTCTCCCCAACACAAAATCACTGTTGCGCGCCCATGCTCTTCCTATTGTTGTCGCTTGAAAAAATCGAGTCTTCACAATAGCAGCGTCTATCCTATTGAGGAGGCCCCCAGCTGTCAGAAAACTATAAAACCATTTCTCTCCTCTGCTTTGAGCGCTGCTTCTTCCTTCTTCAACTTTTGCGACATCATTTTCCCTTCGGGAGTTCTTACGAGGATCTCCCCATATACTCATTCGATTTAGGTGCCGGTCGCCTTTTTCTACGATGTCACAAACACCAACCCGCCGCAGCAGCCGCCTCGCCGGGCGAACGACCCCCAGCGAGGCTCCTCGTCCTCGGACGAGGGGTCTCCCGGGGGTCGATTCCGCCCAATCGACCGCCTACGGCTCTCGCCAGAGAGCCCAGCTCCCCCAGCTGGGAAACCAGCTGCAGGGGGGCGAGACCAGCGTCCTCGCCACCATCCAATCGGCGGGGGCCTCCTCGACCCCAGAGGAGCCCCAGGATGGTGGCCTGGGGGAGCAAACTGCTCCTCCAGAAAGAAGCTATATCCGGGAGGCAGGCACGGTTGCCGCTCCCCAAAGGTAACGACTCATAGATCCATGATCAACGCTCTGACCAAAATGCTAATGAATGAAGCAGTGCCCCCCAACAGCCTCCCGCGCCAGGACCTCCTGCGCCCATGGACCAGGGCGAGGAGATGGAGGAAGAATCGTAAGTACCATAGATGAATGACTGCACCTCCAGATGTTTATACTAATGTTACTCAGATTCCTGGTCCGCAGGCATTGGTGGATCGCCCTCTTCACCTGGCTGGTGGCCTTCGTGGCCGTTAGCTCGTCTTTCGCCGGTGTCCTTACGGACACGAGGATCTCCCAGATCCTCCATCAGGAAGTTTCGGCCATCATCAGCAATTCTTCGGAGGCGCTGAAGCGGGCGGTGGTGGAGGAGGTGCGCGGCTTCGTGCCGTCACCACCTCCGCCGCCATCTGAGCCCGCGGAAGACCCCATCGACATCGACTTCCTGTCGGCACTCATTGGAACCCGGGTCGACCCCCGCCTCACCTCGCCCGTCGTGACGGGCGGGGAGGGGTGGGTCAACCAAATGTACCGCCGCTTCTTCCTCCCAACCGAACCTCATGCACCTGTTACAGCTTTTATGAGCTGGGAGGAGGCAGAGGATGCCTTTTGCGCCGCTCCGGCGGTAAACGCGGCGGACTTCGACCCAACCAATAGCAAAGCACAGCTAGCGGCCATCATACCACACCAGATCTACCCGACATCGTTCACAATCGAGCACATCCCCCAAAGCGCCACTCTCGACATCGACAGCGCTCCCGAATGGGTCGAACTCTGGGTCTACGTCTCCGATATGGCGCTCCGCGACGAGCTCACCGACAAAGTCAACGAAGTCATGGGTAGCAAGTACTCACTCGATTACGACGAGGACGGACGCCAGAAAGGGGATCCTTCAGCATTCCTGGCCAGGAATCCAGAGCCAACCGGTCTTCCAACCAAAGAGCTGCGAAAGTACAACCTTGGCAATCATTGGCGTGCACCAAGCGACTTCGTACGCATCGGCAAATTCCGCTACGACATCGACAACCCCAACTTCTTTCAAACCTTTGACCTGCCGATTCCCTTGGTGGACTGGATCAAAACCAACAAAGTGCTCATTCGAGTCACAAAGAATTACGGAAGGGAGTGGACTTGCATGTATCGTTTCAGACTCTATGGTCAGCTGGCAGAACCAGCGACAGAAGAGAGACCACCGTATGAACGCATGCTCATGGAGCAGGAGGCAGCAAAGAAGGAAAAATGGTTCCCACCATATTGGCTATTAACAGACTGGTAATGACCAGTTTGCACTTTTCACTCTATCACCCATCGGGAATCATCACGCTGCTACTCATTTGAGATCATCACTCCACTACCCATTTGGGATCATCACTCTACTACTCATTTGAGATTTCACTTCACTACCCATTTGGGATTTTTACTCTACTATCCGTTCGGGACCATTACTCCACTACCCATATGGGATCATCACTCCAGTACCCGTTCGGAATTCTCACTCTACTACCCATTTGGGATTGTCTGCGTGGCTTCATCGGTCAGCATTCATCAGCGGCATTTCACGACTGCATCACAAGGGAGTTTGTTTATTTGCAAAAGACGATACCAATCAGCACGGCGTTCACATGGCGATGCATCACGATCTTGTTTCATACTCGGCGCTCCCAGAGATCTGGTTGAGCAGACATGGCTTTACACACGGCGGTGACTTTCGACGGAGCAGACGGCAGGGCGGTTCATTCTTGTTTCATACTCGGTGCAAATGGTTTACTCTGTGCGAGTTGGGTTTTCGGTACAAATGGTTTTACGGGTTTTACGGGTCTTCGGTACAAATGGTTTACTGGGTGCAAGGGATTTTTACAGTGGCGATTTTCGAATGGGGGGACTACTTTGCTTTTTACTTTGCTTTATACCCAATGCTCCAAATTCGGTTGAGCAGGCAGTTTATTCAGTGGCGACTTCCTTTCTCAGATGGTTTTTCACAAGGGGCGCGATCGACAATGCGGGTTTATGATCAAATCGATACTTCTAAGGTTGCGAAAATTCGATCTCACCAAGTTCTTCTCGCTGTCCCCTTCCTATCGACGCGTGTATTTGGCTATTGTCTCAATAGTAGCAATGCGTATCCTCCCTGCACTGCCGACGGCGCAATTTGACTAGCAGCCTTAACACGAATAGGGAATTTCACAAGGTCATTAGTTACTCATATAAGGTAGCTCTAATCGCTCCGTGCGCGCGGAAACCTAATCCAACGTCCTGGTTAAGGGGCTTGGCGGGCTGTGTCCTCACCGACCTCCTTCCGAAGAAGGGCTGAAAGATGGAGGATCGATCGTAAAAGCTCGAGTCCATGCTAGGAGAAGCCGTCTGAGTGGAGCAGGTGAGCCCAAAATGCAGAAAACGACCCCTTCAAGCAGCTGATTACGAAAAATGCGTCATACTTTGCCTTTTCGGGAATCATGTCGCGACGTCGCTTAAAGAGTTGGCTCTTACAATTCCCTGTCTCTCCACATTGTACCCAGGAAAGCTGAAACGTATCCTTGGAGCCCTACCAATAATTTATTGCTACTCTTAATATTCTCGGAAATACTTACTGGATGAATAGCCCAGAACTTCTCTGCAGCCTTCGCAAGACCATGTCTGGCTGGTTGAAGTATGTCTGAAGCCTGCCAAGAATTCCAAATTGCATGCTTTCCTTGTGCCATCACTGAGCAATCTTCCTTTAGAAATGGTCGGCGTCCCGAAAAGCAGTGGTTGCAAAACCTGCAAAAAACGCAGGCTAAAGGTCCGTCTCCTGAAAGCTCACGCTGACGCCACCATCGATACTACCGATTACTGAACATCTCGCAGTGCGATGAATCATGGCCCGAATGTTTGAGATGCCAGAAAATCAAGCAGCCATGTCCGGGAACGAGTTCCTTGCTAACGTTTAAGGATGGTAGGCCCAAGGCTACCAGCGCTTGTGCAGCACTCGGACCGGAGAGGAACACGTCCGAAACTGTCCTGTCGCTGCGACCCGGGCCACCGTCTAAGAAGATGCAAATGGACTTGACCATTTTGGATTCTAAGTGGTCGGAGAGCGGTGCGTTATCCCAGAAATGGCGAATCAAGACGCGCCTTGAATCTTTGTCGGAAGTGCCCGCCCTGCAGCAGAATCTAGATTCGACCATGCGAATCGTCAAAGAACAATTACCAGCATGCTGTGGGAATCATGGGTATCTACAAATTCCCTCCCATCCTGCTCAGTCTTCACGGGACAAGCTCGTTCATGCTGTGATTGCCACCTTCGAAGGGCCTGACACTGGCTACAAATTGACGCAGTTTGGAAAGTACGTGCGCGACATCCCCAAGTATGTAGGCGAGAACTCTGCATTGGACGCAGCAGCTGCTTGTCTTGCGGATGCGCACTCCAACATGATGCGAAATCATCGGTCCTGTGAGGGACAAGTTGCCGATCCGGTCTTATATCTCAAGGCCCTGCAGAGGCTGCAAGAAGCTCTGATGGACCCAAGTACTGGCATGTCAACCTGTACCCTCGCAGCAACAATACTCCTTGGGATTGTTGAAGTAAGGCCTTCCTAGATTGTCGTCTCCACTTCGGGTACGTTGTACTGAGACTAATTCCTATCTACCGAATAGATAATCGGAGGTTCCAGGGAAGATTCGAAATACCTGAGTCATGCTGGAGGTACGACGAAATTGATAGAAATGCGAGGCTCTTCTAATCATTCGGATGAGTTTGCCTGTGATGTATTGCGGTCCCAAAGGGGAAAGATTGTAAGTACATCACCAATGCCTGCTGTTTGCTTGCCAATGGCCGCTGATCGATTTGAATAGATCGTGCAGGCACTCTGGAATGGCACGGCTTGCTTTTTGGAGTCGAAAGAATGGCAGGCCGTGGCTTTTCCAGACCAGGGACTAACAGAAACGGACATATTTCAAAACAGGGTCCTTAAGCACATGGTTCAGATTCCTCGAATTCTCAAAGACTATCGTGAACTTCGCTTTTCTTCCTCTACTATCCTTCCCCTTGATCTACTCTTTCGGTTAAGGGAGATGCGATCTTCGCTAAGACAGCTTGAACATGAACTTGAAGCTCGCCTTTACGACGACTCTATCGTCATCGGAGCTCCTTCACGATTCGGATCTCCGCTTGTTCCTATCTTCTGGGATTTCAAAAAATGGTCCGAGGCCTCATTATACAATTACTTCTGGGCCCTTTTCATCATTGTCAACCAGCTGCTCGGGGAAATGACGGCGACGCATGACCACGACCATATCTGTCGAGATGCAGCATACAACATTTGTAAGCTGTACGAGTACTTCTGCACCGCCCGACCACTTGGGTGTCACTTCATGATCATGTCACTATCCTTGGCTTATCAATGGGTGAATCACGATCTGCAGATATGGATTATTGAGGCGTTGAACGAGCTTGGCGAAGCTGAATCTACAGGAATCTGGTGGCGCACGCCAGCTGTGGAATACATTGCTGGAGTCCTAACGGGGAAGGCACTACCAGTGAACCTGGACACAGAGAAATAGGCAACTCCCGTTATAGGGACAGTGCCATTGACCTCACTACCTACCTCCTTTCTGGATGCAAAAATTGTTCGCGACAAGGTCATCTGGCCTTTCTTGAAGCCATTCAGCTTGGGAATCCGAAAGCTACTACCGATCCCGATTGAAATCCAATCTGATGCTGGTGAATGCAGCGAATAACGAGAGAGACCATCATTACAGTGGTTCAGCTCATCCTACCGATCACATGCCATTGCCCTCATTCGATCGTTCCTGACGATGTTGCAATCCTCTCTACCGAACAAGCAAAAACTCCGGTTTTGACGTGTTCATTCTGCTTACAATGCTGAACTAGACGTAGGCCTTCTTGTTTATCAGTTACAACTAGCACATACTTCATAAAAATGGTATCTCTCGAGGGTATCCCAGGGACCAGCAGTCTACAGTTCACTGCATCACTATTACTCCCGTTCTCTCTAGCGCTGGCCTCGCGTAGTGGTACCATTATAAGTAGAGCAGAACTTCAACCTCGTCTGCCTGCAAAGCGGCCGGCCCTCTTCGCACGTCTTCGTTCTGTTTCTATAAAACAAGAAATGGCATATTCCTCGCCCAAAAATTTTGAGTGTCCTATCGGCAAATTCCAATATCTTGCAGGTATGCCGGGATTCAACTGCGATCCGGTCCAAAAGTTGGCGACACGTTAATTGGCCGGAATCTCGACAATTACTGAAAAAGGCACTTGCGGACATCCGCCATAATTTGTCTACCCAATACGCCCTTGACTTTGATACCGGTCTAGATTCGGTCGCCGTTTGTACTTCTCAATCATGCTTGCTCGCCCATTCACGATACCAATCAAGGCACTCAGCGTTTGCTACAGACGCCGATGTTTTTACATTCATCCCACATAATATCTGTTTGACCGAACCCTCAACCCTATTGCACATTAGCATTGGCGGTTCGGTATGTAATAGAATCAAGGATGTGTATACTTCTTGCCGTTAGTGGTGACGGGAATGTCAGGACATTCATCGATAATGCCAGGAACATGTCTTGCACTCAAGGCATCCCTCACGGCCTTCTTGATGTCTTGCGATAGCTGCTCACTAAATTTTTGGCCAGGCTCCATTTTCAAGAAGAGGACGACGGTCTCATCGGTATCCTTTTCTCTCCTGCGTCCGATGCATAACGCATCAGCAATAATACCGGGAAAATGTTCAAGAAGCACGTTGTAAATTTCTGCGCTCCCGAATCGCACCCCTGCCGGCTTCAAGATGCCATCACTGCGTCCGAGCATGATCAGACCGCCAGTGCTGGGATCAAATCTCACGAAATCGCCATGATGCCATACCCCGGGAAACTTCTCGAAATAGCTGTCCCTATACTTTTGTTCGCCGTTCTTCCCCCAAAACTGGACTGGTTGGCACGGAAAAGGTTTCACGCAGACGAGATCACCGGGCTCGCCGGTGTCGGAGACAATGCGGCCTTCGAAGTCACAGGCTTGCACGGCCATACCTAGACCGCGGCATTGGATTTCGCCCTCGTATACCGGAACCAAGGGACAAGGTGCTCCAAATAGAGATATGATATCAGTTCCGCCAGTGATGCTGCCGAGATTGATTGTCGGAGGGAAGGCACGATAGACGTATGAGAATGTGGATGGCGCTAATGGCGAACCAGTACTGTATATTGCCTCGAGTTTAGCAAGTGGAAGGCCGGCCTCTCTTGGCATGATGTTCTTCTGCTCAAGTACGGACAGGTACTTTGCGGAAGTACCGAAATGAGTAATGCCGATTTCTTCGCAGAGTCGTGGCATGGCAAGATCGTCTTGTATCGAGCCTATGGGTGAAGATTTATCCATGTAACGGAAGGGCGAACCATCGTATAGTACGATAGCGGCTCCGCTGGCGAGGCCCGAGACAAGCCAATGCCACATCATCCAAGTACAGGTAGTGAAGTAAAATAGGCGACTTTGAGGTCCAATGGAGCAATGAAGGGCATGCTCTTTCTTGTGTTGAATCAGCGTTCCGATAGCACCATGAACAATGCATTTTGGAGCGCCTGTCGTTCCGCTGCTGTAAAGGATGTATACCGGGTGATCCGGGTCGAAAGGATGGAAATACAGCTGCGATCCAACCGGGCCAAGCTCGAGAAAACTATTGTAACTGTATACATGACCAGAAGATAGGCGAATGGAAGACAGTTCGGGTTGAGAAGACGTTGGGAAGATGACCACAGCACGGAGACTGGGTAATGAGGATGCTATCTCCGCCACTTTAGGAAGCACTGGATGTGTCTTCCCATTGTACATAGATGATTCATCGGCTAAGAGCAAAGACGGCTCGATCTGTGTGAGGCGTTCGAGTACAGCGTGCACACCAGTATCAGGAGAAACGGCAGTCCAGAGGGCACCAATAGAGGTTGCAGCAAGCATCGCTACAAGAGCGTTGACATGGTTTGCTACATACCCGGCTACACGGTCGCCCTGTTTTACATTGAGCGCAAGCATACCGGCCTGGCATCTCCTCACCCGGTCTCGCAAATCATTCCAAGAGACCGATTCCCTAGAAGACTCCAACGCTGCAATGACAGCCGGGGAGTTGGGATCTATGCTCGAGGAAGGAAAGAGTAGGTTTTCGGCAAAGTTTAGTTTTGCTCCAGGAAAGAATTGGGGCCTGGGAAACATCGAGGCATTTTCATCTACGACCTAATCTGCAGTCAAAATATGGAACCAGACTCGGGGCTTTGGCACCACATCAGACCTTGGAATATGGCTGAGGTGCCTTAATGCTTAGCTGACGCCAGACTTGGTCCCAGAAAGATGGGATGTTTGCGATAGACCATTCGTACAAGTCATTATAGTTTTCCAGTCGCAATCCCAGCTCCGTGTTTAGCTTTTGCATGAATCCCCACATGCGAGTAGACTTCGGAGACGGATGTCTCCATAAAGGGAGTTCGGTCGTCGGAGGGTCAGTGGTTTTAGACCCATTTGCAATATTTGGCATGGTGGACAAAAGCACTGGTGTTGTGACGGGGAAATGGATTCAACGCGAAGGAGAGAAGCTGAAGGAATAGGTGACGGCCTTGACCTTCTTTCGGCTGGCCCCGGCACCGCCGCCCAGCTTGTGTAGTCGTTGTAGCGTCATCACCGGAAATATCCAGCAATTACTTATAGTGAGCTCGATGAAGGTGGTTTTCAAGTTTGCATGCAAAGGCTTCAAGGCCCCGCAGTTGCTGTTTGTTCGAAGCTACCTGAAGCTGCAATTTAAAACCCCCTGGACATGGGGTGCGGGCGAGGATTGCAATGGCTCAGGAGACGGGTACGGAGATTTAGGTTGGCGGGACTAGTCACCGCTGTAATTTCGTGCAAATCTCCCTGCGAGCTAGATATTAAGTTCAGTCCCATCGCGATCCGCTCACTTTTGTCCTCTGATACTCCGCACGTCCTGTCGTTGAAAAGGTGGCAGACATTGTTGCGTGGCCGTCTCGGCTGTGGTGAACCCAGCCTCCCTCAACACCTGGCTTTTCACTCGTTTGCGAAACAGCTTCGACATCGTCGTGATAGAGACCCTTGGAACGACCTATTTATTCGGCCTCTACGAATTATCAGACGACAGTCGCTTCCGCGACGTGCCGGCAGGTCCTTGATCGGCAAGGCACCATCACCCCAACGACTTCTCCCAAGGTCCTCCGCGACAACTTTTTGAAATTTCCTCAACTCTGCACCCATCTCGCCACTCTTACTCGCGTTTCGCCTTTTCCTCGAGTCTCAACCATCCACGCCTCTATTGACCTTCTCGTCCGCTGAACGCCAAAGCAAAACCTCCTATTCACAGCAGTTTCTACCAGTTAGTGTTGTCCATCTCTCAGTACCGTTCGCTTCCGCATACCACGAATTCGGGTCAATTGAACTCTGCGATTGTCTCGTAGACGATAGAGTGTCGCTGTAACCTCGATCTTTCGTATCAAGGACCTGGACAACATCCTTGAGACGAAATGCCGACGCGGACTATTAATCCGTTCACAAGCAACAATCCCCCTATAAACGACTCTCTCGACATCTTAAACGAGAAATCACCGTCACGATCCTCGACACCCAAAGCTGGCAATCGATTCGCTCATTTTTTCACATCCTCCCCAAAGTCAAGATCTAGCGATCCGGTGACATTGCAGGCGGCACAACAGCAGTCGCCGCACAATCTACCTGCGCCTGGGATCAACACTCGAACACTGTCTTTACCGACCATAAGCCTTTCGACCGCAACGGGGGAAAAGTCGAAGATGGAAGATCTGCCAACAACATTATTTCAGCCGCCATCGCCTGCAGAAGCTCGACGCATCGCCAAGCAGCATGCCGAATTTGGTCCGCTAGGCTCCCAGAGTCATCGCTATTCGAGTCGATTCGAAGGTGGTGGATTCCCTGAACCCATTGAAGACGAGCCGCCGTACTACTTCCTCCTTACTACCTACTTCAGTTACCTTATTCTGATCATCTTTGGTCATGTCCGCGACTTCTTCGGGAAGAGATTTCGGCAGGAGCACTACAGGCATTTGCAAGCGAGAAATGGATATGCGCCTCTCAACAGTGATTTCGACAACTTTTACGTCCGGCGGTGCAAGATGCGCATCAATGACTGCTTCGCACGACCAGTCACTGGCGTCCCTGGACGTTACATCACACTCCTTGATCGGACTTCTGAGGACAATAATCTGTCGTTCCAATTGACTGGAACTACAACCGAAACTCTCAACCTCAGCTCTTACAACTACCTTGGCTTTGCGCAATCCGAGGGCCCGTGTGCCGACGCGGCTGAAGCTGCTATAAAGAAATACGGTCTGAGCTTCGCCAGCACCAGAGCAGATGCAGGAACCTCTGAATTGCACTTGGAAGTAGAAGAGCTCACCGCCAAATACGTTGGCAAGGAGTCTGCGATGATCTTTTCCATGGGTTTCAGCACCAACGCTTCCACTTTCCCCACATTAGTCGGCAAAGGCTGTCTGATAATCTCTGATGAGCTCAATCACTCTTCCATCCGATTCGGGGCTAGGATCTCTGGTGCTATGATCGAGATGTTCAAACACAATGACATGCGGGATCTTGAGCGACTGCTTCGTGAGGCGATTTCCCAAGGCCAGCCTCGCACTCATCGTCCCTGGAAAAGAATTCTCGTTGCAGTCGAAGGGCTCTATTCAATGGAGGGAAACATGTGCAACTTACCCGGCCTCATCGCCTTGAAGAAAAAGTACAAATTCCACTTGTTCATTGACGAAGCTCATTCAATTGGTGCGATCGGTCCCACTGGCAAGGGCGTTTGCGAATACTTTGGTATCGACACTTCTGAAGTGGACATCCTCATGGGAACTTTTACCAAGAGCTTCGGTGCCAATGGCGGCTACGTTGCAGGCGATAAGGCCGTCATTGACAAGCTTCGCGTCACGAATGCTACAACCATGTATGGCGAAGCTCCCTCACCGGCAGTGCTCGTTCAGATTTCCTCTGCGTTGAGAATCATCATTGGCGAACTGGTGCCTGGTCAGGGCGAGGAACGGCTACAACGTCTAGCTTTTAATTCCCGGTACCTCCGACTTGGGCTGAAAAGATTGGGTTTCATCGTCTTTGGGCATGACGACTCACCGATAATACCAATCATGCTCTACAACCCTGCGAAAATGCCGGCCTTCAGTCATGAGATGTTACGGCGCAAGATTAGCGTCGTCGTCGTTGGATATCCTGCCACTCCGCTCGTATCGTCCAGGGCAAGGCTCTGTGTCTCGGCTGCACATACCAAGGATGATCTGGATAGGCTGCTTACCGCTTGCGATGAGATCGGAGATGCTCTTCAGTTGAAGTTCAGCAGCGGTATTGCTGGTGGCGCATATCCTATTCCGGACGGCCTTACCAATGAAGAAGAGCAAATGATTTCAAAGCAGCTTGACAAGGGCGAGAAGCCAGCTATCGTGCCTCCCCGGTGGCCTCTTGATGACGTATTGAAGCGGGGCGTACAAGACGTGAAACAACCTCTGCGGTAGACGACAACTCGCATTTCCTTACAGATCCGGGCCAATGGATTGACTGTGGAGGCGGCTCTGTTACTTGCGGTCGGTACCGGTAGGATAAACCCGCTCGCAGGGCCTTCGCCCGAAAGTGGGAGATGGGACAATTCTGGCCCAACCAGTCCGGTTTTTCTGTGCTTGGTCATTATTTCAGGGCTCTATACAACTGCATAAGCAGGGCGTCTTGCTAGCTCTCAAGGTTGTTTTTATCATCATGTGGGGGCAGATGCATCGAACGCCCGGCTTTCTGGGTCGATGCCTAATTGGCTTCCAAATCGCCACCTTCACATTAATTATACCTATCCTTCGATCTGTACATAGATTTTACGCCAACTTCTGCTGGCCGGTATAGAACTAATCAATAGAGCTCTTTGCTCCACGGCAACCTCAGTCCATAAAGAATTCCAATCATCTATCCTGCGGGATTCCCGTATCCCTCGGTCTAGGTTATGGCAATCGCGTTCCACCGGGCGTCCGGTCGAGTTCATCGGTCGTTAACATAGGTAAGGTGAGTTGTATCTGCTGGGCGATGCTTTGCCCCTCGCGTCATTGCCTGATGCGGCAAGATCGTGTTTGGGACGGAACCCAGGACCCAGACTCATCGGAGTGGCTCTTTCGATATCTCATTCCATAACTTCTTTACCTTCGCATCATCCGGATGACCCGATGGTCTGGCTCGCTGGACCTTGGCAAGTCCAATGAAACGTTGGCTGCATTTGGCCTAGTCGTGTGGAACAACGTGCCACCTCCCCGGGTGTACTCTATCTTCAGCCTCATAAAGTTGGATAACGAACAATGTCTAGGCCTTTTAAGAGCGCCACTTGCCAGCGCATCGTCTTGTAAAACGAGGCAAAGTTGCCTGACGATCGAGAAAGGCGATAGGGGCTTGTTGCCGCAGACGCGTCTGCCCCCGCACTTCAGCAAATCGTCTGTCGACGAGATGCTACTTCGATTGCTTTTGCAATCCCATTGCATGTAGCAGGCGCCGCCAGTCGTTCCTCACATACATATCAATGGTAGTGACTGGTCCAGAGCACCACATAACTCGGTAGCCGCGATGTATATGAGGCCCTTTGCCCGGGATCATGGGGCGTTCATGGCAGAAATTGATGCCCCAGGCAACCGTTGACGCCCGCTCTCCGCACCGTTTCACCTCGCGTCAACCGCACACCACGGGCAGAGAGAGCAACTCCTGAAGTGGCTGCAGAACAGATCGGTGACTCTACAGTCCGCGAATCATCTGCCGTGTTGTTCGGATAGCTAATCCTAGTTATTCATGCAGTGTATTGAGATTGTTATACCTACCTTACCTAGCGATCTGGTGCAACCATCATCAACACCCCCTAAGCCCGGCAAGTCTTGCCAAACTATCATTACTGTCATGTGGTCAAAGGCTCGCTGTTGCCTTGTGCTGCGGGGCGAACATCCAAACCCAATGAAGAGGATCAAAGCTGCTGCCTCATTATTGGACTTCGCCCTATCCTTTTCGGCTTAACGCCTTGCAGCCAGCCGTACGATCCTTGCACTATCGGATTGCTACCTATTCGTCAACGAGGAAGTTCTGCATACGGACCCCATTTCTCTTGTCATGACTGCAGATCGATAAGGGTTTAAGCAGGTCGGGAGGAGCATTATGGTGTACGAAGATTGCTCAGGACAAGGCAGCCGCATAGAAAGACTGAGGCTTTTTCGGCGTGGCATCAGAATAAATAGTTCGCATGATCTCCCAATTTTCCCCTTTCCTAATAGCCTCACTTATTTCATGCTGGTCATTCTTCGAAGACCCACACATCCCGCAGTCCAGTCAAAGCGCTTGGGTCGGGCAGGAACTGCACCTAACCCCCTCTCCTGGCATTGGGCTCTTGCTCTAACCTATCCCACGTTGCTTCATCTCTCACGCCCCAATAGATTGACGGTGTACCTGCATGTAGCGTCATGGCGGGAGGCGCCCCAATTCCAATCCCTCACTTGCACCCTGGGCCTCCGCCGCCAACGATGCACGGAGGTCCTGATATCACCTCCCAGGTGCAATCTCTGCATCTTGATCCAAATTTGGGCAATGGATTCAATGGGTACAAAGGTTCAAAGGCAGATGGTACCAAATCGATGCAACAGCCAGCGAAGTCCTTTAGTTATTACGAAGGATGGAGTCTCCGTAAGGCCGAAAGTCTCCCTGGGGAGAAAAAATGCTGGGAGCGCATTGAAAGGAGCCGTATGCCTTTTTCTGAGGAGGACTTGGCTAAAAAAGTGAAGAACAGAAATCCACGGAAAACGACCATGGACGAATATAGGAAATTGCCTTTTGATAACCAACGTGCACAAATCGATCGCCTACTTACGGACTGCAATAAAACTGAGGCAGATCCAAATAGGAAATTTTCTTTGGCTTTAATTGAATCAGTCGCGAAGAAGAACCCGAAATACCGGAATCCAGAGATTACAAGGATTAACGTGATTTTGAAAAGAATCACCAAGCCCAGTCCAGCTGATCGAATTCAAGGGGGCATGGGCAAGGCTCAAGGAGCGAGTGGAGGAGAAATCGTTGATCTTCAAGATCCAGTTCCGAGGCCGAAACCCAACAAAGGATTAGGGATAAATGAGCCCTTTCCTATTCCTCAGCAGCCATTTCCGGGTCATGGACTTGTGCAACCGCAAGGCCAGCATGGAATTCCCAGATCAATGCCGATGCCGATGCCAAACCATCCACCACAGCAAGGCCATAACATGCACCCACAACAAGGACACGGCATGCTTCCGCAACAAGGACATGGCATGCAGGCGCCGCAAGGCCTCGGTCCCGGTATGGGTGGCCCACCTGTTCTTCCAGCTCCGCCCGTACCGCCTCATCCTAATAGGCGCAATCTCGGCCCTGGAAGAGAACCGACTCTTGGATTTCCACCACCCAAGCGAGGGAATGATCCGTTTATGGTCCAACCTGATGTGGGAGACTTCGATTTTGGTGACGACGACGACGACGATGATGATCTGGTGCAAATTGTTGATCCATTCAAGAATAGGGACAAAAAGGCTCGCAAGAGGTCCAAAAGCCGATCCAAAGCCATGAGACCTCCGCCGATAGATATCCCTCCGCCACAAATGCACGAAAGGCAATATCGAACGCACCATCGACCTCACAACAGGCCGACCACGCCTCCACAGAGACAGCGGAGGGCGCCAGAATGGTACGACAGCGCTGACGACGATATCGAGTCGATTTTCACCCCGAGCAACCCCAGCATAGGGACCCCTCCCTCAACGCCTCCCAGTGCGTATTCAGCGCCGCGCAGGCACGGCGACCCTCGCCGTCACTGGGAACGGCGCGGCAGTCGCGAACTCGCATTCGGGCCCGACCGACACAAGGTCCCTCGCTACGAACGAGGCCGCCGTTACAGTGATTATGCGCGATTGCCCCTGGAAAGAGGCGCGTACCGTCGAGACGAAGGCTACGACATCATCCCAGTATCGAACAACCGGCAGCCGCATCGCCATCGTCTGGACAGAAGATTTATTGAGCAGCCGCCACGGGTTTGGCATCAACCACCGTTTGGTCGCCAGTCTTTCCCAGATCATCGTCGTTTTGATGATTACGACGATGATGGCTTTGAGCCCAGATCGTATGCGGGGCGTCGGGAGCGCGAGCGATATTTCTAGGAAAAGCTGCAGCCTGGAGAGAAAAGGCAGGCCTTTTTCCTTTGGAGCTGTAACGGTCTTGTTGTTTGCTCTTCTTCGAAGCTGTGTTGGTCTAAAGAAATATCTAAAAATTTCTTCATGGCGTTCCAAGATTTACGGCCGAGAGAAACGGGACAAATCGTGACGGCCCATTGTAAATTAAATAAAATCTCCCCAGACTCTTTAGCCTGTACAAGCCAGTATTATCCTTCTCCATTTGGCAAACAAGGTCAGATCAGAGCTAATTTCTGAATGAATAACTAATGAGTTTGGGGGTTCCGGTGGACTCTTTTTGACTTTGTGACGTCTTGAGTGAAATTACCCTTTTTGGAGTCCGATTGCCCCACGCCCCACCATGCCACCCCACCTTTGCTCCGAAGACCTTTCAGCATCAGCCCCACCGAAAACAACTCGGCATCAAGCACTTTTTCTACGCTCAGAACTTTTAATTCACTAGCTCTGCAGCCAAACAGAAGTAAATCAACCATTTAATCTGAAAAGGACATACCAAGATAGGCACTATGGCTCGCCAATTCTTCGTTGGCGGTAACTTTAAAATGTTTCTCTCCACCCTCCAGTACAACCATGCTCATAGCTAAAGATAAGTAGGAATGGTTCGGTGAAGACCATCACCGATATCGTCAAAAACCTCAACGATGCCAAGCTCGACCCGAACGTCGGTGAGTCCAGTGCCGTTACCCTGTCGTCGGAACTGGCATAGTTTGCTCATCCCCTTGGCGTATTACAGAGGTCGTGATCGCGCCTCCAGCTCTTTACCTTCTTCTCGCCCGCGAACATCTTCGCTCTGGTATCGAGGTCGCCGCCCAAAACGTGTTTGACAAGCCGAACGGAGCATTCACGGGTGAAATCAGCGTGGAGCAGTTGAAAGACTCAAACATTACATGGACGCTGCTCGGTCATTCTGAGAGAAGGGTGGTGCTCCAGGAGGATGATTCGGTAGGTTGGCTAACGCCTGAAAAAACGCGCATGTTATTGGTTGAAAGGACAGTGGATCTCTTGATGCTGACCAAAGCGTGTTCAGTTTGTGGCAAACAAGACGAAAGCAGCACTAGACGGAGGACTAGGTGTCATTCTATGTTGCGGCGAGTCTCTAGAGGTATGTCCTTTATAAAGAAGACTGCAGGAAGAGAGGTTGACGACATGCAGCAAAGAGAGGCAAGCAAGACTATCGACGTTGTTACTTCTCAGCTCCGGACTGTCGCAGAAAAGGTGAAGGACTGGTCCAAGGTCGTCATTGCCTACGAACCTATCTGGTATGCATTCTCATCCTAGATGTATGTTGAAGTTCGATTGCTGAGAATTGTGTTGTTCAGGGCCATTGGCACAGGAAAGGTTGCTACCACTGAACAGGCACAAGAAGTCCATGCCGCCATTCGAGAATGGTTGTCGAAGGATGTATCGGCTCAAGCTGCGCAGCAGACACGCGTCTTGTATGGCGGGAGCGTGAGCGAGAAGAATTGCCGAGACTTGGCCAAGCAGCCTGATATTGATGGGTTCTTGGTTGGAGGAGCTAGTCTGAAACCCGCATGTAAGTTGTTCAACATTGGCGTGGTACACCAAGGATGCCTTGAGAAGACATGCTAATGGATCCTGCAGTCGTCGACATTATCAATTCAAATGTATGAACAATATGCTATGACTGGGGCATAGAACGAGCCGGGTTGCACTGACGACCATTTTCATCCCGATGGCAGCTGTTGGACAAAGTATCAGGTTTCGCTTCGATGTTACGTATAATCAAAAGTCCAGCCCATCCATAAATTATACAAGTGTAGGGTTCGAGCAAAAGCCCTGATGCCAAACTCATAGTGAACGCCGTCCACATGCTATCCTTTGGTATCGAGACGCCTTTTGATCAATCAAATGCTCCATTTAGCTCCGTGGAAAGGATCCCATATGCCTCGGACGCTCTCGTTCATACTCTTGACTGGTTTTGTCACCCTCCTTAGTTTCTCGCCACTTGCGTCTCTTAACAACACTGCCTTCTGAAGTATCTGCTCCTTCTGCATATTCTTTACGCAAATGGCCTTCTCCCGGCCATTGATGTAGGTTCCTCTGATGACAGGATGTTTATGCGGTCGAGGTGATACGGTGATTTCGACTTGAGGATTTTGATGGGCGAAATTCGGTAGAGTGTGCTGTAAAAAGGCGCTGTGAATCATGAGCATCAGCGGAAATGATCAATACCTCCCAACAACAAGACTGACTTCATGCCCTTAGAACTCCCTGCCCAGTCACAGTAATGGAAATCCAGTTTTTTGCATTGAAGGATGAATGCGCCCACACCATTCTATATCCCGAATTATCAGCAAGGTCTTCTGAAAGACTCAGATCAGAAGTACTTACCTGAGGCTTAGTAGCAGACCGTAAGGCCTGCAAAGGCATTTCGCTCGCTATTGCAGGTTGGATGGGTTGCAAGTTCATTAAACATGCGGCCAGCGTCCCTTGGTCCTCACCCCTTCCCGTCTCTACGAGATAACGTGACTAGACGCTCAGGACGGGACGTGCGCCGACCCGACCTCATGGAACCTCAACTCCACTGAGCTCCGACCAGACTTCACTTGCAACCCTTTCGACGCGACTGTTGAGCTGCATCGCTCTCCACGCTACGCTTTCCCTTGGTGAACGTATCCATATTCACAATCAGGACGGCCCAGCATGACTGATAAATTACCTCCCAACCTCCTGCAGCTCTTCGCACCTCGTCCTGCGCTTCGCTACTTACCCCCTTCCGACCACGCGCCAGAAGAGCGGAAAACGCGCAACATAGAGGGCGTCGGTCAATTTCTGCAAGACTTGAATAGATATGACAACAGCGCCCCGATAACAGAGAGCCACTTGCAAAAGCGCGACCGGATCAGAACCGAGAAGAAGGACAAGCAACAAAAGCTTGTGACCGAGACTGTCAACGACTGTAAATCACTGGCCGCATGATTCTAATCGATTTGGATGAACCTACTGACATATGCGATAGATAAACCATCAGATGATCCTCAGATTCGCGGCGATGCCTATCGAACGCTCTTCCTGGCCCGCCTTAGCTATGACACCGAAGTGAAGGACATCGAGAGGGAGTTTAGTCGATACGGGCCGATTGAAAGAGTAAGTATGAAGATTGCGAAGACATTTCATTTTACTAAACCACACTTCTAGATCCGAATCGTCGAAAATCCCCACTCAAAAGACCCGAAGAACCGCAAGAAGACCCAAACTGGCTACGGATTTATCGTCTACGAGAGGGAAAAGGACATGAAGGGTAAGGATCTACCCGCACCACCTCGCAGAGCATCTAGTCTCTGCCGACACCTTGAGACTGACCTGGCTGACTTCTTGTCTTTCCGTCACAACAGCCGCATACAAAGAAACCGACGGCATCCGCATCAAAGACCGCCGCGTCCTCGTCGACGTCGAACGCGGCCGCACCGTCGTCGGCTGGCGGCCCCGTCGCTTCGGCGGCGGCCTCGGCGGCCGCGGCTACACCAAGCAAGTCCCCGCTCGACCCATCGGCACCGGTTTCGGTCCCCCCGCTGGTCCTGGCGGCTTCCGCGGCGGAGGCTTTGGCGGTGGCGGTGGGTTCCGTGGACGAGGAGGAGGGGGAGGAGGGGGAGGATTCCGTGGCGGCGGCTTCGGCGATCGCGGCGGTGGAGGTGGTGGTGGTGGCGGCTTCAGAGGTGGGTATGGTCGCGGCGGTGTCGGCTACAACAACGTCAACGGTTTCGCTCCGGAAGGCGCACCATCGGGTCCTCGAGGTGGTAGGGGCGGCGGCGGCGGTGGCTTCGGAGGTGGCGGCTATGATCGTCGAGGATACGGTGAGGGTCCTGGAGCTCCCAATGGCACGGGTTTCGACGGCCGAGGTGGCAGAGCCTATGACGATCGATCGCATCGTGGAGGATTCAGCGGCAGCAACCGAGAGCCGATCCGGCCGAGAGATGGCGGTGGCTACCGTGACCGCGACAGAGAAGGTGGGTATGGCGGCCGTGACGACTTCCAGCGCAAACGCCCCTACGACGGTGATGGCTATGACGATCCTCGAAGCAAGCGCCGGTACTAAAAGCACTGGAAAACGATTGAACTATGACAACGGTAATGCGGCTTTTCTCGATCTCTGTTATGCTCCCCGTTACAGAAAGGGTAAGGCGAGCTTTACGAAGTCGATGCGCGCTTTCGATGCCTTTTGAATGCTTCCATTGAGGGTAAGATGTCGCTACAAGTTTAATCTGCAGCGCCGACGTCTTGACTCACGTGAAGCCAATGCTTCATTGCTTTGCGACGGAAGACGACTTTACACGCGAAGGTTAAAAGGCATCATTTCTTCTCATTCCACCAACAGCAACCGACCGAACGCCCTTGGGAGGACGAGTCCTTTTTCTAGATCCCCTACGCTCCGGCGGTTTTAAAGCATGTAGGGGCCAAAAAAGCATAGGTCTGGCGCCGATCTGGTAATGCATTTCCAATTTTTCTGTTCACGTGTTTTCCTCGGAGGTAAGTATTCGGTCGTTCACGGTGCTTGCTACGTCTCGTAGTAACCACGTGAGACAGAAGGTTTGTAGGATAGCTGAGAAGTACTTTACTTCCCCTTTTCATGTATGCCAGCAACTTTGCTTTACCCGAAAGTCCCGAAAGCTTCATTTGAGGAGAGGGAAGGAGGCTACTTCGGAAATCTCAAAGCAGTCAAGACTGATCGCCATTCAGAAGTGTTATTCCTAGCTAGCTTGCACTACACTCTAATGATAGCTCGAGTGTTCCCATACTGCATAGTATCAGAGCCGTACCCGATAACTCATTCTAATAGACGATGCGAGACAGTGAGAAAACCCGTGAGTTAGAGCGATTCAGACCAACGCCACTAGCTTCCAGAGCAGTTCAAAGCATCAATACGAAAAACAAATGAATAGCAGCTTAATTCGTAAAACCTCACTAAAAGTGGCAAGAGCTACTTGTATACAGATACTGAAGAACGCCAACCATGCGACCTGCAAGGCTGCCTACCCACCTGCCATGTGCAAATTCAGCAACGCCCAACGAAATCCCTCCTTGGTTTGTCGGTCGTGGCCGCATTGCTCGTATTCCTCCGCTTGCGACCCAGTCTTCAACCACTACAACCCGAGTACCTCCTTGCTCCAAGCAGCGCTTCTTCATGTTTAGATGCACATGCTCTGTATTAGCCCCTGATTATCTTCGCAAATCTCATATAAAGGACTTAGCCGACTGATTGGTAGAGGAGTAGAGGTTCGCCGACGTTCTCGATTTCGGGGATGGTACAGCGGAGATCGAAGGCCTTGGATAGGACGATTTTGAAAATCTACAGAAGAACAGCAAGATTTAGCGGGATAAGACTTTGAAGGAAGAGATGTAGGGGTTGTTGACCTTTTGCACATTGATGCTGTGACTCGTACTACTGAAAATCAAGCTCGCCTTCATTGCTTTGGCAAATCGCCGGGCCTAAATGAAGATGTTATTTCGCATGCCCTTTTCTTGGATTTCTCGAAAAGCAGAACCAACCTGTGTAGAAATCTCCTCTTGTTCTTCTCGCGGGAAATTGACAAAGTGGTCGTACTTCGTGCCCACGAGAAAAGGGATGGCCGTCTTGTTGAATCCTCGACCCTGGCGATACCACTCCTTGATCGAATTGAGCGTGCTCTTCCGTGTTAAGTCGAACATGAATAATATCGCCACAGCATCATTGCAGACGAGAGGGAGCATGTTGACAAACTCTCGTTGCCCGCCGAGATCCCAGATTGAGAAGGTGATTTCGGTATTTCGTATTGAAATGGTCTTTTCCATAAAGTTCACACCTGCAGGCCCCATTTGTCAGATGCCTGTTCTTCGTGCTCAATTTGAAAGAGCAGGATGTACCTAGTGTTTGGATGTAGTCTTCATCCCAACTCCCTTCAACGTATTTGACCATCAAGCTCGTCTTTCCAATCTGTGCATCACCTACCATGCCAACTTTGATGACAACACTTGTATTTTTCTCTGCTTGCTGAGCCTGCGCCGAACGTTGAGCCTGTTCAGGATAGCCCCCTGACCGTTCCCCTGAGCCTGACAGACCGGAGGGTGGTCTAGAATAGCCTTGACCTGCACGCTGCTGATGTTGAGCTCCAGGTGATGGATATCTGCCATTTGAGTCGACTTCTGGCGAAGGCGAGTAGTCCATGTGCTGAGTCGCAGAATGCGGTCGAGAAAAGCCAGTGTCTGAATATGAAGTTTGGGGGCGTGAGTCGTAAGGTTGACCATGGCCGTAGCCATTGTTGTGTACGTCGGGGAGAGCGTGAATAGTTGAGGCGGTGACAGTACTCATGCTTTCATCGGTACCATCCATGGTTTGGTCCATTATAGATTAACTTCAACGGCGCGAGGGAAGATGGGTAGCAGGACTACCTAGTAATCTGTGGGGTGAGAGGACGAGGATGGACGCGTTAAGACCGGTTGGCCGCAAGGAAGCAAGGCAAATACATAGTCTGAAGGGAAACGATTTTGACGGCGGACGGTGTACTGGCAGGATTAATCGATGGTGTGTGAAATGGTGGTGGGCAGCAAGCAGTACATTCGGGCGTGAACCGCGAGCGACAGGGGGCCAAGGAGATTCCCTGGCGTCAATCGGGTGCGGCTGGCCAGAGCGCGCTGGTGTCGCGAATCTGGAGGGGTCACACATTTGGTGGGGCTACAATAATTTTTCCTCTGAAACAAATATACCCGGACTAGCCTTTCGTTTTCTCCTTCACGGACAAAGCAAACCATGGGCAAGAGAACGGCAGAGGATGATGAGGCGGATCAGACCGTCCTCAAATCCGGAGCTAGACCGCCAAAGACTGATCTCGGGGGTGATGAGATGGAATTTGAAGACGAGTTCGAGGACGAGTTCGATAGCGATGAAGAGATTGTAGAAGCTGGCGTCGATGGGCGACCGGACGGCGAACGAGAAGCTGAGGAGCGAGCTGGTATGTCACCTTCGTGGCTGGGCAATTGTCGACTGATAATCATGTTTAATACGAACAGCTGCCATGGACATTGACCAAGACACTTTTATGGTCGGACGAAATCAATTAAGCAATGGAGAGACTCTTGCTCCCGACCTGTCCACCTACGAAATGCTACACACCCTTGAATCGACCTGGCCATGCCTTTCCTTGGATATCGTTCGAGACGACTTAGGCGATGAGCGTAAATCTTATCCTGCTACTTTGTATGCTGTCGCTGGAACACAAGCGGCAAGAGGACGAGAGCGCGAAAACCAGCTGCTGGTTATGAAGCTAAGCGGACTCAGTCGCATGGATCGTGAGCACGAGGACTCCGAGGATGATGACAGTGACGATGAGGAGAATGCCGACCCAATTCTAGAGACGAAATCCATCCCCACAGGCTCATGTACGAACCGCGTGCGAGCCCATCAGGTCCCTGCTTCTGGTGGAAGCAGTAGCAAGACTTTGACTGCTGCTATGACGGAATCGGGGCAAGTCCTTATCCACAACATTTCGGCGTCACTCGCATCATTTGATTCGCCAGGCCTGAATCCAGATACCCAAGCTGCGCAATCAGTCGGAACCGTACGGGCACACGGGAAGATTGAAGGATATGCAGTGGACTGGTCGCCCATAGTTGCAGAGGGCAAGCTGGTCACTGGCGATGTGGATGGCCGTATACATATTACGTCCATTGGACAGGGTGGCCAAGTGTCAACTGACAGAGTGCCATTTACCAGCCACCAAGGCACAGTCGAGGAATTGCAATGGTCACCCGTTGAACCAAATGTCTTCGCTTCCGCTGGAAATGACGGGACTGTCCGGATCTGGGACGTACGCTCTAAATCACACAAGTCGGCTCTCAACGTTCCCATCAGCTCTACTGACGTTAATGTATTATCTTGGTCGCATCAGAATAGTCACTTGCTCGCTTCTGGAGCAGAGGATGGACAGTGGGCTGTTTGGGACCTTCGCCAATGGAAGCCCAATGCCAGTAAAGGCAGTCTCGATCCGTCCGCCGTGGCATCATTCAATTTTCATCGGGAGCAGATAACCAGTGTTCAGTGGCATCCAACTGATGACAGCATCGTTGCCGTGGCTGCTGGGGATAATACTCTGTCTTTGTGGGATCTTGCGGTCGAAATCGACGATGATGAGAGCAGGAATACGGCCGGCGTTCGGGATGTCCCTCCTCAACTATTATTCGTTCACTACATGGATCAAGTGAAGGAGGCACACTGGCACCCGCAGATCCCTGGATGTATAATGGCTACTGGAGGCAGTGGTTTTGGGTAAGTCTTGACTTAACAGATGGCGAATATGTGAGGAAATCATGACCAGCTAATTCAAAATTTAGTGTCTTCAAAACAATCAGTGTTTGAGTATGCAGATTCAGCTATGTCAATGAACAGGTCAAAATGCACGATCAGGCCTCCTACAAAAAGCATCCTTTCTGCAAGAGTCCTCACGAGCTATCGTCAAATACCATCGTCCAAACCCTCCATGTCGTGCACAATCCTGAAGGGTGCGGAAACGGTTGAAGAGATGGCCTTTGTGTCATCACTCCTGGTTTTTGCGGCCGCAGATTGCTGAAAAGAGGCCACAGCCTCCTTCGGATTCTCTCCCGGCTTTTCTAGCCTGCTTTGCTGTCCGCAGCTGTTCGCCTGTTGGAGGTTGACCCATACCCCCTGCAAGCCACCACAACATTGCTGGTGCTCGCTCGTCATCGTCCAATCGCCGTATCGGTCCTCCTCCTCGAAGGCCAAGCTTTTGAGAATCATTGCTCGTTTCTTCGCCAGAAGTCGCATACGTCTTGGACGAGGATGTTGCCTTGGATGAGTTCTCCGACGTCCCACTTGATGCCTTGTGGGTTTTCTTAGGGGAAGCGGGTACAACGATCGTCATTGATAAAGAAGTCTTTGTTTTTCGGGGAAGCCTATTGCGAATACTCAACTTTGTTTTCAAGAGACCACTGTCGCGAATATTCCCTTCAGATACCTCGATAATGGTATGTCCGGAGGTCAAAATGCCGAGAGCTTTAGGTTTGCTATCGAATGGTACGTAGCTTCAAACTCGATTGTATTGTAGTGAGAAATCGTTTAGCTATGTCGAGAGCCAGAGTTACCAGAAGCGGCGCATTGAATTTTTATATCCAGCTTCCTCATGATACGACCACAGATCTAGCACGGGAAAAACAAGTTTCAGATCTCTTCACAAGCACGTTAGGTACCATAAATAGCAAGTTTCTGAACAACCTTTGTCGAAACACCTGCTGGCTTCCTCGCACCACGCCTGACATTTGAATGCATATTCAAGATTTCGAGATCAGGTCAACTGCCACAAACCAGCTTTTCAGACAAGCTTCAACATACCCTAACGACAGACTAAGGAATCAGGTCAAAATCGATATCCTGTGTACACTATCCTCTGGGTATGATTGTGCTAGGCCCTCGCACTGACCGGTGCAGTGGCATGAGGGCGCGGAGTCTGTCTGTGCATGAGAATCGACGTACCCATTATAATAGGGAAGAAAGAGAACAGCTTCGCAAGAGAATTATTTGGCTCTAGCTGGTATCTACTTTCAGGTCGTTAAGTGTCATGTACCGGCTGAGAACGATCCAAAACCAACGGAACCAAAGCATCTGGCTCTTATGAGCCGCTGTCATTGCTCGTCGTGCTGCCCAATACTCGCTCAGACCATTTGCAAAAAACAGACGCGGGGGCCCGCCCTGCACATGCTTATTCCCTGTCTTCCTAATCGAAGACAACAGTGTTAGTGGGGCGTCGAATAGCCCAAGATACTTGCGCAAGATATTAGTTGACGTCAATGTGTAAAGGGTGACAGGGCACTCCCAGCCTGTGTGTCGATGCATGAGCGCTTTCGTGAATGCCCGTGCTCCGTGGAGGAGCGAAACATGATTTGGATGACCAGAGACTCCGCCTTGGTCGAAGGTGATGAGCACATCGATTGTGGCCGGTGGAGCACTGGTGCTTGGTGTCGTGGCCAACTTCGGTGCAAACGTCGACAACAAGAGATTGCTGAGCAGACGCGGATGCCATGTCGTAGTCATAGAATCTGGAAAGTTTCTATGGTCAGGTAAGTATTGAGTGTCCCCAGCAACAACTGTGTGAGAACCCGTACGCATCATCTATGACCAGAACATCGTCTTCACTTCTAAGCCCAAGGATGCGACCACTTTTGGCAAGTTCCTTTTTCCTCGTTTCCCCTAGCCCTTCTGCATTCCCTACAAGTGGTCTAAGCTCCTCTTCGAGAACCGAGTAGCTGGATTGCTTTCCAAGCCAATTCAAGTACACGCACCGCTGCTGAGACAAAGGATTTTCAAGTGGTTTCCCAGTACCGGTTTCGTGAGAGCAAGCACCGTGGGAGCAAAGAACATAGCCTCATCATCCGGGTGAGCAATCAGCAGGCAGACGCGCTTTCCGCGTAGCTTGGGCAAGCGATCTGTGAGTTGCGCGGTGGAAATCCATAAGAAAACTATTAAAAGTGGCAGCAAAGCCCACGATGTCCATTCCATGTCTTGTTTCTGTGGAGGAATTGGAAGCAAGACTTTGGCCCCTTTGGGCAAGTGAAATGGTGCACGCGATGGTCGCGCTAGAGCGACCGGGATGAGTTACCTAAATCTTTAGCGTAGAACAACCCGATGACCTCTTAGTTCTTCTGTCATTATATTCGCCTCGTTACTCCGTGTAGGTACGGTAACGGTAAAAAGATGGCCGCATTTGTTTACGGTTTTAGAAGCAATTCATCGTGAAAGTCACTCAGTCTCCAGTTAGTGGTTTCCCTAAACAGGTCTCACAACAAAGACTGGTGGCACTTCTCCAATGGCTCTACTACATTGATTAACAGTTCTTGCCTCCATGTCTCATTCTTCTCCCCAGAAATGAATTGCGTCAAACACCAGGCTACCGCCTCGGCATATTCATGCCCCGCCTCATCTCCAACCTCACGTCCCCACTCCGTGGCCGCAGCCAGGTCTGAAAATGCATTTGGCCCATCTGCCGGCAGAGAGCGCCGCCAGAACTCCGTTGACTCAAATGGCATTCCGAAGCAGAGTTCCAGCAGCAGTATACCGAGTGTCGAAAACGTGGTATCTCTGGAGACGTCAGTAGACGAGCCTTGGGTTCTGTCGATGAAGTTACAGGAGAGGAAGGGCTGATCGACCAGAATGCGGGTCGGGTTCTGTTGGTCGTGGGGAAATACAATATCTGCTTTGCACCATTGGCCACCCAGCCATGGCGTCGATTGCAGCTGTGCGTGTGAGGAGGCAACATTGAAGGCGATGAAGAAACGTTGACGGCGATTGAGTACGATACCCGCTGTTCCGTTCAGGAGATACTCGAGAGAGATCGTTTTGCGGATACCTTGGCAATCCTGTTGTGGAGCGACGGTATGTATGGCGAAACAGCAGTTCTCGGCATCATCCTCCAGATACCCAAGATGGGTTGTGGCTGACTTCGCCAGCGCTCCGCAAAGATTGTTAATACTCGACTCTATGTAGTTGCTTGGGCAAGCAAAATGAACAGCTGGTCGTGGAGTTGAATTGGTTGTCCGCGATGACGGGTTGCGACGCTGACGTAAAGCTCTTTGGAATCAATCAGCCCGGATAATCAACTTGAAGAAATGAGAGACTTGGTAGAGGAGGCTCGGGCACTTACGATTTAGTAACGCTTTGCGAACTTGGACATCCTTCCAGATCCCGTGTCTCTTTCCGACGGCTTTGAATTGACGGCTCCGGAGTGGAAGCCGCGTTCAGGCCCCCGTGAGGGTTTTTTGTTTGCTGAGAGACTTCTACTTGCCCTACTATGGGCTGCTCTGGTTGTTTAAGCGTTTTTATTTCCGTCTCCCTCCAAGACCAAGGCAGATCTTTCGGCTTCAAATCATCTTGACCGAACAAGAAAACCATGCGGAAGCTCATTTCAAGAGACAAACGATGAGTTAGTAACAGATCAACGTGATGCGTTCTTTGGCAATCGCAACTCCACGCTTTTTTGATGGCGTTGAAAACATTATCTGCACACTTCCAAACTCTTGCTGCGGATTTCACCATAGGTGTCTTTGCTCTCCTAGCCTGACTATTCCTGCGTCTCGCTGACAGTCTGTCGCTGGTGGCGAGTAGATCACGAAGACGATCATTGTAATGATCAAGTTTCCCGAGGAGCGCTGTTCGCTTAGGCTCATCGAAAGTAAAAGCTATGCGGTGCGTTTTGGTTTCGATCTTCCGACGCAATCTCACAAACTTCGAGGATTCATATGGTACTTTCGTTAGGCATACCAAGATGCTTCATAGAGCCTCGTCTACCTTGTTTAGTGGCACCATGTGTTTAAGTTGCATATTTTTTACCCCCTCCTGCAGTTCATTCATCACACTCATCATTTCTTCGACTGTCTGCTTGTACTGTTCATACACCGGTTCCGACAACCTCTTCTCAAGTTCTTTCTCCAGCACTGGATCACGCCATCCAGGACCGGTTGGATCATTAAGCAGTATCTCCACATCGTCGTCGTCTGCAACCAGCGGAAAGAGGCACTCTTTGAGGTTCTGCTGAAAAGCGAGTCTCTGGTGATTGATATCCATCTTGTATCGCCGGTATTCACGTTCGAACTCCCACCAGTCTTCGAGAAGCTTCGCGCCGCTCTTCCAGTGCTCCAAGGCCGAGATAAGCAGCGGGAACCCGCCCAAAACTATACCAACAGCTTCGAATCCGCTCATGGCGTATACGGTTAGACCAACAAGGACTATGATAATCCTTCTGCGGTGCGTTACGACATCCAAGGATGCAGCTGAGATATGTAATACTACGAGAAAATCGCGAAACAGATCTTAAACGCGATACTCCTGCTGCGCTTGCAAATAGGAGTTGTAACATAAGTTATTTCCCCGCATGGTGCAACCATTCTTGTAACATGCTTCTGTTCATCGGTTCTCCACAAGTACACAAGTGACAGGACATGCCGGACAATTCCAAGAAGGTCGCTCAACTGCAATCTGCAAATTGACTACTCATCGTTGCTGATATCCATCTCTAGTCTTTTTGTGATTGTTAGCTTTCTACCTAGCTGTACCCTTCAAGTTACGAACACCAGTAAGTACTCATCTAGTGTTTTCATCTGCATTGAAGGGTGTCCTGCACACACCCGAGAAATCGAACGAGTGTAACAACATCTGACGTCGCCGTCTCCACTGACCGAATGCCAAAGCCAGATGCTCATCCTGCTGCCCGCTTACAAAGCTATCCTCTGTATGCAGTCCTACCGGAAAGGGTGTTCTCCAGAAATTGTTTGCAAAGAATCAAGAGCAGTAGCTATCACGAGGCCAACACGAGAAATTTCGACAACAATTCGAGACTTCCCTCAAACATTTGAAGGAGAGCTCTTCCCTTGTCATGACGAAGGCGTCTGCATTAGTGTCGGCCGACACCGATGTAGGCTCTCCAGATCCAGGTTCAGCCAGTAAAGTGCCCAACCCTCAGCCACCTATCACGTCTTCGATAGCGTCGAAGGCCAGTCAAGCTGCGAATACTTTTGGCGCCGTCCTTCACGAGTCCAGTACGCGGGAAGAACTTGGAGAGCAAGCTTTAGGCGTAGATGATCAGTTCAGCCGCTTTAAGCTCTGGGGAGGGAATATTGGAGCATTTCAAGATGCTCAGTTGCTCAGCTCATTGGATTTCCGTCTACGATATTCGCTAGACATCGCTTCACAAGTTATGACTTTGTTGGATGAGCTGACCGAATGCTTAAACAAATGTGGGTGTTCAATTGATAAGCCGAAACCCATAATGTGCGTGATCCGAAGCTGATCTTCCACAGTATGCTTGATCATCAAAGGAGAACAGCCAAATAGGACGGCCGTCTGGACTTTACCACACGAGGTGGACATTAGCACTCCTAGTACCCAAACAGAGCACTACCACCTATCGGAAATAGGGGAGCTACTCGGATGTGCGGCAGATTCAATATCTGGCCTATTCAGAATTTCCATGCTTATTCGGAAAGCCACACCAACAGATCGATTTCAAAAGGCAGCCGCTGCGAAGCAGGAGCCTTTGGACGACAGCTACGATATTGCCCACGTTGGTCAGAAGTTCCCAAAACTTGAAGAGAAGAACGCGGAATGGCTAAAAGTCCGTCTTGGAAGGGCAATCACTCGACGGAGACAATTCATTCGATATTCCAAAGACCACCGTGAGAGGCTATCTCACGATCCAGAGACACAATCTCGCCTTCCAGCAGAAGAGCGAGGGAGACTTTTAACACCACAACCAATAAGACAAGAACCTCCGACTGGCGGCATTGCGCAAGAAGTGCGGTCCGAGGTTGAGCGTAGTGTTGCACAAACAAAAGCGTCAACCTTGGCTCCTTCAAACATTCAAGATAATTTTGATGACCGCCAATCGCAGACATCGTATGCAACTTCTGTGGTCGAAGATAACCAAGAACATCAACTCCGCGTGGCACCCCTCAAAGAGGTTGCTGGTGGAAAGAACCATTTTGAATGTCCCTACTGTCGGGACATTCAAACCATCAAGTCAGAGCAGTCGTGGAGGTAAGTCTGTAGATCTCTTCAACCTTTCACATCAATTTGCATTGGAACTGACTTTCAGTCCGACTTTACCAGAAAGCACGTCTACCGAGATCTACGATGCTACGTCTGCACCTTCCAAGGTGAACGCTGCGAGCAAACACTCTTCATCGAGCAACGCGATTGGTTTGAGCACGAATTCAATATACACCGGGTTCAGTGGCTCTGCCCATTCTGCTCTCATTCTCCATTTTCGGCTCGCGAAAGCCTCGAGAATCATATGGACGATCTTCATGCTAGAAGTTTCGCCAAGTGCCAACTTCCATTGTTGATCGATCTTAGTCGACAGCAGCTGGATCGTATTTCACCTGCGAACTGTCCTTTCTGCGATTCGTGGCAAGAAGACCTAGTGAATCAGAACTCGCAGATCGTAGAATATCAAGATCTTGTCGTAACACCAGAGCAGTTTCGCAACCACGTTGGCCGGCATATGGAACAGCTCGCACTCTTCGCCATAACTCCTGGTGTGGGTGATGGCGATGATGAGGACTCAAAATGCGCGTTGCCAAGTACACAAGAAGATGATATACAAGCTAAGAATGCATATCCTAGGATTACTATTGAGCTCTTCGAAGACAGCTTCGCAGAAGATTCTTTGCTTTTTGCAACTGACAATGGTCTCGAACAGGAGGTATCTGAACTACTTGACGACGGTGTGACGTTGGAACACGCATCACAAGCTCTACGGAGAGCCGCAAGCGAGGGCCATGTTGCAGTCGTCGAGCGATTACTTCAGTACAAGGATATCAATGTCAATTTAGACGACCAGTCTGATTGTATTCCTTACCCCAGGCCACAAGGGCGTTTTACAGTGCTCCCTTCCACTGTGCGTATGACGCCATTAATGTATGCTTCGCACCACGGGCATGAGGCGATTGTAAAGCTGCTGCTTAAATCAGGCAAAGTCTCATTCGAAGCGACTACTAGTGATGGAAGAACGGCGCTATCGATTGCAGCAGAGAACGGACACGAGACAGCGGTAAAGCTGCTTCTTGAGGCCGGAGGTTTCGACGTCAACTCAGAGGATTGGAACGGCCGAACGGCGCTATCATATGCAGCAGCGAACGGACACGAAACAGTGGTAAAGCTGCTTCTTGAGACCGGACGCTTCGGCATCGACTCAAAGGATAGGAAAGGCCGAACGCCGCTATCATATGCAGCAAGGAAAGGGGATAAGGCGGTGACAAAGCTACTGCTTGAAACGGGCAAATTCAATGTCAACTCAAAAGACAAGGAGGACTGGACGCCGCTGTCATATGCAGCAGTGCATGGGAATGAAGCGGTAGTAAAGCTACTGCTTGAAACGGGCGAAGTCGACGTCAACTCAATGGATTGGAAGGTTCGGACGCTGCTATTGCTGGCGATGGACAATGGGGACGATACGTTAGTGGAGATCTTGCGGTCAGAATCGAATTTTACATAGCCGTCTGCAGGAATGAGCGAAGTTTTGGCACACCTGGTTCCGGCACACCTGGTTCTGGCCGCTGCTTCAGCCTGAACAGATAAAGCAGAGCTCGGCCTAAGAATCTCAAATTAACCAAGAAAACTCAAATTAAAGTAGTCCGATTCGAGCATAAGGTAGTACGCAGTAAACTCACATATAGTTTCCGAGCGATGTTTAAATAAGCCATAAGCATGAGGGAGAGCATTAGGAAGATCGCTTGTTGAAGGAATTTGGAATCCATTAAGGGACCAGCATTGTTTCTCGTAAGTTTATGTAGGAATAAGAGGAGGTACGAGTTCTCCTCTCGGCTGTAGATACCTCCTTCTATCGAATTATCCAATTACATTGGCCCCTTCTGTGAGGGAGGCTTGGAGGAAATGTGCACGGCCCATCCACACGCCATCAAATGTTCGAATCCCCGGCGAACTTCGAAGAACAGGTACCACGCTTTACCTTCCAGTCGAGAGTTAGGATCTGCACCGACCTATATCCCTTGAGACCCTTTCTGGCCTAATGGCCGACTCTCTCGCCAGTGGCAACCGGAAACAACGACGCCAAGCCGCCCGAAACCGTAATCCTGGTGGCACCGCTGAAAACGATGCCCCTGAGATAGAGCTACGGCAGCCCGACAGATCAGGGCCAAAGGGCAAAACATTACTGGACATCGCCGCCGAAAGAAACCTCCTCAAAGAAAAGCCGGGTAGTGCAGACATCATTGAAACCGACATATCGGCTCTGAGCGAAGCAGCAGCAGATCCGGACCCAATTGGCCCGCTTGGTCATGCAATCTTTCTCGCAGTTACGTTCTCTATGCTGCATTTTACGCTCGATGTGCTTGTCTATCAGCAGTATCGACAATCCATTGTGTGGAACGATATAATTAAGAGGACAGCCGTGGTCGTGCCCCAGCTTATCTTCGTGGCGTACGTGCTTCACAGCGGCCCAGTTTCACGACATCCTCTGGCGAAACAAGCTTTCCTTCTCATTGTCTCGGTTGCGGCTGGTTGCTACTTGATCTTTTCGGCCAACGAGTATGCCTATTTCGCTGTCATGAAAAGAGCGCCTCCCGTTGGGACATTGTTAGTTTGGAGCGTCGTCGAGATGAACTTGGGGTTCTCATTAGCGAGTGTGACTATGATACTCGGGTATCTCTGGTGGTCAGGCTTTACCATGCTCTAGCCTCCGTGGAAGCCGATCAACTGTCAACCATGCAGCAAGTGCCTTTATCATCCAAGAGAGAGATTGTCACTTCATGATCTGGCTTCTCGGCAGAGAATCCAAGACCCTAGCACGGCAACAGCTAGGTAGTAACTAAATTGTCCACGCGAAAGCTGTCAGTTGCGTAAGTCTTGACTTCTCTATTATCGCTCCTTGAGATAATAACGTTAACGTTTCTTGAAGGCGAGGCATCCGAGAGAAATGGCAGCAGGGAAATCTTGATCTATTGGTCGTGGATCTGCGTGAAAAGACTTCGCGAATATAGAGCATGTGCATCATGTATGAGAACGAAAGACTTGGCCTCTGATTTGGATTCTATCACGCACTACTTTGGCCGCTGCCTACTTTGTTGGCTGGCCCTGTTTCACAACCTAAGCTAGCTTTTGCAAGGACTTCCTAGGGATTCTATGAAGAAAAAAAAGTTGAAATAGGACAGCACATTGCTCATTAACTTCTTCAAGGGTCTTGGGTTGTCTGTTGTTGCCAATCAAGACTGCCTCTCATGTCTTCGCCATTCCATAGTCACCAGTCGCTTCCAGCCACCGCAATCGCACCACCGTGCCCCGGGCAGATCTCTTCTCACAGAGAGACGTGCTCCAGCCGGGGCAATGGCATGAAAATTGAGATCCGGAGCCGCGTTGAAGCAAGCTATCCTTCAAACTAGTTCCTTTTGAGCACCAACGTACCTGCAATTCTAAGACTGGCGCTACAATTGTTTCACTATTTTTTCCACCTCTCTGGCAGCAAATTTCCTTTTCTCTGTACCGGAGAGCCCGGAACTGGTTTCTGTTGTGCTTTCGTCAGTGACCGTAGTTTGTATCACATGGCATTCTTACCTCGTGCCGCTTGCAAATGTACCATCATACGTTCTAGCTCATCGACTTGCTCGTTTTCAGAAGCGCCTTCCTCCATATCGGTCGAGGACTCATCATTACGTAGCGCGGATTTTAGAGCGACAAACTCAAACCCCATCTCTTGACCTTCGATATTGAAGCCACTGTCGTCTCCAGTCGGGCTATCAATTGAATTCTCCAAGTCGTCGAGATCAAGGGCGTCGTCCATAGCCCAGTCGTTGCTTTCTAGTGCTTCTCTAACTCGTGCAATGCCCACTTGCTCTGGCCGCTATCCTTTAGATTTCTATCGATGTCCAGTAAATCCAGTGACTTACCTCCGTACTCATTCCGTCCCGTAGCTTCAGCATCGACGAACTCGAACCCAAACTCACGACAAAGATCGTCCCAATCGTCAAACGGCAAGTCAAGGTAGGGAGTCACGATCTGTGGCATCGCAACGGCAATGCATGCTCCGTCCCAGCCGTATCCGGCTCCATGTTCTCTGACTTCTGAGATGGCTCGCAGAGTATCTTTGATGAGATTCTGAACTCGAGGTTAAGGAATTTTGGAAATGAACTTCGCTCAGCACCCTAGGTATTTCTCCCAACTTACGAGGTCGGCTTGTGTTACAGGTTTGCAGAAACAGTAGATCCAGGCACCCAGAGCTTGCACTACTTCTTTGGCTTCATCTTTCATGAAGTCCGACCGCCATTCGGAGACGTTACGTAACTCGTCGATCCAGATGGGTAACTCCACTTTGTAATAATTTGTCTCCAGATTCCATGTGTGCGAAAGGCCAGCATTAGACTCCTGGGATTTAGCAGGCGCCGAGCCGGTCAAGTCTACTACAGTCAGCGACCGTATCGATAGACTAGGTACTGACCCGAGATAGGAAGAGGTCTAATTGCCTTTCAGAAACTTCAAAACATCACATTCAGGTGAAGAAACCGCGAGAATACGTCTCGGACTGGATATATCCATCGCATCCATCTTCGGCACTCATCTGCGATGTATAGAAGAGTTCTACGGGACGGCGATGGGATATGCTATTTTGTTTCGAAACGGCGAATTTGTAATAATACCCGCACATCTCAGGTCACGACGACACACAGTCACATGTCATATAATTTGCCAGAAAATTAAGCGCTCAAAGGTAGCGCATTGATGATGTCTCGATTGACACAGCAGGTATCTAGTAATCAGCAGTTCCAAGGCCGCAGGACGCCCGAACGCCAGAACCTATGCTCTCAAGCCTTTCACCACTCGCTTTTTGTTGGAAAGTTCCTAGAGAGACTCATGTAACGGCAATGAAGGCACTGGTGTAAGGCCTCACGCGCCTAGCGATAACCTATCCAATCTACCCAGCGCCACTCGGCCCCCGAAATTTTAATTTCTTCTCTGCCCTCTCGCCCTATTGACCGTTGCTCGTCCTCTAGCAAGACCCACTCCGCGTCCTCTTGTACCTCGGGATCGAAACATGGGGGCGTTTCTGAGATAATTGTCAGCCTCAATCTGGCCGTGTCGCCTGATCCATACGATGGTAGAAACTTGGGAAAGGAGGTTGGCGACGTACCGAAGCATGTCTGGCACGATGAAGAATCGAACGTGCGAGCCCCGTATGTAGACTTGATCCAGATGTGACACTCGACCGTCTCGCGCAGTGACCGTAATATCTTTGAGTTGTACGTTCATGTTGTCTTCGGCTACAAGCAGACCTCTTTCAGTATTTTATTCCGCCAAGAAAAGAGCAGGGGGGCGCAGCACACCTTCTAAGAGCTTGCCACGGTATACTTGGCCCGTCGTGATCTCGAGCGTCACAACATGGCCCTGTAGCGCAAAATTAGCTGGACTTCGCTCCCAAATAGTGGCATAGCGGCCGCGATTCACGACTGAGAAAGAGTGCTTACCGTAGCTTCATTCAGCAATTTGATTGGGATGCCGATCGTGCTCGTCATCTTGGACAATCTGAGTCGGGTAGAGAGGTATTAATGAGGACTGGCTAGTGGGGAAGATTTTAGAGGGCGCAAATGGTGAAGAAGCTATGGCCGCGCTCGGACCACGCAGTGTAGAAACATTTCAAGGTACGGAGTGTCCTACCATATATCCATACCTATTACTTTGGGACCGATTATTGCATAGACGTCTTTGATAAAATCATCTAACGATAGTCTCCTGTTATGAATATATCCGGTACTTTACACGCGTTTCGTATCCTTCGCGAACCCAGTCTCTGTCTTCCACACGCAACTGTTTCCACCTTCAAAGACCTTCCAATTCCCCTGAGCCAGGCTTTCACTCCCTCGCACGGATATAAGTCTGTTGACATCAGAGCCGTTGTTTTGGATAAGGACAATTGCTTTGCAGTACCACACGAGAATGTGGTCCACGCACCGTATAGTGTAATTTGATTCGTATTCGCTCTATTCCTCGCTTTCTCCTTCCATAAAAGCATTCGTATAACCCAATGAGCTGTTCGTGTCGTCAAGAAAGCGTCTGATATAGAGTTTGAAAGTAGGATATTTTCCAACGGCTGCGGAAGATGTACCCGGGGTCGCGTCTTCTCATAGTCTCGAATACCGCTGGCACGCCGGGGGACCGCAACAAAGCCGAAGCTTCGCTGCTTGAACGTAATACTGGAGTTAAAGTATTACATCATGACATAAAAGTAGGTACAAGACTCTTGTACATTTTTTGGAATATGCATGTCAGTCCGGGGCAATAACCATTGAAACTTGCCCGCGTCTAGATCAATTACAGATCCACATAAAATTATGTGCCTGGGAGACGTGTTGGAAGACTGCATAGGCAGGGAATACACGTCTAGCCCTTGATTGCTATGTTCGGAGAGTGGCTAACATCGTACAGAAGCCTGGCTGTGGAGACGAAATCCTACAGTACTTCCGCAACGCATCAGATGTACAAATCACTGCACCTGCGCAGATCGCAGTGGTTGGCGACCGTCTTCTCACTGATGTTCTTCTGGCCAACACCATGGGTTGGCATGCTCTGTGGGTCAAGGACAGCGTATTGGCGAGGAAGGGATTGGTAAGTTCATCTGTGATGGGTATTGAAGACGCCAATGCTGACTTCGACGTGAGTGGGCGCGGCTTGAGCATGGTCTTGCTGGATTCTTTGTCAGACATGGGTACACACCACCGAAGCCTCGCTATAGCGAGAGCTAGTGTGTAGTGGCAGAATGCAAGCACTCGCGTGGGGCGCGCCATGAGTATCCATCTCATGGCTGACTAAGATAGTCTTATAACTGTACTATTACGGAGACTTAATGTAATATGGCGATAGATCTTCAGAAGCTCTGCTAATATATTTCAAACAGTGAATTGCGATGAATCTCACCACCTCAAAGGCCAAACAGACCACTCCGAGCAAGGGTCGTTTGAGAGGCCACAGGACTCAAGTAGAAAGAGAGCGAACACCTCCTGAGAACCGGCATCAATCGTCTGGTGCTTCTGGCGCTTCTGGCGATGTCGCTCTGCTACGAACGGCTTCATTAGCATCCGTCCAACCGTGACCCGCTGTTTTGAGGACCAGAGTAGCATTCAAAGATATCGTGAACCATCTTTCTCGCCGAGTAAACTCACGCTTGCCTCCTTCAAGGGCGCTTCGGCTGGCCCTTGTAATGCGTGCCTTTTTTGCTATTCGCCCTCCTTGGGAGAGCAAATTGCTCTGATGGAGACGCTGTTCCTCTAGAGCCAAATCAAAGGCCACGATCGACCGTACATATGGTGCGACATCCTCAATGATAGGGACCAAAGTACCATCAAGGACCGATGGCCCGGGTGCTACTGACTGGGGTGCTGCTTGTGGTCCAGCATCGCCGAGAGGTTCGAGAGCGGCCGAGAAATCGCTAACATGTAGAGGTCGGGCTCGGCCATCCTCGATGCTGTCCGAGTGTGGACTGCGACAATCGGGATACTCGTCGTCCATAAAAGCTTGGTTAGATGCGAATCCATTTTCCTCGCCTGCTCGGACCAAAATCGAATTTGCGCGAGTATTAATGTAAGTCGAGAGTTGACGATCTGTCTCGTTGAATTCAACCTTGTGATCGGCTTGAATGAGCTGATAGCCTTCGACGTAGTCTGCGCGTGCTGCTTCATCCATTTGGGGCTCTGTAGGATCGAGCACGTCCTTGCAAGTGTAAGTACTTTCACGAAGAAAAAGGCGGCAGGGCAAACAATGTACCTTGTACTCGGACGCAGATCTCGCTTCACAAGAAATGTCTGCAGCGCTTCTACTATCGAACGCCAATTCAAGTTCCCGGACCTTCTCAAGGTTGCTCCTCGATGAGACGACGCTGGATATACGTCCAAGCTCAATGGGTCCTTCTCGGCGAACACGAATGGCTCCAGTGTCATCTTGGACAGCTGAATGGTTGTTCAGATCCTCGACATAGGTATTCTTGCTCACTACTCGAAGACGATTTCCGTCATCATCGGAATCTTTTCCGGGAGGCCATCTCTGGTAGATCCACTCTAGCCCGCCTTTTTTATCACCAACGCCCATCTGACTCCAAAAGTCAAGCTGCTGAATCGTAGCTCTGAGATCTTTGTTGCGAGATAAGAAGAGGTTTGAGATGGCAGAACGGCGAATAATGTGACCCTCATTAGCCGCCATAAGTAACAAGTAATCCGTTGCCATATCGACAGAGGGAGGCGAGTAGCGCAGGATAGCGTGCAGATTCAACGAACCCAGTGGTACAAGATTTTCGTCATTGCAGGTCATGATGATGGGCCGTTTGGACGAGACCGCGAGCGTCGTCAACGATAACCAGAATTGTTTGTCTTCCTCGAACAGGACGTCGACCTCTTCTAGGAGAATCAACGATTGCTTCTGGTTTGAAGCGTTCTGAGATTGGGAATGCTGATGTCTTTGGATGTCTTGCTTTTTCGTATTTGCTTTTTTAGGTTTAGAAGAGCTCGCCAACGAAGACTTCGAGGTGAAGAAAGACGTCACCGTCCCTTGCCTTCCAGTACTCAAGTCTTTTTGAAGTGCATCATCAGCTTTTGCTGTCTCTTCGTCAGCCGAAAGGTTCGAAGAGCCTTCGGTCTTAGATTTGTACAGATGGTTTTCAGCCATGTCACCAACTCTTTCCAGTAGTTCCTTCCCTCCTCTTCGACTGCCAGAGTTAATTTCGAAGACCTCAAACCCCAGTTCTTTTGCAACCGCGTATACAGTCGCAGTCTTGCCACACCCATGAGGCCCACTTAGCAAGACGGCATTTGTCATCCTCGTCGTGGCATTAGAGGCAAGGTCGCCCACGCGAAAAATGGATTTGGGATATTTGGAACCTGATGGATGAACAATTTCGTCATCTGAATATTCAACATGCTCCATCATATCATTCTCATCGTCCGTAGAGACAATGAAGTCGTCGATGTCATCACGTCTCTTGCGCCTTTTTCTCTTAGTTCTTGTAGTCTCATCTCTACGAGAAGGATGCGATTTGACATCATTTGGCTTTCCCTTGTCCACAACTTTCACTGCCAGTGTTTTGAGCCATTCGCGTAACGCTCTAGGCTCCGGTCCTGATTGTAAAACTTCTTCAGCACTGGAAGGGGCATACTTTTGAGACCATGGTTCCGTCTGACGTAAGCCGTGATCAAAGGCAGTCAGCGTTCTTGGAATTCTCTCATAATCTTGTATAAAACGTGGATAGGGAGTTGAACGCCGAGGCCAAGTCTTCACACTCTCTTGAGTCTGCCCATATTCCCTTTCAGCTACGTCATATAGTAGCTCTTTGGAGACCAGTTGCTGAAGCTTTACTCCGTTTATCACAAGCCGCTCAGGAAGCTTAGGCATCTGCAAGGTGGATGAATCGGAGCCTGGAAGTTCGCTGAAAGCCAGTTGGCGACTTTCCTCGGTTGCAAGGACGCCATATTTTCTTTTGCGCTCTTTTGGTTCCAATGCTCCAGTCTGACATCCATTTTTCTTGTGCGGGGATATTGTTGGGGGATTGGGTAGAGGACCGCGAACATGAGCTGTTCTCTTTGACGGCCACAGCGCTTCAGGAGGACCCATATGCCTGGCGGTTCGCTTTTGGATTGTTCCAAGTCCACGTCGGACAGTAGCTGAAGGTGATTCGGGTTGTATAGCTTGAGCCTGGGCTCTTAGCTTTCCCGGGGTCACAGCACAGCTGTTACGTTTTCTTACGTTATCTGTACGTTCATGCGGGGGATTATTAGGTACCTCTAAGGGAACAGTTTCACGCTCATTTGGACGAGTCTGGCGAGCATTGCCGGGCAAAAAGAATGGATGCAACGATTTTGCTCGATCTCCACTCTTGAGCTTGGAAGGTCTGACTTGCTTCGTTGCTTCTGCGCGGGTCTGACATGGTGACAGAATGGCATCAATGCGGTGCGCGATTCGTACACGGTTCGGCTTGTCCGTTCCATAGGGAATGACGACAATCAACTGGTTTTGGAACCTACCACGAACAGGCCGTACCGTAGCGGGAGCTTGCACCTTTGTACGCCTTCCTGACGAGGGTATTCCAGGAAGAACCAATTTGCCTTTCGCATCAAATTGTAGCGGTCTTGCCTTTTCTGCCGATCCGTGAGTTAGACTGGAAGACCCTTTGCTATCCGAAGTAGACTTCTTGCCCGGAGACTGAACATCTAGCGATTGGTCTTCTGTACGGGCCTCTTTCCCGTCATGCCCCTCTTGATCCTTGGATTCACGCGACGATAGCAGCCTCGTTTCAGGATCGGTGGCAGAAGAACTGTGAGTTTCGCCTTCCGAGACTTCGTCACCTGCAGTCTTGGCTACCTCTGTTCCTGTATTGGAGCCTAGTTGCTCTTCGGTTGGGCGCATCACAACAAAATCTTCCACATGCTCCCCAGAAGGCCCTTCTGCAAATGATCTTAATTGTTCGTCCCATGAGAGAGTGGTTTGCATTGGTTCTATTTTGCGACGTTTAGATGGTTGGTATGATCCATCATCGTGTTCAGCGCGAGGTTGCTCTTGAAAGCCTATTGGCAGATGCTTGTGATTCTGCTCCGATACAATAGAAGCACTGTCTTGTCCGGTATTCGAATTAGATGATTCCTGTTGGCTGCTGCAAGCTTCTGCCAAATGCCGCCTGTTACTATTTTCGCTGGAGTCCGCCTCAGAAGAGGAGCTCGCCACGGACAGGTCTGTGGTAGTCGGCGCATTACTTCGTTGCGTGGGTTCAGGTTCAGATAGCTTCCGTCCTAGACCTCTCTTAGCAGACACGCTATCTCTGGGGCGCTCTCGAGTTGACTTACGCATGCAATTCGTGAAGAACGAATGCAAAGGTCTCTCATCGCCAAGCGTCATGGCGGTAGCTACCCGTGCAATAGCCATAGGACGCGTCTCATTGTTCAGTGATGTCACGGTGCTGGTCGCAACAGAAGATTAGGTATTCTCGGAAATTCGTAAAGCGTCTCAGGATGTGCCCGAAGAGAACCAAAATCGCAGTAGGCGGCGATCATGGGTATGGTGATTGGGAGCAGAATACTCCGTACGGAGTATGAGATGGTAGAAAGCACGCGTAAAGTGGACGAAGGAACGCGCTGACGTCGGCGAACAA